>CM053559.1:27352184-27650390 GCA_028646485.1 Cryptoprocta ferox | reverse complement strand
TTCAGATTTGCTGTCTCTCCCTCTTTGCCCCTCCCATCCTCATGCTCTCTCTCTCTCTCTCAAAATAAATAAATAAACGTTAAAAAACAAATTTAAAAAATCATCTAAGTTTCTTGAAAAATTCTAGGAATGTAACTGGAATTGAATTGAATCTATAGACTAACCTGTGAGAATTAGTATCTATGAATATGATTTATTCTTTTCATTTTTTCAAGCTTTCCTTAATGCTGTGAGAAGATTTAAAATTTGTCCTATAAATTGTGGCATATTTGTGACAAATCCAACTCTAGATACCTGGTAGCCAATAATACTAACATAAATAATATTTCCTTTTATTTATTTTTAATGTTTATTTTTGAGAGAGAGAGAACATGCGTGAGTGAGGAAGAGGCACAGAGAGAGGGAGACAGAGAATCTGAAGTGGGCTCCATGCTGAGAAGAGAGAGCCTGACAGAGGGCTCAAACTCACCAGCCATGAGATCATGACCTGAGCTGAAATCAAGAGTCTGATGCTTAACCGACTGAGCCACCCAGGCACCCTGAGTATTTTCCCTTTATTTATACATTCTCTCTGCTGCTGAGATATGGAAATAATTTTGCACATTAACCTTATATCCAGGCAACCTTACTAAAGAAAAGCTATTATTTCTAATTTTTGATTTACAGACTGAGTTTTCTGTCAATTTACATTGTCTGCAAATAGTTAAGTTTAATTTCTGCCTTTCACACCATGTTACAAATTTAGTTTTTTTATTGTAAAAACTAAGATCTCCAACACAATGTTAAAAAGTGATGAAAATGAGTATCCTTATTCCATTGCTGACTTTTAAAAAAAATTCTAAGATTCCACATTAGGATGATGTTTGCTCTAAGACTTTTTTTTTTTTAATGTCTTATTTATTTTGAGACAGAGAGAATGTGAGCGTGGGAGACACAGAGAGAGAGAGAGAGAGAGAGAGAGGGAGAGAAAGAATCCCAAGCAAATCCCACACTGTTGGTGCAGAGGCTGATATGGGGCTGGATCTCACAGTTCGTGAGATTATGACCTGAGTCGAAATCAAGAATCAGATGCTTAGCTGACTAAATCATCAGGCACCCTTAAGACTTTTTTTTTAGAGGCACCTGGATGGCTCAGTTGGTTGACAGCTGTGCTGTCAGCTAGCTCAGAGCCTGGAGCCTGTCTTCTGATCCTCCCCTGATCCCACTCTCTCTCTGTCTCTCAAAAACCAGTAAAAAAACAAAAAAAAGAAAAAAAATTTTAATTAAAATAACTTTTTTTAAACAAAATTCTTCTTCATTTTTAAGATTCCTCATGTAAGTAACACCATGCGGTATTTGTCTCCTCTTGTCATACTTATTTCACTTAGTAAATAACCTCAAGGTCCAACTACATTTTCAAAAAAGGCAGGATTTCCTTCTTTCTCATGGTTGAGTAATATTCCATTGTATAAACCACATGTATCACATTCACAAATTTAAAACAATAAAGTAAAATGTTATTTTACCTTATTTTTATTTAAAAATTTTAATTGAAATATAGTTGACATATATTAATTTCAAGTGTATAACATGGTAATTGAACAATTATATGTATTATAAATCACTATAAGTGGATTTATAGCGTGTCACATGAAGTTATTAAAACGTCACTGACTATAGTTTCTACGCTGTACTTTTCATCCTGACTTATTTTAGAACTAAAAGTTTGTACCTTTTAATCCCTTTCACCTATTTTGCTTAGTCCCCCACTGCCCTCATGTCTGGCAACCAGCAATTTGTTGTCTGTATATATGAGTTTTTGGGTTTTTTTTATAATGCCCTTTGTTTTTTTTTTTTTTTTTGGTCTTACAAATATGTGAAATCATATATTTGACCTTCTCTGTTTGACTTATTTCACTTAGTATTATACCCTAGAGATCAAACTGTGTTGTCAAAAATGACAAGATTTGGGTTTTTTATGGTTGAGTAATATTCTAAAGTAAATATATATCATCTCTTCTTTATTCATCTACTAATGGACACTTAGGTTGCTTCCATATCTTGGCTATTATAAATAAGTACATGAAGGTTTCCTTTTCTTCACATTGTCATCAACATTTAATTTTTGTCTTTTTGATACTGGCCATTCTGACTGGTGTTATCTCATTGTAGTTTTGAATTGCATTTCCCTGATAATCCCTGATGATAAGCATCTTTTCATGTATCTGTTTGCCATCTGTAAATCTTCTTTGGGATAATGTCTATTCATGTTCTTTGTACATTTTCACATTAGACTTTACATATGTTTGATGTTGCCTTGTTCTTCATATATTTTGGATATTAAGCTTTTACTGGAAAAATCACTTACAAATAAGTATCTTCTCCCATTTACTAGGCTGTCTTTTTGTTTTGCTGATGGCTTCCTTTGTTCTGCAAAAGAATTTTAGTTTCATGTTGTCCTAATAGTTTATTTTTGCTTGTTCCCTTGAGGAGAATGATCTAGAAAAAGTATTGCTAAAACCAATATCTAAAAGTTGAATGTTTCTTTTTTTTAAACAGTTTTGCGGTTTCAGGTCTTACATTTAGGTCTTGAACCCATTAGGTTTTTGAAGGCCTAACCCATTAGGTCTTTAACCCAGTTTATCTTTGTATATGATGTAAGATGTGGTCCAGCTTTTGAATGTACCTGTCCAGTTCCCCAATACCAGTTTTTCAAGAGACTGTTGTTCCCCCATTGTATATTCTTACTTCTTTTGTCACAGATTAATTGGCCACATTAAGCGTGGATTTATTTCTGGGCTGTTTACCCGATCTATGTGACCTATCCTGTTTCACTGAGCCATTACCATACTGTTTTGGTTACTATAGCTTTACAGTATACTTTGATATCTAGGATTATGATACCTCCAGCTTTGTTCCTTTTCAAGATTGCTTTGGTTATTCAGAGTCTTTTGTGATTCCATACAAATATTAGAATTTGTTTTAGTTCTGTGACAAATGCTATTGATATTTTGGTAAAGATTGCATTGACATTGTAGACTTGAGTAGTACATTTTAACAATATTAACTCCTACAATCCATGAACACAGAGTACCTGGAGTTTATGAAGAAACTAGAGGGATAAATATAAAAGTTAACAGTATTATTGCTTTATAAAGCAATAAAGTTAATACAATACATAAAGATGTAATTTGTTTTTGTGTAAGGCACAAAGGAGAGTAAGGAGAGTAAGGAATGGAGCTATATAAGAGCAAATTTTTCTATACTACTAAAATCAGATTGCTGTTAATCTGACCCAGGTTGCTATAAGTTAAAACACTAATTGTAATCACCTCAGCAACCACTAAACAAACAAACAAAATTACTACAATAGGTGGGGTTCTGGTCCAAGAGGGTGAAATAGAAATACCTTGAACTCACCTCCTCCACAGACACTAAATCTATACCTATTTAAATAGTTACTTCTACTAGAGAATTGATGGCTGACTGAACAGCTTCTTCTTTCTGCAGATAGAATATAAGACAGGCTAGAGATCACATAAAAGACAGAAATAGAGATAGAGAAAAGATAAGGAAGAGAAGCCCCACTCCAAATGCTGGGAACTACAGTGCGGTGTAAGAGTGCTGTTAATACGGATTCCACTTTTGGCCCTCCATCTTGTTCATATTCACTCGATGATGTCTTTTGGGACTATGTGTTCCAGGCCCCTTGGAGACTAATATACATCCTTTAGAAATACCTGCCAAGGCTGGGATGGGGGAAGGCTTGTTTTGGTCTCCCGTAAATCTGTTAACTATAACATAGTCTTTCCCATTCCTGACACACAGGTGGTGCCCTAAGATCTAATTAAAGGTCAATTGTCAATTAGGTGCACACAAACCCTTTGAGGCACTTGTGAACCCTTTATCTCACTACAATGCCCTCCTGCATGTCCACTTACTCTATAAAATCTGTGGACTAAGGTCTGGACTTGGCAGAGACTATCCAGTTGCTGTGGATTGCCCTTTAGACAATTATTTTCTGTCAGTAAGTTATCCTGAATAAAACTCTGAAAACTGTACCAAAGTGCCTGCTTTGTTTTCTAGTCTCAAAGTACCTTCTCAGTTTGGGGGAGACTTTACTATCCCTTCCTCAGCTAAAGGAACCTTGAGCAGATTTGTCTGTCTTGGGGCATAGAAAAAGTCTTGGTTTAAAAGATCCAGCCTTAGAATGCCACCAAACAGTGGGGTTACTGCTGAACCCCTCTTCAGGTTGGTGAGTGCCACAGTTTATGTTTGCCCTCTACCTTGATAATCCAGACTGCAACAGAGTTCTGAGCACCATAGCTGGCCTGCCACCTCAGTGATCCTGACCCTAGCTCTGGATGCCCTGGAACACAGAGAAAAAGCCCAAGCTTAAAAGAGCAACTAGAATATAAAATATCCAGTTCCAGAACTCCACCAAATAGCAAGGAGGCTACTAGAATTCTCTCTGGGTCTGAGGGAGCTGGCAAGCACCATGGTTTATGTTTCCCTCCACACTGGTAGCATTGACAGGAGCAAGGTTGGGGTGCCACAGTTGGCGTACCGTTTCAGTGAGCTCCAGGGCCCAGCCCACACCAGACCCATCAGGCCCACTAGTGGGTACTCCATACAGCTCTGGGTGTTGTGCCAAGATGACACAGATACAAAGCACTCCAAGAACAAGAACACCTCAGGCCTATACCATTTCATCTCCAAATGGAATAGGGTAACCCCAGTACAGAGCACTTTGGGACCTCCTGCCTCATGCCTGTTTTGGTCACCCTGGAAAGCTGTCCCTGCATAGAGTCCCCCACAACAACCCAGCCCATACTGGCCTTAGCTCCAATCACCCTAACAGGGCACACTCTGCACTGAGCATGCTTGGACACCCTGGCTTGCACCCACTTTAGCTTCAGTTGTCCTCCCAGGATACTTTCTGGGTGGAGAGACCTGGGAGCACCCTAGCGCAAGCCCGCTTAAGCTACAGTTGTATGCCGGAGTGCTCACTAATGCACAGTGCCTTGGGACACCGCAGCTCATGCCCTACCTCAAATTTATTCACCTTGCTCAGGTGCCCCACACACAGAGTACCCTAGGAAGCTCTGGTCTATGCCGTGCCTCAGCTCCAGCCATCCCCCTAGGGAACCCTCTACATGGAGACCTCGAGGACATCCCACCTTGGACCCACTTCAGCTTCAGGTATCCCACCAGTGTTTCTTCTTCATGTGGAGCTCTGGGACCACCCTGGGCCATGCTTACTTTAGCTTTGATCATCCCATCAGGGCAGCCCCAACATGGGAGTATTCCAGGACCCCCAGCACATGCCAGACACGGCTCCAGCTAAAGTCACCAGGCACACACAGTCTACACAGGGTACAATCATATACAAGACCACTCCTTCAGGTTTATAAGTTGTCATTTCATCTAATTCATAGAAACAAACACAGCAAAATCAAACAAAAAAGGAGAAAGAAGCAGCTCCAAATGAAAAGACAAGAAAAAAAATCCATAAAAATAATTACATGAAAAACAGATAAGCAATATGCCAGATAAACCAATGATCACAAAAATGCTAACAGGAATGAAAAGAAAAATAAGAAGTGAGTGAGAACTTCAACAAAGAAATAGAAAACAAAAAAATCCCCAAAAAGTCAGAGTTTAAAAAGACAACAACTGAAATGAAAAATACACTGCAGGGACTCAATAGTAGATTTGTGGATGCAGAAGAACAGATTAGCAACCTAAAAGACAGGGTAATGAAAAGTACCCACACTCATTAGAAGAAAAAAAAATTTTTTAAAAATGAGGATAGGTTAAGGGATCTCCTAAACATCAGTGAACAAACATTCTCATTACAAGGTTCTGAGAAAGATGAGAGAGAAAGTGGCAGAGAATCCTTATTTGAGGAAGTAAAAGCTGAAAAATTTCCTAACTGGGGAAAGGAAACCAACATCTAGGATCGAGAATCACATAGAGCTCCAAACAAGATGAATTGAAGGAGATCCACAACAAGACATATAATTATTAAAATGGCAAAAGTTAAAGATAGAGAATTTTAAAATCAGCAAGAGAGAAGCAAAAAAGTTACATACAAGGGAAACAACCTAAGTCTATCTGATTTTTCAGCAGAAATTTTGCAGGCCAAAAGAAAGTGACATGATGTATTCAAAGAGCTGAAAGAGAGGGATGCCTGCGTGGTTCAGTTGGTTAAGCATCTGACTTCAGCTCAAGTCATGATCTTACAGTTCCTGAGTTTGAGCTCTGTGTTGGGCTCTGCACTAACAGCTCAGAGCCTGGAGCCTGGGAGCCTGCTTCGGGTTCTGTGTCTCCTTCCCTCTCTACCCCTGCCCCACTTGTGCTCTGTTTCTGTCTGTCAAAAATAAATAAATGTAAAAAAAAAATTTTTTTAAAGAGCTGAAAGGGAAAAATCTGCAACCAAGAATACTCAACTCAGCAAGGTTATCATTCAGAATTGAGGGAGAGATGAACAGTTTCCCAATGAAAGTTAAAGAAGTTCATCACCACCAAACCAGCCCTACAAAAAATGTTAAAGGAGCTTCTTTAAATGGAAAGGCAATACTTGGAAGCAAAAAAATTATGAATAGTAAAATGTAAAATATGACAACATATACATAAAACATGGAAGGGAGTAAAAAAAGTTCTTTTAGAATGTATTTGAACTTAAGTGACCATCAACTTTATAATAAGTATTAAATATAGTATGCTTAAATATATATATTAAGTATAATGTATTAAGTATATTGCTATATATTTGGAATACTATACATGAATTTCATGATAACCCCAAACCAAAAACCTTTAATAGATACACAAAAAAATAAAGGGAGGGGTGCGTGGGTGATTCAGCCAGTTGCATGTCCAACTCTTAACTGCAGCCCAGGTCATGATCTCACAGTTGTGAGATCAAGCCCTGCTTTGGGCTCCACACTAGGCATGGAGCCTGCTTAAGATTCTCTCTCTTCCTCTCCCTCTGCCCTTTCCCCGTTCATGCTCTCTTTCTCTCCAAAAATAAATAAATAAATAAATAAATAAATAAATAAAAGAAAGAGAAAATCAAGCAAAACCCTACTGAGTCATCACATGGAAAGAAAGCAAGAGAAAAAAAAGTAACACAGAATTATGAAAATAACCAAAAAATAATTAACAGACGGCAAAAAGTACACACCTGTCAATAAATTACTTTAAATGCAAATCAAAAGACATAGGGTGGTGGAATGGATAAGAAAACAAGATTCACCTAATGATGCAGACTACAAAAGACTAACTTCAGACCTAAAGACAAATAGAAAATGAAAGTGGAAGGATAGAAAAAGTCACCATACAAACAGAAGCAGAAAAAAAAAAGCTGGTATCTGATCTGAGTAAAACCTCAAATCAGATAAAACAGACTTTGAAACAAAGACTTATTAATAAAAGACAAAGTATTTACATAATGATAAAGAGGTGAATTCAACAAGAAGGTATAACAATTGTTGTAAATATCCATGAACCCAACATTTAAGCACATAAATGCATAAAACAAACATTAATAAACATAAAGGGAGAAATTGAGAGTAATATAGTAACAGTAGGGGACTTTAACACCCCTTGTATCAATAAATACATTATCCAAACAGAAAATAAATAAGGAAAACGACCAGTGTCTTCAAACAAGACATTAGACCAGATGGACCTAACAGATATATACAGAACATTTCGTTCAAAAACAGAATACACATCTTTTTAAATGTACATGGAACACTTTCCAAGATAGATCACATTAAGGCCACAAAACGTCTCAATAAATTTAAGAACAGTAAAATAACATGCATCTTTTCCAGCCATAACAATATGAAACTAGAAATCACAAGGAAAAAAAAAAGAAAACACAAACACATGGAGGCTACACAACATGCCAAGAAACAGCCAATGGTCACTAAGAAATCAGAGGAAATTAAAAAATACATCCAGGGGCACCTGGGTGGCTTAGTCAGTTAAGACCTTTGGCTCAGGTCATGATCTTGCAGTTCATGAGGTCAATCCCCACATTGGGACTCTGTGGTAACAGCTTGAGCAGAGTCTGCTTTGTATTCTGTGTCTCTCTATCTTGAGCCTAGAGCATGCTCTGGATTCTGTGTCTCCCTATCTGCTCCTCCCGCTTCCCCCCCCAACATTAAAAAATGTTTTTTAAATTAAAAAAAATAAAAAATACATCTAGATAAAAAATATAATGGTCCGAAATCTTTGGGACATAGCAAAAGCAGTTCTAAGAGGTAAGTTTATAACAACAAAGGCCTACCTAAAGAAGAAAATTATCAAAAAACTAACTTTCTAGCTAAAGGAATTAGGAAGATAAAACAAAGCTGAAGATAAGTAGGAGGAAGGAAATACTTGAAAGCATAAATAAATGAAATAAAGACTAGAAAAATTAAAAAAAAATGATGAGACCAAGAGCTGGTTCTTAGAAAATATAAACTAAATTGATAAGCCTTTAGCTAAACTCATTTAAGAAAAAAAGACACAGAATAAGAAATAAAAAAAGAATAGTAACAACTGACACCATAGAAATACAAAAGAATTCTAAGAGAATACTATAAAAAACTGTATGTTTGGAATTCAGACAACCTACAGGAAATGGATAAATTCCTAGAAATATATGATCTTCCAAAACTGAATGAAGAAATAGAAAATCTGAACAGACCAATTACTAGGAACAAAATGGAGTCAGTAAACAAACAACTTCCAACAAACAAAAGTCCATTTAAAGAAGAGTTAATACCTATTGTCCTCAAACTATTCCAAAAAAACAGGAAAGAAAGCTTCCAAATATATTCTATGAGGCCCACAATACCGATTCTAAAACCAAAGACACCACAAACAAAACAAAACAAAAAATAAACTACAGGCCTCTATCCTGATGAACACAGATGCAAAGGCCCTCAACATAATGCTAGCAAACCACACTCAACAATAAATTAAAAAGATCATTCACAATGATCAAGGGGGACTTAGTCCAGGGATTTAAGGATGAGTCAATATTCACAAATCAATCATTGTGATACACCACATCAACAAAACAAATGATAAAAATCACAAGATCATTTCAACAGATGCAGAAAAGTATGTGACAAAATCCAACATTCATACATAATAAAAACTCTCAAAAAATGGGTTTAGAGGTAACATACCTCAACATAATAAAGGTCATATATGAAATATCCACAGCAAACATTATAAATAGCTTTTCCTCTAGCATCAGGAACAAGCAAAGGATGTTCACTCTTGCCACTTTTATTCAACACAGTACTGGAGTTCTAGCTGCAGGAATCAGAAAGAAAATAAAAGGCATCCAAATTGATAAAGAGTAAGTCACTACTTGCAAATGATAGGATACTATACATAGAAAACTCTAAAGACTTCACCAAAAAGCTATCAGAATAAATGAATTCAGTAAAGCTGCAGGATACAAGTTAACATGCAGAACTCAGTAGCACTTCTATACACTAATAACAAAGTAGCAAAAACAGAAATTAAGGAAACAATTGCATTTACAATTATGCCAGAAAGGATAAAATATCTAGGAATAAACTTAACCAAGAAAGTGTAAGACCTGATCTCTGAAAACTATATAACACTGATGAAAGAAACTGAAGGCAACACAAACAAATGGAAAGATATCCCATGTTCATGGAATGGAAGAATGTTGTTAAAATGTCTATACTACCTAAAGCAATCTATTGATTGAATGCTATCCCTATTAAAATGGCAAGAGCATTTCTTTTTGTTTTCTTTTTTCTTTTCTGTTTTCTTTTTCAGAAGATTGAATAGATAATAACAAAATCTGTATGGAATGACAAAGATCTGGAATACCCAAAGGAATCTTGTGATGGAAGAACAAAGCTGGAGGTATCACAATCTCAGATTTTAAGATATACTACAAAGCTGTAGTAATCAAAACAGTATGGTACTGGCACAAAAACCGACACAGATCTGTTGATGGAACAGAACAGAGAGGCCAGAAATAAACCTACACTTAATCAAGTGGTCAACTAAAGCATGGAAAAGGAGGCAAGGATAAGATAAACAATGGGGAAAAGAAAGTATCTTCAATAAATGGTGCTGAGAAAACTGGACAGCTACAAGCCAAAGAATGAAACTGGACCACTTTCTTAAACCATACACAAAAACAAACTTAAAATGGATTAAAGACCCATATGGGAGACCTAAAACCATAAAACCCCTAGAAAGAAATGTAGGCCGTAATTTCCTTGACATCAACCATAGCAACATTTTTGTAGGTCTCCTCAGGCAAGGGAAATAAAAGCAAAAATAAACTATCAGGACTATACCAAAATAAAAAGCTTTTACATGGCAAAGGAAACCATCTTTAAAAGGCAATATATTAAATGGGAAAATATACATGCAAATGATTACCCAATAAAGGGTTAATATCCAAAATACACAAAGAACTTACACAACACCAAAAACACAAATGATAGGATTTAAAAAATGGGCAGAGGACCCAGATAGACATTTTCTAAAGAAGGCATAGAGATGGCCACAGACATATGAAAAGATGTTGAACATCACTCATCATGAGGTAAATGCAAATCAAACCACAGAGAAATATCAACTTACCCCTGTCAGAATGGCTAGAATCAAAAAGACAAGAAATAACAAGTATTGGAGAGGATGTGGGGAAAAAAGAACCCCCTGTGCACTGTTGGTGGGAATGTAAATTGGTATAGTCACTGTGGAAAACAGTATGGAGGATCCTCAAAACTTTAAAAAAAGAACTACCATAGGATGCAGTTAATTCCACTTATTGGGTATTTCCCTAAGTAAACAAAAACACTAATTCAAAAAGATATATGCACCCTTATGTTTACTGCACCCTTACTTACAATAGCCAAGATATGGAAGCAACCCAAGTATCCATCAATAGATGAACGGATAAAGAAGACATGGTATGTGTGTATATATATATATTACATAAATACATATAAGGTACTATTACTGAGCCATTTGCAACAACACAGATGGACCTAGAGGGTATTATGCTAATTGAAATACATCAAAGAGACAAATATGATTTCACTTATACGTGACACATTAAAGAAACCCCAAATAAACAAAAAGCATAAACAGACTCATAAGTACAGTGAAGTGATGGCTGCTGGGGAGGGGGGAGGGGCGGGGTGGAGAATAAGCAAAATGGGTGAAGGGGAGTGGGAGATATTCTTTCAGTTATTGATTAAGTTACTGGGATAAAAGGTATAGAGAAACAGGAAATACTGCTAATGGTATTGTGATAGGGTTCTATGATATCCTACGGTAGCTACCTATACTTGTGGTAACAACATAATATATAGATACAAGATACCATTTCATAGCAGTAAGAAGGGCATAATTTTAAAAAAAGAAAAAGGAAAAAACAGTAAGTGCTGATGAATGTTGAGTATGTGGAAAAATGGGAAGCCTTTTACATACACTGGTGGGAATGTAAATCATGCAGCCACTGTGGAAAAGTTTGAGTTTCTCAAAATGTTAAACATAGAATTTTCATATGACCAAGCAATTGCACTACTAGATATATACCTAGGAGAACTAAAAACACAGCCTAACAAAAACCTGTACACAAATGTTTAGAGCATTATTATTCATAAAAGCCCAAAGTGGAAACAATCTGAAAGCTCAACTGAGAAATGTATAAACAAAATGTGGTGTATCCTTACAAGGGAATTTTATTCAACCAAAAAAAAAAAAAAAAAAAAAGAATGAAGTACTCATACATGCTATAACATGGGTAAACCTTGAGAAAACATTATACTAAATGAGAGAAGCCAGACACAAAAAGCACGTATTTTATTATTCTATTTATATGAACGTTCATAAATGGCAAATCTGTAGACAGAAGATTCATGGTTGCTAGGGGTTGAGGAAGGGGGGATTTGGGGAATGACTGCTTAATGGGTATTAGGTTTCTTTTTAAATTTTAAAAAATGTCCTAGAATTAGATAGCAGTGATGATTGCACAATAATGTGAATATACTCAAAGTCACTAAATTATACACTTCAAAATGCTTAAAATGGTGAATTTTATATTGTATAAATTTCACCTCAATTTTTTAAAAAACTAGGTGAGGTATCACTTCACTCCCAGAGACTAGGATGCAACCGGGACTTCTATACATTGATGGAGGGCAGAGTTAAAAACTTCAGTAATTTCCCATGGTGTTAAAACATTCAGTAGACATATGATCTGGCAATTTCAAGAAAAATAAAAACATATGTCCACAAAAGAACCTGTATACTATACAAATGTTCATACCAGCATTATTAACAATCCAAATATAAATCAACCATCCAAATATAAATCAACAGGTACACTATACTTACACAATGGACTACTACTCAGTGATAAAAAGGAATGAACTACTGTTACATATAACAACATGGATGAATCATAAAAGGTTTATGTTATGCAAAATAATTCAGAGTTACCTCATATAAATTGTATGATTTCACTTATATAGGCTGAAAATAGGAAAAACTATGCTAATAGAAATCTGATGGGATGGGAAAATGCAATGAAGAATGAAATACCTTCTAAGACAGAAATGCTCTATACCTTGATTTCAGTATAAATGACATGGATATACATATTTACTAGAATTCATTCTGTATGTTTAAAATGAGTATATTTTATTTTATGTGGATTTTCAGGAATTCAGAAGTCACCCCTTATCTGCCAGCTGATACATTTCAAGACCCCCATTGGATGACTGAAACCCCATATAGTAACAAACTCAATGTATACTATGTTTTTTCCTATACATACACACCTATGATAGTTTAATTTATAAATTAGGCATATTGAGAAATTAACAGTAACTAAAAATAGAAAAATTATAATATACTGTAATAAGAGTTATGTGAATGTGTTCCCTTGCTCTCTCAAAAGATCTTATTATACTGTACTCATCCTTCTTGTGATGATTATGTGAGATGACAAAATGTCTGCATGATCTGATGAAGTGAGGTGAATGAAGTAGTGTTAGGCTACCACTGAACTTCTGACAATAAGTCAGAAGGAAGATCATCTGTTTCTGGACCATGGTTGATCAAGGAGAACTAAAACTGCAGATAAGGGACTACTGTATCAGAAATTTAAAAATTTACATAATGAGATTTCTATGGGGTCTTATGTAAACCATTCTCACTGAGCATAGCACACTGTAGGTGCTCAATCAATACATAAGGAAAGAAGTGAGATAAGTAGGTAGAATATTTTATAGTCATGGCCAAATAGTACGTATCCCATATCACTCTTAAAGGATTTGCAATCTAGTTCAGAACATATCACTTCTGAACCAGCTCATTATCCTCCTATAGATGCCACAACAGTCTCTGAATTATATTGTCTCAAGGAAATCCACTTTCAAATTCTGAATCCTCCTGTCTTGCTTATTCTCCTTTTTTCACCCTTCACTGAGTTGTGTTCGAGGACTTGATACACTGAATTTTCCCTGGTTTCCCAGCCCACCCTCACCTGAGACATGGACTTCAGTGCCACACCTACCTTTTCATACACTTAGCCTATGAAACAAAAAAAGTTAACCCCTAAGTCCTCTAATTCACCAGGATATTGAGACTATAAAATGTGAAAATTAAATTTAAAAGATAGCAAGAGAACACATTTCAAAAGATAATATATCAGTAGTTAACATATGAATCAAATAGGAATATTACAGAAGGCCTCAAATGAGCAGGAGATAAAGGCTCAATCTAAGCTAGGCTTGGTATGAACAGGGAAGAGGAATAGGTGGAGAGTCTTAAGCAAAAGAAAGAAAATAGGAAAGTGATGACTATTACAAAACAACAAAAAATCCATTCATTTGCCTAGGCTCTAGAATTAAAAAAAAATTAAATCTGGATATGTGGGAGGTAGTCTGAAAAAAATTAGGCCTCATTTGATAATCACAAAAAGTTGTAGGGTAGATTGAGCAGATACAGTCTTCATTTACAAATGAAGAAATTGCCTAAGGTAATAAAACTTCTTAGGAATAGAGCCAATACTGAATGAAATTCATTTCTCCTGATTCACAGGCAAGTGTGCATTTAATTAGACCATGATTCTGCTCAATGTTCTCCAACTTTGCTTAATAAAACTCTTTAAACAAACTTCTCACACAAATAACTTTACCCCCTTCCCCATTCAGTTCTTCTTGAATGTATACCCTTCACCTGAAGTATATTCTAAGATATAGTTTAACATAAACTTTATCACCTTATCAATAGCCTGATTATTGGCATGATAGGTAAGGGGGTTTCTATGTATATAGAGCATAGACACATGACCAAGTCTTTCCTGTAGCAACTAAAAGATTTGAGTTCCAAAAATATTTTTTTAGTTAACCTTGAGTTACAGATTAGAAAATTATTAACACCTGTAAAACAGACTTTCTGCTTAGTCACAGCTTGTCATTATCACCTATAATGCAGTAAAGGGTGTGTCTAAAACCATATGGTCCAACTATGTTACTGTTTCCTCATTTTAGTAAATAAGAAAGGTAACTCAGTTTTCACTTGAACATAAAACAGCTTTCAAGAGTCCACTCAACCTGTCTCCATTTCAAGACCACTGTTCTTATCTAGTACTTAACCTTAGCCATCTACTGACAGGCCTATTTTTCAAGTCTTGGCCTTCTTGAACTCTTGAAGATGAAGGAGCTGGTGTAGCGTTCACCAGAATGATAGCACTTACTGAGCTCTCTGTGGTACTAATTAAGCTTTGAAAAATGTTTCATTTCATCCTCATAATATCTCAGAAGCATTAATTACAGCCTTTTCAAAGATTAAAATTAAGATTCAAAACTACCCAAAGCCAGACAGTGAAGACTGCATGAGCTCAATGTTTGTAATTCTGTGACTTCTGATATTGTTCCCACTTCTCTTCCCACTTCTACGACCTTTTCTCCGTCTTTCTCACTATTTCATCACTGCTTCTCTTATTTCACATGCCCTCCTGGGTAATGTCATTTCCTAATATGACTTTAACTACATTCTATATTCTTGTTTCTCAATCCTAAAGCTTTTAATAAACAGAAAACTCTTGTGTTTTCTGTAGTTTACATTTTGGAAATAGGTTGTTTCCCTCAAACAGAAATTCTTATGTTGAATGCTCTGCCCAAACTACATCTGCCTCCCAAGATCGGATAACCTCTTAGGAATCACCCATGGGCTGAGGGTGTCTAGGTCTCTCAAACCAATCTTTTACCTCTCTTCACTCTCTATACCCTCCATATCTCTCCTACATTACAAACAACTATTACCAATTGGTAATATCATTTCATGATTCTCTCCCCAGGTCTTTCAACCTAAAGCCATCCACAACTAAACTCTCATTTCCCTTAGCAAACCTGAACCACTTCTTTGTATTGGCCATTTTGGTTATTACAATCCTACGCTCTAAAGTACCTGTTTGTGAAACGGTGATGTTGGCACTAACCTCCTGGACCTCTAGTAGTTCGAAAATCAACCATTATACAATGAATGACTATTTCGGCCAGAAGTTAAGGAATGCAAAATACTACAAGATTTAATCCTCTTCCTCCTTCACAAGTTTACAAGCAGAAAAAAACCCAAAACAATTTTTTGGGAAGCGTCTTCCCACTTAAAAATTATTTTACTTTACGAAATATTTTAATGTAATCCTTACTGTAATCCCACTATAGTCTCCATTTTACAAGTGAAAAAACTGGGACTCAAAAGGATGCAGTAATTTAACCAAAAGTTACACGCTGCTAAGTGGCCAGTCCAGACCCCAAACCCTAAAACTTGAGATTTCAAGTTCCATTTTATTTCTATTACTGTTGAAATAAACTTCACAATAAAACGAAAACAGAGACCAAATGAGCAGCACACAGTCAAGTACCAAATGGCACAAGGCGACGTGAACTCGCTCTAGGCTGCGGGCCGCCGGGCCGGACCCTCGCTGACACCCCCCTCCCCCCACAGGCCGCTCCCGCCCTGGAAGACCCTCTTCGGCCTGGCCCGTCTCCGGCCGGCTGGGTCAGCGGTAACCGCAGGAAAACCTAGCTCCGCAACTCGGGGCGCGCCGGGCAGAGGCTGTCGCTGCCAACCAGCCCGGACTGGGGGGAGGCTGAGTCCTAGTTCGGCCGCAGCCACCGCGCCTTCAGCCTCCGGGACAGCGCACCCGTGGCCAAGGAACGTACCTGGTGAAGGAGGAAGCTGGAGGGCAAGCGGTCCCGGCAACCCTAGTAGGCGGGAATGACCCTGGTGGCGGGTTGGGCTAGCCTCCTGGGCTAACTGCATTCACTACGTTAGGTCAACAAGGAGCCACAAGGACTCTTCACGGTAGCGGTGGGACCCGAAGCCACCAGCTGAGAGCGGTGACCAGAGATCTGGAAGGCATAGCTATGGAGGAGGGGCGAGGGGCGGAGACGCGGCCCGTGGGGGCGGGGCGCGAGGCGCGAGGAGGCGGGCACGTGGGGGGCGAGCGCGAGGCGGGGCGCGGCGCGCGGCGTGAGGGAGGGCGGGGCGCGCGTATGGGCGCCGCGGCCGCGTGACGCGTTTTCAAATCTTCAACCGCCGCAGCCCACTCGTTTGTGCTTTACCTCTTCCTCCTCCGCGCCTTGGAGCCGGATCCGGCCCCGGAAACCAGGACGGTAGACGCGGCATCTCTGCTGCGTGGGTGTGGTAGTCTGCGGAAGAGGAGAGGCGACCGGTGGATAAATCGGCCTCGACGAGCTGTGTTTTCGTGGCCGCCCGGCGCGACACTCTCCCAAACCCAGCATGTAGGTGCCGGGCGGCTGCCATGAACTCCGGAGCCATGAGGATCCACAGCAAAGGACATTTCCAGGGTATGAAGCCCCTCCCCCCCTGCAGTCCCTTTAATCCTTTCCTCGTGGTTCCACCTTTGATTCTTTTTGAGTTCTTCCCCTGGGTCTTTGCTTCTTTTCTTTTATGGTTTGTGCGTCCTTCTCTGTGGCCTGAAGGAAGGCTCCGTCCAGGGCTTTGCCTCAGAAAGGGAACGGATCCCAACCGGGCCCCTCGCGCTGTTCACGCTCCAGCCGCAGCCCCAGATCGCGGTTGTGCCGTTGATTGTAAAACTAGGAAACAATGTGTGGACCCGGGACCTCGCCGAGCCTCGGACAGCTGCTGAGACTCGGCTCAGGCCCTTTGAGGCTGCCGCTATGTCCTCTACTTGAAAGCAGAGGTGTTCGTGGCTTTTAAGTTCATGATTAAATTGGGTGGTTGTGGGTGGGTTTTTTGGTCTTAAGTTTTTTTTTTTTCACTCATGAAGTTGAGGGATAGTGTTTGCGTTTCAAACACACTTGTGCTGTTTTCAGCATTATAGACAGAAACAAGTTTTCATTTTCGATTACTTTGTATGGTAGGTACAACATAACAAACTCCCAAAGTTTTTTTCTTAATATGTCTAACATATGTATGTAGTACGTGTATAGGAATCTCCAACTTATGAACAGATTGTATTCTGAAAGTTAGTTTTTAAAGCAGTTGTTTCGATCTCAGATGTTTTCAAGGGAAATAATGAAGTGAATGGTGATGTGATTCTTAAAATGGACCATTCAGTTCTTAATATATAGACAAACTCTATAGGAAACTAAACTTCGGACTCTCTTGGACTAGGTCATCATGGGTAACAGGTTTCTTGTATTGGAAAGTGTTAAACATTTTACGCCCCAGTTTTGAATGTTCAACAAGATGGCAGATGCTCCATAAATATTTGTGAGTAAATAGCTCATGGAGTTTATATCCTAAGGGGGAAAGTCTTTCAAAAGGGTTTTGTATAGTTTCCACCGAAATACATAAAAACAAATGCATAAACATTTCCTGCAGATTCAACTATTGCCTGTGAACAATAATTATTTTACAATATCTGTTAAAATAGGTATAGAATTTTGGTTTCATATTAGGTGTTACTACAAAGAAATAAAATGGTCTTGAGTCAGGGTGCCTAGCTCAGTTGGTTAAAGCCTTTGACTTTGAATCAGGTCACCATCCTGCACTTCGTGGGTTTGAGCCCCCTTTCAGGCTCTATGCTGACAGCTCAGAGCCTGGAGCCTGTTTCTCATTCGGTGTCTCCCTCTCTCTCTGCCCCTCCTCTGCTTGTGCTCTGGCTCTCTCTTTCTTTCAAAAATGAATAAACATTAAAAACAGTTTTTAAAAAGTGCCATTGAGTATTTAATTAGTGGGATTATAAAGATGTTTTCCCCTCGGTGATACGTTGTATAAGAAATACTTTTAAAACAAAATTTTTGTCTGTATAAAACATCTAATTGTACATTTTTTAAACAACAGGTGGAATCCAAGTCAAAAATGAAAAAAACAGATCATCTTTAAAATCTATGAAAACTGATAACAAACCAGAAAAATCCAAATATAAGCCACTAGGGGGGAAAATATTTTACATTGACCTACCTTCTGTCACCATATCTGAAAAACTGCAAAAGGACATTCAGGATCTGGGAGGGGTAAGTCAAAACTATACACTTTGACAAAGGAAAAATTTGTGACTAGTACTTGTTAATGTGTAATCATTGAAGATACTCATTTTGGGAAACAGTCATATAAGCACCAAGTAAAATTTTTATGAGCTGTTTATCATTAATGAAAAACTATTTGTTTTAACCTGTTGTAGCCTAATAGAACTTTTAGGTTTCTGTGATTAGTCTAGTGTAAAGTTCACAAAGTTTGAGAAATATGACTCCCTTGTCTTGGTGGAACCTCTGATTGCGCTCTCATTGTTATGTTGGTGTGTCCTCCAGAGAGCAGCAACTCCTTGACTGATTAGGGAGCTACAGAAATCTGTCTGGACTAGCATAACAGTAAGAATGTCATTTACAGAACAAGGAAAACCTCTACAAACGACAACAAGTTAAAATTAACTCTAAGTGGTAACCATTTCAACAGAATGAATGTCGTTAAGAGAACAGAATTTTGGGTTAACGATTTTGAAAACCCTCTTTCCTGTCTTATACTTTGACTAAATGATTAAGAAATTAGAAAATTTGAGGGAAATTGTAAGATTTTCTTAGGATTAAAGTTAACACTGGGTAAATTTTAGCAAGTGAGGTTAAGAATTTATTAATTTCCTTCCTAATTCATCCTGTTTTAAAAAAGGTTTGTGCCGCACTTTGAGTTTGTTGAGGCTAATATCTTTGAATAAGCCGAAAGAATCCTGGCTCTTCTAGAACAGAAATTTGCAGAAGAACATGTAACAAGTTTCTTGGAATTGTTTATTGATGTGATATTTATTTATTTATCTTTGAAAAGCTGTTCTACTTTTGTTACTCATTTCTTAAAACATTATCACATTTGTTGTAGCAGTAACGTGTTATAATGACTCTATGACTGCATTCCTAAAGATCATGTTTTATAGGCTTGCCACCTTTGAATAAAGACTCCTTCGTTTTAGGTATTACGTACTTAAGGATCCAGAGAAATGAAATGACTGGCCCAGTATAGGATTAGCCCAGTTCCCAGACTACCATGCTACTACACCATTCTGTTCCTCTAGGAATTAATGGCTACAAACTAGATTTCTGGTTTAGTTTCACAGCTTTCTCAAATATGAATAACCCATTAACTTTTATGATCTGAATCAGTGATTTTAGATTTGTATTTTTAGCAGTGGAACCCTTCAAGCAAAATCATTCAGAAGTCCAATGTATAAAGCCAGTAAAAAGAAAACTGTTCTATCTAAAACAGCACTTACATTTAGTGCAGGGATGCTTGCCCTGCCCCCTTTTTCTCTCATTCCTACAGCAGTTCCTTAGGCACTTGCAAGAAATAAGTTTTGAATTAATTTATGTATTTGATAATAGTTGGGAGACCTTTTGGTTTTATACAATTCATATTTTATCCTAAAATGGTTTGAAGTAGACCAGTGAAATGAAGATCATATTGAGAGCATAAGTTTCCGGGTTTTTTTCTTCAGGCTGTGGATTTTCAACTGAATTTGATTTAATAACTTTAAAAAAAATTTTTTTTATCAAGTTATGATATCTCCTCCACACTCTCTTTCCAATGATTTAGTGATGTCCTGATTTCTGTTCTTAGCACTTTACCATCTCTATCATTAAAAAAAGACATTGGTAATGGTGATCTTTTACATGAATTATAAAAGAATCTTGACTTCTAGACACTAAGAGTTTTAGGGTTCAACGTTAAGGAATATTTAGTTGAATAGATATTCCTTGAAAAGATGATACTTGTTAATGTAATTTTTAGGATTACTTAGACCCTTTTCATTTTGTAATTCATCTTCAGATTATTACCAGGGTCATTTTGTAATTCATCTTCAGATTATTACCAGTGTCTTTTTCTGTACTTGTCCACTTAATGAATTTGTTTTTTCTGCTCTTAATGAAAACATACCCCATTTACCTAGAGAGTACACTTTTGAGACATTCAGCCACTGAAAGCACAGCAGTGAAGTCTGACATACCTTTTTAGTAGTGGCAAGGAATATAGCTGTAGTAAAACCATCTAAAAAGGACATGGAACCAACCACATTTAGGTCCATATTTAAATATTTTGGGCCAGAATAAGGCAGTTGGAGAAGAACAGAGATGTAACAGCAAATGCCATTTCATGAACTTTGAGGACAGAATTCCTTGTCTGATGCTCACTGTAACCTTCAGTGACTCAAGAATAAGTTTTGAGTTTACTCTTTAAAAGACCTAAATTGAGCAACAAATAATAAATTGAAGACTGTGATGAAACTGAATGAACTCTAGAGGGCATGGTATTGTTTTGGTAGATTCAAAAATGAATCTTAAGTCCATCCTGCCTTCAACTTCTGATCTAGGTAGCAATTGCATGGGTACAATTAATGGTAACACAACATATAATGTCAATAGGAGGGAGAAATTACTTCCAATGGAGAAATTTTGGAAGCTGTTGTGCAGACCCAATTTTAACTCTGCTTTGAAGAATTATGATTTGAGCACATGCAAATTCATTAAAAAAATATTTCACTGGGATCTTTCATATGCCAACACTATTTTAGCTGCTCGAGATGCAAAAATATGTAAGATGTATTCTATTGCTCTTAGTCTTTGGGAACATGAGACAGTTAATTTACAGACACAATCATTTAATTATAGCATTGTCAGTATTTAACAGAAATTATGTTGGAATTGCCATTAGAATACAGAGAAGAAAATGATTAACTTTGCCTTCAGGAATCATAGCACAGGTAGAGTTTAACCTAAGTTTTGAAAATCTAATAGGAATATACCAGGCAGAATCAACAAACTAAATAGAGGAAAGAGAATATTGAAATTTTGTTAAAGTTTAGTTATTCTTGAGAGGGGGGAGACACAATCTAAAGCAGCCTCCAGCCACTGAGCTGTCAGCACAGGCTTGAACTCCCAAACCGTGAGATCATGACCTGAGCCAAAGTCAGATGTTTAACCCACTGAGCTACCCAGGCACCCCCAGGAAAGAGTATATTTAAAATACATCTACAGTGTGCCTGGGTGGCTCAGTTGGTTAAGCGTCCCGACTCTTGGTTTTAGCTCAGGTCATGATCTCACATTTCATGAGTTTGAGCCCTGTGTCAGGCTCTGCACTAACAGCCTGAAGCCTGCTTGGGATTCTCTCTTTCCCTCCATCTTTGCCCCTCCCCTGCTCTGACTCTCTCAAAATAAATAAACTAAAAAAAAAAAAAAAAATAAGGTTATATGCATGTTATATGCTAAAATTAATTACAAATGGGTCAATATCTAAACATAAGAGCTGAAACTCTTAAAGTATAGGGAAAAGTCTTTGTGACATTGGATTTGGCATTTATTCCTTGGATACAAAACCAAAAGCACAGAGAATAAATGAAAAAATAAATTGAACTTCATAAAAATGAAAAGGTTTGTGCACAAAAGGATACTATCAAGAGGGCAAAAAGGCAGCCCACAAAATGAGAAGAAAAAAATATTTGCAGATTATGTATCTGATAAGGGATTAATCCAGAATATATAAAGAGCTCCTATAGCTCAGCAATGAAAAACAACCCAATTAAAACATGAGTCAAGAACTAAAGCAGACATTTCTATAAAGAAGATGTACCAGTGGCTAACAAGCACATGAAAAGATGCTTTACATTACTAATCATTAAGGAGATACAAATCAAAATCACAAGGAGATGCCATGTCACATCCATTAGGATGGTCACTATCAAAAAAATAAGTTGGCAAGGGTGTGTGGAATTTGGAACCCTTGTACGCTGTTGGTGGAGTTATAAAGTGGTTCAACTGCTATAGAGAACAAGATTTGAGAGGAGAGCCTTGAAGAGATAACAGTGGCATTATTCACCATAGACAAAAGGTGTAAACAACACAAATTTTTATCAGATCAGTGGATGAACAAAATGTGTATACATGCAACAGAATATTATTTAACCTTGAAAAGAAGTGAAATTCTTATCCATGCTACAATATGGATGAACCTTGAAAATACTGTTCTAAGCAAAATAACTCCGATGCAAAAGGACAAGTATATGATTCCACCTGTATGCAGAATCTAGAATGGTTAAATTCATAGAAATAAAGTAGCACACAGGTTAAAAGGGGCTTGGAAGAGAAGAAAATGGGAGTTACTGTTTATTGGATTCAGAATTTCAGCTTAGGATGATGAAAAAGTTCTCGAAATGTATAGTGATAATGGTAGCACAGTGTTGTAAATATACTTAATGCCACTGAATTGTGTACTTAAAAATAGTTAGAATAGTCAGTTTTATTTATACTTTATCAATTTTTAAAAAATATATAGGACATTGGGCTTCTTTTGAAAAATTAGAACCCTTGACTGCACTGAAGCCACACATTTATGAAAATGAAAAAAGCATTTGATGTGTAAATTGTGCATTTATATTCCTCTTGGTCCTTGTAGGCCTTTGAGTTTATAATCCCTGGAATTAATAAATGTGGATATCTTCTTTACTAGTCAGTGAAAATGTTGCTCAGAAAAAAAGGAAATAGTGATTTACATTTAGCCACTGGTGTAAGCAGCAAATTCTGCTTATTGCTTAGATGGAATTAATTCATGTTACATATTTTGCTTTTATTATTATTATTTCCATTTATGTTGTGGGATCTTCTAGAAATTAGATATAGCAGTTCAAAATATTTTAGAAATTTTTCATTTATGGAACTAGTTAATGATTAATAGTATTGATGTCTACTTTAATTTTCCTGACCTTGAATAGGAATGATCTTTGATAATGCTGACATCTGGTACCTACATTTATAAATTCAGGCATTTAAGCACTGGTTTTCAAAAATTTTAGTAGGGAAATTGTCTTTGTCCTTAGACTCGAAGGGTAAGGGTCCTCTCATACATGGAAAGATGTCATAACTGATTTTGAGCTGTACTCTCCAGTATGATAGCCATCTGGCACATGCGGCTATTTAAAAATAACTTAATACTGTATTAAGTAAAATTTAAAATTCAGTTGCTTGGTCACATTAATTACATTTGTTACATTTTAAGTACTCAATAACCATATATAGCGAGTGGCTACGTATTTGACAATATGCTGGTAAAGAACATTTTCAATATTGCATTAAGTTCTCCTGGACTGTAGTGCTTTAGAGGATGGACTTGAGTAACAATACCTATGTTCAAGTTCTGCTATTTACTGCTGGTGTAACCTCCAGCAAGTCACTTAACTTCTCTTCAGTTTTCTTCTCCATAAAATGTGGATATTAGCAATATTAAGACCATAGAGTAGTTACGGATTAAATTAATTGGGATATATAAAGTACTTAAAAATAGTATCTAGCACATGCTGGTTGTTATTGTAATTCCCATTGTACTTCCTCAGAACTCAGATTCAAAAGAACACCTTATAAAAAACACCAATCTACAAATTTAAAAAAAAATTAATGTTTTAATTTATTTTTGAGAGAGAGAGACAGTGTGAGCAGGGGAAAGGCAGAGAGAGGGAGACACAGATTCCAAAGCAGGCTTCAGGCTCTGAGCTGTCAGCACAGAGCCCGATGTGGGACTTGAACCCAGGAGTCATGAGATCATGACCTGAGCCAAAGTTGGACCCTTAACTGACTGAGGCACCAGGTGCCCCTACAAATTATTAAAATGCATCAAATTTGTATTTTATGCTAAAAATATGAAACAGTGTATGGTTTATATGCCTTATTTGAAAATACTTTGTTTTCCTTTAGCGAGTTGAAGAATTTCTCAGCAAAGATATCAGTTACCTTATTTCAAATAAGAAGGAAGCTAAATTTGCACAAACGTTGGGAAGAATTTCTCCTATACCAAGTCCAGAATCTGCATATACTGCAGAACCCACTTCACCTCATCCCAGCCATGATGGAAGTTCTTTTAAGTCTCCAGATTCAGTAAGTCTCTTAAATGTGCTTTAAGACGTTCAGAAAGGCCGTAGCCTGAGGATCTCATGTTTTTCAAGAGGAAACTGGCAGCGGAGTTCACTTAGGTAGAACAATATCTATATTGCGCATGGCTTTCCAGTCTTTTTTTTTTTTTTAATTGTTAATGTTTATTTTTGAGAGAGAGAGAGAGGGAGACACAGAATCCAAAGCAGGCTCCAGGCTCTGAGCTGTCAACACAGAGCCCCGTTGTGGGGCTCAAACCCATGAACCGTGAGATCATGACGTGAGCTAAAGTCAGTTGCCAAACTGACCGAGTCACCCAGGCACCTCAATAAGGTTATTGTCTTATAGAATGGTGATTTTTCTGCTAATACTTACGCAGTCATGCTTGGCTAAAGTAATACCTTTGCATTTGGGAATGGCTTTTATTTTTAAGAGTAATTTACAACTAAGAAGTAACAGCAGATCATTATTTAAAGAAGAAATGGAAACCTTTTGTTTGCTTCACAGCATTAGTAAGCAAACAAAGGTTCTCTGGGCCACGTCCATCCTGTTACTTGTTTTTTACAGCCTGTGAGCTAAGCGTGGTTTTTACATCTTCAAATGCAAAAATCTAAATATTTTGTGACAAATTTAAATTTGGATCTCATTGTCCATAAAAGTTTATCAGAATATAGCCAGACCTGTTTGTTTACAAATTGACTTTCCTGCTATAAAGGAAGTATTGGATAATTGGGACAGATACTATATGGCCTGTAGAGCCTAAAACATGTACTGTTTGACCCTTCACGGAAAAAGTTTGCCAGTCCCTGTTTTAGTTATTTAGTTATCTCTATTACTCTATGGACAATAAGTTTGAAGATACAGTGAAGGATAAATTGGGGAAGGAGAAAAAACAGGACTATATAGGAGAAAAAAAGTCCAGGAAGGCTCATGCGTTTTTTCACTTTAATGCTCTTTTGGAGGAATGAGATTATATACTAGTGACTGGTTCCAAATTAACTGTTGCTCATAGCATTTCAGCTACATTTCCAGTATTTTGTTTAAAATGTGAAATACCATGTAAAAACAGTATATACAATTCATATTCTTAGATTCATTTGAATTAGGGAATTAGAATCTAAACTTAGTTTTTAATTATAGACAATTTCAGAAGAATCTAGCTATTTTATTTTGAATGTTTAATAGAATTTATTAAAAAACTAACCTTTGGTCTAATTCAGTTGTTTAGTTGCTCTGCCAAAAAAAGAAGCAAACTTTAATAGATCTTATTCCCAAGACTCTAAGGAAATCACTTTTACTGTACATTTATTGTGTTGATAGTCTTTAAGACTTGTACAGATACCTTTCATTTATTTTTAATATTATTAAAATTTTTAAATTTTATCCATTTATTTTAGCTATTCTTAAGTTTTTTTCCAGTGAGGCACTATGTTATAATGTTTAATGTTTAATCTCTGGTCTTTTGATAGGTGTGTTTGAGCAGAGGAAAATTATTAGTTGAAAAAGCTATCAAGGACCATGTAAGTATGAAATTTAAAATTTTACAATATATATTCTATTATTAAAAATTCAAGTGGGAATGGAGTGTTCCCCAAATCTTCCTTTCCTAATTTTTAGTAGGAAAAGCCTAAATATCAGCATGTATCTTGTTTTACAAAGGACAGAATCTACTTTTCATGAAGAAACATCTCCATCTTGTGGCCTTTTAAAATATTACTGCAGATGTGTGAAGTTTATGGCTTATTTGTATTTTTAAATGAAATTTCTTGAAACTGTTAACTGGAAAGCTACACTTCGATTGATTGTCAGGCATATGGGAATATATTAAACAGGGTTGATTTTAGAAATTCCCAAAGAAAAACTGATGTGCTCATTGCCTTTGTAACTGTACGATCTGAATACCCACCTCAGTGACATTTACCCGCAATTAATTTTTAAAATTTAGCTCATTTAAGTTAGTAACTTTCCAGAAAAAACTATTAAACCTTTTTTATTTTACAGGATTTTATTCCTTCAAATAGTATATTATCAAATGCCTTATCATGGGGAGTAAAGATTCTTCATATTGATGGTAAGGATTTTATGTTTTTTGACAGTATTTGTTAAAAGTATTAATTTGTACCCCTTGGTTCCTAATTTTACATAGGAAGAATTCTGATAGCAAGAGGTCCCTATAATGGTAATTCTTTCACCTAAATCTAGTACTAAGAAAATAGCAGTGCTTAACTCCAAAGATGAAAATGCTAATCTTAAACTTTTTTTTTTAATGAAGACATTAGATACTACATTGAACAAAAGAAAAAAGAATTATATTTACTCAAGAAATCAAGCACTTCTATAAAAGATGTGGTATGTTAATTTTCCTTAATTTTTAAACTTATTACAGTGATCAAGGTTGGTTTTTATTTATAAATTTTTCTTGCTAAGTAGAAAATATTACTTGCCAGCAAAGGTAAGCCTTTGTACTGTATCCATCTTTCTGTTATTTGAATAAAGTATTGTGTATCATTTAACTTTAGGATTTACTCTTGAGGTAAAAGTTGATCCTGGGAAGCTGGCATAGTTTTATTTATTTTTGGTTGCTGTTGCTTTTTACTAGATACTTTTGTTCATTCTGAAGGAAAACATAATTAGTTTATTGCAGGAGAAGTTTCTAATATATATAATTTATATCTTTGGGGAACATAGGTAGAAAATGTGTTTACTTTTCAACTGCTGTAGATAGTGTTTTGACAGAATCTTGTTATGTACTCTTTCTGGCCTAATCTCACAATTTGCTAATTAAGTGCATTAGGATTGCAGTGTTAGACCTAATGTTTCCATATCTTGTCTTTTCCCTTTTCAAAAACTAGCTTCCTCCTTAGATCCTCTACTCAATATAATAAAACCTCTTTTTATCTTTCTCCTTCCCTAACAACTAATCTTTATATCATCTAAACTTTTCACATCTCCACTCTTATACTTCCCGTTCACTCTTCAGCCTATGAAGTATAAAACTCCTGACCGATTTGCCAAATGGAGTTAACACTTTTTTTAATGTTTATTTATTTTTGAGAGAGAAAGACACAGCTGTTAGCACAGAGCCTGACATGGGACTTGAACCCATAAGCTGTGAGATCATGACCTGAGCTGAAGTTGTATGCTTAACCAACTGAGCCATCGAGGTGCCCCTGGAGTTAACACTTTTTAAAACCAGTTCATATTGGTTCTGTCAGCTATTGTTTATTTGCTTTTTAATTTACCTATTTTCTTCTGGAACTTCTCTCATCTCTTATTTTTCTCACAGTTCTCTTATCAGTGTATTCTTTTGTGGTCTGCTTTTTCTTCAGTCAATCCTTAAATGATTAAAATCTAAAAGGAAAATTTATAGAAGAGTATTTATATAAAGACATGTAGAAATAGGCTGTCATGTTTGGGAAATTTTCTGAAATATAATGCAGCTTGATTTTTGAAGGGGGGGAATGATAAATGAAGGAGGAAAAATTACCAAGTTCAGATAGGACCTTGCACATTATATAAAGGAGTTAGAGTTTATTTGGAAGATTTGTAAAATTATTGGGAGATTATTAATAGAGTGACCTGGTTGAAAAGATATGAAAGATCTGGCTGCCAGTAAAGCATGTTTGCTGGTAATAGTGACATTGGGACTGTGACTTTTAAACTCTTTTGAACACAGTGTTCAATAATCATATTTTATATCGTGAGTACCCCATATATGCATGTTATATGCAAAGATACTTAAAGTCTTAATGAATTTTTTATTTTTAATAAGTTTATAGTTGTATAAGATAGGAACAATTTGCAGAAAGCAACAAATAGTTTAATACTTAATACCTTGACTATCTTATTTTTAAGTAATAAAAACAAACCTCCAAATGGCTATTTACAATTTTTTATAAAATGATGGGTGAATATACCTTAATTGAAATATGCTAAATAGCCTTAAGCTACCTGTACTGCAATTTGCAGAGTTTTTGGATTATATATAGTGTTTATATACAATTCTATATATTGTATAGCAATAATGTATAGAACTCACAAGGACATATGGTCTCTGAATACACAAACATAATTTCTGTCTATATGCAATGTATTTAAGTACATATCTGAAACATGTTTCCTGAAATAGTGCTTAATGTGATTTATTCCAGTATTTCAATAGTATTGTATTTTCATTTGTTAAAAAATACTAGTCACAACTCTAAGTTGATATTAAAACCTGCTAAAAAGTCATAGTTTATAGTTTCAAAGGTATTCAGGGATATTTTGTTTACACTTGCAACCCTCAATATTCAGCAGATACGCAGTCCTCTTATGTGCCAGGCACTAGGAGTTACTGCCCTGGTGAAGCAAGAAAAACAATAAAAGCATGATAAAATAGCTGTGAAACAAATCTTAACTTTTCTCTCAAAACAAAAAGGATAAGAATACCAAATTTATCTGTAGTCCAGAATGTATACTTGTCAGGGTTTTGTCGTTGTTGTTGTTTTATTTTTTTTTCTTTTTTGTATGTAAGAAACTTTTCTTGTATAGAAGAAGAAAATGTTTCTGGAAAATTTCTGGCTTGCCAAGTACTAAAGTTGAATGAATGTATTTTGCTCCACTATTTAAAGTGCTTGGAGTTTTTTTTTTCTTGGTTTACTTGAAATTTGGGGGATTTTGTGCGCGCGCGCGTGTGTGTTGTGTATATATACATACATATATATGTACACATACACACATATACATAAAAACATACACATGAGGAATATTGGTCTTCTTTTTCTTTTTTGATGTCTTTGGTTTTAGTGTCAGGGTAATTCTGCTCTCCTAAAATGCTGGGATGTATTTCCACTTATATTTTCTAGATGAGTTTTTGTAGAGTCAGTTTTATTTCTTAAATGTTTGGTATAATTTGCCAGTAAGGTTATCTGGGTTATCTGGGTCTGGAATTGTCTTTGTTGAAAATCCCCAGCTATGAATTCAATTTCTTTACTAGATAAAATAAATTCAGGTTATTATTGAGTGTGTTTTGGTAGTTTGTTTTTCAAGGAATTTGTACTTCCTGTCTAAGCTGTCAAATTGATGGCAAAAATTATTTGTAATATTCCCTAATTAACCTTTAATGTCTGTGGACCTCATAGACCTTATGAGGTCTATGTCTGAATGAGGTTTCGTCTTTCATTTCTGAGATTATTACTACTTTTTTTCTTTATCAGTCAGGATCCAGTTTTATCAGTTTTATTAATCTTATCAAAGAATCAGCTTTGTTGTAAATTTTTTTTGAGCTCTGTTTACTGCAATGCCACACATTTTATGTAGACCTTTATATATATGTGTGTGTATATATGTAATGTATATGTGTGTGTATAAAATACATTACGTATATAATACATGAGATACTTATGTATATAATATATATACACACCCTGTTTTAGAGCAGCTATAGGTTCATAGCAAAATTGAGTAGAAGGCACAGACATTCCCATATACCCCTTGCCTCATTACATACACAGCCTCCCCCACTATCAACATCCTATACAACAGTGGTACATTGGTTATAAATTGATGAATCTTTATTGACAAGTCATCATCACTTAAAGTCCATAGTTTACGTTAGAGTTCACTCGTGATGTACATGCTCTAGGTTTGCACAAATGAATAGTGACGTGTGTCTTCTATCACAGTATCATACAGAGTAGTTTCTTTAAAGGTGCTCCGTCTGTTCTTCCCGCTCTCCTCTCAACTACTGATTCTTTTTCCATAGTGTGGCCTTTTCCAGAATGTCATATTTGGTATCATATAATATGTAGCCTTCTCAGATTGGCTTTTTCAGTTAGTGATAGGCATTTAAAGTTTTTCCATGTCTTTTCATGACTTGATAGCTTTTTTTTTCTTTTAATTGCTGAATGATTCCATTGCCTGGATTTGCAACAGTTTACTCATTCACCTTCTGAAAAACATGTTGGTTGCCATGTGTAGGTTTTTGTTTGGACCTTAGTTTTCAACTCATTTGGATAAATACCAAGGAGCATAATTGCTGGATTATATGGTAAGAGTGTGTTTAGTTTGGTAAGAAGCTTCCAAACTATCTTCCAAAATGACTCTACCATTTTGCATTTCTACTACCAGTAAATGAACTGTCACTGATTCTGTTTTAGTTCTTTTATAATCAGAAAATACAGTTTGTATGATTTCAGTCTTTCGTTTGTCAAGGTTTGTGTCACTGTCCAGAATCTAGTCTGTCTTAATGCAAGTTCCATGTGCACTTAAAAATGTATATTCTGCAGTTAGTAGATGGAATTTTTTTTTTTTTTAAGTTCATTTATTTGGGGAGGGGCAGAGACAGAGCTAGTAGAGGAGGTGCAGAGAGAGAGAGGAGACAGAATCCCAAGCAGTGTCTGTGCTGCCAGCACAGAGCCTGATATGGGGCTCAAAACCTACATACTGACTCATACCTACAAACCGTGAGATCATGACCTGAGCCATAACCGAGAGTCGATGCTTAACCAACTGATCCACCCAAGCTGCCCCAGTAAGTGGAATGTTCTATAGATGTCAAATAGGTCAAATCGTATAGGTTTTCTGTATCCATATTGATTTTGTCTTATTCTAACCATTACTGAAAGTGAGAGGAGTATAGAAGTTGCCAAATAATTGTGAATTTGTGTATTTTTTCCTTGCAGTTCTATAACAATTTTTGATTCACGTATTTTGAGCCTTCTTAGATGTATACACATATAATATTTTTATGCTTTCTTCGTGAATTAACCTTGTTATCATATGTTTCTCTATCCCTATTAGTATTTCTTGTCCTGAAGTCTCTGTGTCTGAAACACTCCAGCCACTCCAGGTTCCTTTTGTTGTTATTACTAAATTTTTTAAGAAAATTATTTTTGAGAGAGAGAGGGAGACAGTGTGCAAGCGGGGGATGGGACAGAGTGAGAGGGAGACACAGAATCAGAAGCAGGCTCCAGGCTCTGAGCTGTCATCACAGAACTTGATGTGGGGCTCAATCTCATGAGCCACAAGATCATGACCTGAGCTGAAATTGCACACTTAACTGACTGAGCTACCCAGGTGCCCCCAGCTTCCTTTTGATTAGTGTTTGTATGCTCTGTCTTTTTTATTCCTTCTACATTTAAAATACTTGTGTGTTTGTTTTTTAAGTGGGTTTCCTACAGATATTTGGAACTTATCTTTTTATTAAATCTGCCAATCTCTATTTTTTAATTGGTATGTTTTTAATGATTTATACTTAATAATTATCAGTATTGTTTAATTTAGGCCTATCAATATACTAATGTTGTTCTCTCGGTGTTCTTTGTATTTTATTTCTGTTTCTCTATTTTCTGCCTTTCAGGTTGAAAGATTTCTATCTTGGCTTTTTGGCTATATCCATTTTTTGTTTTTGTTTTAGTTGCTTAGGATTTAAACTATACTTCTGTAACTTTTTTTAGTCTGTTTAGAATTAATATTTTATCCTTCAGATAAAATATAGAAGCCTTAAGATTTTTGAAGCCATTTATCCCTGAACCAATTTTTATGGTACATTGTGGTTAAATTTGCATTTATTGAAAAACCCACTGGACAGTATTACCCTTTTTGCTCCAAAAAGTCATATAGAAGAGAATGTGAGGATGTCTTTATTTTGCCTTCATTCCTGCAAGATCTTTTCACTGGATAAAGAATTATGAATTAAGTTTTGTTTTTTGTTTTTTGTTTTTAATTTATTTCAGGGGTACCCGCATGGCCCACTTGGTTAAGCATCCTATTCTTGATCTCAGCTCAGGTCATGATCTCACAGTTTGGTTTGTGAGATCAAGCCCCACATCAGCTCTGCACTGACAGTGTGGAGCCTGCTTGGAATTATCTCTGCCCTTCCCCTGCTTGTGTGCACTTGTGCACACAATCTCTCTCTCAAAGTAAATAAATAAAAATTCTTTATTTTAGTACTTTTACAGGTGTTCTACAACTATTTTGCTTCCATGGATTTTGATTTTAAAAAACTGCAGTCATTCAAATTGTTTTATATACAATGATCATTTTTTTCTCTATGTACTTCTAAGATTCTTATTTTTGGTTTTCAACAGTGTGTTATATGCCTCACCATGATTTACTTTGAGATGATTCTATTGTTTGCTAAGCTTCTTAAATCTATAAATTTATGTTTGGAAAGTTTGAGCTATTTTGTTAAAATTATTTTTGTTCACCATTCTGTTTTCTATTTCTATATCTTCAGTAACACAAATTTCAGACCTTTTTATGTTAGTTATAGCTAGAGTACAAACAAGGTGCTTATGAGTCCCTGAGACTATTTTTTTCTCTTTTTTTCTCTGTTCTTCTAAGGAAAGATTTTTATTCATGTCTTCGAGTTCTCTAACACTTAAGTTGGTCATCTGTGTTTTTAAGCCCATCCAGCTAATTCTGTATTTCAAGTCATGTGTTTTTCTAACTTTTACAATTTTCATTTGAATTTTTTATGTAGCTTTTCTGCAGAGAACTTGTATTTTCCCATTGATTTTAACTGTATTTTCCCTTAGAGTCTTTTTCTGATCATTTGACTTCAGGAACATCATGGGGTTGGCATCTGATTGTCTTTTTCCTTCAAGAATTGATCATGTTTTTACTGATTCTTGATATATCAAATAATTTTTGATTTATATTAAATATTGCAAATGTCATGTTGTATAGACTCCAGAGCTATTACAGTACTCTGGAGAATGCTGATTTTGTTGCTGTCGTGATTGTGGTTTTTGTGTGTGTGTGATTGTTTTAGCACACATTCATCGAGTTTGGTTCAAACTATCAGTTCTGTCTCAATTTCTGTACATGGCACTTCCAGTCTGTTTCATTTTTCAAAGATTTGTATGCAGTTCTTTGTTCTGCACATGTATCACTTAGGTTTTCTCAAAGGCTTGGGCAGTGTTTAAATCTTAGTTCTGTTTTCAAAGCCTTGAAGTTAAGCCTGTTTTAACCCTGAAGTTAACCTATTTTGGATTTATATAGGGAATTAGGGGTCCCCTTCTCCAACTTAACTACTTTCTGCAGTTTACCTTTTACTCTCCAGCCCACAATGGCCCTTTCCGTATTTTCTCTGTTCAGAAAGTCAGGATTTCTCAATTTTAGTTGCCTTTGGCAGCTGCGAACTGCAGTTTGATAACTGGGGTCCACCCTGAGGTAGAACTTTGAGAGAAAAGGAAGAAATAGTCCATGGATTCCCTTTGTACTCTTTGGACTACAGGAAATATGTGGTTTATATAGGAGGTTTAGCCACTGGCTCCATTACTTGCTGCCATCTCTGTGATTCGGGGTTCATCCTTCAGGCAACATTGTGAGATAAAGGGGGGGATGAAAAGCATACTCCCTTAAAGGTGGCCTCAGTTTTGGATTCTTTTTACAGTATGTCTGCTTTTATTTACTTTTCTGTTCTCCCATAGTTTGTTGTTGTACTTTTGTCCAGAGTTTTAGTTGTAATCGGTGGGATTGATTAACCATATTGAACATATTCCACCTTGACAGGAATTGACAGACTATACTATTTCAATAATTCCTTTGTTCAATCTGTCACAAATGTTTTTGCTGAGTAAGGGCATAAAATAACATGACTATTTTTAAATTACTTCATTAACTATATGTTTTCCTCATTGGTTGATTTCTTTCTTTGAAGACAAACAGTATAGCTAGAATGCAAGGTATTTTTTGGGTGTAGTATAAAAGTGAGCTTGTATTATGTTCATTGTTCCATGTCTTTGGTTGAGTTGATTTCTAAAAGCAAGTTTTTCCCTTCCCCCTCCCCAAAACTATCATAATCACCCTTTTTTTATACAGTACTTTTCCTGTATGATTATCTTCAGGATAAAAAGCCATTGCAGTTGCTGTTGTCATGGTAATTTCAAACCCAATGTTTTTACCTTTTTTTTCCTTTTTGCTTCTTTTTAGGGGAAAAGAGTAGGTATTAGCACACAGAAAGCAAGAAGTAAGTATTTTGATATCCTTGAAGTGTGTTTGATTTGCCTTTAGAAAATAGAACAAGTCTCATAAAACTCCTATAAAAAGTCATGGTAAACAGCCCTTCAAGGAACTCATTTAGTAGGCCTTAGCCTGTTTTAGAATATGGACACCTGTGGTAGTGGTAGTCTGGAGAAACTTACAGACCCCTTTTCAGAATAATGTTTTTTAAAAGTATATGAAAAATTTTTAGATTACTGAGAAAGTCAGTAAATGAAATTCAATTGTCAGAATGTTTTTCATTATGAAGTGATGATATACTTAATTTTTTTACACATTAAAAATGAGTTCTAGCAGTGATTCTAATTGCTATTGTAATTTTGAAGTGGTAAGCTATAAATGATGCTTTGGAATATCTATAATAACTAACATGAAGATATTTCTTGTATTCAGTATCAGAATTACAGGCACTGCTAATAGCACTGTGATCCTGTTCCTTATATGTGTAACTGGAGGAAATGTTAAATTTTGGCTAGAGATCGGTGAAAATAAAAGTTGAATTTTTTTTCCTGCTTTAGCTCATTATTTTCCTGAATTATATTCATTGATCCTTTGGGGGATCCCTTCAGTTTAAGAATCTCAGGATATAGACAGAAATTCTGTTACTTTGGAAATGGGCTGATATTGTAAAATATCTCACCTGAGGCTTAAAACTTTGAATTGAAATGAAATGGATAATGGATACAGATAATGGTCAACTTAAGATGGTTTGGCTTTTAGTTTTTCAGCTTTACAATGTTGTAAAAGCAATACACATTCAGTAGTCACCATATTTCACATTTTGAATATTGATCTTTTCCTGGGCTGGCAATATGCCATACAATATTCGTGACATTAGACAGCGGCAGGGAGCTACAGCTCCCATTCATTTACGTGGCCATAAGGTTAAACAACTAGTAAACTTAAAACCATTCTGCTTTTTACTTTCATTACAGTTTCCAATAAATTACATCAGATACTCAACATTTTATTATAAAATGGGCTTGGGTTAGATGATTTTGCCCAACTATAATGTAAGTGTTCTGAGCATGTTTTAAGTTAGGCTAGGTCTAAGCTATGGTGTTCGATAGGTTAGGTGTATTAAATGCATCTTCATCTTAAAATATTTTCAACTTAAAATGGGTGTATCCTAGTTTATTATTGAGGTGTATCCGTAATTGTAAATTGAGGAAGATCTGTACATAGGTGGGTGGGATTTTAAGCCAGAGTGTTTTTTTTTTAATTTCCTGGATTTGTACATATCTAATAATATTTTGTTTGTTCTAAAGCAGGTAGACTTAAAAAGCCTTTTGTAAAGGTGGAAGATATGAGCCAGTAAGTATCTAAGTTCAATAAGTAATATTAAAAGAAAATCTAATTAATTAAGCCATCTTCACTAATACTATTAGGTCTGTCTATATGTTACTATATGTTAGATTTATATTATACTAATAGGCAGGTGGCACAAGTTAGCAAGCAATTTTTAGCTTAATTTAGTTTCAGTATGTTGTACATGATAATTCCTTGAAATATCTAGTTTAGAGCAGTCATAAGACCAGCTCATTTTTTAGTATTTCAAATAACGATTCACTAGCTAAATGCAGTACCATATGATTTAGAATTATTGTTTAAAGATTGCTCTACTTTGTGAAAAAAATTATTAGGTACTATTTGGAAGTACAAAATAAGAGTACAACATTTAATTTAGTAGTTTTTCTGAACTCATTCTGAAGTTTCAAAGGATAATCTTAATGAAGACTGTATACAAATAAATTAATTTGGTATGAGAATTGGATAACGTTTTCTTAACCTTCTAGTTACTCCTTTAGACATGTGTGATTAATTTTGGGTACTCAGGTGACAAAGATGTGTTGAGTGCTTCTTTTTATGAAATGTATTACTATGAGAAAAAAAAATGCAATTCAAAGTGAGGCCTAGAGAAGGCACCAATGTATGGAAAGATATCCCAAGTTCATGGATTGGAAGACTTCATATTGCTAAGATGTCAGTACTGCCTAAAGCGATCCACAGATTCAGTGCAATCCCTGTCGCAATCCCTGTCAAAATCCCAATGCCTTTTTTTTTGCAGAAAGCAAGAAACACATCCTAAAATTCAAACCAAATGGCAAGGGACCATAAACACCCAAAGCACTCTGGAAAAAAGGAACAAAGTTGAAGATCTAGACTTCATGATTTTGGAATTTACTAAAAATTACAGTAATCAGAACAACCTGTTAATGACATAAAGACAGATGTGTAAACCAATGGAAAAGAATAAAGAGCTAAGAAGTCTTTACATGTATGGTCAAAGGATGACATCATCATTCAGTGGGGAAAGGACAGTCTTTAGCAAATAGTAGTGGGAAAACTACATATGCACATGGAAAAGAATGAAGTTGGACTATTAATTTATACCGTACATAAAATTAACTCAAAATAGATCAAAGACCTAAGACTATAAAACTCTTGGAAGAAAACAAGGGAAAAGCTTTATGACACTGGATTTTGCGATGATTTCTTGACACCAAAAGCACAAACAACAAAAGATAAAATAAATGGATTAGATCAAAATTATAAATTTCTCTGCAAAACAATGAAAAGGCAAACCAGGGAATAGGAGAAGATAGTTTTGAATTATTTATTTAATACAGTGTAATATGGGGGGGTGGAGCTTGGGAAAATGGTGGAATAGGAGGACCCTCCTCAACCTGTCCCATGTTTACAACTAGTTAGCACTCGCATCTGAATAAATAAACCAGAGAATGATCTGAAGACTGGCAAAACAAACTTCACAACTAGAAGAAGCCACATTCTCTAATCTCTCTCTAATTGTGAGAGATTAGAAAGGGCAGAATGGTTATTGGGAGCTACAGGCCCTGGCTTGGAGACGGGAAAGCACCAAGTAGCCCACAAGGGAAAGATGAATCCGTGTAATGTCTGGCTTGAAACCAGAACAGCTGAGTTCCTGATTTTGTATAACCAGCAGGAGTTGGATCCTGGAGATTTAAAAGTTAGCTGACTTAGCACTAGTGAGCTGGGAGGGCATGTGATAGCTGGGTTCCTGCCCTTAAAGAGAAAGCAGACTGTGGAGAGGCAACATAGAAGCTATAGTTTCCATAATGCCTGGGGCAAACAGGAGGAGCACTGGGTGATGTATGGAATTGTTGAATCACCGTATTACACACCTGAAACTGATATAATACTGTATTTTAACTGTACTGGAATTAAAAATTTAAAAACTGTAATATAAAAAAGTCAACAGAAAATCAAATTATCAGATTTAAAAAATGGCAAAGGACTTGATGTTTCTCTAAAGATTCATAAATTGCCAACAAATAGATGGAAAGGTGTTCAACATCACTAATCATCAGAAAAATGCAAGTCAAAACCACAACGAGATATCTATCACCTCACACCATTAGGATGGCTGTTATCAAAACAAAACCAGAATAATAGGTATTGGCAAGGATGTGGAGGAATTGGACCCCTTGTGCACTGTTGGTGGGATTACCACTATGGAAGACAGTATGGAGGTTCTTCATAAAGTTGGAACTATGGTATGATGTAGGAGTTTCACTTCTGGGTATATATCCAAAGGAGTTGAAAGCAAGACTTGAACAGTCCCATGTTAGTAGCAGCACTGTTCATAGTAGCTCAGCAGCAGAAGGAATCCATATGTCCATCAGCAGATGAATGGATGATACGGTATATACATAAAATGGATATTATTCAGCCTTAAAAAGGAATGAATTTTTGACACATGGATGGACCTTGAGGACATTACACTATGTGAAATAAGTGGAAAAATACTGCATGATTCCATGGGTTGGTGGGGAAGGGAGAATGAGGAGTTGTTTAATGGTAGAGAATTGCTGTTTTTAAAGATGAAAAGGGTTCTGGAGATGAACAATGTTAATTGTTGGAAAACACTGTAAATGTCCTTAATGCAGCTGAAGCGCACACTTAAAAATGGGTAAGATAGGAGCACCTGGCTGGCTCAGTCAGTAGAGCATGTGACTTTTGATGTCATTCATGAGCTTGAGCCCCATGTTGGGCATAGAGATTATTTTTTTAAAAAAATGGTTAGGATAGTAAATTTTGTGTTATTTTACCATATTCTTTTAAAAATGTTTGTTTTTTAACTAGGAATTGGGAAGGGAAGCCTAACTGATTTCTGTAATTTCAGATTCCAGATGAATTCCATGTTTTTGAAATATAAGACTTCAGTTGTGGGTTTTTTCCCATCATAAAAAATCTCATGTATTTTTCTTTTTATTTTTTTAGACTTTATAGACCGTTTTATCTTCAGCTGACCAATATGCCTTTTGTAAATTATTCTATTCAGAAGCCCGCCAGTCCATTTGATGTAGATAAGCCATCTAGCATCCAAAAGCAAACGCAGGTTAAACTAAGGTTGGTTAAACCTTTAAGTAATTTTTTTTTCTTTTTAAGCAAACATTTAAAATAATTCATTTAATGCCATTGGGGTGGAGTGTGTGTGTGTGTGTGTGTGTGTGTGTGTGTGTGTGTGTTTGATCACTATTACGGTTTTTCCCCTTGTGTATTTTTAATGACTCTTTGCTAGATTAGAAGTCTGAATCTCTTCTGAGTCGGATTTAGACATGTTAGATCAATAGATTGAGGTTGAGTGGTGACTTACAAATATTTACAATTAAAATGTGTTATTTTTCTTAAGTAATCTAGAATAGTCTCCAGAATAATCACTATATTCTTAGTTTGCTTCTTAATTTCTTGAAAAGAAATATATCTAAAAGTATTTGTTGATACAAATCTCTGGAGATTATGGCAGATTCTGTTTGATAGATGAGGACTGTACATTTTATAAATTATTTCTTAACGTTCAGCAGTTAATTCTTTTACCATATATTTCTATCAGAATCCAAACAGATGACAATAAATATGGAATCCCAATTCAACTCCAGTTGAAAGAGAAGAAAAAAAAAGGATACTGTGAATGTTGCTTGCAGAAATATGAAGATCTCGAAACTGTAATTGTGATTTTACATTTAGGGGGTTGATATTTCTAAAACTATGAATATTTACTACTTAAACTTTATCTTATTTTTCTGATTGTGGTTTACAACTTGATAATTACTAAGTAGCATTTATTTCTTTTTTATAGAATTATCTTAAATTTTAAGAACCCAAAGTGGGAAAATATATATTGAAAAAGTCATTTTTATTCATTGACTTAACAAATATTTAAGTACTTGTGTTATATCAGTCACTACTTTGAGCAACAGCATTAAACAAATAGAAAAGACCAATTCCCTACCCTTGTGAAAATTACATTCTTTGGAATGCGAGGAGATACAGGTTACCACACAGAAAATAAGTAGAAAGAACATTAGATCAGTGCTAATAGAAACTGTAAAGCAGGAATGGGAATGTTGATACTTCTTTAGACTAGATAAGGAAAATCTACATAAAGTGATTGGAGTAGAAACTTAGGAAGTGAGAGAACAAGACTCATGGATATTGAAATAAGCCATGCAAAAGTGCTAAATTAAACTGACTGATGGTACTGAAGAAATCATTAAACTGGTGGTGATGACCTGGTGAGAGTGATGGGGCTTGGTCAGATTGTGGATATATTTAAAGGTGGGGTGAAGGGGATTTGTCAGTGGATTGGATGTTTGGAGTAAGAGAAGATGCTTCAGGCCTGAGGATTAAATGAGCATATGATTAACTAATGAGAGGATGAGAAGAAAGTAGAGAGAATTAATGGAAAAAGAAATAGAATGGTTGAAGGGGGATGGGATGAAGATACAGTTTGTAAAGTGATTTAAAAAAAAAAAAACCAAAAACTTTGAATCATTCAAACCAGGTTTGAATCCTGGTTTCCTGTTTGTGTGACCTTGGACAGTGGTGGGAACTGTGTTAAATTTTAGCTGTAATTATTTGAGTTGTTAATATTACTGGATATGTATGTTTTGGTGTTTGGTAGACGATGGTGAAGAAGTTAAGGAGAAAGAATAATATTTGTAAATATCTAAGAAATAAGCTATTTCTGTTTTTAGACTCTTAAGTTGAAGTTCGATTGTTTTATAACCCGAAATATATTAGTATTTTGTATTAGTGTTTTGTATTTTGTGTATGTAATAAGGGAGAAAAGTAGGGTTACTTTAAAATTATTTTTTAAATGTTTATTTTGAGAGAGAGAAGGACTAAGAGAACACTTGCACATGTGCAGAGGAGGAGCAGAGAGGGAGAGAGAGAATCCCAAGCAGGATCTGCGTTGTGTCAGCACAGAGCCTGATGTGGGTCTCCATCCCATGAACCTTGAGATCATGACCCGAGCCAAAATCAAGAGCCGGACACTTAACCAACCTGAACCACCCAGGCACCCCTAAAATTATTTTTAATCAGAAGACGCTAAAACTCTCAGAATATTTCCCCTTACCAAAAATCATTTTGAAATTTAGATTATAGATTGGTCCTGAAATTTTGCTTTACTGTTACAATGGAATAATCTATAATGGATGCTTTTCTTAATATCAGTTTGTGATTCTCATTTAATGTTCAGAAAATGTTAGGACTGAAAAATGAAAACCTGGTCACTGATTGACACAAGGAAAAGTAGTAAATGTTGGGATTGATATTTTAAAATGATTTTTTATTAATTTTTATGTATGTTTCTTAGTTGCTAAAAATAAATAAAATATTATTTTGTTTTTTTTGAATTTTAGATTTCAGGGATTCAGTTCCACCTGTATCAAGGCATTCATTTAGCAGATTTGATTACTGGAGATTAAGCAACAAGCAAGGCAGACATATTCCCTTCCCTTAGGTATTTTATAGTATGACCGAGAAGATTGATAAAAAACATGTATTTGCAAGTAGGAGAGTATCAAAAAAGTGAAGTATATGCAATGGTAATAAATTATCAGAGGGTACTTAACATTGGATAAGGGACATAGAAAGCTCTATTGAGAAAATGATATTTAAGTCAGGACTTAATGAATGAGGAGAGGTAGGTGGAGGTAGAGGACGACTACATAAAAGTTGGGAGACTGTTTTCTTAATTTATTACAATTAATTTTCTTTCTCCCAAGGACATGAGTAAATAGAATCTAAACTTAATGTTTCTTTTTAAATTTTAATCGTTTCTCATTTGTTTAACATTACGGGGAATAGATAATTTGTATGTGGGAAATTTTGCAACTAAGGAAGGAATATTCCAGAATACTTTTGTTTCTTGTAATCACTGGAGAATTTAGTTTTTAGAAATACAATTAAATCATCAAAAGTTATATGAAACTAGAGAAACGGAAATAAGGTTCTTGCAGGATCATCTTTGCTCTGCCGCATGGTGCAATTCCCTTAATCAGCTGACCAAGAAATAATAGAATTAGCCTGAATATTCCACCTATTTAGCAGAAACTTTGTTTCCTTTGAGTTTTATCCCAGTACACTGAACTTGTTTACTGTTCTTCACCATGCTTAAGACTGAGAATAACTGTCAACTAAACTTCACAATTAAAAAAAAAAAAGACCGAGAATAATTTCCATATTCTCTATTATAAGCATTGGGTAATTGAGATTGTTTAGTTGCTCATTCTCAAATGTGTTCCTCAATAATGAATTCTTTCTTTTTTTGTATTTCACAGCGTTTATTTTATTTCATTTGTCTTTTGTAACCTGCCTTTTGGATTCTTATATATTAAACCGTAACATTTCATTCATTTAATATTTTATAAGCCCTAGCATATTTACTTAGTGGTATTTGTGTAAGAATAAAATAAAATAAAGGGAAGTACTGTCTTAAGAGTATTAGCACAGAGGCGCCTGGGTGGCCCAGTCCGTTAAGCGTCAGACTTCGGCTCAGGTCATGATCTTACCGCTTGTGGGTTTGAGCCCCGCATCAGACTCTGTGCTGACAGCTCAGAACCTGGAGCCTGCTTCCAATTCTGTGTCTTCCTCGCTCTCTGCCCCTTCCCCACTTGCACTCTTATCTATCTCTCAAAAATGAATAAATGTTAAAAAAAAAAATTAAAAGAGTATTAGCACATTCTAAATGCTAAAATGTTACTGTTGTATTTCTCCATCTTTATCTTCATTTTCTGATGTAGTTCGTTTGTTTGTAGTTCCATTTAAACCACAAATTTATTTTACTTAACATTCTTTGAAGTTCTAGTAAGGGATATTTCTTTGGAGGAGTTATTAGAAATCTAATTTTAGGGGCATGAAAATACTAGAATTCTGAACAAAAAGGAATCTGTTGGTTTAAGAATACAATGATATGATTTATGTGTGTTTTTGTTTTTTTTAGCACCTTCTAAGTGAGCAACATAGAGACTTTGCACAGAGTAATCACTATCAAGTTGTTGATGATATTGTATCTAAGTTAATTTTTGACTTTGTGGAATATGAAAGAGACATGCCTAAAAAGAAAAGGTAATTTATCAACCTAAGTTTTAAATTTTACCAGAATATTAAGCTGTTTCATTAAACTAAAAATAAATCAGTTTTTTGTTCTTCGAATTTATCTTTCCAGGATGTAAATGGTTAAGAACTAATTACTTCCTTTCTCCCCACTCCCACCCCCTCTTTACTACCAAAAGTGCTTACTTTAGATAACTTTTAAGGTCTTCAAGTCTTAATGTTATAGTCTAGAAAGGGAGTTGGCAAACATTTAAAGAACCAAACAGTAAATATTTTAGGCTTTGTGAACCATAAGATACCTATTTCAACTACTTTGTCATTGTTCAATGAAAGCAGCCACATCCAATATGTAAATGAATGGGTGTAGCTGTGTTCCAAGAAAGCTTTGTTGAAAAACATAAATGGTAGACTAGATTTGATCCATGTGCTGTACAGTTTGTCAGTCCTTGGTCTGGGGCCAAAAAGTTGATCATCTTCTTGGACTAAAAAAGCTAGAATTTTTAGTTAATCTTAAGGAGTTTACATAAACCTCCTTCCACTTACCTTTATTAAGTCTCTATATGTTCACTAAATATGTTTCCTTATATTCTACTTGCCAGTAATATTTACTAATGGTACTTACAGAACTTTGAATGAATGAATGAATGAATGAATGAATACGGTGCTGTTCATTGGCAGTTTACTGCACATTGACTAAATGATCCTGGTTAGATTATTCCCATAAATCCAAAATAAAAAGACATGCTTTCACATGCTAAAACTGATAGTAACTCATTAGGTTAGTCAGTCCTTAATCTTAGTCTAATCTTAAGGCATAAAGATTAGAAAATATGATATCAAGGTACAGGTTCGGAAAATTAACTGCCAAGTCTTTTGACTATATCTAGATTAGATGTTATTTCTGTAACATTCAGAAGGGTTTATTACTGACTTAATAAGATATTTGGAGAGGAGGCATATTTTCAACTATTAAAAGTATGTGGGGAGCACCTGGGTAGTTCAGTTGGTTGAGCCCGTGACTCTTGATTTCTGCTCAGGTCATGACCCCAGCGTTGTGGGATCAAGCCTTGTGTTGGCCTCTGTGCTGAGGGTGGAGCCTGCTTAAGATTCTTTCTTTCTCCCTCTTTCCACTCTCCTCTCTCCCCTTTCCTGCCCCCCCCCCCCGGCCCCGTTCTTCTCCCCCCACTCCCCAACTCATGCTCTCTCACTCTCTCTTTTAAAAAAACTAAAATTATGGGCTACTGTAAGAATTCAGACTTCCCTAAAAATTTAATCTGCAGCAAAATTCTGAACCAATACTTAAATATAGGCTGGTTTTTCCTTAATTACATTATCTACATTTTTTATCTGTGTGCACATCACCTAAACATCCCTAGACATTAAAGGAGAGAGCGGTATTGGACTGGTAATTTTATATTTTTAATACTCCATTTGTTCAAGAGGAATTCTTGAGTGGGAGTATAAACTAAATATAAGATGGTCCTTGCTGGATTGAAAGGGCAGGCTGAATTCTATATTTCTCTGTGTTATCTGTTACATGTAGAACGTAAAACATAAGTAGTAAGCTGGTAAGGTTCTTTCTGTATATAATTTAGTAGGATTGTGTAATATAAACTAGCATACCAAGGATATTAAGAGACTCCATGAAGAAGAAGTTTTCAGGTCAACTACATGTGTGAAACTTCAGGATTACTATTTTGTCATCTTTAGAGTATAAAGATACCAAGTTTCTGGCTCCATATGTTCTTAGATATTTTACACTTAAATATAAATAAGTGGGGAAGATGTTTCTGCCTTAGGTCCCAGTACTCCCCACAATGTTAAATAAAATGAGACAGTATTAATATAAATGAAATCATAGAAGTTAGGATATTTTTTGGGATGATGAGAACAATATTGGGAGCAGACCCATATCTCTTTACTGTCATCTCTATTTGAATTACATGGTTGAAATAGTTTTAAACATCACATTTAAGATAATGGTTCCTCTGGGAAGAAGGGGAAGAATATGGATGAGAAGAGGAGGTACACTAGAGTTTTCAGCTGTATCTGTAAAGTTTTTTTACTTTAAAGACATCTAACGTAAATTTGTCCAAATGTTAAGATTTCCGTATTTTTATAATACTAAGTCAAATAAGTTTCATAAGTTGTTTTAAAAGATATTTACTAATTTGACTTTAAACTAAGGAATTTTTATAGCAGTTTAACCTTTTCTTTTTGTTTTATAAAGAATAAAATACAGTATTGGATCCCTTTCTCCTATTACTGCAAGTGTCCTGAAAAAGTCTGAACCAAAAGAAAAGCTAGAATTGCAACATACTTCTCAGAAAGACTTCAAGGAAAATAATGTACAGGCAGTTGAGCAGCATTTCCTGTATAAAGAAGTCCAGGAGCCTGAACAGAAGTTTGTGTTTATTTCAGAATGCATCCCCTACCCTGCAAGTGAATTGAGAAGACTGGATGAGAAAGCACCTAGTAAATGTTCCATGTTAAATCCAGCTGAAAATCACCTAAAACAAAATTTTACACATATACCTCCACATAAAAGTAAACAGGGATGTATTCTTGACATTTCTGAACATAAATTACTGATAAATGAAAGTGGCTTTGAAGAACTAAGGGTAGATCACTGTCAACGTAGGCTACAGACATCTGTACAAGTATCTAACATCAGTATGGATAATACTGCATTTCAACCAAAACGAAAGTCAGATACTGTGCTTTTTCCAGCAAAGGATGTGAAGGAAAAGGACCTTCATTCAATAGTTGGTCATGATTCTGGTCTGTTGGCAACAAACAGTTCACGGGAGCACCTAACAGTTCAGGCACAGACTCCATCCCGAAGTCCCCCTGAGGAACCCAGTGAATGCAATTTCAACAATATGGATAGTTTGCCTTCTGGTAAGATCCATCGGAAAGTGAAAATATTATTAGGAAGAAATAAAAAAGAAAATCTGGAACCAAATGTGGAATTAGGTAAGAAAAGAACTGAATATATTACACAAGAAGGAAACGGAATTTGTAGTTCACCAGTACAGTCTCTACTAGACTTGTTTCAGACTAGTGAAGAGAAATCAGAATTTTTGGGTTTCACAAGCTACACTGAAAACAGTGGTATATGTGATGTTTTAGGTATTTGGGAAGAAGAAAATTCAAATAATTTGTTGTCAGTGTTTTTCTCTTCCCCTTCAACTTCTACATTTACTGGCTTTTAGACTTGAAATAAATACTTTCAGAAGTGATGAAGAAAGATCATATTCTAGAAAATTTTATAAATGTGTATGAGAGTGCTTAGTTTTTTTTTTCTTATTGCCAACTTTGTTTACAGAACCAGTGTAAATATTAAAGTGTAACCTTTAACAATAAAGGTGATGTTTGCATTTTCCTACAGAATTGGATGCCTTTTATAGAAAAATTGTAGAATAAACTTGTGACTCATGTTACACACTATGTTTTAAGAATTATGAATAATTTTACGTCACTGAACTTAAAGTGAAATATTGGGTATGTTAATATTTAGCATTATATATTTGGATAGTCTAGTTCTTTCCAAAGGCTATTAACATAAGATTCCCATGATAACATGAGAATATTGCTTTTAAAAACCTAATTTTCATACAAAAGGGAAAAACATTAATTCTGCATTTGGGTTTTGGAAGTCATTATTATTTAATACTTGACCTCCGTGGACCCTGCTGATGTGTTGGCACTGAGGAGTTAGGTTATTTGGAGAGGTAAATAGAAGCCATAAAGGAAAAACAGCCAGACTACTGGATTAAATAATTTCCCCATTGTTGATTATTCACCTTTAGAAAAATTTCCTTCCAAAAATGACTCATTATCCCCTAATTTGGTATCAGAAATGAAAGAGGGGGTATGGCATTGAACTATAAATAAAAGTGTTGAAGCATATGTGAAGCCTTTGATTGGGCACTTAGCAACAGTAATTTAGAGGAGAAAATATTCACATACAAGAAAAATTTCAACTGTTCAGTCTTTTGGTCGAGGCGTTTGCCTTTCAGTGTGTTCTTCTAGAGTGAGGCATTTACAGCTAATGACATTTCACAATAAAAGTTGGTGCCATTGAATATTATTTGAATATATTGTCATTAAAAATTAACTTTGATTACCAGTCGTAATTTCTTTAAACCCTATAGGGCTCCCAATATATTAGTTTATAGGTTCTGATGTGTTTGTTTTGACTGTGTGGATAGTGTCAATGAGAAATACTAGCTTTTCATCAACTTTATTGGTCATACCAGTACCTTAGGATCACTGAAATATTCTTTACAGTGCATTTATGCAAACCTTGTAAATTACTATAGCATTTTCTGTCACAAATGCATGTGTGTACTTAAAATCTGTGTCAGATCTTACAGATAGCCTTCTAAAAACCTAGATGAAACTTAGAAAATTATTTGTGGGAGGTATATTTTCTCTTAATTTTCCAAATAATTGAAAGGTATTTAAACTTGCACTATGATCCTTAGACTTGAGAGTGATAGGTGCTTCAATTTGCAGTGGTCCTGTTTGCCTTAGTTGTATATTATAAGGCATAAAAGACTCAAATTGAGCCCTTCCAATAGTTAAAAGTGTTAAACTTTATTTTGACACTAGTTTTGAACTATTATTTGAACACTTGGACTTTTAAAACACCCTCCCCGAAGATCTTCATAATGAGTATTTCAGGTTTTAAGAAATGCTCAAATTGTGTGTGGTGGTAGGACTACCACCTGGGCAGTGTGGGCTGGGCAGTGTGGATGGGTACCCAACCAAGGGGAGGGTGGCAGGTAGTAATTCAGCCTCCAATATGCAGTAAGTAGTGATCCCTGGCAAATGAGGTAGCAGCCATGTAGAAGTATGAATACTTTTTCTTAATTTTTACCAAGGCATGGTCACCTGGCCAACGTGCCTTTGGGGTTGTGTTTACCTAAGCACTAGTGGTTTGGTTCCCAGATTTGTTCACAAAAAGACACTTAATTTTTAATGTAGCAAGGCATCTTAAGGAAGCTTCAAAGATCCTCAGCAGGGTAGATAGAAAACTTGGTTTTCTTGATAAAAAGTGACAGGCTCTGCCAAAAGCATCTAGACAAACAAATCTCAGCAAGCACATGATGAGTCAAATTCTTTGATAACAAGAGCATTGAAGTGGAAAGGTGTTAGGGGAAAAAAAAAGGCATCCTAATTAACTTTAGCTGTGGGCAACAGACAGTGCAGCATTCAAAGTTGGTGGCTCTTTTTCTAGGAGTAGCTAGAAACAGCAGCAGTGAAGACAATGTGATTTTGTGACTCAAAATGAATATAATTTTCTGAGGTAACAAGCAGTTCTAGCAAAGGTGTATTTTACATGTCGGTAGAATCTTTTAAATGGTTTTTAAAGCCAGTGACTTCTTTGCATGTGTAGATTAGTATGTTAAAATAATTTATGGATGTTACTAATTCCAGTGTTTTAATCATTTGTAGATAATTTGATGAATGTTAAGACAAAGTCTACCTACAGGAATAGGAAACAAGATTTTATGTATAAAACTTTAACATAAAACCATCGAACTTAAATCCTGATCTCTGGAAATGTGATTATGCTATCAGATAAAAATTAAGGTGTTTTTTTTTTTTTTTAAACACTTTGGTGCTAGGATGGATGTGTAGTTAATACTGTTCTATCTAAAGAATATATTAAAATAATAAATGTTATATCTTTAAATATCAATTTCTATAAATATAGTTTGGTTAATGTGAGACCAAAGAGTTTTATTTCACTTTTCAATTAGTAATCATTCCAATGCTATGCTTTATTAGTGAAATATAAGGATGACAGTCCTCTCCCAAAGGAGATGGAAAAAGTTTTTAAGCATAATGTTAACTAAACCTTCACTGGGCTGGATCTTAAATCTTAAATTGGATGTTAAATCATGGGATTGCCAAGTTAAAAAGTCTGAAAGAATGCTGGTTACACAGGTTACTCAAAAGATTAAATGGGGTCAAATTATCTGAAATACCAGCCACTATAGACTTGGTGGTGTTGAAATCTGCTATGACCAATAATGTAATGCATGAGCCATATGCTGTGATTATATCATTTGTTATGTAATGGATAGTGGGTCAGGGATTGAGGAGAAGGAATGGTAAAGTACAAAGACAACTAGATCAAATGAAAGGGCAATCTAGTCTTCTAGTAGCGTTAGTTACAAGAAATGTTTAATGCTGCTACTCGAAAAGTAGTATAGCATGCATCTTTCCACAAATTCCAAACAAAAAGTCTTTGCATAAAGAAGCCATTATGCCCACCTACACGACTACATGGACCAGTGATTTTGCACAAGTGATGTTAATTTTCTTTTTTATTTTATGTTTATTGTCGAGACAGAACATGAGTGGGGGAGGGGCAGAGAGAGAGAAAGAGACAGAATCTGAAGCAGGCTCCAGGCTCTGAGCTGTCAGCACAGAGCTTGACGCTGGGCCAAAGTTGGACACTCAACCAACTGAGCAACCTAGGTGCCCCATTGCACAAATAATGTTAAAAATTAGAACTTAGACCCTTACTGACAAGGGCCATTAATTAGCATTAATCTTGTACACAATATTGGAGGGAAGTAGCCTCTTTAAAATATCACGCAAAGAAAGGGAAAAGTCTAGGAAGAGCAGTGGGCACATAAAAATGCATAAAGAATCTTGACACAAAGTATATTACACAAGCAAGAAAAAGATACTCCAATAATGAGTATTGGGAGAATAGTGTGTGACTAAAAAAGACTTAAATAGTAACCAGATTAAGACAGCCATATCTATTAAAGAATGTCACAATTCCCTCTGAAGAAAGTAAATGGGAATTATCAAAGTACCTGTATATTAGTTTATTTCACTTGGTTGTGCTTAATGTATAATAATTTGCATTCAGCTTCTGTTACTGTACCTCATGTGATCAGCTTGCTATCAGGTACCTGGTTGGTCTTGAGGGCTTGTGCCATGTTAGTGTTGGTCTCTGTTCTTGGCAGGTTGGCCTTTTGGCAGTTTGGCCTTTTGGCAATGGCAGAAACACAAGATCAACTTTAGTGAATAGAAGCTCATGCTATCAAACCTATATGTGACTTTTTACCTGCCACTGTAATCCTTTTGCTCATGTACCCATTGTGCCAGCATTGGGGTGGCATTATCATAAGATAATGAAGATGCTCACACTTTGTGCCCACCCTCTATGTCACATGCCTCTACCCCTTGTACTCCATCTTCAGATCTTTTTTTACCTCAAGTCCCTTAACAGCCACATGTCATTTCTTACTGCTCAGCCATCCATATGTATTTTAAACTGAGGCCAGTTCTCTTTCCCTACAAAGGGGATGACCAGGTATACCACTTGGAACTCTGCCCATCAGAAGGCTCTCTTGTGACTGGCTTTCAGAGTCACCACTGAGTGGAGCTGTATGGCAGCTACCATCTATTTTAAACTTCCACCCACAGAAGCTACTAATCCATGAACCAAGTGTGGGTTTTTCCTCATGTTTCATCAGGTTCAAAGGGATGGCCCATACATCTGTAGGTGTGATCTGAGGGAGAGGTACTGATTCAATAGCAGTGTATGACATGGAGATTTGGACTGCCTGCTCATTCCTTGAGCTCTCTGGTCTTGCTCTAGCTCAATCCTGGATGTACCAACTCCATTTTACAATGGATTATTGGTACACCTGTGAGATTTTATGACTTAATAGTTCTGACAGGACCTCAGCTCATGATTGGCAATTGTGACCATAGGATGGTTTTTGCCCCACAGACAGGTGCTTCATCCCATATCATTATCTCATACAACGAACTTTTCATTTTTCCAAAAATACATAATTCTTCACTGAAGATGGCATAAGCTTACTCTTAAGCCTTCTAGGGAAAGTTGTCATCTCCCTATTGGGGCTTTCCATAAACTTCAGTTTTCCTACCAATGATATCTCTCAAACCTTTGAACCTGCCTGGTTACATGACTGCAGAGCTATTTTCGGCTCACAGCTCCAGTCTTTCATGCCCTTTGATGGAAGCAGTACTTCCATTTGGAACATTCTGCCTCCAGAATCTGAAGAGGCTTACCAAGCATTATGTTTCTTTCATGTTTGGGAAGTTTAGGATGCAGTAACTTGTCCTTTACTTTGGATGGGATGTCCTGGCATGCTCCTGACCACTGGAATTCTAAAAATGTTATTGATGTGACAGGCGCCTGAACTTTCTTAGGGTACATTTCTTACCCCCCTGGAGGACGTGCCGTACCCAAGTTTCCAATGTGTTAGTAACTTCTTATTCATATGGTCTGATAAATATAATATCAATACAATGGATTAATGTGATGTTCTTGGTGGCATCCTCTTCAAATTGTGACAAAGGACAAGTTTAAATAGCCCTGAGTTAAAACTATAAAAGTAGGAAGTGTCTGATCGGAACTATCCTGTAGGAGAGGGTTACTTCAATGTACAAATCAAAGCACCCCTGGTGGAAGGTTCAAACCACCACTATGAGTAGGGAGATAAAGCAACCAAAGTCACAACAACAGAAAGCTTGCAACACACTCCAAACACACCTCCTGAAGGGCCAGGCCCTCAACAGTGTATTATCCCTTTTTAATATAGGAGTGTTCACAGGTGTTCACAGGACATAACAAGCTATTAAAACACATAAAGGACAGAAAACTAACAAAATGACAAAATGAAAGAATTCTCCTCAAAAGAAATTCCAGGAAGAAAGGATGGAGAATTTCTGAAGAAATTCTCCAGAATGCTGGAGAAATGTGAGAGAATTGCTCAAAACAGCTATAAACAATATATCTGATTGAAAATTTAGAATAATAGTCATAAGATTAATAGCTGGGCTTAAAAACATAGAAGTCAGCTGAAAATCTATTGCAGAGAGCAAGGAATGAAGAAATAGTCACAATGAATTAAGAAATGCTATAAATGAGGTACAAAATAAACTACATTCAGTGACAGCAAGGATGGAGGAAGTAGAGGGGAGAATAAGTAAAATAGAAGATAAAATTATGGAAAATATTGAAACTGAGAATGAGAGGTAAGAAAATGCTAGACCATGAGGGGAGAATTATAGAACTAAGTGATTCAATGAAACATAATAATATCTGTATCATAGGAGTTCCAGAAGAAGAGAGAGAGAAAGGGGCAGAAGGCTTACTTGAACAAATTATAGCTGAGAACTTACCTAATCTGAGGAAGGAAGCAGACATCCAAATCCAGGAGGCACAGAGAACTCCATTCAGATTCAACAAGAATAGATCTCCATGGCGTATCATAGTGAAACTGGCAAAATACAACAATAAAGAGAGAATTCTGAAAGCAGTTAGGGACAAAGAGTCCTCAGCCTACAAGGGTAGACACATAAGGGTAGTAGCAGACCTGTCCCCTGAAACTTGGCATGCCAGAAGGGAGTGGCAGGAAATAGTCAATGTGCTGAAAAGGAAAAATACACAACCAATAATCCTTTATCCAGCAAGGCTGTCATTCAGAATAGAAGGAGAGAGAAGGGCTTTCCCAGGCAAACAAGAACTGAAGGAGTTCATGACCACTAAACCAGCCCTGCAGGAGATCCTAAGGGAGACTCTGTGAGTGGAATGCTGCAAAGACTACAAAGGACCAGAGACATCACCACAAGCATGAAACCTACAGATAACACAATGACACTAAATCCATATCTTTCAATAATAACTCTGAATGTAAATGGACTAAATGCCCCATTCAAAAGACATAGGGTATCAGGGTATCAGAATGGATTAAAAAAAAAAACACACAAGATCTATCTATATGCTGTCTACAGAGACTCATTTTAGACTTGAGGACACCTGCAGATTGAAAGTTAAGGGATGCAGAACCATCTATCATGCTACTGGAAGTCAAAAGAAAGCTGGAGTAGCCATACTAAATCAGATAAACTATATTTTAAACTAAAGGCTGTAACGAGATGAAGAAGGGCATTATATCATAATCACAGGGTCTATCCATCAAGAAGAGCTAACAGCTGTAAATGTTTATGTCCCCAACTTGAAAACACCCAAATACATAAATCAATTAATCACAAACATACACAATCTTACTGATAAGAATATTAATTGCAGAGGAGTTTAATACTCCACTTATAGCAATGGACAGATCATCTAGGCAGAAAATCAGTAAAGAAACAATGGCCTTGAATGATACACTGAACCAGATAGACTTGACAGATATATTCAGAACTTTTAATCCAAAAGCAGCAGAATACACATTCTTCTCGAGTGCATATGAAACATTCTCCAAGATAGGTCACATACTGGGTCACAAAACAGCCCTCAATAAACATAAAAGAACTGAGATCATATCATGCATATTTTCAGATCACAACGGTATGAAACTTGAAAGCAAACACAAGGAAAAATTTGGAAAGCCTCCAAATGCAGGGAGGTTAAAGAAGCTTCTACTAAAGAATGAATGGGTTAACCAGGTATTAAAGAAGAAATTTAAAAATATATGGAAGCAAATGAAAATGAAAACATGACAGTCTAAACCCTTTGGGATGCAGCAAAGGCAGTCCTGAAAGGAAAATCCATCGCAATCCAGGCCTATCTCAAGAAACAAGAAAAATCCTAAATACAAAACCTAACTGCACACCTAAAAGAACTAGAAGCAGAACAGCAAAGAGACCCCAAATCCAGCAGAAGAAGAGAAATAATAAAGAGAGCAGAAATAAACAATATAGAATCCAGAAAAACAGTAGAACAGATCAATGAATCTAAGAGCTGGATTTTTTTGAAATCATAAGCAAAATCAGTAGACCTCTAGCCAAACTTCTCAAAAAGGAAAGAGAGTGGACCTAAATAGATAAAATCACAGATGAAAGAGGAGAGATCACAACCAACACCACAGAAATACAAACAATTATTAGAGAATACTATGAATAATTATATGCCAACAAACTGGACAACCTGGAAGAAATGGACAAATTCTTAGAAACCCACACACTACCAAAACTCAAACAGGAAGAAATAAAAACTTTGAACAGACCCTTAACCAGCAAAGAAGAACTAGCTATCAAAAATCTTCCAACAAATAAGAGTCCTGGGCCAAATGGCTTCCCAGGGAAATTCTACCAGACATTTAAAGCAGAGTTAATACCTATCCTTCTCGAGGTGTTCCAAAAAATAGAAATGGAAGGAAAGCATCCAGATTCATTCTATGAAGCCAGGATTACCTTGATATCCCAAACCAGACAGAGACCCCACTAAAAAGGAGAATAACAGGCCAATATCCCTGAGGAACATGGATGCAAAAATTCTCAACAAGATGCTAGTAAATCGAACTCAACAGTACATTAAAAGAATTATTTACCATGATCAAGTGGGATTCATTCCTTGGCTGTAGGGCTGGTTCAATATTCACAATTCAATCAAGTGATATATCACATTAATAGAAGAAAGGATAAGAACCATATGCTCCTGTCAATAGATGCAGAAAAAGCTTTTGACAAAATACAGCATCTTTTCTTAATAAAAACCCTCAAGAAAGTCAGGATAGAAGGAACACAACTTAATATCATAGAAGCGGTATATGAAAAGCCCACAGCTAATATCCTCAATGGGGAAAAACTGAGAGCTTTCCCCCTGAGATCAGGAATACGACAGGGATGTCCACTCTCATCACTGTTGTTTAACATAGTGTTGGAAGTCCAAGCATCAGCAATCAGACAACAAAATGAAATAAAAGGCATCAGAATTGGCAAAGAAGTCAAACTTTCACTTTTCGCGGATTACATGATACTCTACATTGAAAACCCAAAAGACTCCACCCAAAAGCTGCTAGAACTGATCCATGAATTCAGAAAAATCACAGGATACAAAAATCAATGCACAGAAATCAGTTGCATTTCTATACACCAATAATGAGCAACAGAAAGAGAAATCAAGGAATGGATCCCATTTACAATTGCACCAAGAATCATAAAATACCTAGGAATAAACTTAACCAAAGATGCAAAATAACTGTATGCTGAAAATTATAGAAAACTTATGAAAGAAATTGGAGACACAAAGAAATGGAAAAACATTCCATGCTCATGGGTTGGAAGAACAAATATTGTTAAATGTCAATACTACTCCAAGAGATCTACATATTTGATGCAATCCCAATTGAAATTTCACCAGCATTCTTCTCAGAGCTAGAACAAACAATCTTCAAATTTGTATAGAACCACAAAAGATCCCGAATAGCCAAAGTAATGTTGAAAAAGAAAACCAAAGTGGGAGGCATCACAATCCTGGACTTTAGCCTCCACTACAAAGCTGTAATCATCAAGACTGTATGGTATTGGCACAAAAACAGACACATAGAATATTCCATAGACAATGGAATAAAATAGAGAACCCTGAATTGGACATACAAACATATGTCCAACTAATCTTTGACAAAGTGAAAGAATATCCAATGGAAAAAACTCTTTTGCAAATGGTGCTGGGAGAACTGGACAGCAACATGTAGAAGAATGAAACTGGACCACTTTCTTACATGATACACAAAAATAAACTCAAAATGAATGAAAGACCTAAATGTGAGACAGGAAACCATCCAAGAGGAGAAAACAGGGAAAAACCTCTTTGACCTCAGCCACAGCAACTTCTTACTCAACATGTCTCCAGAGGCAAGGGAAATGAAAGCAAAAATGAACTATTGGGACCTCATCAAGATAAAAGTCTTCTGCACTGCAAAGGAAACAATCAACAAAATTAAGGCAACCAACATAATGGGAGAAGATATTATAAATAACATACTGGATAAAGGGTTAGTATCCAAAATCTATAAAGAACTTACCAAACTCAATACCTGGAAAAAAAAAATACCCAGTGAAGAAATGGGCAGAAGACATGAATAGACACTTTTCTAAAGAAGACATCCAGGTGGTCAACAAGCACATGAAAAGATGCTCAACATCACTCATCAGCAGGGAAATATAAATTAAAACCACAATGAGATACCACCTCACACCTGTCCAAATGGCTAAAATCAACTCAGGTAACAATAGATGTTGGCAAGGATGTGGAGAAAGAGGATCTCTTTTGCACTGCTGGTGGGAATCCAAACTGGTGCAGCCACTCTGGAAAACAGTGGGGAGGTTCCTCAAAAAGTTAATAATAGAATTATCCTACAACCCATCAAAAGCACTACTAGGAATTTACCCAAAGGAAACATGTGCAGATTCATAGGGGCACATGTATCCCAATGTTTATAGTAGCACTTTCAACAATAGCCAAATTATGGAAAGAACCCAAATGTCCATCAACTCATAAATGGATAAAGAAGATTGGTTTATATATACAATGGAATACTACTTGAAAATGAGAATGAATGAAATCTTGCCATTTGCAACAATGTGGATGGAACTGGAGAGTATTATGCTAAGTGAAATAAGTCAGTCAGAGAAAGATATCATATGTTTTCACTCATATGTAGAATTTGAGAAACTTAACAGAAGACCATGGGGGAATGGAAAGGGAAAAATAGTTTCAAACAAAGAAGGAGGCAAACCATAAAAGACTCTCTTAAATATGGAGAACAAATTGAGGGTTGATGGGGGACAGAGGAGAGGGGAAAATGGGTGATGGGCATTGAGGAGGGCACTTGGGTGAGCAGTGGTGTTGTATGTAAGTGATAAATCATGGAAATCTACTCCTGAAGCCAAGAGCATATTTTATACACTGCATTTAGCTAACTTGACAATAAATTCTATTTAAAAAAACTCTAAATGTATACTGTAATTTTTCCCCTGTGAATGCAATCTATTCCTGATTCTTTTTTTTTCTGGCAGAGATGGAAAATTATGCATCCACCCAAACAATGGCTGCATATCACATACCTGAGGCTATGTTCACTTCCATTGAAAAGGATATCACATCTGGCACTGCATCTGTTGCTGAGGCTACTACTTAGTGCAGTTTGTGGCAGTCTACTGTTATTCTTTATAAACCATATGAATAGGATGGGAATCAACCATCTTTAGATATTTAACAGGGGCCTTAATTTCCTCCATCACCGCTACCACCCTTGCCCCAGAGTAGGATATAATTTTTTAGGGGTGCCTGGGTGGCTCAGTCGGTTAAGCATCTGACTCTTGGTTTCAGCTCAGGTCATGATCTCATGGTTAGTCAGTTCAAGCCCTGCTAACAGCACAGAGCCTGCTTGGGATTCTCTCTCTCCCTCTCTCTCTCTGCCCCTCCCCTGCTCACACTCTTTCTCTTAAAAATAAATTAATAAACATTAAAAATTTTAAGAAAAAAGATATTAAGTTTATTTTTTAGAGAGAGAGAGCACAAGCAGGGGTGGGGCAGAGAGAGAGAGGGGGACAGAGAATCCCAAGCTGGCTCCATGCTGTCAGTGCACAGCCTGATGCGGGACTCAAACTCAAGAACCCGTGAGAATATGACCTGAGCTGAAATCAAGAGTCAATGCTTAACTGATTGAGCCACCTAGGTGCCCCCTTGGGATATTGTTTTTGATTAATTATTTGGCTGAGAGATAGAGGCAGTTTCAGAGATTCTAACTTGGTCTTTTCTTTTCTTTCTTTTCAAAAAAATTTTTTTTAGTCTTGTCCACTATAATTCTTCCCCTATAGGTCAGAGATACAATGCAGGAGATTTACTGAAGTGCTAAGTGTTTCTTTACTTTCTTTCTTTTAATATTTATTTATTTTGGGGAGAGCACAAGCAGGGGAGGGGCAGAGAGAGGGGGACAGAGGAGCTGGAGTGGGCTCTGTGCTGATAGGCTGACAGCGTGAGCTCAAACTCTCAAACTGCTAGATCATAACCTGAGCCAAAGTCAGACGTTCAGTCGACTGAGCCATCCAGGTGCCCCCAAGTATTTCTTTTCTTATAAAACATTCAGAGGCTAAGCAAATGACACCGTTGACCCACTATGAGCCAAAGCTTGATGAGGACTTCATTTATCAGCTGGCTCCCAGGCACCCACTATAATAGGTGCTTTGGGTCCCAGGTATCACTGCCAGTTGAGACTCTGCATCAAACAATTATTTGGGTAATCATTTCCCCAGTGCAGTTACCCAGGTAAATGGAGGTAAGTCCCTTTGGGGAAGAGCTAAGGGAATAGCTACCATGTGTACTTGCCATGTGATGCAGGGTCCTTCTCCTGGGGATATGACCTTTTCTTCAGTAGTTTCTGGGTTGAAAACTGACTAAGTCTGGAAACAGATCATGATTCTTGATTGGAGTAACTTCCCTCAGCCTCCTGAGGCTGATTTATTTTAGTGGTACATTTATTTTAGTAGTATAGAAATTATCTTGTTATTGTCCAATTATTTTGTTCCTAAAGGAACCATGTTCTATTAACCAACTCCACAACTCTTAACATCAACTTGGCATTAGTCTTGGCAATGACTTTTTTGACTTAACACCAAAAACAAAGGCAATAAAAGTAAAAATAAACAATTGAGGCTATAAAACTGAAAAGCTTCTGCACAGTAAAGGAAACCATCAACAAAATGAAAAGACAACCTACTGAATGGGAGGAAATATTTGTAAGTCATATTCCTGATAAGGGGTTAATATCCAAAATATATAACTAACTCATAAAAATCAATAGCAAAACAATCCGATTACAAAATGGGCAAAGGAACTGAGTAGAAAATTTTCCAAAGAACACACACAATTTTTTTTTTAGCTATGTGAATAAAACTTGAAGAATTTACAGCATAAATTGGAAAGCCTCATTCTCACAATGAAACATTTACTGTATTACAACTTATTTGTATTTGCATACTGAAGAGCTAAAGTGTTTAAGTGGCTATTTTATAGTACTTTCTAATAAAATGTACAAAACCAAACATACAACCAAGAATGCCATTTGGAGACCTTGATGATCACATAAGAATGGACTTGGACTTGGTCTCTGAATCCAGAATCAGGTTAGTATTAACGTGTCCCAAACCATGGCTTTAGTTTTCTCCAACTCTCTAACTACTAAGTCTTGGTGTTAAAAGTGACAGGGCGGGAGATGTGGGCTTCCCCAAAACTGCTGCCCTCCCATATTCATTGCAACATTATTCACAATAGCCTAAATGTTCATCAACAGATGAATGGGTAAAGAAGATATGGTATATGTATACCATAGAATATTATCCAGGCATAAGAAAGAAGGAAATCCTGCCATTTACAACAACATGGATGGAACTTAAGGGCATTTCGGTAAATGAAATAAGGCAGCCAGACAAACAAAAATACTGCAGGCTATCAGTTATATGTGGAATCTAAAAAAAAAAAAGAAAAGAAAAGTCAAATTTGTTAGAATAGAGTGTAGAAAATTGGCCGCCAGGTCTGGGAGGTGGGGATAATAGGGAATGGTTGTTGAAATTGGTTGTTGAAATAAAATGTTTTTAATTATAAGATGAATCATATCTGAGGATTTAACATAAAACATGGTGACTATAGTTAACACTGTTTTATATGACTGAAATTTGTTGAGAATAGAACTTAAATGCTCCCACTCCCCCCACTATGTATGTAAGGTGATGAATGTGTTGATTAACTAGATAATGGTAACCAAATAAAAAACTCACCAAAAAACTATAAAATATGAAACATAAATATATATAAAATAGGCAAGATTCAGTCAGAAGCACATTACTTCAAAGAGATTCAAAGGAGATTCTGTCTCTAGAGGATGGGATTCTTTGTTCTGAAATGATGCCGGGACAAGTTTACTCATGCCCCTCCCCACCACAAAACACACCTTGGAGAAATTGCATGGTTTAGAGCATAGGTATCTTCTCACTTACTTGCCTCTCAGGATGTCTATTCTGTGCCAAGGAGATGAAGTGGTTTAGAGGCATGTCTCTAGAGACACCTGGGTGACTCAGTCAGTTAAGCGTTCGACTTCGGCTTAGGTCATCATCTCGTGGTTTGTGAGTTCAAGCCCCACATCGGGCTCACTGCTATCAGTGCAGAGCCCGCTTCGGATCCTCTGTCCCCTACTCTTTGCTCTTCCCCAGCTTGCGATCTCTTAAAAATAAACATTAAAAAAAAATAATAAAAGGTAGTGTCTACTACCTTAAGAAAATGTGCAAAAAAAAAAAAAAAAAGAAAGAAAATGTGCAAACCCTATGGACTAAGCAATTCCTAAATCTAGTATCTGTCTTAGAGAAATACAACACATGCACAGGGAGGTATTGGTTATAACAGTAAAAGACGTGTAAATTAAAAAAAATGGAGTATACTTAGAGCAGCACAATATTTACAAAACCTGTGAAATTAATTATTCCAACTCAGAGAATTGGGTTAAGAATTTAGGTGCATGATATAGAGGATGAAGATATTGGGCTTTTCCAGGCCTGTGGGTTTTAATTCTCTTTTACTGTAACTCCTGCATATAGAATCTCCTGCATCAAGGTGTAAAATGTACCACTGAAATCCTTTAGCCCTTATTCAGGTTATAATTACATGTCATATATAAAATTCTTAAGTGTCTTATTTATTTGAAAATTTGGGGAAATTTTTTTTTGAAGTGACAGTAAGATCAGTGAGATGTGGTTACCTAAAGATGATAGAATCTTCCCCCAAGGGAGAAAAGAGTCCCTGTCTACTGTTTGCTTGTAAAACCATGTCTAAGTTGTATTTAATTTTGAATACCACACTTTAGTTGGAACACTGACATACTGGAGTGTATTTTCAAATCATCATGATGGTGAGGAAACCTGAAACCATGTCACGAGAGGCAGGAACAAAAAAAAAAAAATGTCCACCAGGGAAAGAAAAACATCTTCAAAGAACATCACATGGAAGATTCTTGTGCATGTTTTACAGGACCAGAATCAGGATGGAAGTTACAACAACACGGGTTTGACCAGGAAGATGTGGAAAACGACTCAGATTTGAAAGCGGGATTTCCCGTCTACTATATTACAAGCCACAGGACCTTAGGAAGTCATTTAATTTCCCCAAACCACTGTGGTCCAATAGAACTGTCTGCAATGATGGAAATATCCTATATTTTTGCTCTACAATACAGTAGCTGCTAGCCAAATGCAGTAGGAGAAATGTGGTTAGTGTGAATGAGGAACAGAATTTTAAATTTTATTTACTTTTAATTAATTTAAATAGCTACATGTAGCTAGTGGTTACAGTATTTGGAAGGTGCAGCTCAAAGCTTTAATTTCTTCCTCTCTGAAATGGGAATAATAATACTTATGAGACTGCTGACCCAAAGATCAAACGACATAATATGTGACCCCAGAAAAACTGTTAATTATGGTGATAATTAATTATTGTATTCAATGTATTGTGTTACTGTCTTATCCTCAAAAGAGTTTTAACATTTGGAATTTGAGACAAATGGAATTAGCAGCCTGAGAAAGTAGAGTTCCCCAAGTCTGGTTTTCACAAACAGGTTTGAGACAGGCAGAGATCAGATTAAAAACAAAACAAACTTGGGCTATATCCAAGACATTCTTCCAGTGTCTGCGTAGACCTTCTTGATGCTCTCCCTTGACTCACCTGGCTGAGTTAATAATCCTCCTCTAAGAATTACTGGGGCACTTTCATACTGTCCTGTAAAAAACTGTTTATTCAACTATATCTGAGAGCACGGGCCTCTTACACTCGTGTCCTTCACGGTTGTGTCCCCGTGCTTAGTCAGCCACTGGGCACACAGTAAGTCCTCAATCAGTATTTGGTGAATGATTAACTTACCATGTACTCCTGAGGAGTGATTCCCCGTTAATAATTTAACCACTAACTCTGTGAAAAACATTATTGTGGTTCTTTGGAGGAATACTGTATCAGCGGGACAGTTGGATATTTAGGTGCCAGGAGTCCTGCCGGGGATGGCCCCTCTTTCTCCTGCCCTTTTCCCCGCTCCGGTCTTCGGCCGTAGAGGACCTCGTGGTCACGAAGTCACGACAGTCCGCACCGTCGCGGAGAGGAGCGGGACGCGGAGAACTACATTTCCCAGCTGACTCTCCGGCGCGCGCCCCTGCCAGCGCGCGCGGGGGGCGGCTGCACCAGGCGCTCGCTCCCTGCCGAGCGCTTGTCGCCCGCCAGAGCCTTTGCCATGGGATGAGGTGGGAGGCGCTAGAAACCACTTAGCTACAGCCAACCGCCCAATGCAGCACTCGCTCGCTCCCCCCGCCAGCGGAAGCACCCGCGGAGCACAATGCAGCACTGAGGCAGCGCCGCGGCGGAGCCTGCAGCGCCACGGCAGCCGCAGCACGGTCCGGGGCTGGGAGGGGGCGGCCGAGGAGAGCCGGGGGGCGCGGGCCGAGGAAGCCGGACCCAGTTGCCGGGGCATGAGGAGCTGAGCGTCTCGAACGAGGCGGGCTGACGGCAGCACCATGCAGGCGGCTGCGGCTGCGTCCGTGCCCTTCCTGCTGCTCTGCGCCCTGGGGACCTGCCCCCCGGCGCGCTGCGGTCGGACAGGTAAGTTCGCCACCCTATGTGGCTTCGGGACGTACCATTTTCCGGGAGTCTTTGCAGCCCTCAAGCGCACTGGAAACGGGCATCCCCATTTACCGAGTGCGAGGAGATTTTTTATTTAGAAGGGTGGTGAGAAGTGAAGCAAAAATACATGTGTGGGGGAGCGCAGATGCATTAGAAGCCTTCGGTCAAACGCCTGTTTTTCCTCTTCCGAAGAAGCGGAATGCGGAGGATGGGAGAGGGGTGCTGTGCTTCTGGGCCCCGATCCTGGATGATCTCAGATGAGCTGGTCCAAGGCTCTCCGGCTGGTGTCTCTGCGTCCTTCCCAGATAGGGACGGGGAGGGAGGGGGCGGTGGGATTTTCCTCCAGGAGACGTCGGACCGCCAGAGGCACGCGTGTGGGTCAGGGTCATTATTTTCTCCTTTTCTTTCCACTCCCTCCTTACCCTCGTCCTGCCTGGAGGAGACGCCTCGTTGACGGAGCTGGAGAGGAGGAACGAAAACCGCTTCCTGGAGCGCCAGAGCATCGTGCCACTCCGGCTCCTTTACAGCTCGGGCGGCGAAGACGAAACTGGACACGACGCGCTCGACACGCGGGTGCGGGGCCACCCCGGCGGCAGGCAGGTGAGAAGCGCGCTCCAGCGGGGTGGGCCTGGGCGCGGCCTGGCCGACCCTGACCCCACGTTTGCTCTCCGTCGCCCTGGAGATGCAGCGTCTTCAGTGAAAACGAGCGCAGCCCTAGTGCGAGTCATGCCTGGAGCTTCCAGTGCAAAAAAGAAGGGAGGGGGGACAAACCCCCCAAAGAACCACAGGCCGGAGCTTTGCTAGAGAGGAGTTTGTGTGGGATGTCTTTGGCAGTGCGGCATCCTGAGCAGAGGGGCGGAGAGCCTCTCACCTCTGGCAGGCCAGGCAAAAGCCATGCATAGGCAAGAAGGGATATAGTATGTGGGCAGGATTTGCATCATCATTATTGTTGTGGTTGTTTTAATTCTCAAAAAGACTTTATACGTGATTTAAACCAAGGTTGGTACTGAAGAAAAAATGGAAAGACAAGCCTAGACATCCCTAACTAAACCCAAACTGTAAAAATAAGCTAACCTGCAGGGTTCTCAGCTCACTCGATTTATGGACACCAGATGTGTACCCATTCACCTCCACCTTTCAGGAAAGGCCTCTCCTCCTCCATTTCTTCACTGGTAATGGTCCTTTGACTAATTTGAGTCCTTTTGTTTTTTGGGCACTTATAAACTATGTTGAAAAAAATCTAAGTTTATTTACCATTTACCCATACTTAGATCAATATCACACTTCCAGAGATAATGCCTTAAAATTATTTTGAGCTTACTTGTTAATTTAGGTAATTATTTCGGAGCTCTATAAGCAATTTTTGTGTTTGTATACATCAACATGGCAGACAGTTTATTCACCTGTAAGTACATATTAAGGTAGAACTTGTTCCTGTGATTGAAAACATTGTAAATTTCGCTGACCTAAAGGCAGGCTGAACATTTTCACGTGTGTAAATATATTTATTAATACTTCAAGATGTATGTTGTAGCTGGATAGTCATAATATTTGATCTATTTGTGTAAAATATGTAGAAGTAGAAAAATGCCATTTAAATCTGTATTTGTAGCCAAATGCTTAGCTCTGTTGAAATTTTTATATAAGAAATTAAACAGCTACAATAAAATCCATCAAAGTTTGATAATTGTGGTAGAAAGTCTAATGTGCCAAGCTTTAATGAAGGATTCCATTATTGGAATTCATGTTTGATAAATACCTCTTCTCTTTCATTTTGATTTGTTTTCATAGTAAAACTGATGAAACAGGGGACATGGTCTTATTTTTCCGTAAATGAGAATTATTTCCATGGAGGAATATCCTCACATTCATTTGCAACTTTTGCTTAGGAAAAATTTCAAACACATATGCAAAATAGAATATTATAATGAACCCCCAGCTTCAACAATTAGCAACTCATAGCCAATCCTGTATCATCTATCTCTTATCTATTTTCTTCCCCTTCTTGTATTATTTTGAAGCAGCTCATATCATTTCATTCATAAAAAATTCACTCTGCACTTCTAAAAGGATTCTTTCAAAAATGTAACCATGCTATTATACCTAATATATAAATATATATTAAATATATAAATATGTTAAATGTATTTAAGTATATTAAATAAATATATATAGGTATAATACATACACATTTAAGTTTGTTTGTTTGATCCAGGACCCAAATAATGTCTATAGACTGCAATTAGTTTATTTTTTTGAGTCTCTTTAATGCATAATTTACCCTCCTCCATTTCCTTATTTTTTTACTTACAATTTATTCATTGAAGACATGGGGTCTTTCATCTTGTAGTTTCCCAGTCTGAATTTTTGCTGATATAGCCAGTGCTTTAAAACAAATCACAAAGTCTTTATCAGAGAGGAAGGGAGGCAGAAGTAGAAATATCGAAAAAGAAAACTATGGATTTGAACCTGGAAACTCCCACCTCTCTGCCTCATACTGGTAATGTCTTCAGGTACCCTCTGCCCTTCACTGTGTTGGTGAAAGACCACCACTTTTGGAAAACAAGCCAGTCCTCCTTCCTTTGTCCCATTTATGGAGCATCACTTAGGCAGTTTTTTGGTTCATTGACCTCTCCCCTTGGGGCAGAAGATACCTTGGGCCTGTGCAGTTTCTTCTTAAAATGGTAAAACTCACAGTTAGGAAGAATGACTCTGGCTTTTGGTGAGGTGTGGATGAGCTGGTAGGATTTAGGTTGAACGACGCGAATAGATTGTTTATTCAAGTCAGGATTGGAAGTGAAGATACTGTCTTACCATCACAGTAATTATTACAAGCAGTTACCACAGTGCCTAGTACATACTAAAGTATATACAGTACATCTGGTTCGGTGTCTGGATCACCTGGGGGACTGTTGCATTTTACCGTGCTCCTTAAACTACAGTTAGAAATTGCTGAGTGCTAGATCTGAATCTGGTAGTTACAGTTGTAAATACTTAGTTGCCGTATGCCAAATTTTTTTACAATTAGGGAACTAAGGAGTGTTCCTGCATTTTTAGTTTCATTGAGAGCTGGCATTGGATCTAAAAATTCAAACTGATTATATTTGGCCCTTGTTATTTCTTTGGTAATTAAATAGATAAAATTTATGGCATCTTAGCTACTCAATAGATATTTTTAGCAATCTCCTTCTTCAGAAATAAAATTGGGATGCCTTTCTATCAGCCTACAAAGCTTATATATTCATTTGTTGATTTGTGTATTTAAAAGGCATTTATTTACTTGAGCTCATACTGTGTACCAATTATTGTACAAGGCTCTGGGGATTTAGAGATAAAAGACACAGTTCAAGCCTTTAAAGAATTTACAGACAAGTGGGAAGGTGCATGAATGGATAAGCAGTGATGCTATGCCCTTTTGTGTGAGTTTCTGGAGGCGATCACAGAAAGCTTTGGAGGCAATGAAGACACAGTATTTAACCCAGGTGAGCAGTCAGGGTGGGCTCTCATAGGGAGGTGCCATCTTAGCTGTGTTTTGAGGCTGAGTAGGAGTTGACCAGATCAGAGGAAGAGGATAGGCATATCAAACCAAAGGGGCAGAAGCACATGGGCATGTGGGAATTAGGACACATTTTTGTTAAGTGCAAATAGTTGAGATTTAAGGGACAGATGAGCCAAAACAGGAAAGCAGAGAGAGTAGATGCTGCAGTACCTTCATGATTTATGGAGCAATTTGGATTTTGTCCTGAAGGCAATTGAAGGACTTTAGTAAGGAGAGTTTACTGACCAGATTCATGATACGGTGGGATAATCCTAATTGTTAGAAATGAATAATTTTAATTTCAAAGAGTAAGTGCAAGTGGTTGTTCACTTTAATTTGTTGGTAAATGCTAATTCACATACTTGTTAAGCTTCATAAGAATTTAGTTACTAGGTATACTGAAAATACCACATAAATGAGTTTATAAAGCACTTAGAACAATGCTGGATATATTGTAAGCATTATATGACTTTTGTTAAATAACATTTACTCCCTCAGGCTGCTTGAGTACTATTTAGAAATTTCATGACATCACTTTAATGCAAAATGGTGCCCTAATTACCTGAATGTAACACATTCCCAGAAGTAAATTACAAATTACTAAAATTTACATAACTAAGTGGAATCTAACAGTTCTAGAAATGGAGGAGATCTTATAGGTCATCTAACCTAATTCAGGAATTACTTCACACCTGGTAAGATAAAGCCATTGATCTGTAGTAAGGAAACAAGCAACATATTACTTAATGTTTCAGAAAGCTTACAAGAACTATGATGGTATAAAACACCGTAATTTTACTCTTAATGTGTCCTTGTTTCAGTTTTTAATCACTGAATGGAAAAGAATACTAATTTATTTATTTATTTTTTAACATTTATTTATTTATTTTTTGAGAGACAGAGAGAGACAGAGCATGAGCAGGGGAGGGGCAGAGAGAGAGGGAGTTACAGAATCTGAAGCAGGCTCCAGGCTCCAGGCTCCGGGCTGTCAGCACAGAGCCCAATGCGGAGCTTGAACTCACAAACTGTGAGATCAGACCTGAGCTGAAGTCGGATGCCTAACTGACTGAGCCACCCAGGCGCCACAGAATACTCATAGTTTTAAAAGCAATTTTTATTTCAGTTTTGGGGAAATACTGGCAATACGATTGGTGTGAAATAATAATTCTGTTGATATGAGTCCATGCTGTAAAAGATTTCTTTACTACATGGCCAGTTAGTTACTTGGATGTATACTTTGTTTTTATCCCAAGTGGGATGATCAACCCATAATGGAAGGTTATTTTGCCATCAAGTTCTAGAAATGAGAGTCCAAGAAATCATATATGATCGTGGGTAACCTTGCTATCTCAAGGTTGTCTACCTAGTCTGAGGTAATTTCAGTCCTGTAAAATAGCACCAGGAGCTAGAATTTTCACATTATTCAGTCTTTTCTTTCTTCTGCCTTGAAGTGAATTGTGCTGAAGGAATTGGGCATTTGCAGGTAATGGATAAAACATTTTTAACTGGGCATCCTTATAGGCAAGATAGTACCTACTGAGCCTTATTGATGATTTGATACTGATAACTGATAAATCACTTAATTGCTGTTTTTTAAAAAATTTTTAATGTTTTATTTATTTTTGAGAGAGAGAATGAGCAGGGGAGGGTCAGAGAGAGAGGGAGACACAGAATCCAAAGACAGGCTTCAGGCTCTGAACTAGCTGTCAGCACAGAGCCCAATGTGGGGCTTGAACCCACAAACCCTGGGATCATGACCTGAGCTGAAGTCAGATGCTCAACTGACTGAGCCACCCAGGCGCCCCATTTAATTGCTGTTTTTAAGAAAAAGCACCTTAATGGTTACTTTTTTTTTTTTTTTTTTGCTAGCTAAGCATGACAGATTTACCGTAACATCAAAGATAGGTTATTTGGTGGTTTATTTTGTCATGTGTTCACCCCATAGATTTTCAATTATTTGTTTTTCACCCAGTGATGATATTTTTCTATAAATAGCAGAATTTATTTTTATCAGAAGTTTTTGATGTCAAAAACATAGTTAGGCTACTCATTTCTCTGTCTCTTTCCCTGGATAGTGTTATAGGTTCTCAAGTAGTCAAGTACCAAAAACACAGATCTGTAAATTATCATACTTTTGATAATCAGTAATGCAAGATGGTATAGCAAGATGGTAAATAGTAGTGTGCTTCCGTTTTTTAAAATGCTTATTTATTTTTGAGCAAGAGAGGCACAGAGAGAGAGAGGGAGACAGAGGATCTGAAGTGGGCTCTGAGCTGACAGCAGAGAGTCCAATGGGGGGCTTGAACTCAGGAACAGCGAGATCATGGTCTGAGCCGAAGTCGGATGCTCAAGCAACTGAGCCACTTGGGCGCTGCTAGTGTGCTCCATTTTTGTGAATATATTTATACATATGCCTAAGCATGGATGAGCTGTAGTTAAAATTATGCTGTTTCACTTGGGAGCACTGAGTCAGCTTCACAGTAAATTGTCTGCAGTACTGCTTTTCTGGCAAAAAAAAAAAAAGTCTCCTAGGAATTATAGCTTTGGGAGTATTTTGCAAGGATAGCACAAGCATCTTTTTTTCTTAATGTGAATTTGTTAAACCTAAGTAGCTCAATATTGATAAGGTTTTGCCACCAGTCAAAAGTTTGTTCTGCTATAAATAGGAAGGAGACATTTCCCAGAACTTTTGTTTTAAATTCTCCTACCAACATCCTTCTCTTACAATTAAATAGTTAAAAGAAAGGGTATTCATAATTGTGGGAGTTTTTTTGTTTTTTGTTTTTTTTTTGTAAGTTGTGGTTGTACTGTGTGAGATCCCAGTTTGTATATATATGTTTGGGGCATCTTTTTATGCCTAATGATCTCACCACGTACGAAAAGAACCCATCTCTCATCGCTTCTTTGCAGCTATATCTGAAAAACTGTGAATGACTCTAACAGCTTATGGCTTGGTAAAGATTGTTCTTAGTTTTATTTGCTTTCTCAAATTTCAAAGAATGTGAAGTGTTCTGTCATTTTTAGTGACAGGGTCCTTCCTAAGTATATACATGGAGGGAGGCCTGCTTTCTTGTCATGGTTCACTGAGAGCAGCAGCCTGTAAAGTCACTAGTACTCGGTAGCTCCAGTGGGGTTGAGATAAGCCACATTTATCATTAAGTTTCATGGATAAGCTCCAAAGGGAAAAAGGATGTTAATAAAAGGAGGGTGGAGGAGCAGAAGAGGAAAGGATTTTAAAGAGAATGGTGAGAAGGAAGGAAACAAACCAGGAAAAGAGAGAAGTGCTTATAGTAGTGTTATCATATATGTCATAATGTACACTAACATACTTAATATACAATAACTTATGTGATTACTTTTTATGTACCCAACAGTTTTCTTAGTACTTGGTTAACTCATTGCAGTCCCACAAGAATCATGCAACAGGTTGTATTTATCAACTGTAAAACCACAAAGCCGATAGGTGGCTGAGAAAGGATTGAACCCAGCTACATTAACTCCACCGCACTGCCTGTGCTTAACTACTATGCTGAACTGGCTTTATGGTAGAAGGCCACCAACATTTCTTTAGATGGCATTCAATGGCAGTGAGGTCAAAGATTTCTTACATTTGTCCCATTGGAATTGTGTATTTCTTGCAGCTTGCAGAACACAATAGAAATGCATCATTTCTACTAACTTGAGAATGAGAATGGACTATATGAAGATATTTAACATTTAAAAGGTGAAAAACACCTCTTCAAGGGCCATGGTCTGTTTTGGAATTGGTTGTGTACACCTGTTGTTATAATCTTTCTGTGTAATTTGAAGAGTCTAATATTCAGCAATCACTACCAAATTTATATATGTTCTTTTGTGGTCAAAGTTTCATAAAACAGAAACATTAAATGCTAAACAGGGATCCATACTCCTATCTTTCACCAAAAGATACAGAATATCTTTTGTAGCTTCGTAAAGCAAGTGGCTTCAGAGTTCCAAATGTCAAAGCCTTCAGGGAAAAGAGATACATAATCAGTAATAACCAAAATGATAGCTTCTGTGAGCATCCAGTTATGCTTTCATGCTTCCATGTAACAATAAGTGTACACATTTACTTCAGTAATAAAAGCCCTAGAAAGCAAATATTGAGGGAAAGAAATGAAAAATAAGAGTTAGTATTTATTGAATATGTAGCATGTACCAGGCACTGTGCTGAGTGATTTACATGCATTGTCTTTCATTATGAGGTAGGTATTATATTCATTTTATAGATGAGGCTGCTGAGGCTTAAGGAAGCTAATTTACCTGCCCAAGGTCATACAACCAGTAATCAGTAGTATTAGGAAAATAATTCTCAAAGAAAATGTTAGAGATCCAAATAAAATAATCCGTCTGTAATATATGCTGCTTGTTTAGCATGTAGTTACCCATTCATCTCTGTGTTGGAATCATCTTAACATTTCTTTGAGAAACTTCGTCCTGCTTGGGTCTCCTCCCTTGCTAACTTCATTCAGGTGTGAATTGATGTCATGTTTAGCACTTGTTACATGTCTTCATTTCTAGAAATTGATATAATTTCTATTTCTACCTCAGACATTCATTTAACTACATAGATATGTTTGAATCTACATTTAAATGGCAGCAGAGAATACCTGTACTCTTAGTACTTGAAGTTTTATCTGCCAGAAACTCACAAAAAACTATTTATGGGGAACTATGATCTGTTCCTCCATAGTGTGCTGGCTTCACCTACTGAAATTCTGGGTAATTAAAAAAAAATCTTCTCAGTGGATTCCAATTTGCATGCAGGGTCAAGGAGCTCTGTGTATCCTTAAGATTTAAGATATTTTTTTTGTCTTAAATCTTTTTGGATTTAAGTTAGTCACAAGAGTTTTGTGTCTGAATTGGGATCAGTGTTCTTATTTGCATCCCTGACCTCTTCAATAATTTGCCAGACCTTTTTGAAAGGGTATTTTGAAGGATATTATAAGAATCATTCCTGAGAAACCAGTTATAGCATTAATTGAAGTTTGGGAGAACATTATGGAAAGTGCCTCATCAGGACCAAGAGGAGAGATTTGTCATGTAATTGTTTCCTTCCTTGGGTTGGATGCCAGAAGTTTAGAGGCAAATGGTGCCCTCCTCCAAAGCCAAAGTCATACCCTGAGTTTTTGTTCTAGCTTCATCCTGACTCATCAGCATACACCTCACCATCCCCATTTCAGCTCAAGAGTCATCTGAAATATCTCTTGACTCGTGTAATTTGTCATTATGAAAAGTCATATCTGTACACATTTTTGTATGCATGTTATACTTAGATTAAAATAAATATTCAGGCTTAGAAAAAGTAATCTCAGAGAGGTTTCCTCTGTCTGCTTTTCTAAAGTGGTCCCACCCGCCCCTTATCACATCATGTTACTCTATTGTCTTCTAAGTACTTGTCAGCACTTGACCTTCTTTTTAATGATTGGCTTGTTTATTGTCATTCTTCCGATGTGCCATCACTAGAATATAAACTACAAGAATTGTATATGACAATAGTGATCTTGTCTTTTTGTTCACCACACATCTCCACTGTCTAGCCCAGTGCCTGGCACAGAGTACGTACTTAATAAATATTTCTTGAAATGATAAATTTTCCTTTCCCTTCAGTTTTCTCATCCCCTTACAATTTGTATTTTATCTTGTAAGTGTCCATGTAAACATCCTCAAGTCCTCTTTGGAACTGGGTACAGTATAAAAGAATGAATACATGAATAAGTGTATAGCCCCTTTTGATAATTATAGCCCCTTTTCATAATTATAATTATTTTACACATAATTAAAATAGAGTACAATGGACTATGTTTTTAGGTTTTACTTATTTTACCAGTGTGCTGTATTTTTAGAAATATAACTACTTCGTACAAAAATGATTTTAGACTTCTAATTGTCCTTTATTTCTGATTTTATCATTTGTGTTGCTTTTAAGATTGAAATCTATTTTATTTTCCCTAGAACAGACTATTATATGTAATTTGATTTCAAAAATAAAAAATGCCATACCACGACCGAGAAATATCAGTGGTTATAACTGGGAAGAGAAGGAATAAACAACTTAATCCACCCCCTGACCCACACCCCCTACAATCTGTTTGTTTATATTGAAGAGATTTTTCAGAATCATATGCATGTATCAGCAAGGGTAAATCAACATTTTTCTCCTTTTTAAAAATCAATTTTGTGCCATGGCATTCTAGCACTGAGCAGTAGTTGCCCTTTTGCTGCATTTTTTTGGTCCCAAGTAAAGAACATTAGATAACTGTTTTGTAAGATGGGAAATCAATGAGGCTTTCCTGAAGATGGACCTCAAGAGCTCACATTTCGCAAGTGGCTTTAACATTTTCTACCTGAGGGAGGAGAGCTCCTGGTTGATAGTTTTCTTAGACCACTTATTCTACTTGGTACTGACTGATGTCGCTAGCCTTTATCTTTAGTTGGTCAATTGCTTTTCTTCTTATTTTTATTTTTTTCCAGTTTGCCTTTTAAATAGGCTTGGTTGGGAGAAATTGCCTTCATTTCCCCCACTAGTGAGGGCAGAAGGTTGGGAGTCAGGCTGGTACACATGATTTGGCACCGCTGGTCACAGCTCATGCTTTTCTTTAAGTGGTTTCTCTTCCTTTGGACTAGATAGCAAGATGCTGCAGAAAGAGCTGGCACTTCACAAAAACTAGTTCTGTAGATTTCTGTAAATTCCCAAGTGGATTTTTAATGCCTTTAGAACATACAGTCAGGGGTCTGGCCAGGAGACCAGCTATGGATTCTCAGTAGGCATAATGAGCTGTCAAGGTTACACATGGTGGTATTAATCTAAAGTAGGCTGGGGGAGCAGTTGTCTGAAGACAGTTGTCTAGGGTCATCAGAACATGGGCAGGAGCATGGTGTAGGTAGAAGTGTGGTGGAAGGTAAGGCTCAGGGAAATCACAAAGCAGTTACAGGGAGAAGATACTGGGTAAACTGTGCCAGGTGGGTCCAATATCCTGGCTTAGCTAGAGAGAGCTACCTGACAGACTGAGGCACAATCTAAGTTTTTAATCTCACACATCCAGATTTTAGTAATTGACTCCACTCTTGATTTAGATCTTGTGTTTTTTGAAACAAAACAAAACTAGATCTTGTGTTTCTAAGGAAACTGGGTGTTTTTTAGCCTGACATGCTCTCATGGCACCTGTGATCATTTTCATCCTCCCATGAGTTTTAAGTTTTTGTTTCAGAGGGAAGAACCATTTCTCTTCTCCACTCCTCCTCATCTCTTCTTTTTCTTCTTCCTATTCTTATTCTTCTTTATTCCTTCTTCTTCCTGCTTTCTTCTTCTTCCTACATCTTACTCTTTGTTGGTCTTTTTTAAAGTTCTGCAGGCTGATGGGAGACTGCTTTCCCAGGCTCACTCTGCCCCATTGTGTATAGTTCAGACTGTAGACTGCCTCTCCTGGGTCAAGAGATGAGTCTTACTTAAAGATTGATGGCTTTTTATGCTCTGAAAAAATCACAGTTTATACAAAATGAGCAACAGGCTCATTTTGAATGCCATGTGGTATGCATTAAATAAAGGTATGTTAGTGATTGAAGAGTTCTTTTGAGTTCATTTGGAAAATTTATATTATTGACATGGATAATTTTGGTATTATAATCAAACTAATGTGAGTCCATTCCTTGGTGAGTTATAGATAGGAACTACACCAGGTAGAGCTGTTGCACAAAGGAAACTTTACTTATGGCAAGTAAGGAGGTCACAGGGAATAACTTTCAAAGCCATGACCCCCTGAGCAAGGATGAATGGGTTCCTTTTATTTAGGGTTAGGGAGAATATTCAGAAAGGGGCTTTTTGTCATTGGATGTGGAGGTAGGCATGAAGTCACATATGCGCCTTAGAGAAACATGCCTATATGTACAATGTATGTTATGTTAATGAGGTTTGTGCTCCTTTTGGGGCAGAGATTTTAGCATTATAATGAGGTAGAGGTACCTGTCGGTCACTCCATGGTCCATGTGCACAGATATGAGTTGGTGGTTGAGCTCCAACTGATCTGGGTGGTCTGGGCCAGCTGGAACTCTTAGGACAGTTGGTATTGCTTGAGAAAGTCGTTTCAGTTTCCATCATGGGATGCTGTCAGGTCTTTTGCCTAAGTTAAAAGATAAGCTGGAAAAAAGAACTTAAGGAAAACGTGGCCCAAAGTCGGTGGATCCATGCAATAAAGGTCAGGTCTTGAGGTCCATCAAGTAGGGTGTTTCTGGTGACAGTATCAGTCTTTGTTTGCTGTACATAGTGGGTTATTTTTATGGTGAGTTTGGAATTATATGTAGTTAACACTAGTTAGGAGTGCTTTCATGTGCTTTCCAAGAAAAGTTTAGGTAAATGTTTAATAAGAAGAATGGGAATTTGGTTTTTACAAATTTATTTATAAATTTACCTTTATGTAAAATAATTAAGCCATCATTTCTTAGGAAGATTTTTATTGACTTTGATAGAAACTTAAAAATCACTGAAGGGGATGAAAATTTTGATTCAGAACCACAAAACTGTGTTCACACTTTAGGAATTTGTACATCTAGTTTAGCTATAAATGACACATTGATTTTTTTTTCAAATGTATTTCCTTATAAAAGAACCTTAAAACTTGGACAGATATTGATTGATAAGAGGGTGGGAAAAATTCAAGTAGTGTTCATTGCGGTCACCAAAGGTGAAGCAATTTCTGCCTGGGAGGGTGACTGGAGATAAGGTATTTCAAACCATGGTATAGCAATTTTTGTTGATTTTCAGGAATTTCTAGGGTAAAACAGGGAGAAAACTATTGTTGGTCCTGAGATCTTGAAAAGTCTCATTTAATTTATGAAGTAAGTTTAGCATGATGTTCTTAGAATTCTTAATCTTGCATAGACAATATTTTTGTAATTAATTAAGGGAGAATTAATTAATTTATAGCTTAACCAGTTTCACGTGAAATCAACTTGAGGTAATTGATTAATGAGATGTTTAGGACATTTCCCATATGTTCTGATGATGAAATCATGAAGTTTGCACTTTTCCTAGGGTGATGGGGTAAAAATTATTTTACTTTAATTTCATTGTACAGAAAAACAAGGGGTGAAGGCATGCATCCTCATCTTAATTTTTATTTCTTCTAAGCGTTGACACACAGCCTTGTACATGGCTCCCTGTACATAGTGCTCAACAAGCAGATGTTGACTGGATGGAAACATTGATGCCATGTCCCCAAACCCCCGCTGTTATGTTAGGCCACTGTTATGTTAGGTTTTCCCTGGTCAATTACTTCTTTTTTCTTCATCTTTCAGTACAGGTTCAAGCACTTTCCTGTTGCCTCCTTCCATTTATTGTTTTCCCATGAGCATAGTCGTGCTCTGTTCACTTTCCCTATGACCTTCGGTTTATTTTGTATTTCTCTCCCACTCTATTTCTGTCAAGTTCTTCTTTTTCTCTTAGCAACTAAAGAAAAAACAAGTCTCTGAAAGGTTATTTACATTCAGCGTTGGGAACCAACCCTGCTGCACATTGCTGGACTTAATTATTATGCGATTTGGAAAATGTGTGATAGTTCAACAAGCTTTCCGTTTCACTACTTACCTTTAAATCTATTTTTTTTGGGAGGGGCGAAAGGTATGGCTTTTCTTTTTTCTGTTTGTTTGTTTCTTTTGTTCCCCCTTCACTTGTCCCTCATTTCTTCTTTTCTTTGGATGTGGAATGAAGTGCCCCTTCTGCTTTTTACTGCTGGACTAATTGCCTTCCTAAAACCATTCTTTTTGTTCTCATTGCTCTTCATTCCCTGGATTTAAACTCTGGGTTATGTGCTCAGTCCACCCTCCATACTTGCCCTTCTTAGAGTCTTCTAGAGTGATCTATCACTGCATTGCCACAGGATTCGGACTCAGTATTAAGAAATGATGAGGCACTTTTGCAGATACAGTAAAACTTACCTCAGAGGCTGGTCATAAACTTATTCCAGCTTATGTGTGTGTTGATGTGTGGGGTGGGGGGACTGGGGGACTGACAACTTGGGTGTGTTGATAGAAGGTGTCCCAATGAGCTAGACCTGCGTAATGTTGGACTGGGACTTTGTCATTCAAATTTACTGTTGTTTGTTCATTGCTTCTTCTTGTGCCTGATGTATAGCTGATGCTCAGCAAATATTTTATGGTTTGGATTTGTTTCAATTTTCTGTCTCAAAGATGCAGAAAAAAAGTTCTGTGACCATTTATGTTACGATTTTATGTACTTTTGATGTATTTCCAACAGTTAGAGTAGTTCTTTCCTCGAGATGACTACAATCTTTTGTTGGAATGAGCTCGAGAGGAGCATGGGCTTTGCCTTATCTGTGATCTCTTTGTTCATCTTCTTCCCACAACTATTCTTGCTAACCCCACAGAGACACCCTGTATATGGCATGCCTAGGTTCCGTGAGGATCCTATTACTGTGAGCGTCAACTGAAATAGCTGTCCCTCTTGCTTCACATTTGAGGCAAGGTTTATGAGAAGAGGCAGGGCCATGATGGGAAGGAGAGAGAAGGCAGTGGGAACTTGGACAGTGGTTGGCACACTGACATTCCATCACATGAAGCTGCCTGCAGTCTCTCTGCAGCCTTAATCACTGTGACAAAATCATTCATGTCAGTTTATAGCCTCGTCTTTCCCAACAAAAATAAATCCAAGCTATTTAACCTTTGTGTGTGACTTTATTCACCAGAGTTTGCCATTTGGTGCCTGGAGCTGCATTTTCTTTAAGACAATGATGCATGTCTTCTCGGAGAGTGACATGTAGTGTTTCTGATGGATCTAAACTAAAATGACATATTCAATCAAGGAGTTCCCTTGATATTTATTCTTAGAATTTTGATTTTTTTAAACTGAGTTTTTGAACTAAGTACAACATCCATTTTTCCCCCCTTTAACTAAGTCCCAGATACATTCTTGTCTATTATTTTATGTTCATTTCCACCCCCTCCAATGTTTTACCACCACTAAAAGTTAGTGTAAAGTATTTACTTTCTTTCTTTCTAGGAGATATTGTCTACTATATAATACTATTTCTCCATGAAATCTCCATGACTCAAAAAGTTCTGCACATCTGATTTAAATCAGAATAAACACCACTAGAGGGGCACATGGGTGGCTCAGTTCGTTAGGTGTCTAACTCCTGGTTTTAGCTCAGGTCGTGATCTCATGGTTCTTGGGATCAAGCCCCGTGTCGGGGTCTGTGCTGATAGCATGGAGCCTGTTTGGAATTGCTCTCTCTTGATCCCTCCCCTGCTTGTATTCTCTCTCTCAAAATAAATAATAAAAATAAACATTAAAAAATATCCTAAAAAAAAACCCCACCACTAGAGAATAGTTTCTTTAGTATAAGTAGAGACCTCAGAGAGGGATGGATGGCACTCTGTGCTGTTTTTAAGCACTTACATCGTAGTATGAATGAAGGATCTGAAAGTAAGTTAAAGACCAGAAAAGAAAATAAAGGCATATGGTGGTGGGGAGGACCCACATCAAAATATTAGGATCAAGTCGCTGTCCCATAGAAATGAACTCTAGCAGTTTTCATGACTTGAGTGGCCCCAGTGTAATCTCAGGAACAAAATTATATATTATAATTGTTTATATATATATATTTAATTATTTTTTGAGAGAGAGAGAGAGAGAGAGTGAGCGAGCATGAGTGGGGGAGGGGCAGAGAGAGGAGAGTGAGAGTCCCAAGCAGGCTCCGCTCTATCAGTGCAGAGCCTGACACAGGGCTCCATCCCACGAACCGTGAGACCATGACATTTGCTGAAATCAAGAGTCAGATGCTCAGCCAGCTGAGCCACCCAGGCACCCCTGTATGTATGTATTTTAATAAGAGCTTTATTGGATTATTATTTGCATACCATAGAATTCACCCATTTAACAATCGTTTACAACTCAGTTTATTAGTATATTCAAACAGTAGTGCAACGACCCCCACTGTCAATTTTAAAACATTTTAATTACCTCAAAAAGAAAGCCCATACAATTCTCCAAACTCTCCCACACTGCCTACCCCCATCCTCAGCCCTAAGCAACCATACCTACTTTCTGTCTCTATAGATTTGTCTATTCTAGACATTTCATGTAAGTGGAATCATACATTCTATGATTATGAGTGCCTTCTTTCACTTAGCATATTATTTCCAAGGTTTATCCATGTTGTAGCATGGATTATTACTTCATTCCTTTTATTGCTAAATAATATTCCCTTATTTATTCATCTTGATGGAGATTTGGGTTGTTTTTACTTTTTGGGAATTATGCATAGTTCTTTGAACATTTGTGTAGAAGTGTTTTTAAAATTTTTTTTTAAAGTTTATTCATTTTTGAGAGACAGAGAGTGTGAGCAGGGGAGGAGCAGAGAGAGAGGGACACAGAATCTGAAGCAGGCTCCAGGCTCCAGAGCCTCTATCAGCACAGAGCCCGACCTGGGGCTCAAACCCACGAACCATGAGATCATGACTGAGCCAAAGTCAGACGCTTAACCGACTGAGCCACCCAGGTGCCCCTCAAAAAAAAAAAGTTTTCAGAAGATTGAGTCAACATGAAGCTCCCTGCAGCTTTGTTTCTTGTAGTTCTTCTGGCCACTATATCTGTATGCTTCTGTTATTCATCCCTTGGTTGTTAGGTGGAATCTACAAAATCAACCATGTGAAGGTGTTTGTGAAAATTTCTTTAGGACAACTTTCGTTACTTTTTTAAATTTAAAACTACTTTTTTGAAATAGTTCAAACATAAAACAAAAGATAGAGTAATGTGATAGACACTTGTACTCACCACATAGAATCAACACAAATTTAGTAGTTAAAAATTTTTTTAATATTTATTTATTTTTGAGAGAAAGGGAGAGAGGGACAGAACATGAGCAGGAGAGGGGCAGAGAGAGAGGGAGAAACAGAACTTGAACTAGGCTCTGAGCTGTCAGCACAGAGCCTGATGCGGGGCTTGAACCCATGAACTGTGAGATCATGACCTGAGTCCAAGTCAGACACTTTTAATTCAACTGAGCCACCCAGACGCCCCTAATTGTTTTTTTAACTTTCTATAATTTATTTATTTTTTATAATTTACATTCAAGTTAGTTAGCACATTGTGCAACAATGATTTCGGGAGTAGATTCCTTAAGCCCCTTACCTGTTATCCCATCTGCCCTTTCCACAACCCCTCCAGCAACCCTCTGTTTGTTCTCTGTATTTAAAAGTCTCTTGTGTTTTGTCCCCCTCCCTGTTTTTCTTTTTACTTTTTTTTATAATTTAATTTTTAAATTTACATCCAAGTTAGTTAGCATATAGTGCAACAATGATTTCAGGAGTAGATTCCTTAATGCCCCTTAACCATTTAGCCCATCCCCCCTCCCACAGCCCTTCCAGTAACCCTGTTTGTTTTCCATATTTAAGAGTCTCTTATGTTTTGTCCCCCTCCCTGCTTTTATATTTTTGCTTCCCTTCCCTTATGTTCATCTGTTCTGTGTCTTAAAGTCTTCATACGAGTGAAGTCATATATTTGTCTTTCTCTCGCTGACTAATCCACATAGTTGCAAATGGTAAGATTTCATTTTTTTTGATTGCCGACTAATACTCCGTTGTATATATAGACCACATCTTTTTTATCCATTCATCCATCAATGGACATTTGGGCTCTTTCCATACATTGGCTATTGTTGATATTGCTGCTGCAAACATTGGGATGCATGTGTCCTTTCAAAACAGCATACCTGCATTCCTTGGATAAATACCTAGTAGTGCACTTGCTGGGTCATAGGGTAGTTCTATTTTTAATTTTTTGAGGAACCTCCATACTGTTTTACAGAGTGGCTGCACCAGTTTGTATTCCCACCAGCAGTGCAAAAGAGATCCTCTTTCTTCACATCCTCGCAAACATCTGTTGTTGCCTGAGTTGTTAATGTTAGCCATTCTGACAGGTGTGAGGTGGTATCTCCTTGTGGTTTTGATCTGAATTTCCCTCATCAAATGATGATGAGTGATGTTGAGCATTTTTTCATGTGTCGGTTGGCCATCTGGATTTCTTCTTTGTAGAAGTGTCTATTCATGTCTTTAGCCCATTTCTTCACTGGATTATTTATTTGTTTTTTGGGTGTTGAGTTTGATAAGTGCTTTATAGATTTTGAATACTAATCCTTTATCTGTTATGTCATTTGCAAATATCTTCTCCCAATTCAGTAGGTTGCCTTTTAGTTTTGCTGATTGTTTCCTTTGCTGTGCAGAAGCTTTTTATTTTTATGAGGTTCCAATAGTTCATTTTTGCTTTTGTTTCCCTTGCGTCTGGAGATGTGTTAAGTAAGAAGTTGCTGTGGCTGAGGTCAAAGAGGTTTTTACCTGCTTTCTCCTCTAGGATTTTGATGGCTTCCTGTGTCTTATGTTTAGGTCTTTTCATCCATTCTGAGTTTATTTTTGTGTATGGTGGAAGAAAGTGGTCCAGGTTCATTTTTTTGCGTGTCGCTGTCCACCATTTGCTAAAGAGACTGTCTTTATTCCATTGGATATTCTTTCCTCCTTTGTCAAAGATTAGTTGGCCATAGGTTTGTGGGTCTATTTCTGGGTTCTCTATTCTGTCCCATTGATCTGAGTGTCTGTTTTTGTGCCCGTACCATGCTGTGTTGATGATTACAGCTTTGTAATATATCTCAAAGTCCAGGATTGTGATGCTTCCAGCTTTGGTTTTCTTTTTCAAGATTGCTTTGGTAATCTTGGTCTTTTCTGGTTCCATACAAAATTCAGGATTGTTTTTTCTAGCTCTGTGAAGAATGCTCGTGTTATTTTGATAGGTACTGCATTGAATAATTAGTTTGAATTTGTAGTTTGGCAAGTTTTGATATTTTAACAATATTTGTTCTTCCTATCCAGGAGCATGGGATATTTTTCCATTTTTTAGTGTCTTCTTCAATTTCTTTCATAAACTTTCTGTAGTTTTCAGTATACAGATATTTTGCATCTTTGGTTAGGTTTATTCCTAGGTATTTTATGGTTCTTGGTGCAGTTTTAAATGGGATCCATTCCTTGATTTCTCTTTCTGTTGCTTCATTTTTGGTGTATAGGAATGCAGCTGATTTCTGTGCATTGATTTTGTATCCTGCGACTTTGCTGCATCCATGGATCAGTTCTAGCAGTTTTTTTGTGGAATCTTTTGGATTTTCCATATAGAGTATCATGTCATCTGCGAAGAGTGAAAGTTTGACCTTCTCCTGGCTGATTTGAATGCCTTTTATTTCTTTGTGTTGTCTGATTGCTGAGGCTAAGACTTCCAGTACTATGCTGAATAACAGTGGCGAGAGTGGATGTCCCTGTCTTGTTACTGACCTTAGGGGGAAAGCTCTCAGTTTTTCCCCATGGAGGATGATATTAGTGGTGGGTCTTTCATATATGGCTTTTATGATCTTCAGGTATGATCCTTCTATCCCTACTTTGCTGAGGGTTTTTATCAAGGAAGGATGCTGTATTTTGTCAAATGCTTTCTCTGCATCTGTTGAGAGGCTCATGTGGTTCTTGTTCTTTCTTTTATTGATGTGATGTATCACAGTGATTGTTTTGCAGATATTGAACCAACCCTGCATCCCACTGTAAATCCCATTTGGTCATGGTGAATAACTTCTTTAATGTATCGTTGGATCCGGTTGGCTGATATCTTGTTGAGATTTTTGCATCCATGTTCATCTGGATATTAGTCTATAGTTCTCTCTTTTAGTCAGGTCATTGTCTGGTTTTGGAATCAAGGTAATGCTGGCTTCATAGAAAGAGTTTGGAAGTTTTCCTTCCTTTTCTATTTTTTGGAACAGCTTCAAGAGAATAGGTGTTAACTCTTTAACTTTAAATGTTTGGTAGAATTCCCCTGGAAAGCTATCTGTCCCTGGACTCTTGTTTTTGGGAGATTTTTTCATTACCAATTCGAATTCTTTACTGATTACGGGTCTGTTCAAATTTTCTATTTTTTTTCCTGTTTCAGTTTTGGTAGTTTATATGTTCTAGAAATTTGTCCATTTCTTCAAGATTGCCCATTTTATTGGCATATAATTGCTCATAATATTCTCTTATTATTGTTTGTGTTTCTGCTGTGTTGGTTGGGATCTCTCTTCTTTAATTCTTGATTTTATTTATTTGGGTCCTTTCCTTTTTCTTTTTGATCAAACTGGCTAAGGCTTTATCAATTTTGTTAATTTTTTTAAAGAACCAGCTTCTGGTTTCATTGATCTGTTCTAATTTTTTGTTTTTGTTTTTTGGTTTCAATAGCATTTGTTTCTGCTCTAATCTTTATTATTTCCTGTCTTTTGCTGGTTTTGGGTTTTATTTGCTGTTCTTTTTCCAGCTTTTTAAGGTGTAATGTTAGATTGTGACCTTTCTTCCTTCTTTAGGAAGGCCTGGATTGCTATATACTTCCCTCTTAGAACCACCTTTGCTGCATCCCAAAGGTTTTGGACTTTGGTGTTATTATTTTCATTGGCTTCTATGTACTTTTTAATTTCCTCTTTAACTTATTAGTTAGCCCGTTGTTTAGTAGGATGGTCTTTAGTCTGCAAGTTTTTGTTATCTTGCCACATTTTTTCTTGTGATTGATTTCGAGTTTCATAGCATTGTTGTCTAAAAATACGCATGGTATGATCTCGATCTTTTTGTACTTGTTGAGGGCTGATTTGTATCCCAGTATGTGGTCCATTCTGGAGAATGTTTCATGTGCACAGTAGATGAATGTGTATTCTGCTGCTTTAGGATGAAAAGTTCTGAACATATCTGTTAAGTCCATCTGGTCCAGTGTGTCATTCAAAGCCACTGTTTCCTTGTTGATTTTCTATTTAGATCTTCTGTCCATTGCTGTAAGTGGGGTGTTGAAGTTCTCTACTATTATGGTATTATTATCAATGAATTTCTTTATGTTTGTGATTAATTGATTTATATATTTGGATGCTGCCACATTTGGAGCATAAATGTTTACAATTGTTAGATCTTGGTGGATAGACCCCTTAATTATGATATAATGCCCTTCTTCATCTCTTGTTACAGTCTTTATTTTAAAGTCTAGATTGTCCGTTATAACTATAGCTACTCTGGCTTTCTTTTGGTGACTATTATCATCATAGATGGTTTTCCATCCCCTTACTTTCAATCTGAAGGTGTCTTTAGGTCTAAAGGGGATCTTTTGTAAACAGCATATAGATGGATCTTGTTTTCTTATCCATTCTGTTACCCTGTGTCTTTTGATTGGAGCATTTAGTCTATTGACGTTTAGAGTGAGTATTGAAAGATATGAATTTATTGCCATTATGTTGCCTGTACCCATTTTTCTCTCTCTTCAGTTTCTGGGACCCCTATGATTCTGATGTTCCTTTTTAATGAGTCACTGATTTCTCTAATTTTTAAATAGTGCTCTTTTGCCTTAGTCTCCCTCCTTTTTTCTGCTTCATTGTTCTCCAAAATTTCTCCTCTATATTGCTGATTCGCTGCTCTGCCTCATCCATCCTTGCTGCTGTGGCAACCATTTGAGATTGCAGCTCACTTTTAAGATTTTTATTTCATCCTGATTAGCTTTTATCTCTGCAGAAAGAGTTTCTAATCTGTTTTCAACTCCAGCTAGTATTCTTATTATCGTGATTCTGAATTCTGGTTCAGACATCTTGCTTGTATCTGTGTTGATTAAGTCCCTGGCTGTCATTTCTTCCTGTTCTTTCTTTTGGGGTGAATTCCTTCATTTTGTCATTTTGAAGGAAGAAAAGGAATTAATAAGGTAACAAAAAATTAAAATTAAAAAATTAAAAACAACACAAAAAATCAAATAAAGGATGCTAGATCCTAGGTGTGTTCTGGTTTAGTTGTTGAAAGGAGCTTGATAGATTAGAGGAAAAAGGGAAAGATAAGAAAAGAAAAATAAAAGGAAAATGTTTGAAAATTTGAAATAAAATCAAATGATGGAAGTAAAAAAAAGAATGAAAAATTTACAAAAAATATAGAAAAAAATTAAAAATATTAATAGAAATGGAAAATAATAGGAAGTTTTTTCTCTTAATGTATTCAAGAATAACAAAAGAAAAAATTTGAATAGATGGATCAGCCAACAGACTGAATTATGATTGTAATTACATCAGTTTCTCTAGAAGTCAAACTATGAAGCGCTTTATAGTCTGTAAACTAAGAAGGTAGAGAGACTTGTGGTGTTTCTGAAGAGCTAGGTTGGCCCACTTGGGCGGGGCTTAGTGTAATGGCTCTGTTCTCTACCAGGTGGGGCTGCTTAGCTTACTGGGGTGGATTGTGACGCTTCTAGGTGTCTGTGCGCATGCGCAGGAAGGGTGAAAATGGCGTCACCCAGCTACCCAGTCTCTAGTATTGGAACTCTGTGCTCTCCACAACTGGCAGTCAAGCACCTCTCCTTTGACTCTGGGTTCAATCCACTCCCCACTTCTACACTGTCTGTGATCCAGCCGCCAGGCCGCCAGGCAGCACCTCCCTCCTGAGTTTTATCTTAAATGGTGCTGTTTCTCAACCCGTCACTTCTGTGGGACTGCGGCTTTGACCTGCACAGACCTTCTGGGGGAGAGTCTTTGCTGAGCAATGTCCGGGTGCCAGCCCATCTCTAGGAATGTTGGCACGACCATGCTGCTGCTGATACCCAGAAACTACTGCTGGGTGCCAGCCCACCCCAGAAAAAGTTCACGAGATTGTGTAACAGCAGCGTTTCAGGGATTATGGAAAATCACAACACATCTGGCGCCAGGCTTTCCCCTTAACGTCCTTGTTTCAGCAAGTGAATGTGGTTGTTTTTCGAGGTCCGATGGCACCTTTGCCTGTGGGGAGGCCACAGAGCCTTTACCAAATGTCCTCCTAACAGGGGAACCGCCTCTCCCCATGTGGCCCGAGGACCCTGAGATACTCGCTCTCTGTTTCTAGAGATTTGTCCTTCCCACCAGAGCCCCGCCAGGTATCGAGCTGTGGAGTTTCAGATTCTACGTGCCCCCTGTTGATAGAGTCTTAATGGAATTTAAACCCTCTCCTTTCTCCCTTTTTTGTTCAGTCCCTTGTGTACTATTTCTTTTCTCTCCAGCTGCTTTTGGGCAGGGGGATGCTTTCCATACTCTTACCCCCACTCCCACGTTTACTGGTTCATTTTTGGGTTTTCTGTTCTATTCCATTGATCTGAGTGTCTGTTTTTGTGCCTGTACCATGCTGTCTTGATGATTACAGCTTTGTAATACATCTTGAAGTCCAGAATTGTGATGCCTCCAGCTTTGGTTTTCTTTTTCAAAATTGCTTTGGCTATTCAGGGTCTTTTCTGGTTCCATACAAAATTTAGGATTGTTTTTTCTAGCTCTGTGAAGAATGCTCGTGTTACGCTGTTAGGGATTGCATTGAATATGTGGATTGCTTTGGGTAGTACTGACATTTTAACAATATTTGTTCTTCCTATCCAGGAGCATGGGATATTTTTCCATTTTTTAGTGTCTTCTTCAATTTCTTTCATAAACTTTCTGTAGTTTTCAGTATACAGATATTTTGCATCTTTGGTTAGGTTTATTCCTAGGTATTTTATGGTTCTTGGTGCAGTTTTAAATGGGATCCATTCCTTGATTTCTCTTTCTGTTGCTTCATTTTTGGTGTATAGGAATGCAGCTGATTTCTGTGCATTGATTTTGTATCCTGCGACTTTGCTGCATCCATGGATCAGTTCTAGCAGTTTTTTTGTGGAATCTTTTGGGTTTTCCATATAGAGTATCATGTCACCTGCGAAGAGTGAAAGTTTGACCTTCTCCTGGCCGATTTGGATGCCTTTTATTTCTTTGTGTTGTCTGATTGCTGAGGCTAAGACTTCCAGTACTATGCTGAATAACAATGGTGAGAATAGTTTTTCTGATGTTATGCATTTCAGTTCTTTTCTTTATAATTCTTTGTGTATTACTTGACTACTGTAGAATCTACTATTGTTTTTAGAATAAGTCTTAATTTGTAGTGAAGTAAGTGCCTGGTATAATTTTTTTGAAATATTATAGAACAGTGATTAAGAGTTGGAGGGCCTGGTCTTAGGCTGCATGTGCTCAAAGCCTACCTTTACCACTAGCTCACATTGTGAACTTGGCACACACTTAACTTTTGACACCAATAAAACTGGAGCAAGAATAGTACCCAGCTCATATGTTGTTGTGAGGATTAAAGGAAATAATACACATAAAGCTTGTGGCTGAGGATTTGGTATATAGTAATAGCTCAATAAGTGTTAGCTTTTTTTTTTCTTTTTTAGGTTCCATAATGATCATTTCTTGGTATGAAATTGGTGTCCAGTTACTTGTATACTCTAATCACTGGGTTTCTAAGATTGTTTCATAAAAACTGTGATTCCTATGAAATATTCCAGGAGGGTAGAACAGTTTGGACCCTGGTGCAAATTGTGGGTTCCAGCTTTGGTGTAGTTGAATTCTTTCCAGGAATTTAACAAAACAAGTTAATCATGTTTCTTTTCTTTAAGTGAGTTATAGTTGACACACAATGTTACATTAGTTCCAGGTGTGTACAACATAGCACTTTCACAAGTTTATTTAATTATTTATTTAATTTGAGAGACAGAGAGAGAGAGAGAGAGAGAACATGCAAGTGAGGAGAGGGGTAGAGAGACAGATTCTTAAGCAGGCTCCATACTCAAGGCATAGTCTGATGCAGGGCTCAATCCCACAGTCCTGGGATCATGACCTGAGCTGAAATAAAGATTCTGATGCTCAACTAACTGAGCCTCCGAGGCACCCCATGATTTCACAAGTTTATACACTATGCTGTGCTGACCACAAGTATAGCTGCCATCTGTCACCATACAAGGCAATTGCAGTATCATTGAGTGTACGCCCTATGCTGTATAATTTTGTTTCTTTTTTTTTCCTCTCACATAGTTTTAGTTCAAAATCAGGTGGGATTTGTTTTATTAAAATTGAATGCATCTTAATTACTTTGGGATGGGAGGCCTCTCTGCATCAGCCAAGACCTCAGTAGTCTCTATCCTCCCTAGGGCTGTTCTCAGCCAGGAAATGAAGAAAGGGAAGGAGAGCAGCATGCAAAGAGGTTGACAGTCAGTGGGATAAAAGGTTGGGCTCTTGGTTCCTAAACTAGGCTGAGTGTTGGAATCTATACATTGAACTGGGTAAGAGAATGAGATATTGTTTTTAACAGCTTGTTTTATTTTCTTTTATAAAGATATGTTTTATCTGAAGAGCTTCAGAACGCAAAAATTAAGGAACAGACTATTGAAGAAGAAATAGCTCCCAAAATTTTATAGAAAGTAGCAATTATTATAACAAAGAAAATTTTTCTTCCATGAAAACTTTGCATTTGTAATGTGTTTATCATGATGATACTAATTTTTTTTAAATTTTTAATGTTTATTTTTTATTATTGAGAGATAGAGACAGAGCGCGAGTGTGGGAGGGTCAGAGAGAGAGAGAGAGAGGGACACAGAGAATCTGAAGCAGGCTCCAGGCTCTGAGCTGTCAGCACAGAGCCCAATGTGGGGCCCAAACTCACAGATTGTGAGAGCATGACCTGAGATGAAGTTGGACGCTTAACCAACTGAGCCACCCAGGTGCCCCCGATACTAATTTTTAATATAGATTTTAGTAACAGCTTTATTGGGATATGATTCATGTATCATAAAAATCACCCTTTTAGCTTAGAAGATTCACTGTGTTAGCAGTGGCTTTTTTTTTTTTAGTTTATTTATTTTGAGAGAGAGAGAGAGAGAGAGAGAGAGAGAGAGAGAGAGAGAGAGAGAGAGGTGGTCAGGGGCAGAGGGAAGGAGGGAGAGAGAGAATCCCAAGCAGGCTCTGCACCCTCAGCACAGAGCCTGATGCAGGGCTCAAACCTATTAACTGTGAGATCATGGCCTCAGCTGAAATCAAGAGTCATAGGCTTAAGTGAGTGAGCTACTCAGGCACCTGTAGCAGTGTCTTTTAATAAAACTTTTAGTCATTCTCATATGTGTAATTTAAGATACAAAACAAATGCACACAAGGGAATGGAAGCAAAAATAATATAAAAACAGAGAGGAAGACAAACCATAAGAAACTCTTAAATACAGAGAACAAACTGAGAGTTGCTAGTGGGATGTTGGGTGGGGGGAAGGACTAAAGGGGTGAGGGACATTAAGAATGGCACTTGTTGGGATGAGCACTGGATGTATATGTGAGTGATGAATCACTAAATTCTATTCCTGAAATCATCATTACGTTATATGTTAATTAACTTGGATTTAAATTAAAAAAAAATAATAAAAATACAATGCCTTTTGAAAAAAAAACTTTTAGTCATTCTCAATTCTCCGTTTTTCCTTTTGTGTTCTGGCTCTTCACTCTTTAACATTCTGTTGTTTTGGATCCCATTGTAAATAAGCTGTGACCATAAATACCTTCACTGAGCTTCTTGTTGAGATGACTCTGCCCAGCATTAGACATAGCCTTCAGCTCAGTGGAAGAACTTTCCATCTTTTTTTTGCAGTGGATTTCCATATTTAATAAATATTTTAACACTTAATCAATCAACCATGTGTTTCTGAATTTGCAACAGTTTTCAACAAACATCTTTCCAAAATCTGTTCTTTCAAAGTTAATTGTGTTTCTTCTCTTTCTCAAGAAATAATTAGGTTAGAAGAAGTCCGTATGCTTTCATTTTAGTATCATATGCTCATTGCAGAAAGTGTTCAGGAGGAAAGGAATTCCAAGTGCAGATATTGTTACTGGTGGTAGTAGCTGGGTGTGTGTGTGTGTGTCTGTGTATAGAGTCTTTGCAGACCATCCCGTCTCCACAGGGCTGGGGACTCAGTTTCAGTCCTTATTTTCCACTTGATGAGAAAAACAGCTACACTTGTCTTTGCACCTTCTGGCCCTTGTGCGTTTGGGTATTTTAGTTATGTTCGAGCTATTAATCATGCCTTTTTATAGCTCCTGTTCTCTGCAGTGTGTTTTCACTAGAACTAGAGATTCTTCATTTCTCTTTTCGTCATCCTATCTTTGAATAATGAGGGAACAGAGAAGACTGCAAATATTTAATAGGCTTTGATTCTTGTTCCTTTTCTTATGAAGTTTAAACTTGCCAACTTCGCAATTAAAAGTTTTCATTTAAAAATTTTTTCAGATTGAGATTTAGTAACTGGTGTGTGTGTATGTGTTTATGTGTGTGTTGGGGGGGTGTGTAGGTAAGAAAGGGGAGAGAGAGAGAGGGGGAGAGGGGAAATTATTTCTTGTGATTTGATTTGTGAACTGACATTTTTAAAATTCACTCCACAAATATTTATTGAGGGCCTATTACATGCAAGCACTATTCTGGACCCTTTGAATACATTAGTGAATTAAAAAAAAAACCCAAATTTCTTTTTTTAAGACACTTAAATTTTAGCAGATAGATAAAAACATAATCAATGATAAGTTATATGGTGGTGAGTACTGTGGAAAAAGAAAAACAATACAGCATGGTAATAGAGATTGGGCGTACAGGGGGGTGTGGATATCATAGATTGTAGTTTTTAATAGAGTGGTCCACCATGTCTCACAGAGTAGGCGACATTGGGAAAAACTGGAAGTAACTGGGGAGTGAGCCAGGCGTATATATCAGGAAGAGCATTCCAAGATGAAAAAACAGGCAGTACAATGACCCCAAGACCAGAGCGTATCTGTAAAGTATGAGTAACAGGGCTGTTACTCCAAAGATTTGTGTTGAAAGGTCTCATTGAAAACTGTACTGGGATAAATATTTGGAATTATCCATGTCTCTGGCAGTATTTTCAGTTTTCTCTTGTGTTCTCAAAGGATTGCATTTTCTCACCAAAGAAGACCATACAGATTTTCTCTTTGGGGTCTGAATATCTCCCCACCATCTCCCTACAATATAGTGCATTTGGATCCTTCTTTGCAAGGCAGTATTACTTCCGTGTAGTTAAATGTACTTCTCTTTTATGTTTAGTACCTGGATGACTATGGTTTACTTTTTTGCAAGATATTTTATTCTGTGTGGTTGGTAGATTTTAGTGCTAGCCTGCTGTAAAGTTTACAGAGTGGCACCTGATTTCTACTGTGCCTAAGAGATGAGAGGCATCCTTCCAACCCATTTTTGAACATATCCTGTTTCACAAATGGAGGAAATGGGCCTAAATTGCATTAAGAGAATTTTGTTAGCTATGTAAGAGGGGAAAATAAGATGATTCAGCATTGGAACAGACCACAAATAGGGTTTGAGGAACTGTCTCAAGAATTTATAAAATAGGCTCAACAATCCTTTTTTTTCCTAATTGAATGGATATTTGTTTCCTAACAGGTGGGAAATGAATCACATGAGTCATTGAGTTTCTCCGAAAACTCTAAGTTCCATCTTTCTCCGTCCGTCCCATAGATAACACATATTTCAAGTCATGTAGCCAGATGACTACCACCTTCATGAACAAATGTTAGGTTGAACAAAGTGGACACAGGAATACAGATTAGTAACTTTAAGGACCATTAGTGGAAAGCACATGCTACTGAGGGTTATACTATTTTAAACGGTGTTCGTAAATACTAGAGAACTAAAAGAAGCCAATAAAACACTTTATACTAGTGAAAGCAATCTTCATTATGGTTATATTCCTGAGAACTTCCCATTTTTGGCTAAGAACAATTTACAAAATAATGTTTACTTATGTTATTGTCAGATAACCGTTGTCAGGTTTATTTTAAACTCATAAGCGAGCACATACTTTGTGCCAAGCAAGGTGGTAAGTGTTGGGAATACATAGGCACTTGGAATAGAGATGAAAATGGAGGGTGACGCAGCTGTGAGTCATGGATGTAAAGAGAGAGGGATGAAGGAATTGTAATCTGGAAGTGACAGAGGTAAGCAAGAACAGTTCTGAGTCCTGATGTAATCCATAATTCTGTTTACACATATTCACACTCTTGCTGCTCATGTGGTACAGTCATAAATAGCACTGATGGAGCTGCAGTGTTCTGTGCACCTTACATGTACTCAGTCTTCCCAGCAGTCCTGAGGTTGGTACTGTTGTTAGCACTTACTAAGTGGAGAAATTGAGGCACAGAGAGTTTAAATAACTTGCCCAAGATCACTAACTTAGGGAAGGGGTGGGGGTGGAATTTGAAACAGGAAATTTGGCTCTAGAATCTACTGTCTTAGCCAATACCCTCTGCAGCTTTTCATGAGAAACGGCTCACAGTTTTAAAACAGGGAAACTCTTGAGGATGAAACACTTCCGTGCTGGATTATGTTGTTTTCTTATATAGTAGTCAAATGTCTTTGCAGACAGTTAATATCTGTGGATGGAGACTGTGTCTTCCTCAGAGTCTTCTCTGGTTCTAATGGAGTCCTGTGTACGTGGAAAGGGTTCAAGACGTGGTGGTGGTATGGATGAGGGAAGACCAGAGAAGGACAAAGAGGATGGATCGGTGGCAGTTTGCTAAGGATGCTGATCTGGGGAACATTTCAGTCAGGAGTCCTTGACAGGAGGCAGTTTCCCAGAAACTTAGCATATAGTTCAGACCCACTTCTCAGAAGGGAATAAATTCCCCTGTGGTATCATTTAATAAATTAATTGAAAAGTGAAATCCATGTTACTTCAAAATATTCATTTGCTTCAGAGCAACAACCAGTAAAAAATTATCATAAAATGGACAGAAGGATTGTGCCCAGGCTTTTTCCTTTGTAAAAGAGAATCAAGATGTTTTGTAGGAATCCTTTCCTTAACCTAGCATGTCGTATGCATGAAGCCCTCATTATGCTCTAATTTGCCCCCAGTAGAGGCCACAGATAGAGAGTTTGTTCAACTTTATATCAAAACACATCAGCGGCATAGACACAACATTAAAAACAGCCCAGTGTGTGCTCCTGGGTAAAGGCCAAGAGTTTAAACAGAGGGAAGAAAAAAATGGCTCTACTCTAGCTGCTGGCTTCCAAGCTCCACCAGCTCACCCTAACGAGGCCATGGCTGCTTGTGACTCTTTTGGTTTATCCTTTCTGCTTCTTACATAGAGATAGTCAAAATCTGTCATGCCTTTGACCCGAAGTTGTCTCTAGTAAGAGCTGAGCGTACGCCAGTGAAGAAAACAGCGGTGAGGCTAAGGATTTTCTTTCTTTTCCTATTTAGGTACAAAGTCACAGAAATAACTAGAAATCTCCAATATTATATTGTGTGCATATATATTTTTTTTCTTATGTGAAGATACATTTTAGGGCTAAGGGATACTCTCTGACTTTTTATCAATAGACACTGTTAACTTGTCCTAATCTAGAAGACTTTTCAGTGATGATCTATGTCCAATCTCCCTTTTTTTAGGAGAGCAGTTATTCCTTCTATTTTGGACTTTTCAGAGTCAGACTCATCAGCTTATAGAGTTTGCTTGTATCAAGTAGTAATTATTTTCTAGGTTACAGTTGGTTACAGGCTTTCCCTGCCATAACATATACTCACATGCCCAGAAACATGTACATGCAAGCCTTATTGGATGTACAACGGATAATGTGACTTGATTTGTTGAGCTTTTCTGTCTCTCTTAATAACAGTATCTTTTAGAATTTCCTACTTTCAGAGATAATTTACAGTCAATGCATTTTTAAAAGGTATTTCACTTTTCTAGGGAAAGTGTTTAGTGCTAAGGATTAGGTGACAAGAATGACCTATTTATTGCCAGGGCTGATAGGGACTGGCTCCAATAAATAATAGAAGTGTAAGTAAAAGTAATTTCTAGGGGTACCTGGCTGGCTCAGACAGGTGTGCAACTCAAGATCAAGTGTCCAACTCTTGATCTCAGTGTTGTGAGTTCAAGCCCTGTGTTGAGTATGGAGATTACTTAAAAATAAAATCTTAAGAAAAGGTAATTTCTAGAGGTTCTTTCATTACCCTTATCCGGCAGAATAATTTCACTATTTTGCTACCCCTTTGATTTTTCCTAGTAATATGTCTGAAACATTGTACTTATTTAATTTATTTAGATTTAGATACTTTTGAAGTTAGCATCCCAGAAATATTACAGGCCAGATACATGTAATGCAGCACACATAACAACAATGTTCTTATTGGTTATTTGTGTTTTCTCTCAAATATACATCATGGATGGATTCTTCCCATTTTCCTTTAACTTAAGGGCACGGAGTTATCCTTCAGCTTGGAGACACAGCTGGTAGTATGTGGAAGCCCTTCAGTTTAAGAATTGGAGGGGGGGCAGATTCATATCATACTGAGTCTCTATAGCGGACTCTGGCTATGTTCTAACATATGCGTGCATTGAAAGTTTCCATGGTCTTGAGATGTGATTTCCTCAGAGATAGTTGGTAATGTTTTCTCTCTCTCACATTTGCATTTCTTGCTTTCCTTTATAGTTGTGGTAAGATAACTAGTGTGTTCTTCATACCCATCTTTATTCTAGCTATTTGAGAAACAACCAAAAAATGAAATATTTTTGCAGGAATGCTTGTCTCTGGAATTCTCTCATTTGGTGTCCTAATAAAGAAAGCCTTTGCTGGGTGACTCTTAAGTTACAGATGAAAAAACATCTTGTAATATCTTTGTCGTTAGAGACTTACTGCCCCCCTTTTCTTTTTCTTTTAAGCAGGAGCTTTGTTCTTGTGATCTGTTACTTGATTATTTCTTCACTATGTTCTTGGAAAATTTTTGGACCGTTGAGATAGGTTAGCGAATGAGGAATCTGGTCCTTTTAAAGTTTAGTATATATGTGTAAGTTTATGTTTACATGTGAGCTGAAAGCCCTTTAGCCTTATGTGTAGTTTCAGTCTTTAGTTCTAGGAGAGACAAACCTTTTTTATCCCATGTGAATTTGTTTCCCAAAGAAAATGCTATGGAATTCTTATGTGCCAGCTATTCATCATGGGATTTTGTTCAGTGTTACTTCTGTTTCTTCTTTCTTTGGATGCTTGGAGCTGGCCTTTTAGTGGAAATGAGACATAACTCTCAGACATCTCTAATGTCTTTGTAAAGAAGATGAAATTAAGCAAGCAAGCAAACAAAAGTCCATCGACATACCAGAACTGAGCGAAGTGAATCTTGATGTGAAGAGCTCACCATTCTTAAGTTTATTCTTTGGACTTGGCCTATTTCCGATGTTGCCTCCAGGAGAGAGTGTGACCCAGCTGGCAGACACAACCCTTCTTTCGAGGCCTCCTTTTCAAATGATCTGATTTAGAGCTGAACTGACTAGTTATTCATTTGATAATGTAATAACTTCACTACCTGCTCATTTTCCCTCCTCTGCTCTTTTTACCTGTTTTTTATTTAGCGTTCAGTAGTTAGATTATTCTTTGTAACCAGCTTTTATATACTCTTTCACCATAAACAAAAATTTTAAAGCATTTTTCTCACAGCATTCTATAATTAATACCCTTTTTAGTCCACATTTGGGGAGAAGCAAGATGAAGTGTAGAAAGTTTTCATAACTCCACTCTTAAATCAAGTATCAAGTCACTGGTGGGGCCTGGAGGCCCTGTCATCTTTCTCCCAAGCCCTTTGCATTCAGGAAGAATATCAGTGTTTCAAGGCTGATTCATCTTTTGTCTGCTCATTTTGTCTGCTGACTTTGTTGCATCCAAATGTTGGGGTTTCTTGCACTCAGATTTAATTACAGCTCAGTATGACTGCATATTGTATTGTTCTCTGGCTGCTAAAGATCTTAAAGGTCCGCTTTGGCCTCAGAATTATACAAGTAAGCGTTTCTTGTTCAGGCCTTAAATGAAGGCTTAGTAATGGGCAGTTAATGGCCAAAATGACGGAGAGACTGATGTACCAGAAGATAGCTGGAGCATAAATAGGTAATGAGGCTGCCTGACTTCCTGAATGGAGATGGGAAAATCGAGCTGGTGTGTCTGTGTCAGCATAGTCTCTGCGCTTCCAGCGTGTCAGCTCAGAGGGGCCACTGGACAGAAGGGCCCTTGGCTGCCAGGGAATCACAGACTTTCGGGAGTTTACTGCCACCAGAATTGGAAACTTCAGCAAGGTAAATTTGGAGAATGCCTCTCAAGAACTCATCTAAAGAAAGGCCTGGTTGGGGCGCCTGGGCGGCTCAGTCGGTTAAGCGTCCGACTTCGGCTCAGGTCATGATCTCACGGTTCGTGGGTTCGAGCCCCGCATCGGGCTCTGTGCTGACAGCTCAGAGCCTGGAGCCTGCTTCGGATTCTGTGTCTCCCTCTCTCTCTGTTCCTCCCCTGCTCATGCTCTGTCTCTCTCTCTCTCTGAAAAATAAAGATAAAAAAAAAAAAAAGGCTTGTTTGTAAAGTGTGTGTGTGTGTGTGTGTATGTGTGTGTGTGGTATACACTGCTTCACCTAGAGGTTCTCTAGTAGGTGCAGAGATTTCTATGGCATCATATCGTCCTTGGGCCATCCATCCCAAAACAAGGGTATGTCATATCAATTGAACATGTTTACATCGATTGTAAAAATTTTCATGTCAAATTAAGTCAGTGCAAGAACAGGCATTTGAGTTGGAGAGCAAGTTCATCTGGAGGGCAAGACCATGGGAATTGGCTACACTTTAGGCCCACCCATGTTAGCTCTTCATAGAATTCTTCTTCATAAAACTGTTTCCATATCTTAATTAACTAGCCAGGGGAAAACTGTCTTGTTCACATGGCCACAACAAATTGTAGAATGAAGAATCTTAACGTTAATAGATGTGTCTTTTTGACTCTTTTGTCCAAACTCCATGCAAGGCAATTACAGTGAGATTGTGGTGATTTTTCAGTTGGCCTTTTCTGTTGTAGAAAAAAAGGGATAATATATGCAAGTGATTATTGGTATTTTGTTTTTTACTGAGCTCAAGGTATACAGATGCCAGGAATTACACTTGCATTTTTTTAAAAACTCAATTGAAGCAATCAAATGGCAAAGAAGTATTTAGGATGCAGGAAAGTTAAAGATTCTGTTACATGCATTAAAGACTTCTTTTTAATAATGTTCATTATTTTCACAGCTATCATACTACACAATGCCATTTGATTGGGAATACTCCCACCGTTGGTATTCATTGATTCATTATTCAAGTTGGGCTTAATTAAAAACCCAGACTACCTTGTCTTTCTCTGTGTCAGAGTTCCGATTCTACCATGAAAGTTTTAGTGTCAGATTAGCTTTAAAAAAGGGTTATGAATAAAGCAGTCTTGAAAAGTTTGTTCGTATTTATTTGATCTTTGGGTTATGTAGGGGCCCTGGTTATTGGCTCCAGGAGATGTCAGGAGAAAAAGGCTGCCAAGAGGCAAAATGCACAGGAGCACGGGGTTGTTAACTTCATATTTAACTTTCAGCTCTTACCCATGAATAATAAATGGGCCTCAATCTGGAAATTTATATCAGGTTCTTCTGGTCCTAAAATTCTGTGATTCATTTTTGAAATTTGAAATTAAAATTAGCCTTATGTAATTTTATTGATTTGTGAAGTTTTCTTGCCATCTGGATAGTTATTTTATATCTTTGCCTGTTTTCCCCTTAATCTTTTGTTTCACAGCTTCTATAAATGTCCATCTCACTACTTCTCTCAGTCCTGAAAACACACACATATGCTCACACACTTTACCATACCTATGTAATTTTTTTTTTCTTAAGAGATATCTACTTTAAACTAATGCTTAATTTCTTAGGCTGTAATCAAACTGGCCTCAGAACATGTACTCTAAGTCAGATGTGGTACCTTTATTGACTTTTCTGATGAAAAATTTCTAAACAGTGCTTTTCATCATTTAAGTTTTCTTTCCATCTACATTAAACATGCTCATTAGAGCATTTTAATGGCTCTAAAAATGCTCCTTTTATAGTAGTTACTCATATGAACCCAGTAAAACCTGTGAACACCTCCAAGCTAGAAAATGAAGGCCAGGATGAAGCATAATGGGAAAGGCCTCTGCTGCCAAGTAATGTGACATTGCAAATGACATTTGGCCATGCTGGCCTCAGTTTCCTTATTTGTAAAATAAGAATGTTGTATTATATGAGCTTTAAGGGTTTTCTCCATATTATTCTATGATACTGAAGTGTTAATGATTAAGGTTTTTAATATCACAAATCATTCTTATGTAGTAAATTGAAAGAATGCATTTCTGCAACATTGTATTTTAAAAATATTTCCGAGAGCCAGGAGCACCTGGGTGGGTCAGTCGGTTGGGCATCTGACTCTTGATTTCAGCCAGGTCATGATCTTGCGGTTCTTGGGTTTGAGCCCCGCATTGGAGACTGCGCGGACAGTGTGGAGCCTGCTTGGGATTCTCTCTCCTCCCTCTGTCTCTGCCCCTCTCTTGCTCCTGGGCAATCTTTCTTTCTCTCAAAATCAATAAATAAACTTAAAAAATATCTCTGAGAGCCATTACTACCTTTTAACATTCAAATTAAAGTGAATAAATATTAGAAATTTTCTTTGGCAATGTACGTTAGGCATTACCCAACGCCCTCCCGAAAAAAAAAAGGGAAAATCCTGATATTATATAGGTTCTCTCTTGTCAAACATTTCCTTTTCCTTTAAACTAAAAAGGCAGGGTCTAAGATTAACTTTCTGAGACCCACTCTGGCTCACTTTGATGGTATTGGCTGAGAAGCTGCATTGTTAATATAGCATGAAGTCAGTGTAATTCTACTTAATTTATTATTTCTCAAAGATAACTTAAAGACATAAACATGTTTTTCTATTTGGCCTGGTTTTTAAGTCAAACAGGGGTTCCTGAATGATAGAGGGCCATAGAGAATGCAAGGAAACCTTGGGAACATTTACTGTAGTGATCACCACTGCAAGTTGGGTTTGGCTGGGAAAGTCCTTTGTTTGGAGTTTGATCCTTACACCTTCATGGGTATCAATGCTACAGATGTGAGTGCCATGGTCAGTGCCATGGGGTAGAGTGACATTGAACCACTGGTGAAATCAGTGGTTTCAATGGTTCTTTATTGGAACCACTTTTCTAAATGTTCAGGCACATTGCCAGGGATGCTGTATTGGTTTCCCATTGCTGCTATAATACATTACCACAAACTTAATGTCAAAAAACAACAAAAATTAATTTTCTTACAGTTCTGGAGATGAGAAGCCTGGAATGGGTCTTACAAAGGGAAGATGCAGGTGTTGGCAGGACTGTGTTCCTTCTGGAGCCACTAGGGGAGAATTGATCCTTGCTTTTTCCAGTTTTTAGAGGCTTCCAGTATTCATTGGCGCACGGCTTTTGCCTCACCTTATTCTGATCTCTATTTCCATGAACACATCTCCTTCTCTGACTCTGACCCTTCTAAGACTCTGGTTTTATATGGACCCTTGTGATTAGATTGGGCCCACCTGGATAATCCAGGGTACTCTCTCCATCTCAAGATCCTTAAATTAAGCATATATGCAAGCTCCCTTTTGCCATGTAGGGTAGGGTGTTTATGGCTTCTGGGGGCTAGAGTTTGGTCATCTTCAGGGCCGTTATTCTATCTACTACAGACTCCTTTTAGTTACTTGTGTGTCACCCAGGTGCCACCTCCTCAAAGAGCCTTCCAGGACCACCTAGAATCCCATCTATCCCGGTTCACCTATTCACCTTGTTTTATTAAATCTGGGAATAGTGTATTTATTTTCCAATTTTATTTTTTATTTTCTGTCATTTTATTTGTCACTGTCTCCTTATTTGAAAATAAGCTCCAATAACAGAGAAACATGGTCAGTTTTCTTTATCACCTTGTCTACCAAATCAAAATAGTTCCCAAAACTTGGTAGATTCTGAGAAGATGTTTGTTGAATATATCAATCTGTATACAGTTTAAGGAAGCCTGCCTTACATTACAACAATAGTAATATCTTCTTGTTCCTATTACTATGAAAAATACAATTTTTTTTTACTAAATAACAGTTAAGCATGCTGTCAGTAGATTTTCTTTTGAATTTAAGTAATGTGTTTCTCTTTGGGACATGTATGAGATCAATAAAATAAGATACCAGATATAAACTGAAGCTTCAGGAAAAACAAAGCATAGGAACTAGATAAAAGTAATATAAAGAGTAAGTATCTTGCTAAAAAAGAATGGTAATATTATCTTGATGCCTACACTGAATCATGATACCATGATGAATAACATGGGGCCTTTTCCCTGTTCACCACGGTAAATGCCAACAAAGAAGGGAGGCAGGCGGGTTTTAATTGAGACATCAATTCTGGTAAGCCAAGCTTTCCTCAGACTGTTCCAAAACATGGTTGTTAGCACTTCAGGAAACTCTAAAAGCTTTTAGACAAAAGGAAAGACATTATCCATTGACATGGCATTAAGAACAACCTTGATGGAGGGAGTACATTTCTATAAGCAGTTAATTTATAGCTGTTAAATTGTTGTTCATTTTTGTATCCAGGTGACTCATAAAACAAACCCTCAAATGAGTTAGTCAGGAAATACTTACTGAGTACCTGATGCTGGTCAGTCCTGAGGCCCTCATGCCAAATTGAACAGTATTGAGGAGGAGGGGGGAGAAGGAGGCTTGGAAGGGTTGGGAAGACTTCATGGAAGAGGAGTGTTTAGGCTAACTGTGTTTCCTCCAAAATTCATATGTTGAAGCTCTCGCCCTTGCTATATTTGGAGATGAGGCCTTTAAAGAGGTAATTAAGGCTAAATGAGGTCATTTGGGTGAGCCCTAAATACAGTATGACTGATGTCTTTATAAGAAGAGAGAAAGGGGGGCACCTGGGTGGCTCAGCTGGTTGAGCATGCAAATCTTGATTTCAGCTCAGGTCATGATCCCAGCGTTGTGGGATGGAGCCCTGCATCAGGCTCAGCATGGAGCCTGTTTGAGATTCTCTCTTCCTCCCTCCCTCTCTCCCTCTGCCTCTCTCCCCTGCTCATTCGCTCTCTCTCTCTCTCTCTCTCTCTCTCAAATAAAAAAAAAAGAAGAGAGAGACTCCAGGCCTGCACACATGTAGACAAAAGGCCATGTGAGGACACAGTGATAAGCCAAGGAGGTTCCTCTTAAGAGGAACCAAACCTGCCTACACCTTGATCTTGTAGTTCCAGCCTCCAGAATTATGAGAAAGTAAATTTTTGTTGTTTAAGCCACCTCATTTGTGGTACTTTGTTATGACAGCCCTAAGGGATTGAGGCAAGGAGTTTGATCTGCATCTTGAAAGATGGATAGGGCCATTTCTGGGGAATGGCCTTGGTGAAGGTTACTCACTATCCCAGGGTTTGGTTCTTAAAGGCACTTCCCAGAAGTTATGAATGAAAGCCACACACAAAAAAGTTGGAATGCACACAGCTTGTTGAATTAAAGAGTAAAAGAGAGAATTAAGCATGAATAGAGTATGGGTAGGTCCTTTGGGACTTGTGTGACATTATCTGGGCTGGGAGGAGGGGGAGAGATTGTGGAGGATCTTGATATCCGGGGAGTGAAAGTTTGTATCTGATACAGTAGAAAATCTGGAACTTATACCAAAAATCAATTTTAGATCAGGGAGAATATGATCTGTGGAATATTCCATATTCCAGATATGGAAATGAAGAGTAAGGTGTGGCTTCAAGAATTATAAGAAGAAAACAAAAAACCAGAGTTTGATGATAGCCTGGGTGTTAATTGGGAAGAGCCAGGAGTTAAAAAGGAATGGTAATGAGGTAATGAGGCTGAGAGGTATCCAAATAGTTGTTCATTCTTGGGGTTTCATGGGGATTGGAATGTGTCAACTAACTGGAATGTCCTACCCCCACTTCTTTCTAATACTTTAAAATAGGATTATCCTTTCTTTCCACAAAGCTTTATTATTATCAATTAAGCTTTCTCCTTTCACCTAATACCATAAGCTTACTATGTGTGAAAATCCCCAGGATGATTGAGGTGCCCTTTATGCCCCACAGAATCCTAGGATGTTTCTTTTTTTAAGATGTGCTCATTCTCTGAGAACAGTAACACCATCTGCCTCATGTACCACATAAATACAGTTGCTCAGATGGTTTTTATCTATAAAGTAGTGTTTGTTTTATTATCACTGTTGGAATTATACATGTTTATTTTAGAAATTTTGGATACTAGAGAAACATAAACAAAAAATTAAAATAATTCATCGTTATAGCTACAGTTAATATTTGGGGAATCAAGCAGAATAGTTTTGATTCCTTTAGTTAATGCACATGATTATTCAAATTATTAGTGTTATTGGTAACATTACGTTTTTTGTTTGTTTGTTAGTTTAGAGTCCCTTGTGATTTTCTCTGGGAGTTTATAGAATAGCATAGAAAAGTGACTTTTTTTTTTCCCAAACAAATTTTCATAGGTGGTATTTGCAGTAGAAAGCAGAGGTTCAGGTTTGTTCTTAGGAAGATGTGAAAACCTCTCCCAAATTACGTTTGGTATATTAGAACTGACATATTATTTTTAAAGTGTGTATTTCATTTAGGATGAAAAAGGTTTTTAAGAGATTTAGATATCTTCCTTGCACACATGGGTGCAGAGAGAGAGAGAGAGAGAGAGAGGATCCAAAGCAGGCTCTGCACTATCAGCAGAGCTCAGTGTGGGGCTAGATCGAACCAGCCAGATCATGACCTGAGCTGAAATCAGACACCTAACCCACTGAACCACCCAGGCAGGCGCCCCCCCTATCTCTTTTTTAACATACAAAGTTTAATTTTAAAGGAGCCAGTCATTTAATATAGAATAAAATGAATTAAGTTCAGTCTTCTTGAAAATGAAATGTTTAGCCACTTGAGATAAACCAGAAAGGTAGGGCACTTGCCTTTTTGGGCTAGGTGGTACTTTACTTTAGATTGGTGAATGTTTGGGTTCTAAAAAGGTCCAGATTTTACTTTTTTTTTTCATTTAATGTCTGTGTTGAATTGGTTTTTCTAATTTATGATGTTATAAACCTTTTTGAATCGTCATAAGAAATGCTTATTTTCTGATTGCTATGGCTGAATAATAAATACCTTTTATCTCTTTGATATTGCAGTTGACTCATGTTGACCAGGCAAGCTTCCAGGTTGATGCCTTTGGAACATCCTTTATTCTCGATGTCATGCTAAACCAGTAAGTCTTTGTCAGGTTGCACTCACTTTTGTCAGATATACACTCAAACCACTTTTATAATCTTTTGTAAAGTTTTGTTTTCTTACTATATTTTACTTTATCTTCCTCGATCAGTTAAATGCTACCTTTAAAACTGTTCTATTCACTGTAAGTTATAAAGTCTGACAAATGACAGGAAATGGATATCTATTTAAAATTGAACGGCTGTAACAGAATTTAAGAAGGTAAAATGCAGGGCAGAACTTACTCCAATATTTTGCATAAGAGTACATGTGACCTAAGTTCCTATGAATGGCAGTAAATGGTGAAAATAATATTTTGGATATTAAAAGTCTTCCTTAAGAACAGCAGAGAAGAGTTACTTTTCTTGCTCAGTGATTCAGAGGACTGGCTGCCTGATGTGTGACTCCTAATTGTGGCATTAGATGCTTTGATTTGGGAGTCCGTTTCTGTGAGATGTAGCGTACTGCTGTTATTCTGTAAATATGATATAATTTTGGAAATTCTGTTTTTCAGTTTTATTAGCCTCATTTAAAGTGTTAAGTAGCCATTTGTGGCCAGTGGTTACTTTATTGGGCAAGGCAGAACATTTCCATCACTACAAAAGGTTCTGTTGAACATTGCTGGTTTAGATTTCTTTTGGGGAATGGACACAGAATGGACACATATAACTGTTGGATTATTGAGCTGGGTCAGTCAGTATTCAAGAGGAGAATTGATGTCTTCCTTTTAGATTCCAGGCCATGTCCAATGGATTAACTTAATAATTAGTCTTACTAGTATCCTAGTTTTTATGGAATTTATTACAAAGTTTTGCTGATATCATTTGTGTTATATTAATGTGTAAGCCGTGTATGAGGTTTTTTTTTTTTTTTTTTTGAGAAAGAGAGAGAGAGAGAGAATGAGCAGGGGAGTGGCAGAGAGAGAGGGAGAGAGAGGATCCTAAGCAGGTTCCACACGGTTAGCTTAGAGCCTGAACTCTGGGCTGTGTCCCGCAAAACTGGGAGATCATGATCTAAGCCTAAACCAAGAGTTGGATGCTTAACTGACTGAGCCACCCAGGAGCCCCTAGTTTATTTTTTCATTAGGCTGTCTCATAGCTACCTCCTGTAAGTTTTTCTCCCCTCTCCCCACATTTTTGTAGTTCACAAATACTGAAAAGCATTGTGTTACATTGACTATTTGGGTGATCCAATAATGGGAGTTGTTTGTTCTTTATCATGTACATTTTAAATATGTAACATAAATTTTTAAAAATGTAACATGAACTATATTTCTACTAGGCTTATTAAAATACAGTTTATTGCTTGCTTTTAAAATTAATGGCTTAGAAAAGATATAATTAAATGCTTTATATCACACTTTATACCAGGTATTTAACCTAATTTCATAGAGCCTAAGACTGTGTTAATATGATTTGTATCTTACATTCCTGCTTGATGTAAATGCCCTAAAATTTACATTTTTAAGTGACTTATTGCATTTTTTCAGCAACTTTCGTATTCTAAAGTTAAAAAAACGCACGTTGTAAAGGAATGCATGCTCCTTAGAAGAATAATGATAAAGTAGCAAAAACAGTCTCACATCATTGTACCACTTGGAAATGGATTGCCCCATTTTAAATTGTAACTCTCTCTGCCCTCACTCTTTCATCGAGCCTACTACCTATTCTCCCCTGCTTCATTTTTATTTTACTTTATTTTATTTATTTAATTTTAATTTTAATTTTTGAGAGAGAGAGAGACAGAGTACGAGTAGAAGAGGAGCAGAGAGAGAGGGAGACACAGAATTCGAAGCAGGCTTCAGGCTCTGAGCTGTCAGGACAGAGCCTGACACGGGGCTCAAACTCACAGATGATGAGATCATGACCTGAGCTGAAGTTAGTAGCTTAAGTGACTGAGCCGCCCAGGCACCCCCTCCTCTGCTTTGTTTTTTAAAAAATAATACTCATCACCATTTAATATATAGGTTGACTCATATGACATCACCATTTTTGCAAAAAGTTCAAAAAGTTCAGCTACACCAGCATTGTCATATGGTGAATTAATATTCTGTATTTTAATTACTTATTTTGTTTATTGCCTTTTTCCTCCAACCAGAATATAAATACCTTGAGGGCAGAGATTTTCTTTCCTTCCTTGGTGTATCGTTAGCACAGACTAGGTGCTGAATTCCAGGCTGGGAAGCCATACAGACTTAGAAGCCAGACACAGGAATTCCTTGGAACTCGCCAGGACACAGGGAAGACCAGATAAAGGATGGAGACTATCAATTGGGGAAAAGGCAAGCAGCAAAAAAGATACAGAGATTAAGTGTTTGGGACTAGCTTCCAAAAGCTGAGCATCTATATATAGGTGTGATTTGGAGAGTCAGATTCCTATGTTTCTGTTTCAATGACTCTTTTCTATCCCTCCTTTATTTTTAAATTTTATTTAATTTTTTTAACATAAGAAAAATTTAATAGCATATGTTGAGGGAGTCCACATAAACATGGAAATTCCCTCCTATCCCTCCTTTAAATCACTTTTCCTGTGGATAGCCCAACCTTGGTTTCTGGGTCCTGACATTTGTAAAGCTTTGGTTTTCAGTTCTCAAAGAAAGGATATTTTTTCCTGTCCATTCTGCCCTAAACTACCTCACTTCCTTTGGAGAAATCTCAGCCCCAAAACATTCTGTTCCTAAAGGAGAAACACATATGGCCATACTTATCAGAGAATGAATACTCTGGAATCCTAAGGGTGAAGCGGAATTTCTTTGAGATACTGGCAAGAATCTCCGGGCATTTTTCCTTTTATTACAATGGAAATTTAAAATTGCAAGAAGTACAAAGTATAAATAACATAAATGGAGGTTCCTGGGCTGAGGAATATGTGAAGTCTTTTTTTTTTTTTTTTTTTTTTTTTTGGCCTGGGATCTGTATTACATATAGGTCACACATAGCTGTTTCTTTAGGCTATAAAAGCCAGGATGATTTTATACAAAGTTTTTTTTTCTTATTTTTATGAAGAATTTTTTCAATTCATGGTTTCAGTTTATGTATTTTCTTGTGATTATATTGGTTAAGGAGCAGGAAGGTGAAAAATTGAATATGCTCTTTAAAATTTACTTTTCTTATGAGGCAATTCTAGGGCTGTGGAACTGGTGGAGTTTTTTGTTTATTTGTTTTAAACTGGAGGCAAATTAAATAAGTCTCTGTGTAGCTGGATTCCAGTTGCAGATTAGATTCAATAATACATATTTTTAGATTGGAATGGAAGGAAAAGTATCATTACATAATATTCCTTCTGACTGTTCAGTAAACAGAATTATTTATAAACAAATTATACAAAAGTTCAACCTTTGGGTTGTAATTTCCACAAAAGGCAGATAAAGAATATGGAATATGGTTAAAAATGAAAAGCACAGCCAGTTTCTGTTTCGTCAGTGATTTTTAGTTCTTTCATGGGGTCACCCAATTGCGAAATTTCACTCTTTAGTACAGATCAATTAAAAAAACAAACATATTGTCTAGCCTGGTCAAACTGGTCCCGAGGCTACATTGGACCTTTCCAGAGATCAGTGACTGGTATTATACTTTATGGTGAAACACTTCTGAGAAAGAAGAAGACTCAATGAAGATATTTTATATTATATATATATATACATACATATACTATATATATAATAATAAATAATATTTTTATATATGTGTTATTGGAGCAATTCATTCAAGCCAGGTCTTTTCCTATAAATCTCTCTCCTGTTCTTCAAAAAGTGGATGATTAAACTCCCCAAAGCAATGCACAGATATTGAAAAAATTTCTTTTCTGTAATCCTTTACAACAGGTATCCTGACAAAACAAATCACACACGTGTAGGCACACCCACACCTGCATACGTACACACCCACATACCCATCCCCACAAACCCTACAAAGAAGCAAATACTCCCCATGGATGTGGTTAGTTGTTTTAGGATGTGAAACATATAATTAGGAAGAAAACACGTCTTTTATAGCCTGTTTTTGGAAGGCGATTCTGTGGTACAGCTTACAGATTTTAGATGATCCTCTTCCTAAGTTTTGACTATATTTTACATATTCTCTCCTTTTTAAAATTCTGATAACAACAAAAATATTTTATATAACTGAAGATTCTTATACCAGTGGCATTTTTCCCTATGTGACAGGAGGGAGGTGGGGAGCTGTCATCAGATAGGGGTGCCCATGATGAGTGGGAGGTGGTGTAGGGATGGGGGTGGGAGTGGGGGTGGGGAAGAAGCAGGAACAAGGTCAGGCAACGAACATCTAAATTCTGTTTAGATGGGCGAGTCCAGTTTTGTCTTCTCTCATTTAGCCAATTAGTCACCTTCTAATCATTTGCCAGTTAATCACCTCTTGATTGCTTTCTGCTAGCACTCTTGAAGTTGCAGGGAAAGTAGAAATCCCAATGGACAAAAAACAGGGTATGAATCCAGTTGGAAGTTAGGTCTGGAAGTCTCATTTCCTTAACTATGTTCTGTGTACAGTGTGGATAAAAATAAGTGTTGGGTGCTTGGGGTGCCTGGGTGGCTTGGTCAGTTAAGCATCTGACTCTGGTTTTGACTAGTTCAGCTAGTTCAAGCCCCACATCGAGCTCTCTGCTGACAGCACGGAGCCTGGTTGGGATTCTGTCTCCTTCCCTCTCTGCGCCTCCCCTTTTGCTTTCTATCTCTCTCTCAAAATAAATAAAAACAAACATAAAAATAAATGAGGCTGGAAAGGTAGCAGGACCCAGATTATGTAGGGCTTCACAGAGACAGAAAAGACTTTAGATGACAGGCAAATAGAGGCTCCTGGTTTTCCCACACCATATCTTGTATTATTTACTCCTTTCTCCACTAACTTATGATCCTTTATCATATTTAGCTATTGTATATTTTAATTCTTCCCAAAGCAATCTCTTCTGAAGATCTATTCATTGATTATTTGACCTGGTATCCTCATACTATTTGTTGTAGCTTTAGAAACGTTTTAATAACTGGCATAGAAAAGTCTCTCATTATTAGTTTTCCTTTGTAAAATTTCTTAGATATTTTTGCCTTTTTTAATATGGAAATTTATCCTAACTTTGTCATTCTCCTTTTGGAATTTTAATGGAACTGCCACTAAACCTATATTTTAATTTGGGAAAAGTACATGTTTTTATAGGTACTTTCCATCCAATGCCATTGTGTGTGTGTGTGTGTGTGTGTGTGTGTGTTTTAAATTTTAGCATCTATTTTGTCTCTCAGTAAAATTTAGTACTTTGGTTTTTGTAGGTTCTGCACATTTCATGTAGAACCTTTTCATGGGAATTGTGGTTTTTGTTGCTACTGTGGATATCGTTCTATGTTTTATAATTTAGTTATTAATGATATATAGGAATGTCACTGATTTGTGCTATACCTTATTAATTTCTTTAATGTTGCTAGTGGTTTTTCTTTGTTTCTCTTGGCTTTTCTAGTTTGACAATAACATGACTAGAGAATTAGGAAAGTTTTTTTCCTTTCCAAAATGATATTTCATATTACTATTGCCCATCTTAATGATTTTTCTAGAAGTTCCTGAACTCTATTATTTGGTGATGATAGCATTTTTGTCTTGGTTCTTTTGAGAATGGGAATATCTTTTGTATTCACTGTTAAGTAGAGTATTGATTATTGATTTTTGAGAGCTAGTCTTTACTATTTTAAAGCAATATCCTATATCTTGTTTAATAAGTTTTTTTAAGGGAATGAGTATTAGATTTTATTGAGTCCCTTTCTAGTCAATTTGAGTGAACATATTGATTTTCTTATTTGACAACTTTATCGTGTTGCATAATTCATCGTTGTAACCCATATGTTGCTGGCCTTTTTAGTTGTGACTATAGAATGGAATTACACCTCCTGTTTTTATCTAAATTACTATGGTATAAGCCTCTACTGGCTTTTCTGCTTTAAGTTACCACTATCTCCAAGTATGTTCGTTCCTCAACCATTTAGGAGATTTATTGTTGTCTTTCACCTTGCCCCTCTATTCCTGCCTCTGATAGATCCCCTGCAGTGACTCTCATGACAGCTGCTTTGCTGGGCACAGCTGCCCTCCACCAGTGAAGATTGCTAACACTGCCAGGAGTGGTCACTCCAAGAACCCACAAGCCCAAACCCACCGACAGGCCTTCTTGTGGAGTCATTGCCACCACAGTGGCAGGGTACAGCTACAGCCTCTACTTAGAGACAGGTAGAGAAAAGGGCAAGTTCTTTCTTTCTCTGGTCCAAGGCACCTTACTTTCTGTTTCAGTGTGAAAGCATTGGGGACATCCACTCTCAGAAAGTGAAATTGGACCCCTAATCTCAGATGATGATCTGACTTGACTACCATGGGTTGACAGTATCTTTCCCAAAGTATGGCCTATTCAATTCTAAACAATATTCCATGTGTGGTGACTACAGCCTAGAACACCAAGTATTTTTTTTTTTTTTTGTCACAGTCTTAACTCCTGCATGAAGTGAGGAATAAATTAGGATTGAACAGTTCTCCTGCATTAGATCTGGCTCCTAATTTTCCCTGATCCAGTGCTTTAGACAAGGATAGACAGTTTTCAGGAACAGGGCAGGAAGACAAACAGCAAACATGTGGCAAGATCTGCAATTAACACCTTGAGGAGAGTGTAATTGCTTTACTCTGTTGGTTTAAGCTCTATGAAGAGTTCACAGAACTCCACTGATTTCCTGGGGGAATCTGCTCCCCCAAAAGGGAGGGTTGCCCAACTGCAAATTACAGTTTTTATTTTAGAAAGTTACAACTGATTTTAAGACAGTCTCTAATTTAGAATTTTTAAGATCCAGTCTCTTTAGATACCCTATTACTAACTACTAAAATAGATATGCTGTTATATTATTAGAATTTTTCCATCAGCAATAATGAATGAGATTGTATCAGAGTTAAAAAGCTGTTATAAAATGAATTTTTTTACTTAGAAAAATGTCCTTGAAACATTATCTTGGGGACTATAAGAGTCACATACATATCTTTTAGTGTTTAAAAGTCCTTACCTTTATTTTGACCAGTCCAGCAAACTTTTAAAGAGATAAATCTTTGATAAACAGTAATTTCATTTTTTTAATGTTTATTTTTGAGAGAGAGAGTGCTTGTGCACACGTGCAAGTAGGGGAGGGGCGGAGAGAGAGGGAGACAGAGAATCCTGAGTGGGCTCTGTGCTGACAGCAGAGAGCCCAACGCAGGGCTCGAACTCAGGAACCGTGAGATCATGACCTGAGCTAAAATCAGGTTACTGAGGCACCCAGGTGCCCCAATAAACAGAAATTTCTGATGGGTATTGATATATTTATCTACTTGTTTTTAAGCCAGCTTTGGGAGTTTGTATTTTCCCAAAGAATTGTCCACATCAGTTTTATCAGGATATTTTTGTGTATGCTTTTTAGGAAATAACTTCTATTATCATTTTCCATGCTACTTTTACTTATGCTTATCAGATATAAACTCAAATATACAAACTTTTCGGAACATAGTTACCACATAAATTAAGCAATATGATTTTTAAAAACAATTTTATTGAGGCATTTTTACATGTAAAATTCATCCCTTTCATATAATTCAATTCACAGTTCAATTAATTATTTAACTTTACTGGGTGCTGCAACTATCAACATAAATCAGTTTTAAAACACTTCTCTTTTTAAGTTTATTTATTCATTTTTGAGAGAGAGAGAGACAGAGTGCGATTGCAAGTGGAGGAGGGGCAGAGAGACAATACCTAGCAAGCACAGCTCAGTCCACACAGGGTCCAACCCCGGGGGCTCAAACCAATGAACTGTGAGATCACAACCTGAACTGAGGCTGACACTTAACTGACTGAGCCACCAAAGTTGCCTATAAAACACTTTTCAATTCTCCACTAAGATCCTTCATTCTTATTTAACCTTAATCCCCATTCCTGTCTCCAGCCCCAGGCAGTCACTAATCTACTTTTTGTCTTTATAAATTTGGACATTTCATGTAAAGAGAATCACACAATATGCATGCTTCCTTTATTTGACATGATTTTGAAATCCTGATGCAGCATGTCTTCACAGTTCATTCCTTTTTATTGCTGAGTATTATTTCATTTATAGATATACGATATAGATAGATTATATCTGTCCATTCACCTGATGAGGGGCAGGTAGGTTGTTTGCAGTTTTTGGCAATTTATGAATAATGTTGCTATGAACATTCACGTGGAAATCTTTGTGCGTATTTAACTTTTCATTTCGTTTTATGTTTAATTGTTTTGAGAAATGCTAAACTGTTTTCTAAAGTGGGGTTTTGGTTTTTTAATGGTTTTGGTTTTTTAACAGCTGTTTTTCTGTAAGTTCTATTTTACAGGAGGAGTGGTGTCAGATATAAGTAGTTGCTAAGCTTTCAGGTTCTCAGTTCCATGTCCATTGCAAGTCTGGAAGGATTTCCATACTTCTCATCGTTATGATCTTATGCTCTTTGATTCATTTTAAAACTCTACATTTGAAATATATATTGAACTTATGACACTTTTTAAGGGAAAAGATTCTACCATTTGCACTTTATATAGGAACTTTATATAGACCTGACATTTCTTATACCACAGCCGAATTGTATTTCATTTCTGCTCTTTGGTTCTAAGTTGAAAAATGGTAATTTTAAACTGTTTCTTCTAACACTAGGCAGAAAATGTCCTGGGCTTAGCCTAGAATGGCCTTGATTATTAGTTGGACAGACCGGCTGCAAAGCCACAGCAAAGGAGAATGGTGGGTGGGGTAGGGGGCATTGGATATGCCTGGCCAAAAGCCAGAAAGTGATCCAGTACTAAAGCTGAGACCTGGGAAATTGTTTTGGAAGGGGCATCTGGAAGGAATTCTAGAGGCAAACAGGACCCTAGGGGCTGGAGCCTTTTATAGGGTTCAGAAGGCCAAACTCAGGGGTGGGAAGAAAGCTGTGCAAAGCTCAAGTTAGTCCTTTTATAAGGATGGGTCAGAGCTGAGCAGAGGGGAGTCAGCTTCCTGTTACTGGTCTGTTTAAGTTTTCTCTTTCTGGTTTGTTTTTAAAAGTACAGCCTTGGCAGGTAGCCTCTCCTTGCTGTCCTGCCTGCTGCTCCCTTGCAGTATATTCAATAAACTTGTTTTAAAAAAGAAAGGGTGGCACCTGGGTGGCTCAATTTGTTAAGCATCCCATTTTTGATGTTCGCTCAGGTCATGGTAGCATAGTTCAGTGTGTGAGATCTGGATTGGTCTTGGTCTCTGTGCTGACAGTGCGGAGCCTGCTTGGGATTCTTTCTCACCCTCTCTCTCTGCCCCTCCCCTGTTTGTTCGCTCTCTCTCTCTCTCTCTCTCTCTCTCCCCTCTCAAATAAATAAACAAACTTAAAAAAATAAATAAAAATAAAAGTACAGCCTTAGTGCAGACTCCTTTGTCTTTAATCTGATTGTTTAATATGACCTTGAGATGCTTTTGGCATTACCCTCTGTTTTTAATAGGGGCATCTCGAGATTTCAGCACATTTATGAGTATATTATTTGAATTGTAAATAGAATAATTACAGAATTATTTAATATAACTGAGACTATTTATGGCCCTTAGTTTTTCAAGGAAAATATCATATAAATACTATTTTATAGTTAAAATGATTACTGTATATTTCTGTGTTATAGATTTATGTAATTTGCTGGATATTATAAATATTTTTGATGTGCAGTAATAAAACTTGTAATAAATGTTTTTGCATAATTGCATAGAAACTCTTTGGAGTTTTTACAGTGATTAGGAGGCACATCAAAGATTAAATTATCAGAGCTCACTGCAGTTTTTCTCCTCGTTGTCAAATTATTGAACCCTGTTAAATTATCTAGCAGTGATATGGTATCTGCTCCGACTACAGGGAATTTTACAGGTGCAACAAATTGGGTTCCCTAGACATATTTAATATAAATTTAGGTTTATGATATGGCTGTTAAGATATTAGGTGAACAAAATCTTTGCAAGATGAGACTCAGTTTGAGTAACTGAACACTTGTTCTTTAATAGCAATATTTATTTTATGTAATGACTGTGTTTTAGGGTGAGATATAAGGTATATATTTTACACCAGATGATGTCATCTGCATAGAGCTGGCTTGTTGCTCTTTGTCTCTGAAATATATTTCATATACATATAAAAATAATTATCAATCTGTTACCACTCATTGTGAATGTATGTATATTTTCTCATGCTTCAGCTGTTGGCATCAGTTCTCAGCCAGTGAGATCTGAGGTGGAAGGTTGTACTGTACATGCTTATCCCATGAGTATTAGTTATAACCATTGTCAAGGGAGTGTGGCCATATTATTCTTTGGTGATTCTTTTATTTTGTCTAAAACTGAACAGTTTTGACTTTTAATAGTGTAGAAGTGATAGTGCTAGGCATGCTATACTAATAAACAAAGAAAGATTAATAGCCTGGTCATTAAACATTTTACAGAGGCTTAAGGCTTTTCCTGGAAACTGGTAGAGGATAAAGATCAGATTGAGCTTCCTTCAGGGAGATGGTTCCAGAATCACAGTTAAAAATCCACAGCCAGCAAGGGATGGCATCATAGTGTGATGATAGGGAGGGGTCATGAATATTGTTGCAGCTTGGTGGCTTGTTGCAGTTGTATGAACAGTAGCTGGGAGGAATTATATGTGGGTGCCCATTGTAAAGCTGGGGGATTTGGAGAGAAAGGCACTGGTGTTAGAAGGTGGAGGAGGTAGGGAGCCTGGGAGGCTCAATCGGCCAAGTGTCTAACTCTTGATTTAGGCTGAGGTCATGATTTCACAGTTCTTGGGATCTGCTCAGGTCTTGATCTCATGGTTCATGGGAGTGAGTGCTGCATTGGGCTCTGCGCTGTAGCATGGAGCCTGCTTGGGATTCTCTTTCTTTTTTTTTTTTTTTTTTAATTTTTATTACATTTATTTATTTTTTGAGAGATAGACTGAGACAGAGCATGAGTGGGGAGGGTCAGAGAGAAGGAGACATAGAATCCGAAGCAGGCTCTAGGCTCTGAGCAAGCTGTTAGCACAGAGCCCGACACGGGGCTCGAACTCACCAACCGTGAGATCATGACCTGAGCTGAAGCTGGACGCTTAAGCAACTGAGCCACTCAGGCGCCCCTTGGGATTCTCTTTCTACCTTTCTCTCTGTTCCTCCCCCATACCTCTTTCTATCTCTCAAAGTAAGTAAAAAAAGGAGGTAGAAGAGGGTCAGTACCATATCCTCTGATACTGAGAAGCGACTATGAGATAAAAAAATGAAGGAAATCACTCCATATTGTTTACACAGAGTTTTATTCAGCATAACTTACTGATCAGGGGGTTATTGGGTAGACAGATGATCCAGGCTGTACACAGCTCTTCTCTACCACTATTCTCCTTTAAGTCTGGACCTTAATCCCCAGCTTTTATAGAGCAGGGAGCATGGTGGTGGGACCTTTGGGTGGTTATCTAAAGTGGTGCCATCCTGTGTGCCAGGAGATCTAACTAGTTATCTAAAGTAGGGTCTTTTGTATGCCAGTTGTCTTTGCTAGTTGCCTGATGTGGCACCTTCCATGCCCCAGAAGATCTCTACTAGTTGCCTGAAGTGGCCTGTTATGTGCTCCTCTCTAGGGAAGATCAGAACAAGCCTCCCCACATTCTAGTCAGGGCATACATTAACTTCCACAGGGCCTAGAACACATAGTCCTGAGGGAGGTCACTGTCTGGGCATAAACAAGATGGAGGGCCAGAGATGGAGTCGGTGTTGTTGGCCCTCCCACAACAGGAATGCTCCCCTGTAAAAACTATGCTGGAATGATCCTGTGCAGGACCTTTTGGGTAAGTGTATTCCCATTTGCTGGGGGAGCAAACATCCCAAGTATCCCTTGCTCTCAGGGAAGAAAATTAGAAGACTTATCTTCTGGTAGGATATGCATTAGGTTAATGGTTATGGTATTCAGTTACATATGAATTGGATATTTAAATTCAAGTAATCTCTACATATTTTAAGAAAATCTTGTGGTGACTTACTGTGATCATGAACTCACATTAACTTCAATTTCATCCAATTCAGCCGGTTTAGAGAGTTGAGACCAACAGAAGCCTAAGACATTTGCAGTCTTTCTGGAGGTTATTCTTTATGCTGCCTTGCTCTTTTCTCCTCCTCTGCTTATCAGAGGATCAACAGCCCTTTTTAGCAATGGTTAAAACAGCAGATGGGCTTCTTCAATTCAGACATACATATCCCTCTCTAGTAGACATGATGAAATAGGGGTTATAGATAACTTCTTCTTAGTCTTAGTCTAGAGTATTTAGCTTTCCCTGTATATTCTTTAAAAAAAATATTTTAATGTTTATGTTTCAGAGAGAGATAGAGTGTGAGTGGGGGAGGGGCAGAGATAGAGGGAGACACAGAATCTGAAGCAAGCTCCAGGCCCGAAGCTGTCAGCACAAAGCCCGATGGCAGCGACGGTGGGGGGTTGGGAGGGCGGTGGCTCTTAGCCAGAATCTGCAAGATCATGACCTGAGCTGAAGTTGGACACTTAACTGACTGAGCCACCCAGGCGCCCCTCTTTTTTTTTTTTTTTAATGTTTATTTTTTTTTGAGAGAGAGAGACAGAGTGTGAGCTGGGGAGGGTCAGAGACAAAGAGGGAAACACAGAATCTGAAGCAGGCTCCAAGTTCCCAGCTGTTAGCACAGAGCCCAACGTGGGCTCTGACTCGTGAACCAAGAGATCATGACCTGAGCAAAGTTGGATGCTTAACCGACAGAGACACCCAGGCACCCTTCCCTGTATATTCTTTTAAAAGAGAGACTATAGGGGCGCCTGGGTGGCTCTGTCAGTTAAGTCTTCAACTTCAGCTCAGTCATGGTCTCATGGTTCATGAGTTTGAGCCCTGCATCAGGCTCTGTGCTAAAGGCCCAGAGCCTGGAGCCTGCTTTGGATTCTGTGTCTCCCCCTCTCTCTCCGCCCCTACCCTGCTCATGCTCTGTCTCTTACTGTCTCTCAAAAAAAAAAAATAAATAAATAAATAAATAAAAACATAAAAAAATATAAAGAAAAATAAGAGACTATAGTGGGGTGCTTGGGTGGTTCAGTCAATTAAGCATCCAATTCTTGGTTTTGGCTCATACCATGATCTCATGGTTCATGGGTTTGAGCCCTGCATTGGGCTCTATGCTGACAGTGTGGAGCCTGCTTGAAATTCTCTCTCTCTGCCCCTCCCCTGCTCACGTTCTCTCTCTCTCAAAATACATAATAACAAACTTAAAAAAAATAAATAAAAGAGAGACCATAGTACAAAAAATACCGGAAGATTTTTCCCTAAAATAAATCCATTTATTGTATTTGCTTTGTTCTTGTCCCAAGGGAAGAATTAGCAAATGCATTCATTTAATCTTGCTGTATGCTTATGTTTTATTTCCAGAGTCAAAAGTTAAAAACAGTCAAGCTTTACATCTTAATTAGATGCATTTCCACATGGGATTTTAAGTTTGATTCTTTAAGGTTTAGTATATGATGTAGGATATTTCAGTGAATTTATGACATACCATTAGATGTTCATTTATGAATGGGCTCTTTAATCAAAACATCTTTTGAAAAAAAATTATGGAAAGTTTGCATGTATATAAAAACACCTAAGGTTGAACTTTATTTAAATCATCGTTGTGTTTCAAAATCACTCACACATATACATATATATCTTTTCCATATTTGACTTACTCATATGTGAAGTAGATATTTCAACAAACTCTAGAACTGAGGTTATTCCTATTGTGTTTAAAACAATTATTCTATTCAGTTTTGAATTTATGACCCTACTTTATTTGATGCAACATAAACAGAGAATCAATATGATATGCCTCACAATTTATTATCTATTTATTTATATATTTTAAAATTTTTACTTTAAGTAAGCTCCGTGTTCCACATGGAACTTGAATTCACAACCCTGAGATCAAGAGTTGCATGCTCTACTGATTGAGCCAAGCACCCCCTCACAATTTTTTAAAAGTTTTTATGTATTTATTTGAAAAACTTTTTAAAAGATTTTTAAACATGTTTAAGTAACCTCTGTACCCAACGTGGAACTTGAACTTAACAACCCCAAGATCAAGGGTTGCACCTTCTACCAACTGAATCAGCCAAGTGCCCTAAGTTTTTATTTAAATTCCAGTTAGTTGATATACACTGTAATATTAGTTTTAGGTGTACAGTATAGTGATTCAATACTTAATATAACACCCAGAGTTCTTTTTATTATTTTTATTATTTTTAAATTTTTTTAATGTTTATTTTTGAGAGAGTGCGAGTCGGGTAGGGGCACAGAGAGAAGGAGGGGCAGAGAGAAAGGCAGGCACAGAGTCCAAAGCAGGCTCCAAGCTCTCACCACAGAGCCTGACGTGGGGCTCAAACCCATGAACTGCAAGATAATGATGGAGCCAAAGTCAGACGCTTAACAGACTGAGCCACCCAAATGCCCCTAATGCCCAGTGTTCTTACATAATTTTTAATCCTGACTTGTTTTTGCCAAATGATTAGTTTAGGGAGGAAAAAAAAAAAGGGAAAGGAAAGAAAGGAAAGTTGACATAAAGAATTTAAAATCGGGGAGCCTGGGTGGCTCAGTTGGTTAAGCATCTGACTCTTGGATCTCAGCTCAAGTCTTGATCTCAGGGTCATGAATTCAAGCCCCACAGTGGGCTCTGTGCTGGGTGTGAAGCCTACTTTAAAAAAAAAAAGAAGGATACCGCTTGCTGGAGATCTATAATGAAAAATTTTGTTGGCTAGTTTTATGTTTTTACATTGTGACTGATTAAAACTTTTATGTATTTTAAGTGTTTTTAAAATATTGAAATGTAGAGGGCACCTGAGTGGCTCAATTGGTTAAGCATCTGATTTTGGTCATGATCTCATGGTTTGTGGGTTTGAGCCCTGCAATGGGCTCTGTGCTGAGAGCTCAGAGCCTGGAGCATGCATGCTTCAGGTTCTATGTCTCTCTCTCTCTCTCTCTCTCTCTGCCTTCTGCCACTCACACTGTGTCTCTCTCTGTCTCTCAAAAAAGAAATAATAAAAAAATTAAAAAATATTGAAATGTAATACATATACTAGAATAGTCCAAATAACATATATGAATAAGTATAAAATATAAAGAGAATATCAGTTTAACAGTGGTGTTACCAGTGTTCTCCAAATCTGTAGCATATTCTCTCCTTCCCTACCACTAGAAATAATCACCCTGACTTTTCTGATCATCATTTCAGTGATTTTCTCTATAGTTTTATCACCTATTTATGCATCTCTAAACACAAAGTTATGTATCTCTCTCTTTTTAAAAATTTTGAATGTAGAATGGACTTCTGGATTTTTATTTATGCAATGTTTACATTCAATTACAGTTATTATTCTTTGTGATGTTCAAATTGTCCCAAAGTTGGCTAGTGGGAGCCATTTCATTTTGGCTCCTATGTCCCTTTGATATAACCCCAATAATTTTTAAGGGCTTCTTTGCTTTCTGGGACAACAAGAAAGCTTTCTTGTCTATGGGACAACCAGGTTACTTTTAACTTTAGAACAGATTTCTGTTTTTATATGGTGACTAGTTGATGGACAGATACTGTTTTTATTTTGTTATTTCAATTATATGTCATTATCATTTTATTACATAAAAAAGCTAAAGACTGGCAGCTATTACTTATTTTTAATCAAATGTTGAACTAATGCATAAATCAGTGACAAAAGTATTTCAATGATTTGTCTTTGGGGAGGATTACCTTACATATAATAATTAAATTAAGCACAACATAGGATTTCAGATATAGCTGTTTTCAGAATGTCATGGTAGTTAACCATATATGGGGGTTGAGGTAATAGAATTTTGAAGAAACATTGGAGTTGAAACAGTCAATTAAAAAAGAACTATATTTGGTTCCCTACACAAAGTAAAATTCTTAATGTATTTTTCTCTTCCAAACAAAAGATTTGATTAGAGATCTGTATACCCTAATCTGATTTTACTGAGTTCAGAGAAGTGATCTCACTGTTCAGGGTATTTTTGACTGTGTGGAGGAAACAAGACTTATACAGTGATGTACAGTACAAGATGATGAAAGCCTTTTCTAGTGGTATTAATCCAGGGAGAGAATGAACAGTTTTGCCCAGAAAGGACTTCTGGGAACACTTCACAGAAAAAATAATTTTTTTTCCTGAATTTTAAGCTATATAATATTTTGTGAGGGCAAGGATTTTGTAAAGCAGAGAAAAGGGCGTAACAATAATACGGTGATGGGCAGAGTTGTTTCAAGTTCAGGGAGCCAAACAGGGCTAGGAGGCCAAGTTGCTTTGTTAGTTTGGGGGTTAACTGTAGTATGGATTGCTATACTAAGGACTGTGGAGTTTCTCTGATTGGTAGTGGAGGACTGTCAAAGTTTTTACATGACTTAAGTCTTAAAATCAATAGTGTGAAAGAAAACTTTGATGGTAGTATGGAAATTTGATGAATCATGAAAACAAAAAACCTGGTATTTTCTGAGATACTTAATGAGAAGTTTTCTTTTATTAGTGGTTTTGATTTTCAGAATAATTCTGTATCTCTGTGATTTGTTAATCACAGGTATTTGTTAATACTAATCAGGATCACTCTGGAGGTAGGGTGAGTTCATCTTCCCCCTGTCATATGGGAGAAGGTAGGGTATCTGACCCATTCCGGGTTCTGTTAGCTAGTGTCATATGGGGTAGATATTAGTTAGTCAAGAGGGTCTGCCAAAGAAAGAACTTCTTCATTGAAGGTGACCTTCAAAGAATAGATTGCAGTGCTATATTGTAATACTGCTGCTGAATTCATTCCACAGATTTGCTGAAATGAGAACCCTCTGATCTTCTAAATGCACATCCTTTTCTACTTGATCCAAGAGGAACTCCTGTTATCAAACAGTAATATGTCATGAGACAGTAAAACTTAGGAATTCTTACTGGATTTTATTCATTGGTTTTGGTAATCCTATATACATCTTATTTTTCATATCCATTGAGACCTTGTAATAAATTGCTTTAATTTTTTCTCATTTTAGTAACGTTTGCCCTAAGTAGCTGAATAATCAGATTAGAAGTATTGAATGTCTGGTTGCCCAAGAATAGTCTTAGGCATGCTGTGAAATTAGCCCTCCAGCTGCCAGGCTCTGGACCCCATCTGAGTCAATAGCTTCCCTCTATAGGAGAGTCAGTATGCCTCAGGCCTTTACAGCCTTGCTTTGTCCCTTCCACCATCTTACTCATCATGTGCCATCTGTCCTGCCCCCATTGGGTGGCCACTCAGATACTTTGGTCCTGTTAATCACCTATTCGCTGATGAATTAGTCCATGATTATGTGTTGGCTGGTTCTAGTCCCCTTCTTGGTCCATGTATGTGACTTTTTAGAGATGTTCCTGCCCCTTAGTGGTAACTCAATGGATTGACTCAAAAAGTTGGTATTTTAGGCCAGCTAGTAAGACAGGGAAAGATTTTGAGCACTGTGATATCTTTTAAATCTTACTGCACAAAAAGCATAATATACACAGAATTAGCCCTAGACAAAGGATAATTAGGGCCCATGAACCCAGATTTACCAGACTTCACTGAGAGATTCCGAATACTCATACAATAATCATTTAGAGGAAGAACAAAAACCATTGTAACAAAGAAAGCTTCTAAGTTTCCTGATATATAATAACATAGTAAGAAAAACTCCTTCTCTTTTCATAAAAATTATTTGAGTAGTATTTTGTTAGTTAAAGTGAATTCCACAGTGAAAATGGTTGATTGTCATTCTTCAGCCAGACTTTGTGGAGATCAGGCATCTGTTGTCACTTGAGTAATCTTTTTGCCCCACTACTTTTTGCCTCTCTAGATTTAAAATTGACGTGGATCTAATTCATATCTCTTCTTAAAAAAGTATTCTTTTCTGTCTCTGATCCCATTCTGGTCCCTCTTCTAAAGCTTGGCCCAGATGATAGTAGAAAACAAAGCTTAATAGACATCACAGAAAACCCCAGTTCTCACTTTGCTGTGTACTTTTCATTTAAAGTGCATAATTACACAAACTTCCTAAATAAAAATTGTCATGTGCATAAGATAGTCTTCAAAGCCTAAGTAGTAAAGTGGCTTTGAAACAGCCCTTTGGCAGTGTTTTTTTTAAAAGGCCTTTTAGTTAACCAGTAACACATGGCTATGGATATGAATACCAGAGGATTTTAGAGAAATAACAGATGTGGATTTATTCCTTCCTCTGCAAAAATTATCTTGGGAATTACAGTGCCTGGATGGAAAGGCTTAGGGTTTTCCCTCATGTGTGCTGTTGATTGCTACTGAGCAATGTCCAGAAGAGCTGGACATTTTGATGTCCAGAAGGGCTCTTTCATAGGCCATGAACTAGCCTGCAAACCCACTCTCCCAAGGACATCTTACCTCCAAGGTTATTCTTGGTATGCAAAATCAGTTTGTACATTACTGTCTTCCTTGCTAACAGCTTTCCTAAGCTCAGTGATCTCAACTATGACTGCATATTACAATTACCTGGGGAGTTTGAAAAACTACCAGTACCTGGGGTTCACCCTAGACCAACTAGTTCAGTGGTTTTGCAGTGTGGTCCTGGACCAATAGCAACTACATCATCTGGGGATGTGTTAGAAAGGAACATTCAGGGGCCTCACCCAGACCTACTGAATCAGAACTTCTGATGGATGGGACACAGGAAACTGTTTTAATAAGCCCTCTGGGTGATTTTTGATGTATGTTCAAGTTTGAGAGCCACGGTTGTAGTGTTTTTTCCCCTCTGACCTTCACCTCATGCTGTTAATTTTTTCTCATAATCTTTATATAGTCCACACACCAGCCCAACCCTGTACTTATATGCCACTTAGCCTCTTACATATATTCCAAGATGAACTTTTTATTAAGTTCTCAGTAATTTAAAACTCTTTTCACTCATATTATAATAAAGATGATGTCTTCTGGATAAGTTTTGCTGAAAACTATGAACAGTTTTGTTGTTTTTTTTTTGTTACTGTCCTTTTTTTAATTTTTATTTTTATAATCTTGGCTATTACAAATTGGGTTGAAGAAGACTCCTTATTGGGCCCTGTGTGGCTTCCTTTGATGTGAGGTATTATATTGAGCTGGAAAATGATGATTTGGCCATTTGGTTAGTTACCATGAATTTGTTTTGCAATAATAGGGACATGGCCATGCCACCAGGTTATTTGGGATTTTAGATCTGGTAGTAGGCATGGCATTCTGGAAGTTCACAATATAGGGACACTTGGGTGGCTCAGTCTGTTAGGCATCCAACTTCAGCTCAGGTCGTGATCTCACGGTTTGTGAGTTCAAGCCCTGCATCGGGCTCTCTGCTGTCAGTGTGGAGTTTGCTGCAGATTCTCTTTCCCCTTCTCTCTCTTCTCCCTCCCCTGCTCGTACATTCTCTCTCTCTCTCTCTCTCTCTCTCTCTCTCTCTCTCTGACAAATGAATAAACATTTAAAAAGAATCACCCAAAATTTGATAAATAAATAAATAAATAAAGTTCACAATATAATAGGAGAGGAAAGGTAGCACAACAGGAAACTGTAGGTAGCAGATTGAGCTGGTTGACTGGCTAATGATATACTGTGTTTCCTGGAGGACTTGAGGGATCAGTGTACAAGTTTGTAGTGAAAAAGATTTAGCCTATAAATTCTGGAGTAGCAGATACTCTGTACTTGTTGTGCTGGTTGTGGGTATTTGATTAAATGGTACCTGTACCAACAGAGAGGCAGTACAGTCCAGTGGTTAGCAGCAGACTTTGTAGCTAGACTGCCTGGGTTTAAAATCAATGCTAGCTACTAGCGATGTGATCTTGGGCAAGTGCCTGGGTTTCTCCCATCTGTAAAACAGGGATGGTAACAGTACTTTTCTCTTTAGTGGTTGGGTGATTACATGGCTTAATGTGTATGAAGCCCCCAGAACAGTGACTTGCATATAGAGGTATTAGTAAATGCTTAACTGTTATAAACCAGCGCAGAAGCACTTTTTTTTAAAGGGTTGCTATGATGTCAGCTGTCACAGAGGGACTGGTTATCTTTGAAACCTTTAAGATAAAAGGTAGTTAAGAGCTGAGATTACTATTGGAAGTTGTTTTGTTTCTGTTTCTGTTTTTGTTTTTTGAGAGAGACAAAGTATGTGAGCTGGGGAGGGGCGGAGGGGGAGAGACAGAGAGAGAATTCATGATGACTGTGGAGTCTGACTCAGGGCTCCAATCCCACGACCCTGGGATCATGACCTGAGCCAAAATCCAGAGTCGGATGTTCAACCGACTGAGCCACTCAGGTGCCCTGTTTTTGTTTTAAAGTCTAGATAACAAGGTTTTAGTGAAAGTTCCAAAGTCTCATTAGTATCCATTAACTTGGTAAGCTCACTGAACCTATTTATGTAACAGAAATAGAGTTCTGGATCCTTGTGTGCAGTTCTGAAACCCCCACACCTCGATCACAGAAAGGTTTTGTAAGTATGCAGTAACTCATTTGGCATTAAAAACCTCACTGAACACATACATATTAGTTTTGTATTGCTGTCATAACAAGATACCCTAAATTTAGCGGCTTACAACGGTACAAATTGCTATCTCCCAGTTTCTGCGAGTCATATGTGCAGGTCCCACTTGGCCCACCTGGATCCCTTGCTCAGTCTCATAGACCTCAGTGAAGGTGTCATCCGGACTATGCTCCTCCCCGAGCGCTCTGAGGATGCCTGGACTTCCAAGTATTTTTAGGTTGTTGGCAAAATTCAGTGTTTTGAGATTGTAGGACTAAGGTCCTACTTCCTTGCTGGCTGTTGGCTATGGATTGTTCTTCTGGAGGCTGCCTCACATTCCTTGGCTAGTGGCCCCCTTCCTCCATCTGCAGAAGCAGCAATGGCTGTTCACGTGTCTCTCAGACTTTGAATCGCGTGGACTTCCCTTTCTGCCTCCTCTTTGCTCTGCCATTCTCTTTCACCATATCTCTCTGACCCACTCTTCTGCCTTCCTCTCCTGTTTTTTAGAGTTCCTTTGATTAGATTGGGGCCAGCAAGATAATCTAGGAAAATCTGTCTGTTTTAAAGTCAGCTGATTAGGAACCTTAGTTCTAATGGCAAAGTCTCTTCATGTGGTATCTAGATTAGCATTTGATTGTCTAACCAGAGAATAGGAATCTTGGGGGACATTGTGAGAACTGTGCTTGCCCAATGAATTAAACTACATAATTGTCTTTATCCTACTTATGGCGTGAATATCATTTGGTGCAGAAATATCAGAATGTTTGATTATAGCTTGCTGTCCTTGATCCTGCTGGGAGAATTATACAATATATGCACACTGTTGTTACCTTTCTAAAATTAAAAAAAATTTCTCAATTCAAAACACAGCTGGCCTCAGGGTTGTTGAAGAGATTGTGGACTTACATGAAAAAGTTACTGGGGAAAGACATTTTAAAAAGCATTTATATTATATTAAAATATTGTGGAATGGTACATATGTAACAGTACTTGAGAACATGGAAATGAATGTGTTTTTCAGAATCATACTTACAGAACTAAAAGGGATTTTCAGGGGGTGCCTAGGTGGCTCATGATATTGGTTAAGCATCCGACTTTTGATTTCAGCTCAGGTCATGATCTCACGGTTTGTGGGTTTGAGCCCTGCATCAGAGCCTCCTTGGGATTCTCTCTCCCTCTCTCTCTCTCTGCCCCTCTCCTGCTCTTGCTCTGTCTCTTTCTCTCAAAATAAATAAACTTTAAAAGGGATTTTCAAAATAAAACCATTATTTTAAAGTTTTAGAAGTAGGCATCAAAATTACAGATAAGGGAAAGGATGAAGGAAAATAACTTTTATTAAATACTGTACTATTGACTTTAGATAGCCACACAACACACACATGTGTGTGTGTATGTGTGTAATTTAATTTGCTCAAGGTCACATGGCTAGTCGCTGTGAAACTGGAGTTTGAACTTGGTTCTGACTTCAAAGTCAGCTTTCTCCATTCATCAAAGAAGCATCTATTTGGAAGCAGATCTGGGATTTAAACACTAGCCTCTGTCTCACCCTGTTAAAATAGTTGTTTTTAATCCATAATTATAGATTTCCAAGTGCTTTCCGAAATATTTAAAACATTTTGAAACTTCTTACAGGGGCAATTTATGATGCTTGACTTGTTACCAAAATTATTTTGTATTTAGGGTACTTGTACGAGTAAAAATTTCCACTATTTTAGGATCAATTTTAATTGGTTAAACCTTAAGAATAGAGTCTCTTGAGTCTTTATTCTTAGGCGAATTCTTTATTAAAAATTATTTGCTATAAATTGCCGTCTCTCAAAATGACACCATTTACCAATTTAACAGTCATTTTATTGAGTGCTAAAAATAATAATACCATTTTCCAATATTGGAACATTTCATAACATGTGGTGCTGTTAAGTTTAGATATCTAGTTTCTTATTCTTTCTATGTAAAATATTCTCTTTTGAAAAGTAAACAGCTCCCCTACTGATTCTCTTTAAATTCCTCCTCCCTGTTTTGGTCTCTGTTTTCTCTATGTAGTAGAGTGTTGACAGAAAGCAACTGTACAGAGAGATAAAAATATGCATCAATTAGAGCAGCAAATCACAGTGTAGTTTTCAAATGAAGTATTTTAGCTAAGACGCAAGAAACACAGCTGTAAAAAGTGTCTGAATAGGAATTTGTTCCAAATTGTTACTAAAATAGTCTTATCATTTTCTATTTTATGATTGTCACAGGGGATAAAAAAATGAGAATAGGCATGCATATTCACGGTTGTGCATTACTTTGAAAAATAACTATCAAACAAAGACTAAAGATTTTCCTAATGTCTTCATTCTGTTCCTGTTATTTTGTTTTTATATCTGCAAAGAAAATATTCTAGTTTAGCTTGATCTATTACGATAAAATTTTTAAAATCTTGGCTGAGGACCAACTCTCTGATTCAACAAAATAAGTTTTATGTTACATAACGTGGATTCTTTAACAAATATGTTACTTTGCAAAACTGAAGCTTTGAGATAGATGCCTATACTGAATGTGATTATTTAAATACTTTTCCATTTGGACTAAAGCTTAGGAAATATTTCTTTCAGATTTATATCAGTTGGAATAAATACAGTTTTAATTAACAGCAGTGTTTTGGGAAGTTAAGAGGTGGAATGGTTGAGAAGGGAAGTAGGTTTTATTTCTAACCCTGGTCTTGAGGAAGGTTGCTCTCCATCCCTTTTGTTTGTTGTTTATTATTTGTCTTTGTTTTTAGACAAAATTGCAGGTCAGGTAGCATGATTGTATTATCTTGGACTTGCTTCTATCATTTGTGGGCTCAGAAGTATGGAGATTGGTTAGCTTTTATGGGATACAATCTGAGGAAGACACTTTATACTCTGGGTCTTCCCTGTCTTGCAGCCTGAAGTTATAGAAACATGCTGGAAGACAGCATGAAAGACTTTGAAAACTCAAAGGCTAAGATATTTAAGAATAAATATTCTTTCTTGTTTAGAGATCTAGTATTTAACTGTCTGTTTAGACAGGGGACCAAGGCGCTCTGATTTCCTGATTTTTTTAGACTTGTGTTTATACCTGGGGAATTCTGCTGCAGACATTGCAGGGGTGGCAGCTGGGCGGGGGAGATAACATTTTGAGTTTTAATGGTAGAATTGATGTGTGGTACACTATGTGCTGCCACTTAATAACTTTGTAGTTAAAATTTTTTTTAATGTTTGTTTATTTTTGAGAGAAAGAGAGAGAAAGAGAGAGAGAGAGAAAACACACTAGCGGGGGAGGGGCATGGAGAGAAGGAGGCAGAGAATCCGAAGCAGACTCCAAACTGTCAGTGCAAAGCCCAATGTGGGGCTCAAACCCACAAACTATGAGATCATGACCTAAGCCAAAGTTGGACACTCAACTGACTGAGCCACCCAGGCACCCCAATAACTTTGTATTTTTAAGGCCAGGCTTACAGTATAGAAAACAGTGATTATTTCCCCATTGTTCCATGTGGTGCCTTACAATGTCTGTAGTTCTCACCAACAGGTGAGTCTTTTAGGATCCAACACTTGGGTGAAGAACTAGCAAGGTGAGACAAGGAGGAGCAAACACATTGGAAGTTTTCCATCTGTAGTTCTGTTTATAGAAAAGTGAAAACTTTAGCAGAGCAGGAATTCAGAAGACCCAGGTTTGAGTTGTTGCACTGGGATGTAGCAGTTATGTAACCTTGGCTATATGCTGTGTTACCTCACTGGAGGTCAGTTTCCTTGACTTTAAAATGGTGAGTGTTCTTGTTTTGCTTTATCTTGGAGAATTGTTGTCAAGAGCTTATGTTACAGACTTTGTCACCTCATCAAATACGATGTATATTGGTTGGGAGTCTTTCATTTGTAAATGACAAAAATTTAAGTCAACCATGCAAAGGAAAAAAGAGATTTATTGAAGGCCAGAGGCAGGACTAGATTTCATTATCTATCAGGACTTGGTTGCTCTCCACTCTAAGCTCTAGTCTTCTCCATCTTGAGTTTTCTAACCCAGTGTATTTCTCTGGGCATGATAGCTGATGTGCCTTCAAGTTCAGTCCAGTAGAGAGGACTGCTTGCTTCTGTCCCAGTGAGTCTTGTTGTCTTCCAGCAGCTTTTCTTGAGTCACATGCCTGTCTCTGAACCCAGCAGTATAACCGGGAAGTATGATGTGGCCAGTGATTGGGGCCAGTCTGGACCTACCCTTGGAGCAGGGAGTGGAATTGATCTCTCCCAAAGCACATGGCCTGAATATGGGGAGGGCTGATTCCCCCAAAGAATTTCGGGGTACACTGAAATTTACCAACTTCAAGGTATATACTGTGTCATGAGAACAACTTGCCACTGAACAAGATACTGTTATTTTTTTCTCTGTGAAGAGACCATGTAATGGCTTAAAAGGAAAGTTAAGGAATAATTGATGGGCATTCATAAATTTCAAAAAAGGACCAAATTTCAAAGAGAATTTTATTTAATAACCCACAGAGGAAAATGACCAGAAATGTATGGAGGACAGATAAGTACAATGTTATGGGTGAAGCAGAACCCTCTCCTTTATGCAACTTGGATGATAATCATCATACCTAGGGATAATAGCTTCCACCCTATTGGACGGCCATTTTATGAGGCTGTTTTTACTTCCTTCTTGATCCTAATCCAAGAAACAATTCATTTCTAAAGAGATTGAGTTCAGCCCAAAGGAATAGGATTAGGAAAAGCTCATCCTTGGCTGAAATAAGAGGAGGCTGTAATTTGTGAAGTTTTGGAAGCTTAGTTAGAAGGAGCGATCCGATGTCAGAAATGGACCTGTTATTGCCAGAATAGTAGTTACACAAATGGTGAAATTGATGTTGGTTTTTAGTGACCAAGTGGGGTCAGAGTGAAAAGAGATGAAACAGGGAAAATTACAAAAACTCCACTAAAATTTTGTTTGGGAAAGACAGCTGCAGGAGGCATTCTGTAGAGAATGGGGAGTCTTCAGAGACCTGGAGACTTACAGAGGCAGAAAGTTAAACGGCTATTAACTTGGGAAAGAAATTGACAATTTAAAATGGCCTTTTTTGTTCCAGAAATTTTGTATTCATTATCTCATTTAAACCTCATGATAATTCTTTTTTTACGTGTGGAGAAACTCAAGCTCAAATACGTAACTTGGCCAAGGTTCTACAGCGGGTCAATATTAGAGGTGAGGCTTTACCTGGCAATCAAGTGGATTGATGGTGGTCCTACTGTGACTCAAGTATTATGTACAGCTTTTTAGGAGTCGGAACAAACTTTATTCATTTGGGTTGTTCCCTCAAATTAGATATATCCTGAGAATCACTTTTAAAATTTTTCTGAAAGACAGGGTTGCATGCCTGAATTAACTATTATAAAATACTTGACTATTTTAAATTGAGGAAGTGCAGAGAGGGCAGATTATAGTCTCCATATGTAGAGAAATCTTGTTTTTTACAAAGAGGGAGCTCTGAGTTGAAAGACAACTGTTGTTTTCTGGAGATAATTTTCAGTGTTCCTAAAGAAAAGTTTCTGTGATCAGAGAAATTTGGGAAATGTGCCGCATTATGTCCAACTCTTGACTTCATATGTAGATTAAGCATGTGGCACGTGGGAAATCGTCCTTGCTCTACAGCGACTCAAGGGATCACTCAGAAACATGTGGGTTTGTTATTGGTTGCTTGCACCTGGTGGACAGGCAGACAGAAGGTCTGAGTAGGAACAGTTAAGAATCTACAAAGAAATGTATGAAAAAAAGACTTGAACACTGAAATGAATATTTAAGGAGAAACATCAGCAGCTAGGGCTTTTTTTTTGGATTTGAAGGCCTGGGAAGACTTCTCTTCCTGGGAGTACCACTGTGTAGCCTCTTTATACAGTACAGACCCGGAGGCTGCTGAGGTCGCCTCATACATTGAAGACTTGGAATCATTTTCCTGTACTTGGTATCTGTCAGTCTGTCAGCTTGCAGACAAATACCCATGTTAAAGGCTCTAAGAAGCCCTGAGATAAAGAAACTTGATGAACTCAGCATTTCTCAAACCTTCTTGATCCACGTATGTATTTTTGGGGGGCAGGCATGAAAACACCTGGACCACAGTTAAGGAAATAAAGACTCAAGATATGACTAGGGTCACGTTATGAGCTTTGATGCCTGAAGCACTGAAGAAAGGACACTGGCCTTGTGAAGTGTAATTCAAAATAAAAACAATAAGCTATAAAATAAGGTAGGGAAGTCCCACAAAGTTCTAATTTTCTAAATGATAAAAGCATTTACCATTTACTGTGTGCCAGGTGAGTACTCACATACATAAATGTGTTCAAAACTCACAACAGTAAACTGAGGCAAAGAGAGATTAAGTCAATTGCGTAAGGCTACTCAGAGTTTGTGGTAGAGCTGCGATTCAGAATGAGGCAGTTTGGTGTCAAAGTTTATGCTCTTAAATAATATATATTCTGCCTCTGAGATTAATAACTTGGATGCTTTTGAAAATGTGTTGAATTTTTTGTTAGAAAATCTCATGGGGGTGGGGTAGGTCTTGTTTTTCTAGAGCCCTAAGCATCAGTATAGTTTGACTTCTTTTTTTTTTTTAAGTTTACTTCTTTGTTTTGAGAGAGAGCGAGAAAGAGAGCATGAGCAGGGAGGAGCAAAAAGGGAGAGAGAGGGGAGGAGGGGTAGGGAGGGGCAGGGAGGGAGAGAGAGAGATAATTCCAAGCAGGCTTGCACTGGCAGATGGATCCTGATGTGGGGCTCAAACTCACAAACTGTGGTTCATGACCTGAGCTGAAATCAAGAGTCGGACACTTAACTGACTGGGTCACCCAGCGCCCCTAGTATAGTTTGACTTTTGGATAATCCAACACTGAAAGTGAGAATTTTATACCATATTATGGTAAAACAATAATTGAATCCTCTGTTTACCCACTCACTTCCTGTTAAGTTGATACATTATATAGATAGATTGCCTGAGCTAGTTGCTGGGTTGGTAAGCTAAGGAAAAGGAATCAGCTTGCTGTGAGGAAGTATCAGTGCAGAAAACCAGTCTAGTGGGAAAGCCAACTCTGCCTTTGGGTGGGTCATTTCCATCTTCAATGAAAGTCATCAACCAAGAGTGCACAGTTCAAGGCTTTGGGGATTGTAAATGGTGGGCTCAGATAGAGTGATAGCCAGGAAGTTGTTGATGACTGTGTGGCAAGGAAACTGGGGTGGAGGAAAGAGATAAGAAGGAGGCATCTCCTTGACCTTCAGGAATATACTGCAGCCACCTTCTTGATGTCAGGGCCTGGAGAGGCAGGGCCTGGCAGGGGTGGTAGAAGCTGTCTGGATAAGCAGACAGTTCACTTGAGGCAGATTTTGGAGGCCCAGTGCTATCACCGTGACCATGGGATCTACTGCTTTTGAGCAATTGCAGGTTTCAAGCACTAGAAAAGTACTCTTTTCAGACCCAACTTATTCTTGTGGAGGTTTGTATCAGTGTACTGGTTAACAATCTCAAACCTTGGTTCTAGGACTAGATGGACATGAGCTCATAGGGGCCCCTGAATTCCTATTATATACAGATGTTGAGGTGTGTGGGTGAAGGGATCAGGCAGAGAGAAATGCTAAATCTGCCACCTTAACCATATTTGACTACTGTAGTAGGCTTCATGTGAAATTTTTATTAGTACAATAAGGAGCTGAGTCAGCCCGTGGTGGGTTCTGGATTCTGTAAAGTCCTGAAAGTTATGTGTAATTTTTGAGGGCCCTTTTAAAGAAAAAAAAAGAGAATTATAAATACAAAGTTAGGTATGAATGTGAATATTTATGTAGAATGAGAAAATAAAATTATATATTTTAAAAAGCTAACAAATATAAGAAACATAAAATTCAAAAAAACTTTTTTAAATTATGTGCCTGAAAGACCACTTCAATACTTTATTTTAGTCAACATGTTTTGGCTGTATACTTTCTATTTACCTCTCTTAATATGATAATCATTTTGAAATGTGACTTCCTGTAGAGAGAACACGGAGATAATTCAGTCTCTCCAGTAGGGTGGTTTATTGAAATTTCATTTCAATGATTGGCTTTTCTTCTTGTTATTAATAATGTCTTATAAATTTTGGGGATTTTTGGTAGAATTTAGGAAAATCTCTATCATAATGAACTGTAAGATTTTATTGCATTTCAAGTTTTTTGGAGGGGGCGGTGACTAATCTTAAATACTGTGCATTAATGACCCTTGTTAAACAGTTTGCCATCAGTGTCCTCATTTAGTGAAACACTGTGAGCTTTGCATTATCTTTATTGATGTCACTATTTTATGTCAAATCAGTAAGAAATTTAAATCTTTTTCTAGTACGGTCATATGATTAACTCCTCTTCGTAATTAGATTTTTAAGCAACCCAAGAGCCTATTCATAATTTTTATTTCTTTTTGATGGATTGCTGCTTTTGGTATGATCTGAAAAAAGATTCTAACATTTGTTTCTCAATGTCAAAACAATTTAAATTGGTTACATGATGGTTCTTTGTCAGTTTTGTTTGAGATTGATTTTTTTAATCTGAATTTTCTTTTAGTTATTTGATAAATTTAAAAATGACAAAAGAAGGTGCTTTTTATATATATCCAAAATTTCCACTTGTTTTATTGAAATGTCTTTCCAAATTGCAGTTAAAATGGTGTAGTCAAACTTTATAAAATGTGCCATTTCTATTAAAAAAAGGTATAGTGCATTTATATTGAATATATTTCTGACGGGAGAGCACTTTGAATTTTGACTAGGCACCAGTGATAATGGAATCCTCTGCTTATAATTCAGACATCTGGTGGCTGGAAAAATTTCCCTCATATTAGCTTTTCTTTCAAACCTTTCATCTCTAATACCTGTATGCTTCAGTGTCAGGCATCAAAGGGCACATCCCTGTACTGATAGGACTTTGGCCATGCACCTTTGTGTCATGTTAGTGGGTTAAGTTGGTGCAGCGGGCTGTAGGAGTGTACCTGGGTACCATTCCTATGCCACTAAGCCTAGTAGTAACTTAACTATACACAAAAATGATGTGAACCACATAAGTATTTCTCCCACTTTAGTTTCCCTTTGTCTAGATGCCAAAATGCCCACAGCTCTTCCAGCCCACTGTGGTTAAATATCTTTTTGCAAATACAGGAAACATAAGAGCATATGAACAGATGGTGAGGGTCTCTCATAGTACTTGGAAGGGATTTTTAGGTTCAGGGTAAACCTGCCTCTGGCTGTGCTTCACTTGGAACAAATCACTTAGGGGAACCATGAAAAGACATATCAAAGGACACTGGCTAGAGGGTGCCAGAAACTGGCCTAGTTTCAACTATGTCACAAGTGAAATTACAGGAGAGTTCTAGTCAGAATTGTACATTTGTGAATTTGGTTCAAGATTCTTTTGGTTACAAGTGCCAAGGTGACAGACACCCACTTTTAATTGGTCATGGCTTTGTTAGAAAAAGTTTGTTGGCTCAGGTAACAAATTATTGAAAGGTGAGCAGGTTAGAGCTAATCTAAGGATCACCTGGATTTAGGGATTTGAACAGCTTCATGTCTCTTCATCAATTTCTTTCTTTTCCTATCTCTGTTTTTCTATGTCAGTTTCATTCTCTATTCCTGAAAATAGCCTTTTTCTGAAAAATGATTGCAGGCATTGTGGGTTCTTTAGCTCAAGATGCAAAAGAACTTCTTGGACCAGTGACATTTTTGTGCCTCCTCATGGGGCTAGCAGGTGTGAGGCATTGTGATTGGCATGTGATTGTGGGAGAGAAGAGCAGGTCCCACAAAGAAGTAGAGTATATTTTGGAAAGACAAAACCATAATTGTCTACTGCAGTGGGGTGAGGCTAAGGCTTGGTATGGACATAGGCATGGAAACCATATAACTGATGAAACCCACCACAAAGAGTGTGCCATTCCTCATGTAGACTAGTACCTTATCCCTATTTTGAAGATAAATTTAGGAACAAAATTCACTAAGTGTCAGAAAGTATCTTCTCTGTGATTGTTAAGTATGTGCCTTTAAAAGTGTATAAGGGGCATTTGGGTGGATCAGTTGGTTAAGTGGTTGAGCATCTGACTCTTGATTTCAGGTCAGGTCATCATCTCCCAGTTTGTGAATTCCAGCCCCATATCGGGCTCTGTGTTGGCAGTGCAGAACCTGTTTGGGATTCTCTGTCTCCCCCTCTCTCTGCACTTCCTCGCTCCCTCTATCTCTCTTTTCTCTTTCAAAAAATAAACATTTAAAAAAAAGCTGATACTTAAAAAAAATATGTTGTAAGGTATTGAGTTAATTCACATTATCCTTTGTTAACATATGGGTAAAATGGGACTAAATTAGTTCTAAACATCATTTAGGGCTCTAACCTATATAATTTGGAAAATAGCAGCTCAGGAGGATCCACAGTTAGTAAACAAGGGATCTGAGGACCAGGAATCTTTCAGAAACAACATTGTTAATGTTTATATGAAAATGGTAAAAAAGGAATGTTTAAATTAATCTGATTTTTTATTTAAACTCTTTAAGACAACTGATATTGAACATTAAAATTAAAGACTCAGAATTTCTGTTCTTAAGTCAACCTGGTGGAGAACATTAATAGTTGGGTAGTATGTTTCCTTTTTTTTTTCTTCTTAAAAAGATTTTCAAAATTCTTATATAAAAAGGATAAGTGATTATGAAACAAGCATTTGTTTCATATAATATTCATATATAATATTTGTTTCACCAAAAATTAACATATATTAACATTTTCCATTTTTGTTTCATATTTTTCATAATATAAGAAATTAAACATTAAAGTCTAATTCTGCTTTTTCCTCTGCTTCCTCCCTCCACAGAGACAACTGCTATTATGAATTTTATGGGAATCATTCAAATCTATTTTTATTTTTGCCTTTACCATGTTTAAATATGTGTATAGATACATAGATTTAGTGTTTGTTGAGTTTTTAATTTATGTAAATGTATCCAACTTATGTTTCCAAATCACTTTTCTCATTCAACATTCCTTTTTTTGTTTCTGAGAGCTTGCTATTTAATGCAGATTTCCATGCCTGCTCTTAGAACTTCTATTTTCACAGTTCTAGGTGAGGAATCAGTATTTTTATCTTTAATCTTTAGCATTTTAACTATTATGTGTTGTGGTGAGAAGCTCCTCTGGTTCATCTTGTATGGAATTCTCTGTGCTTCCTGAACCTGGACATCTGTTTCCTTTGCCAGATTAGGGAAGTTATCAGCTATTATTTCTTCAAATAAGTTTTCTGTTCCTTTCTCTTCTCCCCTTATGGGACCCCTGTAATGTGAGTTTGCTTATTGTTGTCCAGGGCACCCTTTAACCTATCCTCATTTAAAAAATTTTTTTAAGTATCTATTTTTATATTTTGCTATTCAGCTTGGGTGCTTTGCATTACCTTGTCTTCCAGGTCACTGATCTGTTCTTCTGCATCCTTTGATATACTGTTGATTCCCTCTAATGTATTTTTTTGTTTCAGTTATTGTATTCTTCAGCTCTGATTGGTTCTTTTTTGTATTTTCTATCTCTCTGTTGAGGTTCTCTCTAACTTGTTCCACTCTTCTTTCCAATTTGATAAGCATCTTTATAACCATTACCTTGAACTTGTGGTCAGGTAGATTGCTTATCTCCATTTCATTTAGTTCTTTCTTTAAGGTCTTGTCTTGTTCTTTTCATTTGGAGCATTTTCCTCTGTCTACTCATTTTGTTTGACTCTCTCTGTTTCTCTGAATTAGATGGAACAGCATCTTCTCGTAAATTTAAAGAAATGATCTTGTGTATGGTCATCGCCTATGAAGATGGTTTGTGCTTGGTGACTTTGGCTGGCTGGAGCTGTGGGCTAGTGAGGGTCCCGGGGCATTCTGTTCTGGGGTCGCCCTGGTGGGATGGCCAGAGATGAAGTAGGTGCAGGCTGGGTCAGTGCCAGGGCTTTTGGCACAGAGGGCGTCCTGAAGTGGGTGCAGCCTGAGGTGTCCCAGGATGCTTCTTCCAGGGGCTCCCTGGTGAGGAGGCTGGAGCCAAGGCAGATGTGGCTGCAATGTCCCAAAGTGCTCCACTCTGAGGGTGCCCAGAAGTTGTCTAGAACTGAAGTGGTGTGAACCTGGAGCATTCCAGTGTGCTTTGCACCTTTGTCACCTTGGCGAGACAGCCGGAGCTGTAGTGAGCACTGACTGTGGCTGTCCTGATGTCATTCTGTTGTAGCTTCCTTGGTTGGATGTCTGGGACTGGTTTGGGTTAGGGGCCTATGGTTACTGAGATGGTAGTCTGGCTAGGGTGCCCGGACCCTACACCTATCCATACTATCAAGATGGAGGGGAACATAAACCGTTGTACTCCTCAGTCCTTTGCACTGCAAGAGTTCCAGCAGTAGCCCTGCCATTTGGCATGGTTCTAGGGCTGGATCCCTTATATTCTAGTTATACTATTAAACTGTGCTTTTTTTTTCTGTGCCCCTTGGTGGAGGAATGTGTTCCTAGTCCCTCCTTAGTAGCTCACCCCACAACAGTTTGTAGTGTTGTGGGTTAGGTTCCCTTTGTTGCTGTGTCTCGGTCTCTTTTGCCATTTTCACTATGACCTTTCTGTGTTTTGCTGTGTAGAATCTGTTTAGTCAGTCCTGAGTTCTTCTTCAGGAGGAATTGCTCCATAAATAGGTGTAGATTTGGTGTGTTCATGGAGGAGGTGAGTTTAAGGTGTTCCTACCTTCCCATCTTGGACTGGAACTGGTAATATGTTTCTTTAAAGTAAAGATGGATGGTGAGTCCTGAAATAACATTTATTCTATATCAAATATGACTTAACAAAGCTGTACTGTATTATAATTTGTTTACAATAATAGAGTTTATGATTTTTTTAATTATTTGAGATTGTATGGTAATACCATGATCATACATGGATTTAAAGAAATGTAAACTTCATGGAAATATAACATGTAAATTAAACTGCATTCTTCATTTGTCATATATATACTCTTCTGAAAGAAATATATTAATTAGATGATATCTTTGTAGCACTTTCAGTGGTAGATTTTTACCATGACGTTGTCTTGTTGAAATAAAAAAGAATTGGTATCATACCTTTGAATGAGGTGACATAATTTAGATTTTTATGGGTGTTGTGTGTTGTCACCATAGAATGTAAAATTTAGAAACTTTGAATATAGTTTAGAAACTTTGAATCTTGAAATAGAATATTTACCCTGTATATAAATAATTTGTAGGCTTACACCAAAAATATTACAGCTTTTCTGGGGAAAAAGATTTTTTTGGAGTTATTATATTTTATTTAGAGAAACAGTTTGTGAAATAGCAATTTTAGCAGGATAAGCCTTGAAGGGGTCAGGAAAGAAGTTGAGCACTAGTAACTAAAAAGACATAATGAAACTAGTTAGTAATAGGGAATATTTAGTGAACTTTTTCTATGTGTCAGGCCTAACATGTACATAAACCCATTACTCAATTTAATGTAATAGGTACAATTATTATCCCCATTTTGGAGAAGAGAACACTGAGGCTCAGGATAAAAATCTTGCCCGTCACCCAAATGGTGTAGCTGTTTTGGAACTCAGCTTGCCTTCAATTACATATTGCAAACACCTAGAATGAAAAGGTACTTGTTTTTTCTAGATAAAGAAATACAATGGAATTTTGGCATTATAATAATATAAATATCTCTATATATAATATGATATATATTGTATACTAGCCTATAGTATAAAATCTCCCCACTAATTTATATTATTTAAAAATATTATTTAATTACTTCTCAGTTGTTGTTTGAGTTGTTTTCATTTTTTGCACTATTGAAAACAACTCTAATGAATATCATCCTACATCTTTATGGCCTCCCTAAAAGTTTCCTCAGGATGTGTTATTAAAAGTAGGTTTGGGGCGCCTCAGTGGCTCAGTTGGTTGAGCGTCCGACTTCGGGTCAGGTCATGATCTCACAGCTCGTTGGTTTGAGCCCTGCATCGAGCTCTGTGCTGACCGCCCAGAGCCTGGAGCCTGCTTCCGATTCTGTGTGTTCCTCTCTCTCTGCCCTTCCCCTGCTCATGATCTGTCTCTGTCTCTCAAAAATAAGTAAATGTTAAAAAAATTATTAAAAAAAATAAAAATAGGTTTACTGGTTAGAGTGCAGGAATGTTTTAAGGAATCTTGATAGTTGCTGCCTTGTTTTTCAGATAGGTGCATGGAGAAAAGCACCCCACAGTTGATATGTAGGAAGAGGGTGAGGCAAGTCCAAATCAACAGAGACTGTATTCTACCTCTGATTGTATGTCCCTCATACCATCCAGAATATTCCATGTGTGTCCTTTTTGTGATACTTTTTGGAGTAGAGCAGTTAGTTTAATTTTTCATCAGTAATTTGAAAGCAAAGACAAAAACAAAATCTACTAAATTGTCCCATAGTTCTTAGATGTGCTATTTTGTTCTTTGTTGGTTTTTTTTGTTGTTGTTTTTTCATCATTTTTTCCTCTTTGTGTTTCAACCTGGGAAGTTCCTATTGACACGTCTTCAGGCTCATGGATTCTTTTCTCAGCTGTGTTCAGTCTACTAGTGAGCATATCAAGGGCATTCTTCATTTCTGTTAGTGTTTTTGATTTCTAGCATTTTTTTATTATTTCTTTGAGTTTCCATCTCTCTGTTACATCACTCCTCTGTCTGTGCATGTTGTCTACTTTTTCATGAGAGCCTTTAACCTATTAATCATAGTTATTTTAAATTCCTAATCTGGTAATTCTAAAATTTTTATCATATCTGAGTCTGATTCTGCTGCTTGCTTTGTCTCTTCACACTTTTTTTTGGTTATTTTTTTGTTTTTGTTTTTGCTTTTTATCGTGCTTTGTAATTTTTATTTGAAAACTGGGCACAATGTATCAGATGATAGGGATTAAAGAAAACAGGACTTGAAATGTTTGTTTTGATGTTAATATGGCTGATTTGGTCTGTTTTAGCTGATTTAGATTTCTGTAGCTGTAGATGCCAGAGGCTTCAAATTCCTCGGATGTCCTTATTTTGGCTTCTCCTGTTGTCCTTGTGTTTTTGTAAGAGCTCCTTCTTAAATAGAGTCTGTGTGTTTCAGCTCTTTTCATCTGTAATCCTTTGTTATTACGTTGGAACCCTATTCCTATGATGGTACTGGGTGGGGGGAAGAAGGATACATTCTATAATCTTATGATTAAATCTCAGTCTCTTAGTAAGTAGGCTGTGACCTTCACAAGCATTTCTTAGCTATGTGTACTCCTCTAAGGCAGGGAATGCTGTGAGCATATTTCACAATGGTTAATTTCCCACTCCTCTGAGGGCACAGAAGGGTACAGAGGGGAGAGATATTTTTCATCTCTAAATTATGAGAATACAATGGGGTTCCTGCAAGTACAACTCTTAAAGTGTGGGAGACCCCTAAGACTATGACCCACAGGTACCCCTCACTGTCATGCTAGTCCATGCTTAACTCCAGCAGTTCATAATCAGAGTTACCATTCCAGTGTTCCCACACCAGTAAGTAGGAACTTACTGCTTCAGCTAAGCTGATCTCACCTATTATTCTCTATATCCTCCTGTCTCCCTAGATCTGGGGCTGGCAACTTGCCCTATGAACCTCTGTTCTCTGATGGGTCCAAGAAAAGTCATTCGTTCAGCTTTTTTCTCATTTTATGGATAAGAATGATGACTCCAAGCTCTTTACATGTTGGAGCTGAAACTACAATTCTTTGTATTTTCAGTAGATTATATTTTTCCTGAAGCTTCTGAATGCTATAATGAGATGAGTGATTTTCACTGATGTGACTCTATACATTCATATTCATATAAAAGTAGTATACACTATTTCCCATATTTGTGTTTAGACTTTATTAGAATGTATCCCTGATAAAGAGAGATACTTGTCTATATTCTTTACCAAAAACCCATTAATGAATATTCATGAAAAGAATAAATGTTAGCCATCTCTGGGTGTCACTTATATTGTTTATATTTTTCTTGAAATCAATTACTTTTAAATGTTAAGTATCTACTGCACATTTCTTTTAAGGAGTAATTTCTGAAATCATAGACCTGATATGCTTATTGTATATTGTTTATGATATATGTTGAAATGATTTCCTAAATATCAGAATAAAAATTTCCTAAAATCATCTTGTGTCTAACTAGTGGCATATGTACACATGTTGGAAAGCACTGCTCTAAGCTAATGAGTAACTTGCAACTATACTACTTACTTTTATGAGTTCTGTCAAAAATTAGCTAGTTAAGCAGGAACACACATTACCCTCAGTAAGATAGGAAAAAACTCCATCTCTCTGGATAGCCTAAGAGTGGGAATGAAATAGACCCCAGTGCTACTTCTGTTGCAGGAAGGCACACCTTTCTCCCAACTTCTCATCATACATTTTCTCACTAGAATATTCCATTGTACCACTCCTTACATCTGAGAGTCAGCTGAAGGACTTTTCCTGGCATGAGCTTTATCAAGAAAGAAGATGGTGTGCCTGGGTGGCTCAGTTGGTTGAGTGTCCTATCAGCTCAGGTCATTATCTCATGGTTCATGAGTTTGAGTCCTGCATTGGGCTCCATGCTATCAGTACAGAGCCTGCTTCAGATACCTCTGTTCCCCTCTCTCTCTGCCCCTCCCCCACTCTCAAAAATGAATAATCATTTAAAAAAAGCTATCCACTTTTTGCCAACACTGGGTTCTCTAAGAATTTGCCACATCGAAACCAGAAGTTGCTCAAGAGCTTTCCAGCAGCAGGAAATTTACAAAGAGCATTTCCGAGGTCATTATTCCATTGAGAATAGGTAGTATTCCAGTGATCTCCAAATGCCGATTTTCAGACCGGCTGCAGCAGAATCACTTGGTGGGTGTTAGGAGAAATGATTCCCAGTACAAGTCCCACCCACAGGGATTCTAATTCAGTAGACCTGGTGGGGAAGACCTGGGAGTTTGCAGATTTGTGTAGTTACCCAGGCAATTCTGATGTAGAGCTGTGACTATGTATGTTCTAGTTTATGCAGTGATCATTGCAATGGGATAGAAACCTTACCTAATCATTCAGTGTACACTGTGACACTCTTTTCCTCTCGTTCTAAATAAAGTACCAAGGGTTTAATGAAAAAGCAAAAGCAATGGATTGTGGGTACTGAGTATACCATTCTTCTGGAGATCAAAAGAACTTTAAAAACTACCTCAGAAGGAGTTAGGGGTTAAAGTTGGTTGAGTTGATTGGAACCCTAATAAATGTTTCCTGTGTACTGATGTTATATACTGAATCTGTGTCTTCCAAAATTTATATGTTGAAGCCTTGACCTTTGATGTGATAGTATTAGGACGTTGGGAGGTAATAAAGTTTAGATGAGGGGGGAGGGCATGATGGGATTGGTGCCTGCATAAGAGGAGGAAGAAACCAGAGCACTCTCTCTATGCAGCATGAGGATGCAGCAAGAAAGTGACTATCTGCCAGCCAGGAAAAATTGTTTTCACCCAACACCAAATCTGTGGGTACCTTGATCTTGAACTTCTCAGCCTCCAAAACTAGAAAATAGATGTCTGTTGTTTTAGCCACCCAGTTTATGGTGCTTTAACAGTCTGAGCAGACTAAGACTTTGGGAAGTACTCAAACATTGATTAATGATGAAGTAGGTAAATATTGTCTTGTTTTTAAAGAGGTAGAACGAGAGTAATAAGATGCCAGAATAATATCCGTATTAAGCGATATGATAGCAGAATGAAGCAACTGTGGATTCTGGCTCTGTCCATGTAACTATATTGTCTCCACCATCCCCAGCATCCTTCATTGTACATGTGGAATCAATCATCACAGGCATGCATAACTGCAAGCATTTGGTTTCAGGAAAGAGGTTCAGAGAAGCTAAGTGGTAAAAGGAATATAGTTGGATCAAATAAAACAGCCGCATGATGAAACTGGAGGAGGAAATCGAACCAGACCTCCAACCATCACATTTCATCTGAGTACATGAAATGTCTTCCTACCAAAGCCAAGGAAAGCCCAGGAAATATTAAAAGCTTGACTTCTAAAGCCAGGCACTTGGATTTTTCTGCAAGCACCATGTCCAAGCAAATGATGGAGTTTAGTATTCTCATGTATTATTTTTTTATTACTAATCTAAAAACGTGTGCTTTGTTTTGCACTAGTGAAATTTGTGTGGTGGAGCCAGAGGTATTGTATTTTGCCTGTGACTTTTTATTGTTGATCAAAGTTAGGTATATATATTTTTAAATGAATTCAGTAGTTGTACACTTTCCTATGAGGCAACCACTTTCAACTTTTTCTTACTTTGTCCTCATATATATTAAGTGTAGAAAGAATGATATAACTAGAAAATGTCTTTTTCCTAAAACTGTGTTTTTCCAAGTGTGTTCTCTGATCACTGTCATCAGAATTGGCTGGGACAGTAGTTAAAAATGAGGAGTCCTGGGTCCCATTCCAGACCTAAAAAATCTGTCTTGCTGGGGTGTGTGGCCTAGGCATCTTCATTTTAAACAACCTGTAAGTGATCCTGATACCAATTAGAGTCTGAAAGTCATTCCCTAAAGCTTCTTTATTTTCGCCAGGGAATATAACATTTCCTAATTGTATTTCTGTCTTCCTTTTTGTTGCCAGATGGTTAGCATCCTACCTAACAAAGATTACGGCTTAAATGGTATTAATACAACCAGGACAAAACAGCAAGTTTGCTCCTTCTACAACAGTGGGGAATGGCTCTAAAGACTGAAATCTGTGTCCTAAATGTGTTCATTGCTATTGGGGGTCTTGCTTTGAGGTCCTTTTAGGGGACAGATTTAAAAATTGAGTTATTTTAAAATTAGAAATAGCAATAGAATTATTACAGTATGTTATGTATGTATTTTTTCTTATGCTAAAATTTATAGCTCCTAAAAACAGTGACACAGTTACTTTCTGCTCGTCATAGAACTGTTTAATGTTGCTTAAGACACCTTTATATATCTTCTTTACATCTTTATATCTTCTTTGGGTCTTAGAATATTTCCTATTAAGGAAATACAAAGTACTATGCTCTGAATTCAATTTACTTACTTTCTCTGTTTAGTTATATTACCAGTTTGGTATATCTGTAGGTTATTTGTTTCAATTAGTTTTCAAAAAGGGCCAGCATATTATCTTTTTGATTTAATTTTTGAAATATACAAGGCATATACATGTTCAAAACTATATAAAATATATAAAGTATATACTCAGAGAAGTTGCACTTTTATGTCTGTTCCCTCTACCCAGTTTCCACCTCCTCGTCTCATATAGGTAATCATTTTTATTAACTTTTGGCTTTTTTTTCCCTTTTCTTTTTCCTTTCACTTATTGTTTTTATAAACGCCAGCATAGACGTATACATATTCTTGTTTCTTCAGATTTTTTCACAAAAACATAAAAAGTATATTTGCTCTGCATATTATTGCCATACTTTTCCCATCATCTGTATCCGGAATCTCATGGAGGAGCCTTATGTACTTACGCTCTCTCCGGTCTCCCCGAAGACTCTGAGATGGTTCCAGTGAGCTAATAGGTCATTTTATTCTCAGATCCTCTCATTTTGGGTATCCAGACTGGACCCTTTACCAAAGACCTGTTGTCCAGGGTCAGTATTTTCTACCCCGTGTTATTGGAAAGGACTTGAGAAATAACATAGTGTATTATGTTTGTTTGTATGCTAACATATATGTAGATTATCCAAACAGTGTTGATGCCGAGTGGCCAAAAAAGAATTTTGCCTCCCTTTTGTCCTCTGAAAATAAAAGGTCCAGATGTACTACCCACAGACCACCGTTTTACCTGTTGTTTCAGTTTGTTTTAGACACCACGGTCTCTTCTCTATGGTTTCTCTTCCTTAAAACATTGTCAAAAACATTACAGAGCAGGGTAATTAATAAACTCCTATGTATGGGACCTTCTACTTTCTAAATAAATTCTTTTAGGTAATTTAGATTTTTTTCCATGAGACTGTTCTACCAAATTAGCATAATCATACTAACTAGAGCAGAAAAACACCTGTATGTACCTATATAAAAAAAGCCACAACGAATAGAGTAAAATGATATTAATGAGATTTGGGTAGAAATACAAAGCATTTTTTTTCCTTATTTGCAGAATGCATTGACAATAAGGCACATTGTAAAGAAAGAAAACACTCTTTCTGAAAGATTTTCCAACTGAACTCACTTTTTAAGACTCCCAGTGGTATGTTCACTTCCTGTTTTCCTGTTACAGGCACACAGTCTTGGAACATGAAAACCCCTAGAGGTCAGATGTTATTTAAATGGTTTCATAGCAGTGAATATGCCTTCATAGCAATAACTGTCTCTGATTCTTATGTAATAATCTTAGAAAGCAAACTGCATAATTACTTTGCAAGAAATTATAGAATATAGTAGTGTTAGTGTTTACAAAAGCTTTGGACAAAGGTAGTATCCATGTACATTCCTTTTGCTGGATAACATAGGAGCCCAATAGCTTAAAAAACTTTTTTTTTAGTGTTTATTTTTAAGAGAGAGAGAGAGACAGAGCACAAGTTGGGGAGGGGCAGAGAGAGAGGGAGACACAGAATCCGAAGCAGGCTCCAGGCTCCGAACTGTCAGCACAGAGCCCAACGTGGGGCTCGAACCCACAAACTCTGAGATCATGACCTGAGCCAAAGTCGGTCACTTACCCAACTGAGCCACCCAGGCGCCACCCTCCCCATAGCTTTTTTTGACATAAAAAAGATTTGAGATTAGTTATAGTATCAAAATATATAGCATGGTATACTAACTATATAGCATGATATGTCATACCTGATGGAATTTTGTTTTTCTGAACTCTATTAAAAATGTGTAAACTACTAAACTAGAAGTGATTAACTTCCGTAGCATTCCATTTTTATATGGTGGGGAAAAAACTCAAGACAATATAGCACTGAGGTAGGGACAAGACACTATTAGCCCTATGTATGTATGTATCTATCTATATTGAAGTGTAGTTGACATACAGTATTAGTTTCAGGTGTACAACCAAATGATCACCATGATAAGTAGTTACTATACAAAGTTTTTATAATATTGAGTGTATTACCTCTGCTAAACTTTTCATTCCCATGACTTATTTACTTTATAACTGGAAGTTTGTACCTCTTAATCCACTGTATCTATTTCACCCATCTCCCTCTACCTTTCTCCTTTTTAGAAACTACCAATTTGTTCTCCATACTCATTAGCTTAGAGCGGTGCTTTCCAACATGGGTATATATGCCACCAGTTAGACACATAGGTTCATATTTCTTTTTTTTTATTTTTAAATAAAAATTTTTAATGATTATTTATTTTTGAGAGAAAGAGAGAGACAGAGCATGAGCAGGGGAGGAATAGAGAGAGAGTGAGACACAGAATCCGAAGCAGGCTCCAGGCTCTGTGCTGATAGCACAGAGCCTGACGTGCGGTTTGAACCCACAAACTGTGAGATCATGACCTGGGCCGCAGTCGGACGCTTAACCGGCTGAGCCACCCAGGTGCCCCATATGTTCATATTTCTTGATTTTAGGAAATTTTTATTCTAATATTTAGGAAATTATTTCAACATATATCATAAACAATATACAATAAGTATATCAAGCCCATGATTTCAGGTATTACTCCTTAAAAGAAGTGTGCAGTAGATACTTAACATTTAAAAGTAATTGATTTCAAGAAAAATATAAACAGTATAAGTGACACTCAGAGATGGCTAACATTTATTTTTTTCATGAATATTTACTTATGGGTTTTTGGTAAAGAATATAGACACATCTCTTTCCTTATCAGGCTTATATTCTAATGAAGTCTAAACACAAATATGGGAAATAGTGTATACTACTTTTATATGAATATGAATGTATAGAGTCACATCAGTGAAAATCATTCATCTCATTATAGCATTCAGAAGCTTCAGGAAAAATGTAATCTACTGAAAGTATAGAGAATTGTAGTTTCAGCTCCAACATGTAAAGAGCTTGGAGTCATCATTCTTATCCATAAAATGAGAAAAAAGCTGAATGAACTGAACATCAATGACTTTTCTTGGACCCATCAGAGAACAGAGGTTCATAGGGCAAGTTGCCAGCCCCAGATCTAGGGAGACAGGAGAATATAGAGAACAATAGGTGAGATCAGCTTAGCTGAAGCAGTAAGTTTTTACTTACTGGTGTGGGAACACTGGAATGGTAACTCTGATTATAAATTGCTGGAGTTAAGCATGGACTAACTTGACAGGGGTACCTGTGGGTCATAGTCTTAAGGGTCTCCTACACTTTAAGAGTTGTACCTGCAGGAACCCCGTTGTGTTCTGTTTCTGTTTTGTTTGTTCATTTGCTTTGTTTTTTAATTTCCACATAAAAGTGAAATAATATTTGTCTTTTTCTGTGACTTACTCACTTAGCATAATACTCTCTAGGTCCATCCATGTTGTAAATGGCAAGGTTTCATGCTTCGTTATGGCTGAGTTATACTCTGTTACACATGCCCATACACACCCCATCTTCTTCATCCGTTTATCTGTTGATGGATACTTAGATTCCTTCCATATCTTGGCGCTTGTAAGTAATGTTGTAGTAAACATAGGGGTGCATATATTTTTTCAAATTAGTGTTTTTGTGGTTTGTTGTTTTTTTTTGTTTGTTTGTTTTTTGTAAAGACTCAGAAGTAGAATTACTGGGTCATATGATATCTCTATTTTTAATTTTTTTGAGAATCCTCCATATAATTTTCCATAGTGACACTAATCCTTTTTAAAGTTTAACATACTGATTTTGAAATTTTAAGGGAACACACTTATTTTTAAATATATTTCATTCTTTAAAAGATTAAACCATGAAAAAGTAATGTCATAATCTTCTGTAATACTGAGAAAATGAAGTAAATGTTAACTTCTGGAACTTTTTAAGGGTTCACAAAGAATATTGAAAGCTATCTCTTTATGTGGATAGCATTTTTTTTTCCTGGGGAATATTAATGATACTCAGAAAAGGCTTTGCCATTACACCTGTGACTTACCGGATTCTCCTGAGTATTGGTTGGTGTTAATGAGCAGGCATTAAGTATTACCCAAGGTGTTTTCTCTAACTGCCAGTGTGAAAGAGCTTGACAGTGGGGATGACAAACTTCTTAGTATCTTTTCTCCTGGAGTCTCATTCATGTCAGAACCATAGTCTCTTTCAATTGAAGGTTAGTAATGGCTGCCTAAACCTGACACAGTGGGTTTTAAATGGCTCTGTCCCTGGTGTCCCAAGAAGGGAGGGGCTTGTGTTATAACCATATGTAACAACATTCCTCCTGGGGCACTGTCCCTCACAGAGGAACTCCACTCTGTATTAAAGAAATGATCTTGCCTGCAAAGTGCATGAGTTAGTGATTCATACTTCCTATTATTGGGCTGTCATTTTGAGAATAGTGGCAACACTGTTGTCCTGGTTTGTTTCCTCCAATTTGTATTGATCTTGGTCTCATTTCCTACCTCACTATCCCAGCCTACCTTGGCGGTACTGCTGAAATTTATTGCTGATTATCAGGTGAATTCTCATTAAATCTTTGACTCTTTCCACTGCCTCCGAATGCAGTAGGCCCAGGTAGTCACCAAGTCCTGAAGATATATTTACTATAAGATATATATATTTTTTTAATTTAAAATTTATTTATTTTGTCTTCATAGAATATATAATTCAAAGTATGCTTAACTGACTGAGCCACCCAGGTGCCCTTTTAATTCAAAGTATGGAAAAGAGTGTATCAGTCAGGGGCTCTGAAGGGACTAGATGGCATTAACAATGGGATTATTCCAGGAGGGTTTCATTACAGTGAAACCATTTACAAAAGCATGGTGGTAGGGGTAATACAGTAACCTGGTTGTTAGTATCAGCCTAGTTAGGGATGAGTGGAGGGAGTGGGGTACTAGAACTAAAGTACTAGAACTAAAATTAGGTTGTTAGTACCAACCTAGTTAGGGATGAAGAGGGGCTGTGGGTAATAGAACTAAGGGAGTGGGGACTAGGACTGAAGTAGAGTTGCCCTTGAGAGAAGCCATTACTCCTGCAGAGAGAAGCCAACTCCAGAATGAGAGAGCCAGGGAATAAATACCTTGTCCTCATTCTTCTCCCTCCCACTGATCTGTCCTGCTTTCCATTGTCCATCTCAGCCAGAGGGCAGGAAACCCTTGATATTAACCATATAGCTTAGCTTCCTGGGGTAGGGACAGGGTGGCACATGGATCCCAAGGAGTAAATAAAAGATATCTAGCATAAAAGATATATGGGGAAAAGACTCTCTTGCCCCGTCACTTAGTTCCCCAGGTCCCCAGTGCAAACACAACCATTTACCAGGGCTCCTCTTCCAGAGATCTTAAGTCTTGTTATTCTCTAAGTAAACCAAGGGGTAGGGATTCTTTTTACAAATTTCAAATTTTGCCTAGCGCAAATCTTGTTGCTGGGAAGGATCTCCTGATGTGTGCCAAACTTTTGCTGAGGGTCATGTAAGATAATATGACACACATCCTGTTCCTGTGTTCTGGACTATGTACGGTCCATTTTGGCTTTAGAAATGCTAAATAGGTTAAGTTTTTATATTGTTGCCTTGTGTTTCTTATTAGTGATCTGGCTTAGAAATAAAACATGTAAAAATATATTGGTTCTTTTGAGACAGTGATTGTAGCATTTTTTCTTAAACAGACTTTTCAGTGGATCCAAAACACAGTTTCCTAACCTACTGTTCATGGATGGACACTGAATTTTAGGAACTCCTGAAGTTGCATTTAACATGTGAATTTTTTCGGAGAGCAGGGCCATGGCTTTCATCAAATTTCATAGAGGTCTTTGTGTCATAAGTCTACAGACATGGATCTGAAAGGAAGTTTGATTTATTTGGAATTTCTTCTTCCTCTCATTACATGTTTTTAATGTGACCTCTGCATTTTCAGGGTTCAGTAGCCTGGACAAAATGAATGATACTAGACTTTCATGACTTTGAAATTCAAATACTCTCAGTAACTTGCAGGCGAAAATTCTCCAGTGTGATAGATTAGTGTGTGTTGCATGATTCTTGAAATATAAATCAGAGTGATCCTGGTCAAGAAACCTGACAGTGGCCAGCTAATAAGATGATTTATGTTCATTGAGAAGATTTTGTTTGGATTTAAGCAAGAGAAAAATCTTTTGGTTAGGTGATAGGAAGGAGGACTTGGATCAATGAAAAAGTTGTATACTGTTTTTCTTTCCACATAAAATTATCCAGAAATGTTATAGTATGTTTTAAATATGTTCTATTGTGTAAAAATTGTTATTTATTTTCATCATACCCATAAGTAGACTTGATAAATCAAACCAAGTACACTCATAATTAAGATTTTTATCTTTAAATTATTGTTCTTTTATGTGAATGATTTCAAGGTTTGTCATATTTTAGATTCCTGCTTTATGTATGCTCTCCTCCAGCCAAATATTTTTCTAGGAAAACAATTTTAACATAATACTGAAAAATTACTGAGTGAGTTCAAGATACGATTTTCAACAGTGTTTAAGGGAAGTTTTTTCTTTCATGAAGTACATAGAAACTCCTTAAATAATCAGTGGAGCAGTATAATTCCTGTTACATTGTGTTAAGGCATTGTTAGGCCAGGTTAGATGAGTCAGTCATTTACTTCTACTCTTTTCAGTTTTCTTTTGCTTGTGACTCTGGTTACAAAACAGGGAATTCATTTATTTTTATTTATATGAATTATATATTCAGAACAAGGGAGGTGGACAGTTACATCAGGTCTCTTCATTTTTATTTCTTGGCTCTTCTTCTGTCTGTGTTGGCCTCATTCTCTTTTAATTTAGTTTTTCTTCATGCTGAGAAGACACTGTAGTTATAGAAAGATCCAGACTTATAACATTCCAGCCAGCAAACAAGTAGAAAGAAAACATATTTTTTTTTCACTTAAAAATATATAAAAATCCAGGGCAAGAACTTGATTTGCTTTGCTTGGTTCACATGTCTAATTGTTGGATCATGGAATAATGCCTGCTGCTTATCCCATGATTACCAGTTGATTCATTCAATGGTGGAGCCATTTTCAAAAGAAGGAGAGACATATTCTTACCTGAGTAAGAGGGCAAGGTTGCTGGGCTGGCCTATCCACCACAACGAGTCAGTGTATACATGTGTCAGAAAATTCTGGGGTTGAATTAGTAACTAGAATACCATCCTCTGTACTCTAGAAGCCAAGAATTAAATTGCTTGTTCTATTTTAACTATAAAGGCACAAACAAAGTCTGGAAAAATATGGATCTGTTTGATCTCCACATGGTCTTGGTCTTACCATAGAAGAATGTCAAGTAGATAATACTTAAGTATAATCACCATATAATCTTTATTGTTGCAGAAGGCTTTAAAGTTGCTGACTAGATGGTAAAATTAAATATGAATGCAAATGAAAAATAAGTAGCACATTATGTTTTATGTTTATGACACATTTGGAAATAATTTTTGCATGGGTGTTTTGAATACAAAAGGCCTTCACTGCTCATTTCTCCATATAATCCTCTTTTTTTTTTTCTTTTGGAAATTGCTAAAAACCTTCACCAAAGAATGAAGACTCAAGAGTTATAATTGATGCAAGGTTTATTGCCCCTCCCAAAGTTCAGAAATCCTCTAGGGTAAATGTTTTCATTCTTTAACTCTTTTGATGGGAAAAATTAATAATACCTTTCTTTTCTGCAGTGTTCTAATTGGGGCTGGGTACAGATGCTAGAAGGAATAAAGATACACAGTATTTTTCACAATTCTAGTGTCAATGTAGCAATTCATTTTATCACCACATTATTGTAATTTATTATACTTATGATACGTTAACAGTACATAGCAGTACAATCAGCCACCACAGGCTAAAGCTATGAGATACCGTGATTTTAGCAGTTCCTTAGAATAGACAGTACCATATCTGTTTCCTCTACTTTGATGTAAAAATCCCTGGATAAATTGAGCCCATCCTTAGTTTTTCCTGATTTTAATAACTATTCTTCCTCATCTCTCCTTTCCACCTAAAGGATAAGAAGTAAATTAGGACAAAATGAAAAATTCCCTTGATTTAGTTACCCATTTTTGAAGGATTATTTTATAAAAGATATCTACAATTTATGACAACAATAACAGAAATAAAAAGAAAAGAAAATCCTCCTACAGAATCTTACCATCCAAAGAAAATAACTTGTTTTTCCCTCTTCTTTACTTTACTTTACATTTCTTTACTTTCCTTTCCCATTGGGGAGGCACATATTTTATGTCATTGTCATCATACTTAGTTACAGTTTGTTTTCTACCCATTTCATTTAACATTTATCATAAACATCTCCATGTGTTGCACATCCATAAATGGCTTTTATGGCTACATAAAATCTAAGTTAATGATGTCCCTTAATTTACAGAAGAATTAACATTTTACTCACATTTTTGTTATTTCTGGTCTTGAACTTTATAAATGATGCTATTATGAACATATATATTTCCATATTAGAATGTTTCTTTTTTGACATTATTTCCTTAAAAATAAGTAATAGGGTTAATGGATTAAAGAGTAGAAGCATTCTTTTTATAATTTTATAGTAAATTTGAGACATTTAAAAATTTAGAAATATGTAGCTACAATGTTAGAATACTATTTTTTTAAAGTTGAAGCTTATATGAATATAGTGTTTTGTTTTGTTTTGCTTCATCCCACTGCTCAACCAAATTACCTTTCTTTACTGTGTTTATTATGTGGGGAAAAAATGAAAACTTGAAGCATAGATTCGTATTCGAAAGAAAGAAAAAGTAGAGAGAAAGGTGAGGGGACATGTATTGATTTTCCTTTCAATCTGCTTTCTAGTTTGCATTAAGTCTGCTTGCTGCCTAATTTCTATTAGATCTACTTTGATTTCTTTTTTTGCTATTGATGATAGCTTATTTCATGCCTCTAGGTATTAACGTTTAAACCCAGTCATGGTCAGTGAAGAATAGTTGCTTGTTATTTCCTCACCATCTTTCCCTTTACAAGAAGCTTACCCTGGCCCCCACCCTTCCACATACATCCTTTCTCCTTGGAATTTTTCATAAAACTAGCTCTCTTTAATTTTCTATGGAGGGTAGAGTCACATATATCACCTAAGACTTTCAGTGGGAAACTTTGTGTCAGTATTCAGAGAATATTTTAAATGATGGTTGGACAGCTTAGAAAACCAAAGGTAATGAATTAATTCTGAATATGTACCTCATTAGCAGTTTTTTTTTTTTTCACCCTGTGGCCATTGGGCATTGTGATGTATCTCAGCTGTCATAGAAATGTTCAGGAGTTGTGAGCCACTTGATTTTAAGTCTTAAGAAATCAGAAAATACCTTGATTTTGTTTGCGTGTGTGTGTCCCAGGGGCCTAGTTCAGTTGCTGGGCCAGTATGACTTAGAATTCCCCATGTCTCATGGAGAGATAAGTATATTCTGTTATATTCTGTGGGACAGAATATAGACCAGAGGGGACAAGTTCCACGAACAAATGGCTCATTTTGACTTAGGATTAAAAAAATGACAAAAAATTACTTCATTCTGTCAAAAAATTTAACATACAGTATGAATTTCAGAAAATGTTGGCTTATCGTTTTCAGACATACTCATTGACATGAGAACTATAAAATCCTTTCATGAAAACTTAGACTAGAACTTTCATTTATAAGCAAGCTCCAAAAGAGTCACATAAACAGAAAGATGCATCTTTGTTTTTCTATCCTGTAATTGTGTGTGCACATTCCTTAATCCAACTGGACAGTTCCAAATTTTTTCCCAGGACTGTGTATCGGCAAAGAGTCGTAGCCATAATCAAGTTTATGAGAAGGAATTCTAAATTAGAAGACAAATGACTTCCCACAGGGTAGCTATAATCTGAACCTGATTTTGTTTCCAAATATTGAAGAATTTAAGGACTGGAATAGATAATAGGATTATACTCAAAAGGTTTTTTTAAAATTCTTTGTGTTTATGTGTATTTTCACTTTTGGAATGGTCAGTAGTGATTATCATCCAGTATTTATTGCCTGTCTAAAAAAAAAAAGAAAGAAAAAAGAATGAACTACTTTTTCATTTTCTCACTATCTGGTTTCTGCAAGTATTGTTTTACTGAATCTGCCTTCACCCATGTTACCACTTACATATTTCAGTTCTTCTGATTTAGTGACCTTTTTAGTCCTTGGCTGCTCTGGAAGTCTTCCAAAAGGTTGATTCTCTCATCCTCATAACTCTTTTCTTAATACTAATTCATCCTTCCTTTCTACTTCTTTAATACAACTTCTTTCTCTGAATGTGGGCATATCCCAGCCTGAGTCAATGCCCTTTTTATTCTCTTAGGTACCATCAGAGCTCAGCTCTGTTTCTGTAGATATTTCCTAAACCTGACCTCTCTGATGAGTTTTCTCCCCACAACTGCAGTCTCTCTTGCATACTTCTCACTGGACAGGTGTTCTGCAGTCACTTCATGATCAACACATCTGTTGCTAAGCTCATCAGCTTTTCCGAAAACCTGGACAGGTCTTTTCAAGATTTACACATATCTGTAAGTGGCTCTACTACTTCCACAGACACCCCAGCTTATTAAATATCTGTTGCAGATGATGTGGTGAAGAGAAAATTAGAATTTTGATAAGGGTTAGTTTTCTGTTATTGCTGTGCAACGAAGTGCCTCAAATTCATTGGCTTAAAACAACACAAATGTTTTATCTCATTGTTTCTCTGGGTCAGGGGACCATTTTCAGATTAGCTGGATCCTCTCCCAAGGTGGTCCACCTCCCCTGGCTGGGGAGGTGATTGCATCTGAGGTTTGGGATTCTCTTCCAAGCTCATTCAGGTTGTTGGCAGAGGTCAGAATTCCTTGTGATTATATGACCGAGGTCCCTTTTTCTTGCTAGCTGTTGTCTGCTCTCCTTTTGGCTCCTAGAGGTCACCCTCAAGTACTTGCAGTTCATAATGTGTTTTTTCTAGTCTCTAGTCCTTGTAGGAGAGCTGCTGCTTTCTGACCTAATTGATTAAGGGCTCATCTGATTATGTCAGACCCACTCCATAGGATCTCCCTTTTCATTAACTCACAGCTAGCTGCTAAGGGACCTTAATTACAGCTGCAAAATCCTTTTTTCCATGTAAGGTAGCATAATCGTGAGAGTGAGATCCCATTATATTTGTAGTTCCACCACACCCAGGGGGAAAGGATTATGCGAGGTATATACACCATGGGGTGGGAATCCTGAGGACCACCTTAGACATCTGCTTACCACAGGATAAGTGCAAGTGAGAATGGTAGGAGTGCCATCTTTAGTTATATAAGTGACAATGTTGAGATGGTTATATAAACATAGGTGGTGCCAATAAAATACCAGTTTAAAATTTCATTAGCATATGTGTGTATGTGTTAATGAAAAATAATACTGATTATGTATCTCTATTGACAGTTTAAAAAACATACTTAGAAAATGTTTTAATATTTACTCATCTACATTACACTAATTGTATCTAAAAATCTGTCTTTGATGCTTTTTAGTAAATGTTTCCCACTTTCAATGTGAAATATGAGATGATTTTTGGAATTGTGTTTATCGTGAGATACATGTGAATACTTTTTGCTCTTATTCTTTGTTATAAAATTCTAGATAATTATACATTTTTCCCGCTAGCTAGCCTGCATAAGGTGTAATATGAGGTGACTGTGTTGATCAGTCCTCACAGATAAGGATAATTGGTTCTGGTGAATAATCAGATTATGCCTTTCATCCTACTTTGCCCTCTGACCTTTGGAGGAACAGCATTCCTCTTATTTTTAGTTGCTTTTGTGTGTGTGTGTGAGTCAAACTGTGTTTGAAACATTATTTTTCTTAGCAAATCTGTTAAAAGAAATAAAATGTGGATTTCGTATTTGAATAAAAAGAATACTGTTTCTGTTCTGGTTTCCTAAAATATATTTATAAATAGCATCTGTTTCTACATAAATATATTGAGATTTGTTGTTAATTATTTTCTGCTAGTATTGCTAAAATTGGTGATAGACATTTTCTTTGAGCCGTATCTAGCATTATTTGCTCTAGTGTCTAAACCATTTCTGCAGTCTAAGAAGAAAGTATCTATTTAGGGGAGCCACTGTTTTGCATTCATTGTGCATACATTGAAGTCTGTTGCTAGTTTTTGTCTACTTATTTAATCAGCTGTAGGAAAGAAAGATTTTCAATCTTACTTTTATTTTACAGAGGTTAGGATTCAAAACTTTACATGATTTTTACAAATATGGTATATTAACTAGAGGATTTTGTAGGAAACAAAAGGAAGAAGTCAGCTTTGGTTTTATTTTAGAATCAGTGGGTTCTATTGATATGGTATTTAGCTGATATGAAATTGAATACTGACACTTGAAGACATAACTGGGTTTTTTTTTAATTTAGAGCTGCTTATAGCTATCAAGACCATTATGTGGAACAGTCTTTTACATATATATTTATAGAATATTCTGCCGTAGATTCTCTAGCACTGTGCTTGATCTGAGTTTAAAATACAATTGGAAATTAATATGCTTATCTCTGCCCACCTATACATTTGGTTTTCATTTCTCTTTATTGACCTAATATTTCTTTTCTCTTAGAAGAAGAAAAAGATTAATGGCTCAGTCAATATTTTATTCATTTTTCAATTCAAATCTTTCTTGAACTTGTTCTGGTCAGGTTGACATTTTGCCTCAGTTAAAGGAGCCTTGATAATATGAATTCACAAGATAATATCTTGTTCTTGAATGTCATTAAAATGTGCTTCTCACCCAATCTCAAGGTGTTTGATGTATCTTAGACCCTAGTTATCTTGTTCATTCATCAATGTTTCTTCCTATTTCCTGGTTATACCACATCTAATTTTGACAATATTAATAGCCTTCTAAGGAAAGGAATATACCACAGTTGTAGAAGGGAAAAATTGTTGCTATCAGTAGCAGAAAGGTGAATAAAACACACTTCTCTGCACAGTGGCCACTTTTCAAGTAGCTTACCTGTTTCTCTTTTTTCTTTTTCTCTGCATGAATGTTCTGATGCTAGCTGCATATTTCAAATCTTCAGTTTCAAAGGATACTGCCATTTCTTATCATTTTTAAAATGTTTATTATTAAATAAAAACATTTATTTAATGTTTGTTTATGTATAATCCCTATTATATATAAATATATTTTAGGAAACCAGAGCAGAAAAGCGAGGGAGGGGCAGAGAGAGAGGGAGACAGAATCCCAAACAGTCTCCGTGCTGTAAGCACAGAGCCCAAGGAGGGGCTCGAACTCATGAACTGTGAGATCATGACCTGAGCTGAAATCAAGAGTCCAGATGCTTAACCAACTCAGTCACCCAGGAGCCCCACCATTTCTTATCTTAAACATAGATATCAGGGAAGTAATTATTGGAAAAGTAATGAGTGATTCAGCTCATTATTTTATTAAATGTGTACATTAGCACAAATATATAAACATATGGATAAGGAATGTTCTCCTCTTCATGGTAAAGTTTATAGCATTCCATATTATAAAACAAAGTACTCTTAGAAATTTACATTCATTTCCTATTTGAACAGATGAAAACACTGAATAAAGGTATGGGCAAAATACTTAGAAGAGCATTTATATTATCTCAGATATATCCATGCACATCTATCTACACATGTTCCTGTGGTGAATGGAAATTGTGGAGAGTTTTTCATCGATATGCATACCATTTAAAAGTATAAGAGATCCCAGGGAAAATTCATTCTTAGCATCAAAGATACTTCTTTTCATCTATTTTTATGTGTGTGCATCATATAAATCAAATATACCATTCTTTTCATCACTGCAGTATGGCTTCTATTAAATCCAAAGAGAAGTACTTTTTTTTGAAATTAAAATAGGGAAACTAAACAATATGTAGTCTATTAAAAAGTATATATTTTAAATGTATGTCAAAACTGTAATCATATTATTGTCCTTTATAACTGTCAGATATTACACTGAAATTTAAGTCTTATTAAGGAATTGGTAAGTGAATAATTTGAAGAAAATGATTTAAAATTAACCTAGAAGTTATTCTTCCCTTTTGGATTATGGCTATTTCATTTACATATCATCTGTGATTATGAGGATGATGGGTTTTTTAGACCTACTCTGTTAGGTGTTCTCAAATTGGTATACAGATGGATGGATTTGTGGAATTTTCCACAAATCTACCCTGAGTTGGAGAAATTCATTCTATTCATATAATGGAGATATATTTTTCATGAGTCTCCTTTGCTAATCCTTTTTCCCTACTATAGTTAGGTTATTTTTAGTAGGACTTTCATCTTGAATTGTCTGTTTATGTTCATTGGCCATATTGTTGCTATAGTATAACAAGTCTCAGCAGTCTGTTTTTACCCTTTTCTAGTAATAGAGGAATGTAGTTGTTCAGAGCATGGACTCAGGATCTACCTGGGAATGAATCCCCTGGTGTAGCTGACCAGCTGGGGAGCTTTGGGCTTGCCACTTCCTTTGGCCAGTTGGGCAGCTTTAGGTTTGTTGCTTGACCTCTCTAGGATGCTCTTTCCTTGCCTTCCTATCATGTTGATACCTGCCTTTCTGATGGGTTATTTACTTCAGTGAGCTACTATGCATTTAAAGTCCTAGCACAGTGCCTGACACGCAGTGAACCCTCCACAAATGCTGGCTTTTAGTATTACTCCCTCAACTCGAACCCTCACCTCTAGGTAGGCTTATCTTGTCATTACCCCTGGGGTCACTTGAAGTTTTTTCCCCTGTTATAACTTGTTTTTCCTCTCATTTGAGGAATTCCTTCTCTGCCGCTCTCCAACTTGCTGACGTTCTATCTGTATTCTGAGAATGAAGTTTTACACCTTCATGAAGCTAGCTTGATTATTCTCATTCATAGGGAGTTTTCTCTTTGTGGGTTCTGGGTGCCTACTGCCAGTTCCACTTATTGTGGTTCTCAGTAATACATAGTGTTGAGCTCTGTTCTATTTTCTTGTTTCCAAAGACTCGAAGTTCCATGAGATCAAGTGCCCTTTAAATTCTCACATCTTTCTAAGAATTGAACATACAGGCATAGTTGAATTGTCTTTTTTCTTTTTTAATGGTTTTGTGTTCTTTACTATTAATTACATATATTTGCAAATGAAAACAATATTCTAAATATTTTAATTCTTAACAATTTACATGTAATGTTACATTTAATTAAATAATTTAATTCTTAACAATTACAAATGGGTTTGTAATACATTTATAGGGAAATTTTTTTTGTCATTTATTATGGCAGTCTTTTACCAAGATTTCTTTAACAGTAAAATTTTAGATTACACGTATGCAGGGCACTATATATTTATAAATAAATGGATCAAGTGAGTAAAGGCATAAACTCTATGCGCTTAAATGAAATTATATGTGCATATATATAAGAAAAAAATTAAATACACTTTAAAAAAGATGAAAAGATAAAATGGGAATAAAAGAACTTACTTTTTTTTTTAACAGATATTACACATTGAAGTAAGACCATGTAGTATTTGTTTTATTTTGCTTACATATGCCCTCATGGGCCATCAATGTGGTTGCAAATGGTAGGATTTCATTTTTATTTTATGTCCGAATAATATTCCATTGTATACTTGTCCACGTCTTCTTTATCCATTCATCAATTGATGGCCATTTAGGTTGTTTCCATGTCTTAACTATTGTAAATAATGCTGCAATGAACACGAGAATACATATATTTTTGATATTTTATTCTAACAGAAGTAAAAATGGAAGTTCCTTGAATATGTCTGTCTCCTGGAGTTTTTTTCTGGCCATGTTTTCTCCTCATGTCCTGCCCTCTTTCTGGACTGCTGCCAGCTGTAGAAAAAATAATTACCTTCCCTGTTACATGTTAAAAAAAAAAAAGAGATAGTATTTGTTCTGTTCTGTGGCCTGTTTTTTTTTTACTAAACTAATTTTATAAATATTTTTATGCCTATTAGTACATCCATATTATCATTTTAATGTACATAGTATGCAAATATATAGTTCTGTAATTTATTTAATAACATCTTAGTGAATATTTAGATTTTTTCTAATGTGAATATATGAATATCCTTGTTTATGTATATTAGTATTCTTGGCCACTTAAATTTTCTTTGGATATCTTCTTAAGGAGGGGCACTTGGGTGATTGATAATTTTTATTTATTTATGATGCATTTTGGCAAACTGCCTTCCATAAAGGCTATACCAATTTACTCTTTCAAGATCAGTCTGTTTTTATACTTTTAATAATTTTTTAAAGTCCCAGCCTATGATAAGTTAAACATTTTTTTTAATTTTAATATTCTTTTCTTTATTCTTTGATCCTGGAAAGGTTTAATATATCTTTTGAAATATTTATTGGCCAGTTGTAGGCATTTTATGAATTCCTTCTTCGTGTACGCTAACCATTTAATATTGGGATGTTTGTCTTTTTCTTACTGATTAGCTATTTGTTTGATATACAGGGTCATCATCAAGTCTGGAAACACAGGAGACTATATAATAAATGACTTGTAGGTATTCATTATAATTAATGATCAAATATTATCTATGTTTCCATCTTACGGCCACCCTATCTATTCTACAAATAATTCTCCTTTCACTCTTTAATCCCCTGAGTGTCATTTATCATTAATGGGGTTTAGTGTTATTTGTCAAAAGGACTATTTAAATGTTTGTGTAGCCAAATCTATTAAGTGTTTTATTTGCACTTTTGGTTTTGGTTTGATCTTAGAACAGTCTTTTCACTGAGGAAACAGTCATCCACATTTTCGCCTACTACTTTTAAGATTTTGTTTCTAATAATTGAGGATTTAAGCCACTTAGGATCTATTTAAGTATTAGTGTGAAGGAAGGCTCCAGTTTAATTTTTCCAAAAAGCCTGTCAGTTGTTCTTGGTGGAGGATTCTACCTCAAGTTTTAATGGCTACTGACAGGTTACGTTTCTTGAGAGATCTTTTAGCTTTTCTGAGTCTCAGTTTTCTTATTGATAAAGTAGGGAGTTAAAATATTTCTTATCTCATGTTGAAGTCCATGGAGGTTTAATAACTTGTCCAGGATCTGATATCTTATTAGATCTGTAATAGAATTTTTCTGAGTACAGTCTTCCACGTGCCCTTTGGATACGTCTGTGGTGAATGGGATTTGTCTATTGTGACATTGATCATAAACTGAGAAATCTAAGGTTAGAGTTGGTGAGTGCTATGTAACTTTTATTTTGGGCCACATTTGATGTTATTTTTAGCCAATGAAATATGGCATTTTATATAAAATGCTTTTTATAACAAACGTTGAAATACGAAGTGCTATCAAAAGAGGGTATAGTAATATATACTTTACAAAAAAAAAAGAGAAGATGAACTCAGAAATAAAATAGATCAAGTACAGATATAGAACAGTTTTAATTTTGAGTTTCTGTTTAAGAAACAGAATCTGGTCTCCAAATGATTTTTATTTATTAACTATAATAATCTAAATATTTGAGAAAATGATAAAGCGTGAAACAGAAAAAAAAATGTCCAGTCAATCCTAGAGATCATAAGATAACAGAAACAAAAGAAATTGGGTAAAGAAGATGATTGAATGATTTGATATGGTCATTGAAGTCAGAGCTAGAGAAAACCTTAGCTTATCTGGTTTTTCTATAAAAAGAACATGGATATATCTCTAATAGTTTTTTTCTTTTTTTATTTATTAACAAGATTTACTGAATCTTTACTTGGCCCTTGTTTTTTTAAGTTTATCTTGAGAGAGAGAGCGAGCACTTGCACATGCATAAGCAGGGGAGGGGCAGAGAGGGAGGGACAGAGAATCCCAAGGAGGCTCCACACTGTCATGGCGGAGCCCAAGGTGGGCCTCGTCTCATGTAATGTAAGATCATGACCTGACCTGAAATCAAGAGTCAGACACATAACTGACTGAGCCACCCAATCATTTCCGGTTGACCAGTGAAAAGGTTTTACCAGACCAGACATATTGTGTCTAGTGGGTGGGAGTCATGGTATAATGTTGTTACCATGTTCTTTTTATTTTGATATAGACGATCAGTTTTTAGATTTTTACCTTTGCCTTTCAAAAAGAGATTTTTAAATATCCACTGAAATTTAGAACATTAGTTTGGGTGAGGTTTAACCTGCTAGATGTGAAATTGTTTGAAGCTCTCTGTTAATTGAGCTTATTCCAAATATATCATGTATTGCCACTTTGGTGTGTTGGTTTCACTCATCATTCATTTGGGCCATTTACTGCCCACCATGTGAAGTGTCCTCATTGCTCACTTTACTCTGTGAACATCAGAAAGTATCCATGCTGAGTATCCATGAAAAAAACAAAGACCCTAGGTCTTTGCTACTAAAAAACAAAAACAAAAAAGAAACAACAACAAAACCAACCCCTAAATGCTGCCATTTGATCAGAATCTTTAGCACTTTGCATATGATTTCAGTATGATTTTCATACTCTGATGATTTTGCATGTTTTTTTCCAAACTAATTGAGGCCTTCTGATAGCTTCTTTGTTTACTCTGTCTTGAGACAGAGTAATGCTCTCATGCATTATTTCTTTTCCTTGTGGTAAACTGAGGAAAACAGTTAACTTTCCCATTTCCTTCCTCCCTCTTAAACTGTTGTGTTTGCTTTTAAACTCTATTGTTCTTCACTTTGTTTGGCTCTTTCAGATCTCTCTTCACTGAACGCTCCCTCTTCTCAGACTCCTCCTCAGCAGCCATCGTTCATGTAAAAGCTTTCTCTTTATTGAGGGCCATTAGGTTGCTTCCATTTTTTTATCAATACAAATGGTGATGTGATAAATCATGTACACATATTCTTTTGAACGTGTGGGATTATATTTAAATTTTTTAAAATCATACTTGGATTTTAATTTTATACTTTATTGCTAAATTATTTCATGAATTAAAATGTTTATTTTTTAATAGATGATACAGGCATATAGTGCAGAATTTAAAAATAAAGTTTCCTTTACATCCTTGTTCTCCAGCTGGCAAGTTCCCCATCTCTGCAGCATACATTATTACATTTGTTGAGTGTCCTTCCTGAGGTAGCCTGTGTGTACATGCATATGCTAATATGCATACACACCTACAGGTAGACCTCAGACAGATTGCAGGTTGGTTCCAGACCACTGTAATAAAGTAAGGATGGCAATAAAGTGAATCAAATTAAGTTTTTGATTCCCAGCGCATATAAAAGTTACATTTACACTATAGTGTGGTCTCATAAGTGTGAAGTAGCATTACGTCTAGTAAAAAATGTACATATCTTAATTAAAAAATACTTTATTACTAAAATATGCTAACAATCATCTGAGCTTTTAGTGAGTCATAATCACTGATCACAGATCACCATAAAAAATAATAATGTAAAGATTTGAAATATTTAAGAATTACCAAAATGTGACAGAGAAATACAAAGTTGTAAAATGATGTTGGAAAATGGAGCTGATAGCCTTGCTCAGTGCACAGTTGCCACAAACACTCAATTTGAAAAAATTGCATTATCTCTGAAGCACATAAAATGAGGTATGCTTACATATATAATTGTGTGTATTTTCTACATAGATGTTGGCATATTAGATGTATTAAAATTCACTTCTGACTTTTCCTTCTTCCTCACTTAGCAGTATGTTTGGATATGTTTCTTTTTTCTTTTTTCTTTTGTTTTTTTGAGAGAGAGAGCACATGCAAGCTCTCAAGGTAGGGGGAGAGGCAGAGGGAGAGAGAGAATCTTACAGCCTCCAGGCCCAGTGCAGCCTGATGCTGGGCTTGATCTCACCGCTGTGAGATCATGACCTGACCCGAAATCAAGAGTCACTTAACCAACTGAGCCACCCAGGTGCCCCATGTTTCCATGTTAATGTATAGAGAGAACTGCCTCATTCTTTAGAAGGGCTGCATAGTTTCCTATTTGATGGATTTACTGTAATGGCTTTAATAGTTCTCTGTTGAGGGCCACTTAGGTTGTTTCTAGTTTTTTATGATTACAACTGGTACTGTGATAAGTCATGTAAACATTCTTTTGAACCCGTAGGATTATTTCTGTAGGATAAATTCTAGAAGTAAAATTGCTGAGTCAAAGGGAGTATACAACTTACATTCTCACCAGAAACATGTGAGAGAGCCTGTTTCCTCACTCCAGTATCCATCATATGCAGCTTTGCTCTAGCAGTTCGTGAGTTCCCTGGGGGACCCTGAGGGGATCACATCCTCTCATGCTTCTCTCAGTCTGTGCTTTCTAATGCCATTGGGAAATTACCCCTGCCCTACCACAGCGCCCTCCCTTCCTCCAGTCTTGCTTTTCTTTCAGACTCAGCTCTCCCAAAAGTTTCTCTTGGAAACATCCTTACTCTTTTACCCTCATTTTTGCTGTCTTCCCCCAGAACTTTCCAGACTCATTTTGGGGCCCTCTTCTTTGGGTGTTTGTGAGATTCCTCTATAAACATAACATTTCTTCTGCATACTTCTGTCACCGTGCTCATCACCCAGAACTGTCCTCAGTAGCTCATTGCTGGTACTTCTATTCAGCTGATCTGTAGACTCTTCCGTTTTCATCTTTTTGTCCAAAACAGTTGCCTATGTCAACATGTAGTTGAGGCCCAGTAAATATGTTTTTAAATGAATTAAATCAGTGTCAGAAGTTTAGGTTGGACGAGACCTGGGTGATCATTACATCCAGCATGTTCACTTTAGTAGTGAGAAATTGTTCCTAATTTTAATGTTCTAAATTAAAAATTAGGCAATTCATTGATTTTTAAGGAAAAAAATTAAAGCCAGTTGTTTTTTTATTTGCTGTTTCTCTGGGTTCAAGTCAGTATGCCAGTGCACCAGTCCTTAAGTTGTAGGGTTCTTATAATGGAATATGCTGTTGTTTCTTCCAACTTAACAAAAATCAAAGACCGATCTTTTGTTTCTTTCCATTACTTTTATTGCTCAGTCATCCTTTGTTTTCAGGACCTTTCTTGGAACAAGTTTCCCATGACCTACCCAAGTTTGGAAACACTGAGAGATAAACAGGAATTTGGAGAGCAAAGGATTACCGTTTTACTGATAAGACAGTTGAAAAACATCATGCCTTAAGAGAAGGACAAATGATCCTATTTGTGCTTCCTGTCTCCATTTCCTTGTGGAAAGTCTAGACTTTGGTATTTTAGGGAAGATTTGGGTGTGTAGAGCAGATATGGTTTCTTACAATCTCTATATTCACATTGGTATGAAGCAGGGAGGAAAAGAGAGACAGTCCTTAGTGTTTACAAACTTTTAAAAGATTAACTGTACCCCTTTCAGAATTGTGGACCAGGACTGCACCTCACCAGGGGAGCCCATTTCTTCAGATAGGAAGAAGGATAGGGATCCAAGAGAGAATCCTGTGCCAATGCTCCTACATGAAAACAAGGTGTATTGGAGGGAAAGAGGCTCCCTCTTGCATTTTTCTTAACCCTTCCTGTGTTTAGTTATGTACTCTTTCTGTTGCACATATCTTTTGTAGGGGTTTTGTGTTCTCCCCCACATCATTTGGTTCTCTCTTCTTGAACGGTAATAACCCAGTTTTCTTGATCTCCAACCTTTCTCCAGGACAAGTGTTTTACTTGCTGTTTGGTTTGCCAGTCATCCTGATAGGCTTTCACAGCCCTGGTTTGACTCCTCGCAGCCCAGGAATCTATGTATGAGAAACACCACATATGACTGACAGAGCTTTGGGAAATATTCCTTTAGTCCTGTATAATCCCTAGTTTCCATTTCAACTTCCTTTCATTTCATTGAAGTTTTTTTAATATTTATGGAGTCCCTGTTAACTCTCATAGTTTTATACTTCTTGGTACATCTGCATAGAATATTCATAGATTCTTTTTTCTCCATTCTCTTTATTTGATAGGCAAGAGAAATGCTTAGATTTTATTAAAACATTCTCCCCAAATGCCTAATTCATTTGGTACTGAAACCTAAAATTAGAGCAAAAACCAGAGAGAGCCATGGAAGAATAGAGAAGGGGGGGAATCTTTTCCTTTCTTCCCTTCTGGATTCTTCGTCTGGTCTATTAATTAAAGTGACACAAGATAGATTAACAGAAAAAACCTCAAATTTTAATTTTGTACATATGGGAGCTCATAGAAATATGAGACCAAAAGAAGTGACCAGAGCAGGCAGTTTTAATATCTTTTAGACAAAGAAACAATAAATTTGTGAAGAATTGACTAGACAAAGAAGTTTGGCCTTGGAATAGTAAATTCGTGAAGAAGTAACAGGGTTGGTTTATACAGTTTTTCAGTCCTAAATTCCTTGTCTCTGGTGATGAGAATGTCTCTTTACTTTCGGGTACAGGGAAGGTACCTTTCAAAAGGAAGATTATTTTCTACTTTCAGGGGAACAAAGGAGGGTCAGAGTGACCTTCTTGCACTGGCTGTTTCTTAAGTAGCTTTAATTCAAAACAGTATTGCCAGCGTGGCATATTTTGGGGTGGCCTGCCCTGAACCCCATCAGGAGGAATATCACATCATGTAGCTATATCCTGGGTCTTTTCAGCTGGATGTTTGTAATAATAGAAATTATTTTGTTTCAGGATCTCTGCTTATTTCCCAGTAGCTGAATATGAAACCTTACCATTATGCATTGATTTCTCTTTTGTAAAAACATAATTTGAATTTATGACTGAAAAGCGGCAACGAAAACACTGTGTTTTCCCTTTTTGTGGGTTGGTGGCTGAATTTAGATTGAGAAGAATACAGTGGTTCATCAGATAATTATGGAAAGAGGTGCCACATACAAAGGCCTTAGATAATCAATCCTCTGTGTCTGGAGTGTAGATATTCACCACTAATATGTGTACATATGATGCTTTCTTTTTTCCCCCCTTTTATCTGCTTTACAGATTTTCAGCTGCAAAAATTTCAGTAATTTTCCACAAGAAAGTTTACTCATAAAAGGTTTTCCTACAGCTAATTTTGTAAAATCTAAGAGAGTAAGAGAGTAAAGCCTATTTAACTTTTATGTTTGCAGTTCTATGTTTTGATTATTAGCTTTTAGAATATAGATACTAACTCAGGATCAGGTCAGAGAGTCAAGATCTTAATTAATTTTCTTTCTATTTATTGCTTAGTTTAAGCCAGCTTGAGTAGTGATAATGAGGTAATGAAACTCTTTTTAAACAAGCTTTTTGAAACATGTACAGCTAGATAAGTTGTCTTCTTCAAAGATGTCACTGTAGGAGGGCATTGCATTTATTACAGTAACAGCTCTATTGCTCACAGAAATGTTAGATCTTTTGATGAGAGTTTCTATCAAAGCCTGTAGCACATTTTTTGAACCTTTTTAATGGTAGCATGACATCCAGTAACCAAGGATATATTTGAATTTTGGAAGCAGCTGACATCCATTCACCATCATCTTTTCACTAGTATGGGGAATGAGCCTATTTATTATTTAGAAGGTATGGTTAGGAAATAATGAGACTGGTTTTCTCATGAGGGACATAAATTGTTTCTGAAGGATTTCCAAAGGAGAAATTTTAACAGAATTTTGAGCAATTTATCATTGGCATAGGTGAAGAAGATCTCAAGATACTGGTTTTGAGGGGCACCTGGGTGGCTCAGTTGGTTAAGTGTCTGACTCTTGATTTAGGCTCAGGTCATGATCTCACAGTTCAGGAGATTGAGCCCCACCCACACTGGGCTCCATTCTGATAGCGCAGAGCCTTCTTGGGATTCTGTCATTCTCCCTCTCTCTCTGCCCCTCCCCTTTGCTTCTCTCTGGAAATAAATAATTTTTTTTTTTAAAGATGACGGTTTGAAGGTGAAAAAATTCAGCTGGCTGTTTAGTTCTGTTATAATTTTTAAAAACCGCTCATTAATTGTAATATTCTGGCATTGTGAAGGAACATTAGTGGAACCAAAACAGAATACTTTGACTTGGTGTGATTACCATTTGCTCATAAAAAGGCATTGTAAATTGGCTGACACTAACTGGAAATGGCCCTTGGAATTGAATGATAGGTAAGGAAATGACAACTAATGGAATAGAATGGAATGTGTGAGAGCAGAGGGCACCTGTTAAGGAAGTATTGCTAGAGTTTGAGACATATGGTGAGATGTAATTATCTATTCTCTGATACTTATTTAGTGCCCAGATTCCCTAGATTTTCCTGGCTCAGGTTAATCAAATAATTTTCCAAAAAAAATTATATGATCATGATCAAAAAAATAAACATTTAAAATGACCTCCATATTTCTGATTAGATAGGGTGGATTGAACCCTCACGTATATCATTCCTCCATGGTAATGACAGCAAGGGACTTATCTTAGAAAAGCAGAGTAGATGAGAGACATCAATAAAAATTTGGAGGATGTTGCAGAAATGGACAAGGGATAACTGACTTAAATGGGTGGAGTAAGCTGCTTTCTAATTTCAGTAAGAAGCAGAACCTGGGAAGAACTCTGGAAACGGAAGCATCATATCTCAGGAAACTGGGCTCAGGTGTGGTGCTGAAAGCAAAGGTAGACTATATTAACCTAAAAAGATATTAAGCTCTAAAACTCTGTTTTATAATGGGAAATCAGGCAGTCATAGTTTTACTTTGTGTTACATCTCTGATATGTGGGAGAAGCTGTAAGTGCCAGCAACAAATGCTCTTTTGGCTTAACGATTATTTATGCTTTACAAAAAACAATGTTTAAATATTATTAATAGAATAACATATAAGTAAGGAATCCAAATAGAATTTCAGACTTTTTAGACATTATACTCACTTTCATGGGACATGCAACACTTCCTCATGTCTGGATTCTGGAGAAGACTCTTTTGTTGGAAATAAAATATTTTCAAAAACTGTTCAATAACATGGATTAGTATTTGCTTTCCTGCTACTGTAGAAGCAGGGAGAAGAAAGAGTGTTTCTTTCTATCTTGACGAACTTTCTTTCACCAAAAAATAACATGAGAATTAGGGGCACTAACCTCCAATGCAGTAAGAAATCTGCCTCTAACTTTTGACTCCTCAAAACTTAAGTGCTAATACCTTACTGTTGACTGGAAGCCTTACTGAGAACATAAACAGTCGATGAACACATATTTTGTATGTTGCTTGTATTATATACTCTATCCTTATAATAAAATTGGCTAGAGAAAATAAAGTGTTGAGAAAATCATAAGGAAAATACTTTTACAGTATTGTATCATATATATTGAAAAACAAATCCACCGATTAAGTGGACCCATGCAGTTCAACCCTTTGTTGTTCAAGGGTCAGCTGCTGTTGTAAAGGCCTATATTGTCAAAACTAGGTATTGGAATTCCAATAATTAGGGGAAAAAGCAGATTTGAAAAGCATGAAACATACAATATGGATTACCAGATACTTGAGGAGAACATCTAACAAAAAGAAAGAGATCAGAACAAACAAATTAAAAGAATTCAGCAAAAATATACAGGAAACAGAAGAAAATATTTAAAAACCCAACCCAATAAAAATAAGAGAGGTAAGTATTGTATTTATGAAATAAGAAAATGCTATTAAAAATCCAGAGAAAAGCAACTAGAAAAATATGAGAAACAATAAAAATCAATAGAAGGATTGAATGATAAAGTTGGGGGAAAAAGTATCTCCCAGAAAACAGGACAAAAAATAAGTGGAAGGTAGGAGAGAAAAGATAAAAACTGTGAGAGGATCAGTCCAGGAGTTTGAACATCTGAGTAATGGGAGTTCCATAGAGTAGAGAGAAAACAGAGAACAGAAATTAGCAAAACTTATTCTTCATAACTGAAGGGCATGAATTTCTAGATTGAAAGGGAATATAGAGTGCCTAAGTCAGTGAACAAAAGATCAACATAAAGACATACAATTTTGAAGTTTTAGGATACAAATAGAAGTGAAGGTCACAAAAGCTTCTTTAGAGAAGAACCAGGTCACATTGGAAGGATCAGCATCAGAATAACATCACATTTCTCATTAGCAATGCTAGATACCAGAGAAAGTGGAGCAGTGCTGTGTAAATTCTGAAGGATTTCTGTACTTGCGAATCCAAACCATCAATCAAAGGCGAGTTCTCAAAAAATGTACATGCAAAGTCTAAAATAAATGAACATCATATGTATTCTTTATTTGGAAGGTACTGGAGACTGAATCCCACCAAAATAAATGAGGAAACATCAAGAAAGATGAAGAAGTGAGAAATAGGAAACAGGTTTACAGTAAGGAGAGGATCAGAGGGAGTTCTCAGGATCATAGTGAAGACAAAGTCCAGGATCACATCTGTGCCACAGACCTCTAATGCATTTAGTCCATCTATGAGCAGGAGGATAGAAGGCTGTAGGAGGAATACAGCTAAGAAAAAAAGTGAAATTGATAGAGTACCTGATGTGTTTGACCATATTGAAGGCTTTATACTTCTGTGGGGAAGTCTGGGGCTAATCTAGTGACATATGGAAAATTAATTGAGAAGATAAGAAAAGGGAAGAGAAGGGAAAGTACATGTGGGTGTTGGGTTTAGTTGGTGAAGAAGATGGATGCTGGAGTCAGGCCATCTGCGTTCGAACCCTGGCTCTACCACTGACTACCTGTGTACCCTTGAGAAAGTTACTCACCTGTCTGTGCTTCAGTTTCCTCATCTGTATGGAGATAATAATAATACCCACTTAACAAAATCGTTATAAAGATTCATTAATGCATGTTAAACCATTAGATCAATAGTAGTTGCAGTAATAATAATAGTAGTAAGGGCCCAAATTATTAACTTTTATTATTGCTATTAATAATTAAACTTAAAACAGTAAAGAAATATAATTTTGAGCATACTTCTTTTTGAGAAATGTGATAAATACCCAGAAGCTGTTTAAGAAGCTAAAAAACTTTTTAATGACCACTTAAAGGTGATCTTTTTTAAACATTTGGGTGCATTTTCTTCCAAAATTTTTTTCTTATTTTCTCACATTTTTATTATAGAAACAATAGATAATATAGATAATGTGTAGAAGTAAAACAAGTAAAATCAATGTAGCAGTAATCTGATTACTCAGAGGTAAGCATTGCTACCTTTTCAATGTGTGCTTTTTTTTCTTTGTCCTTCATACCTTGTATTTTTCTTTCTTTGGCAAAATTTGGAGTTTTTCTTAAGTATACATCTTAGACATCTTATGGACATCTTTTCATATGAACATTGTGAACATTTTTTAATATCTTTAATGACCTGTTCTTGTTAGCAGCATTCAATGGTAAGTTTTTGTACCCTATGTATTTAATTGATTCTCTTGTTCCTTCCAGTGTTTCTCCATGATGATACTATATTGACAGTCTTTATGGCTAAACACCTGTACATGGTAAAAAATAATTTCTTTAGGTTAAATTTTTAGAAACAGAATTGCAGTTTGAAAAAGATATGAGTTCAGTATGTATTGTCTAACTGCCCTCTTTGAATTTTTAAAAATTCTGTGCTCACAGTGTCTGTGCTCATGGTTCCCTAGTACCCTTGTCAACACTAGGCTTTTAAATAATAACTGTTTTTTAAATGGCATAAAATATCTTTTATATTTATAGCTATTTTCATTCATTAGATTCTTCAGTTCCAAGAATATCAGAATTTTAAGACTTTTACTATATTTTATAAGATTGCTTTCTCTGAAGAGGGCAATGATTTAAGATAAAGAAGCAACCTAAGCATCCATCAATAGATGAATGGATAAAGGAAGACATGGTGCATACATACAGTGGAATATTACTCAACCATAAAAATAAATGAAATCTTGCCATTTGTGACAACATGGATGGACCTATAGGGAATTATGTTAAGTGAAATAAGTCAGAGAATGAAGACAAATAATATATAACTTCACTTATATGTGGAGTATAAAAAAATAAAACCCCAAACTTTTAAAAACAGGAAACAAACTGGTGGTTTCCTAGAGAAGGGATGGTGGGAGGATGGATGAAATAGGCAAGGGGATTAAGAGGTGCAAAATTCTAATTATAAAATAAGTTGTGGACATGAAAAGTATAGCATAGGGAATATAGTCAATAATATTGTAATAATGTTGTATAATGACAGATGGTGACTACACTTATTGTGGTGAGCATGGAGTATAATGGATAGAATTGTTGAATCAATATATTGTACACTTGAAACTAATGTTAATGTTCATTTTACTTAAACAACAAAAAAAGAGGGCAATAATTGACCATCATTACCAGTGGATAATAAAAGCCTGTTAATCTGTGTTCTCTCTAAAAATGGGACTGTTATTGTCTTTACACAAATGATTAGGAAAATATTGACAGGTTGACAGATAGATCTTAAGCATTACTATAATCCAGGCAAGATATCATGGTGATTCAGACCAGGGTGGTGGCAATAGAAGTGGTCATATTCTGGATACATTTTGAAAACAGAGTTGACATAATCAGTTGGATATGGGATATAAGAGAAATTGAGGAGTCAGTAATCACTCCTTGGTTTTTGGCCAGGGTAACTGGAAAGATGGAGTAGCCATTTATGAAGATGGGAAGACTATAGGAAAATTGTTTGTCAAGCAAGATCAGGAACTCAAATTTGGACATAGTTAAGGGTAATATGTTTATTTGATAAGGAGGAGATGTTACTATGTGGTTAGAAATCTGATTCTGAAGTTCAGAGGAGAATTCTAAAGTGGAGATATCAATGTGAGGGCCATTAACATATACTTGTTATTTAATAGAAAACATTAGATAAGATCACCATGAGACTAAGTATAAAAAGAAAAAAGGACCTAGCACTGAGCCTCAGAGCACTACATTGTTTAAAGATTGTGGAAACAGGAAGAAACTAGCAAAGGAGATTAAGAATCAGCAGCAAGAGAAGTGGGAGAAACACCAGGAGAGTGTGGTGCCTGGTAGGAAATGTAAGGAAATATTTTCAAGAGGATGGGTGATCAGCTATATCAAATGTTGCTTATAGGTCAAATAAGATGAAGACTGGGAATCAGCCCTTAGATACAGCATTTAGTTTAAGGTAAGTAATTTGTGATAAGAGCTGTTTTGGTGAAGTGGTGTGGTGAAAATGTGATTAGATGGGCTTAAGAGATAAGAGAGGAGAGAAAGGAAGATATTGACTATGGATAATTCTCTTGAGTGGTTTCACTTAATGGACAGAAAGAAATATACTAGCAGTTGGATAGGGAAATGATGTTAAGAATTGTTTTTATTTGTTTTTGTAAATGGGAGAAATATATGCTGGTGGTAAAGATCTAATAGAAGGGGAGAATTTGATGACGGAGGAGAGGGAAAACATCTGGTACCATGTCCCTGGGGAGGCAAGAAAGGATGGATTATGGTGCATGAGTAGGGAGATTGGCTTTGGATAGTTACATGGACAGCTAATTCCTAGAACAGGAGGTAAATTGTCAGATGGCTTTAAAGAACTTGTTGAAGTTAGTGTTCGTCATTGTAAAGGGAACACAGTCAACATGATGATAGGCTGCTCTTCAGCTTTCACTTTCACTGAGTAGGCCTGGTGCCTGTAAGGGCTTGCTTTAATTAGTATTGGTCTAGCTAAGGGGGAATTACTTGTTAGAAGGTGAGTAGGGGAGGTTACAAAGCAATGAATATTAAGATTGAATTGAAGCTGAGCAAGGAAGGGTGTGAGACGTGAGGGAGGTGAGGGACAATGAAATGGTAGTAAGTTTAGTGGATTATGGATCTCAGTGGGGTCAAAGAATTGAAACAGGGTATTGAAGGAGAAAGTTAGAATGGATAGAAGTGGATAAGAGTGTGACAGCCTTGGAATTTAGAATATTTATATGGTACGTGAAAGAATGGAGGAGCTCAGAGGAGATGAGGTCAAGGAGCTGAGAAGGCAGAATTATAAGGGTCACCTAGGTAAATATCAAAATCACCAATGATTACAACAGGAGTAATGTTGGAGAGTATGATGAAAACCAGAAGCTAAAATCTTCACAGCAGGAGGGGAATTGACCAGGAATCAATATATTGCTATAAGGATCAGTGATAGGTGGTATAGTCTGATGATAGGAGATACAAAGTGGTGTGATTTTTAGTGGAATGTGCTAGAATGGAATGACATGGCAATGAGAAACATGAAGGTTATCTTTCCCCTGTTTTCACCAGATCCCTTTAATAAGGATGTGCAGCTCCCACTTAAGGGGGTGTAGGAAAGGAAGAGCTGCTTCTCAGAGGAAGGAACTGTTCAAGGAAGATTGGAAATTTTGATGTTGGCCATGTGTAAATACCATAGGGCATCATCAAAGGTTATCTAGAGGTGGAGAGTGTGGGACAAGGTGACAGAGCCCTAAAGGGATTCGAGATCTGGAGATGAGGGATGATTTGGGAGCCTGACAGACATGAGGTGACAGACATGAACTAGGGTAATAGGCCTGAAGTAGGTTAATCCTGATGTTTCGAGAGCATATTGCTATGATGAGGCTGTGTGGGCTGATGGTAGGTGGATGCTGTCTTCCTAGGAACAGGCAGAATTGGGACTCTCACTTGACTCCAGCTTATGAGGTCACATAGCTAGGGGTGGGGAACAGTCTTACTTTTTAGCAGTGAGCTCTTCTTTATTTCTGACAATGGAGTCTGTCTGAGGGATATGGTCTTGCTCCCAGAATTTGGTTAGTGGAAAGGAAGGAGACAAAGAAGGTAAAGATGTTCATTAGGCAGATAGCAGTAGAGAATTTGTGGATAGCTCTACATTGTTGAGTATTATTTTCAAGTAATATAAAAATGGAAATATTTAATTAATATACTTTTTGAACCACACCTAAGAATTACAGCTTTTTATAAATACCAAAACCTTTCATTTCTATGATGCTCATAGGAAATCTAAGTATTGAAGTAAGTCTGTCAGTTTTCTTTTTAAAAAATGAGTCCTTGGGCCACCTGCGTGGCTCAGTTGGTTACGCTTTGGACTCTTCATCTTGGCGCAGGTCATGATCTCATGGTTTGTGAGATTGAGCCCTGAGTCTGGCTCTGCGCTGACAGCATAGAGCCTAGTTGGGATTCTCTTTCTCTCTCTCTCTCTCTCTCTCTCTCTCTGCCTCTACCCCAAATAAATAAAACTTAAAATTTTTTTTAAATGAGTCCTTGATTTGGCTTTAATGGAGAAAAAGGCATTTTTTCTCCGTTTATTGTGTGACATTAAGATTCACCATTTCTTTTTATTGTTTTGCTGCATTGTGTTCCCTAGTATCTTTGGCTTTCAGCATGGTAATGAGTCACAATGATCAGAATATACCAACACACTGTTATATTAATATTATTTTGCTAGAATATTTGTAGACTTAGTCTGATTATACTTTAATGCCCTGGTAACATTTTTTTGTATGTCAAAATAAACCTAGGAGATTCTGATTTGGTAGGTGAGTTAAAGGTGGTTCTCAGCATTTAAAACAATTTTTTGGGATTCTGCTACTAATCCAGTCTTGGATACCTTTGGCTTAGTAGGAATAAGGATTCTATAAATAAGAGGCAATATTAATAATAGTGCCCAACTCAACTGTCACCTAATCACATTTACTCTAAATGCCTTAGTCCTTATATGCACACTGAAAGCTCCTTGAAAATTTTCATCGGATTATGACTTCCTCAGCAGGGCATAACTGAAGTAGCCTCACCATTAGCTACAGGGTATACAGAAAACCTCTTGTAAGTGCATAAGCAGGAAAGGAATTTTCATGTTTACATTTTGGAAAGGAATAAAATGAAACTTTCATCCAGAAGGCAGATCTTCAGTAAGCTTTTAATTTTGTTGTTTCTCTTTAATTTAGTTTAAACAAAATAGGAATTTTAAATACTAGTTATTACAATGAGGATATAGACAACAGTTCTGGCACAAACTAGGGTTGAAGAATGGATTATTAATTCTCACTGGTATGAATGTTCAGGACCTTTATCTATTTTCTGTAGTGAGGATTCTCAGCAAAGATATTTGTTTTTAAAAAGGATATAAAAGGTTATTCTTGATTAGATGGGGCAAGAAAACAAAAGAGAAGATGAAATGGAGGGAGGGAATGCATAAAATGGAGAGAATTGGAAGAGGTTTTTTTTTTTTTCCCCTAGGCTTATAGTTCCTTATATCTCTTATGCCAGTTAACGAAATCTGGATTCCTAAACCTTCCATTTTCCCAGTTATGTTTTTCTGAAAAGCTTTGAAATGAAAGAAAATTTCTATTTTTCCATTGTGGCCATGAGTGATGGGGTGTTTTCCTATTTTAAAGGATGGATTATAGTCATATATGAAACTTTTATGATTCTTTTGTTTTTATTATCCCAAGGAAGTTACATTGGGCTCATCTGGAGCCTGCTCTAAGGAAAACATGATGTTAATTTTATGCACTATTAACAATTACTGAATGATGAGAATAAACAGGCACAGTCAGCCTGCTGCCTTACAAAGTATTATTTTGTACAAATCTGTGGGTTGACTGGTCAGTTCTCCTTCATATAGTATTGGCTGGGGTAATGTTACATCTGTAGGATCCAAAATGGCCTCAATTACATGGTTGGAAATTGGTGCCAGCATTGGCTGGGAATTCAGCTGGGGCTATCAGGTAGGGATTCTGGTTCTCCTCTACAAGCATCTTATTATGTGGTTGCTTAGGCTTCCTCACAGCATGATGACTGGATTCAGAGATTCAAAAATGGAGAATTGTACATGCATGCAAGTAGAAGCTGTAAATCTCAGATACCACATGGTATTACTTCTGCCTCATTAAATTTGCTACAGGGGCAGCTCAGATTCAAGAGGAGGAAAAATGGTCTCTGCTTGGCTGTAAGAGGAGTGACAAATAATTTGTAGACATCTTTAATTAACCACAGTCCATCCTTTGACCACAAATTACTTACATTTTTCACAAATGCAAAATTCACTCAATTCCTCCAAACACTCTTGAAAATTTTTATTCTGTTATAGTATCAGACTCAAAGTCAGGGCTCTGGTCCTCATCATCTGAGTCAGGTCCTCGTATTTAATTAGCTTCTTAGATGAAGTAACTCAGGTACAGACCCTTGAACTGAAAAGAAAAATGATCTGTTCCACAAACACTCAAGTTACAAAGGGAGAGATGAGGACAGATGATTGCAGTAAATACTCTTGTTTAAAAAAGGAGGAATTAGGAAGTATCTCGCTTTCACTGGTTTATTGAAATTCTGATATTCCACCAGGTGTATGTCACTAGTTTCCCCTGTTTGGGGAAAGGGAATATGTAGGTTAAAGCTCTGTTTTTTTTCCTGGGAGTGGTTGCCTGTGGTTCTTGGCTATACTGTTTGAGTCACCATGTCTTTTCCATAAGTAATGAGCCTAGGCTTTAATCTAAGTATCTTTGTAGGTCTGCTTCCTGACTATAAAACTTTTTCGTTGACTGTCCATTTTGACCCAAGCTGGTGGTTGTTCTGTTGGTGGGTTCTATGTGAATTCATTGGGATTTACCACATTGGACAAAATCACAGCCACACCTCTTTTTGGGGGTAGACCCTTCCCTATTTTTGACTTTGTGTTAAGATGCTATGGGGCAGTGCCTTTAAGATTCTTGGAAACTCTTCTGTGTAGCTGAGGTACTGGTAGGCAGCCCCTGGAGAATCTTAGAACTCTTACATAAATTATATAATACAGGTAAAACAGCCCTAAGTCTTTCTGAAGTCTTAACAAAGGGTCTTAAAACCACATCCTTGATTTGATCTTGACCTTGAGGTCTCATTTTACTGGCAATACCTTTGATTAGATCTTTGCTCTAAGGCTATATTTTTGAAAATAGGTTTCTCTTTCAGGTTTCTTCATTCATTTGTTTCTTCCTTTGGTATTTTTAGTGAGAATACTGTAAATGGTGCATCTTTCTCAGTTTATCACTTCAGGAGCACATGATTTTGGTTTGTTCCATTACTAATGATGGTAACTGATCACTTGGTTAAAGTGACATGCCCCAGTTTTCTTCACTGTAAACTTATTACTAGGGTACATTTTGAATGTAGAATTGAATATTGGTATTTAGCTGAAAGTTATGCATTAGCCATGTTGAGTTTGAGATGCATCTTTGACATCCTTGTAGAGGCTGGTTTAGAAACAGGAGTGCCAGCTGGTCTGTAGATTCGAAAGATGAAGTAGTCTTTTTGTGTTTCCATTTTATCAGTGAATACAGAATTAAGGTCATCAACAGGGAATTATGACGAAGGAATGCTTTGGAGAGAAAGGCTTGGAACAGTCTTCTTAGAGTAAATTGATTAGGAAAATGTAGTGGATTTATGGGCAATGTTGTGCTAAGAAGGACCACTTTGATAATTGTGGTCATAAATTCAACATATCACCATTCAGGACGTTCTGCTTTTTGAGAAAAGACTTGATTATTAGAAGAGTTAAGTTTTACCACAGTTGAGGTTTGGCCAGGTGAGCATAGTGGAGAGAGCAGAGCAAGAGTAGTAAGGAAGTTTATAGAGTATATGCAAGGGAGTGATTATCATCACAGAGCATAGAATATGAGCTAGATTAGGTGGACAGGAAGGAGGTCAAAGACAGTGAAAAAGTGGTAGGTAGGTTCATGGTTTAAAAGTCTCCAGCATCTCCTGGGTGGCTCAGTAGGTTTGATGTCTGACTCTTGGTTTTGGCTTGGGTCATGATCTCACGGTTCGTGAGTTTGAGCCCTACATCAAGCCCTGTGTCGGGCTCTACTCTGGCAGTGCAGAGCCTGCTTAGGATTCTCTCTCTACCTCTCTCTCTCTGCCCCTGCCCCCTCAAAATAGGTAAATAAATTTTAAAAATAAATAAATAAAAGTCTCCAAAGAGTTAAAGTGGAAGTTCAAGGGAAAGATGGCTAGGAGATGGTGAATAGGGAGTGCGGTGATTGGAATCAGGATGTGGGAGGGATTTCACACATGTTCTGGTTTAATACCTACCAACTTCATATTATCTCCATTTTAGACATGGACAAATTATGTTGATGAAGATTAAATAACTTAACCAAGGTCACACAGCAAATAAATGACAGAGTTTGGATAGGAAATCAAAATATTAGTTTTGTTTTTAAACTCTAGAATCTGTATTTTACCAGCTGCCTCTGATTCACAACAGTTGCCCACTAGACAAAGAGTAATCATTATTATGACTGAGAATGTTTACATTCTCTAGGCTTATTATGGTATGCCAATGAAAAGAGTCCTCAGAATACGTTTCTAATTTTAAAACCATCTCCTTACTTTCTTTGTAAAACCAGTGGCCTTTATAATTTGATTGAAAATGGTTTTCAGTTTTAATCTTTCAAAATTCACAAGTTAGCACTCACACATCGGTTTTGAGTAAGCCGTTAACATAGAGTAAATTCTACCTTCTCACTTTACAGTAAAATAAAATTTCCCAATGTTAAGGAGATCCTTCATTTTCCTACACTTGAGATTATTTAAGTAGATCCCTGCTTAACTATAAACAATGCTGATCTAAGGAAAGGAACTTACGGTAATTTTTATTATCTCTACTTTAGGAGGCTTCAGGAAAATTTGTTTAGGGTCTAAGTAGATGGTAGTAAAGATTTTATGCCTCAGTAGAGGAAAAGTGATGTTTTAAATAGAAGGTTTTTCAGCCTAATAATTAAAATAGCAATACTTAGTAGCCTTCCACAGTACTGCAAACAAACAAAACTCAATTACTAGAGCTGTTTTTAGTTTAAATTACATGGAGCCCCTTCCAACAATATGTGTAGGTATAGAGGCTTGATTGAAATAGCTACATAATTCCTGAGCAGGGAGGTTTTGCTGTAATTACATTCATGTGGTGACTCAAACTCTCTTAATTCCTAGATTTTATAACTCAAAGGAAAATATTCTCTTGAACTTTGAAAACCTGAAAGATTCAAAAGTTGGTTTTAAAAAATTATTGTGATTATTACTATCACTACAACTTCTCTAAGTGGTATTACACCTAGTTGCTTTTGATCTCACTCATGCTAGCTGTGATAATGGGGATTTACTCAGGTGACTGATGGAGAAAGGATCCCACAGATACTCAGCAGCAGGGGTGGGCTGTTCTGGATCCCGGGACCTATGCAGCAGAGATTTGGGATGTTCCCTCTGGTATTCACCACTGACACAACTCCATTTCTCTCAAGTGTCTGCATATTTTTGACTTTCTGCTTCTCTTTCCTTGAATGATTTTTTTTTCTGAATTTACTTGTTCAGATTCCTAAGGGAAGGAAGAGTTGGTTCTGCTAATAAACACTGCTTGTGTATAGCATTTTTTCTCTCCCACTTCTGGGGAAGTTGTTTGAGACTGATACAAGGTTGGGGGACAGTCCTTTGCAGACGTCTGGCTGGTATCTGCTTATTTGGAATATGGTCACCACTAAGAGGGTGAGGTATGGATGACATACATGTCAGGCTCCAGAGAAGGAGAACTTGATTGTTCAAAGACAAATGTCCAAGTAAAAGGATTTATTTTGGGAAGACCCAGTAAGGTAATTCTGGCAAAACATATTTGAGAAGATGAATGCTAGGGGCTTTTTGTGAAGTTTACTGACTCCTTTAAAGAAATACAGTGCTTTTTTACCTTGGGATATTTTTATCTGTGTGAGTTGCTTAGAATTGCAGTAGCCACGTTAGGGTCATGATAGGAGCCAGTTAAGAGTGCAGGTCACTCACCATACTGATGGCAAAGCAGAAGGATGAACTTACGCCTGGTCACATAATTGTGCCGAGCCACCACAGAAGCTAACTCTGGAGCTCCCTGATGTCTGATGAGAAGTGACTCTGATGCATTGGTAGCCTACAAGTATACTACCAGGAAAACTAGCCCCCATACACTGAATTAAAGTCTTCAGGTCACTTGTTGCTGGATTAATTTGAAGGACATGGTGAGAAGCATGAGGAAAGAAATGGGTAGGTTAGCACACTTAGGATAGGGTGCAAGTTGGATGCATGAATCACTCCACCTAATCCTCGGGTACACAGTGTTCATATGTGTATGAACACATCTGCTTCTCTTTCTGTTGCATCTACCTTCCCTACTGATGATGTGGTTTCAAGGACTAGAGTTGAGGTTTTGGCAAGCTCCATAGGTTGAAGGTGGTCCAAGATCATGAGACCCGTTTGCTGTATCTGAGTTACACAGAGACAAGTATGTTTGGTTGGGGGTTGTAAATTGCTGCTTAGCTTGATGAACAGTCATGAATTCTCTTTGAATTTTGGGGACAATGAAAACATGAGGCAGAAATGGGTGTCAGCAATGTTTCTTAACCAAAGCTATTTTACCCCTAAGTGTACTTGGCAATATTTGGAGACATTTTTGATAGTCATGACTTATCATGTGTGTGTCTGTGTGAAGCTACTGGCACCTAGTGAGTAGAGGCCAGGGATTCTGCTAAACATGCTACAGTGTATGACACCGCCAAGACAAAGAATGATCTGGCCCAAAATGGCAGTAATATGGAAGTTGAGAAGTCGTGGGTGTCACCAGCAGGTGATTGAATTAAGACGTCATAAATAATAAGTGTTTTTGTATAGTGTATCCTGGATATTTAGTATCATTTTTGTATATTTATTATATCATGAACATTTATCACCCAGGTGCCTCATGAATATTAGGTATCTTTTGGTCATCCATCCATTTCTGTCAATGTGTAACACACCCATCATCTTCTTAGTTATACTTTACACATCCTTTGTATTCTGCCACATCTAGCAAAATTTTGTTTACTGGCTACTTATCTGTATATTAAAACATCTTACATGTGTTTGAATGTATTTTATGAACTCCAAATTTATTCATCTAACATCTGGAGACTTGCAAAAGCACATTCACATTACACCTGTCCTGGAATTTCTAACAAGAAATAAAATACAAATGTCCTGATTGTTTAAGCCATTTTTAGTTGTGTTTTCTGCATCTTGCAGCTTAGAGCATCCTAGCTGGTTCCCCCATAACAGCAATAGGAAAATAAATTCCAAAAATAAATGAAACAAGGACTTACACTATGATTATAGGTTTCCTAAATGGTAATGCAAGGATCAGATGCTGGAGGAAATTGGTTATGGTGCCTGTGTTAATATAACACATGTTTGATCATTCTGTTTGCATTTCAAGTAACTGTAGACAGGGTGCTTATCATGGAAGGCCTTGTGTGCTCAGAAATTCACATTTTTTAAATGATTGGAACAATTTTGGCATGGTGACCTTCAGAATACTGTGAAAAATACTATTTAGTTGGTTGAATGTTTATTAATACATTTAGAAATGTAGAGCTTCACAATTATTTTTACTTAATGTTAATTTTATTTATTTAATTAGCCTGTTTATTATTTATTTATTTATTTATTTATTGCTTTAAAAATCTTCAGACTTTAAGGCTTGTTATAGAAGTTGTGTCTTGAGGCACCACCATTAAAGGGGAACTTTTTTCACATATATGTAATTAAAAAGAAGCATATTTAAGAGAATGTAAACATGTTTAAATTATACAAGAAGATTGTTTAGGAGAGATTTCAAAAAGGATTATTTAAAAATGCTCAAAGCACATTCCTTCTCATTTCTTCTACCTTCCTTTGTCCCCTTTTTAATGTTTTTGTGGTGGAAAGGAATATTTTGTTAGATTAAAATATCACACTTTAAAAATGGTAAAGTACAGTAGCACATCTGAACTATTTGATAAAAGCTAAAGTAAAACCTGGAAGAATAAGATGTCTTGCAAATAATGGTGGGCTTATGGTAGTTTCCTAGACCTGTTGACCTCTATCAGCGGAATGATATCTGCTGAACAATGGGGTGGCAGGTGATTTAACCTCATATTTTTAGAATTTTCAGGTGTGTGTGTGTGTGTGTGTGTGTGAATGCATGTGAGAGAGAGAGAGAGACAGGAGAAGAGTGGGAGGGATACAGAGAGAGACCTATAAAGTTTTCTTTTTGTATTCAAATCTGGGTTAAAAATCAGAAAGCTGGTAAATGTAAACTTGGTGACTTTCAAGTGATTTATATTCTCAGGGTCCTCTTTAATCACCATTTCTGTCTATTACAGCGATTTGCTATCCTCTGAATACGTAGAGAGACACGTTGAACATGGAGGGAAGACTGTGGAAGTTAAAGTAAGTAAGATCATCTCCCTCTGGTGGAGATTTTTTGAGAATTTTTAAAATACTGATTATAATTTTAATTTTCAGTGAAATTTCTAATGTACAGTTTTGGGGTTTTTAATATTTCAGCATTTTCCAAGCAAGTGAATAAAACCTTTAGTTATCAGAAAAAGACTTCTTAGTGTGCTATAGGAATTGTGGAAGTTATGTTTTATGGGATTAATATAGTGCAAGTGTTCTTATTTAGAATATGTCACAGAGAATAATTCCTGAAATTTGCCTTTAAGGTTAGCCCTGAGAACCAAGAGGTGAAATCTTGGGTCCAGGGTAGGTATGTGACTTTGCATTCAGTTGGAAAAGACATTCCCCTGGTAAAGTGATAAATTTATTTGGTTGACAGGGAAGTCCCAGGGGGTTTTAAATCCCTGGAGAGAGAAATCTCAGGATATTGGTTCTTCTTCTCCTTTTTTTTAAGTTTACTTATTTATTTTGAGAGAGAGAGAGAGAGAGAGAGAGAGAATATCCTAAGCAGGTTCCATGCTGTCAGCATGGAGCCAGATGTGGGGCTCGAACTCACGAACCATAAGATCATGATCTGAGCTGAAATCAAAAGTCAATCAAAAGTCGGATGTTCAACCAACTGAGCCACCCCAGGCACGCCAGGATATTGGTTTTTGTCAGGTAAGCTCTGAAGAGATGACTTGTAAATAAAAGCCTCCTTCAATTGCTGGCATAGGCATGTGTATTTTTTTCCAGTCTACTGATGATGTAATCTGAGGATATGTGAGACCAAATCCTGCCCAAAGGATTTTTTAGGCTCATTGTGTACTATAAGTTTTAGCTAAGTGTTTGTTTTCTTCTGAACAGTGTTCGGACTACCTATTTTGCCTTGTCAAAATTATAATGCCATTTATATATATTTGCTTTCTTTTTCTGAATATACATTTGATACAGACTCATTTTAGAAAACTTATGAGTAGAGAAAAGTAAAAATAAAAATGAAAAATCACTAAAATTCATCACTGAGGTAAACTTTGTTTTAATTTTGTTATATTTTCTTTTAGTATTTTGCCCTGTGCACATATTTATATTTTAATTTTTTATATATTTGCTAATATATACATCTGCAATATTGTATCTTGCTTCTTAAGAAAAATTTCTGTATCATGTATAGGCATCCCTAATAAAGACTTAGGACAAAATCTGTTAATTTTTACAAGTGAACTAATTATAATAATTATACCAGTCCTTCCAGAAAGTTATTCTAAACTTTTTAAGACTGACGAATTGAATGGTTAGTTGATTTATTTCACTGCCTTACTGCAGAAAGGATGTCTAGGTATGACACAGGAGAATGGTGCTATTTTGCTCATAGTTGGAAAAAATTACCTAGATTTAGAATCTCTAGGATTTTATTCTCTTCCCTGTTACTTGGCTTCACTTCCCTATTTTGTACGATGCTTTTCTGAATGCAGAGTATATGCTATTGTTAAATTAAAGAGGAAAAGAAACAGGCGGTTCACTGTCTATTTCTATTTATGCCGGTTAGTGGAATGATGAAATGCAAATATGAGCATGGAGGGCAAATTGAGCAAAAAGCTATCTGCTGTTGCTACAGTAATGTCCCTTTTCAGGAAACTTGTACTTAATCAACAGAGCGTACTCCACTCTGAGGTCATTAGGCTCCATGGGTATATGTAACACTCAGAGCACTGACTTTCTGCACAATCTTTGCTGATTTTCCAGTCTGAGAATTGCATTTTCTTTGTCGATGGTTTGCCTAACCCCCAACCCTATTAAGCCAGGGAAATAATAAAATCCAAACTTCATTCAAACCCTTGGGCCTGAAGACATTTCTCCCTTTCAGAAAACCACTTGGATCTCACCCATCGCCTCCATTTGTTTCTAGCCCATTTAAAAATCTAACTCAAAATTCTCCTCTGGGTTTTTTCCAGAAACCACACTGAAAGCGCTAAATCCTGCCCCATCAATTGAGTCAGTAGCCAGCTATTTTCTTTCTGGTTCCCTCATGTGTTGCCCTTTGTACTTAGCTTGTTGGGGTGTTTCTTTTTACATGGAACCTGTTAGTTCTCTTTTCCTTACTAATGACTCAGAAGTTTCTTAAGCTTTTCTTTTCACTGTATAAGTCAACTAAAACTGTAAAATTATATTATTTTATATTATTTTCTTTTTATTCTTACTTTTTCAAAGATTTTTTTTTCTTATGTCCTGTATTAGTTTGCTAAGGATGCCATAACAAAGTACCACAGACTGGCTTAACCAACAGAAATGTATTTTCTTACAATTCTGGAGGTCAGAAGTCCAAGACCAAGGGGTCAACTGGGTTGGTTTCCCCTGAGGCTTGTAGATGGTGCCTTCTAAGAGCTCTGGTTTTTTTTATTTAAAAAAAAATTATTTTTAATGTTTATTTTATTTTTGTGTGAGAGAGACACAGAGCATGAGGGGGGAAGGAGCAGAGAGAGAGGGAGACACAGAATCTGAAGCAGGCTCCAGGCTCTGATCTGTCAACACAGAGCCTGACATGGGGCTCGAACTCACGAACCGCTAGATCATGCCCTGAGCTGAAGTCGGACGCTTAACCGGCTGAGCCATCCAGGCGCCCCTTGTTTTGTTTTGTTTTTAAATTGGATTTTCTTTTGGAAGTGAAATGAATGAAGGATATGAATTCAAGACAAAACTCTACTTTTTTGGTAATATAAAATCAAAATCATTATGCCAGATTTAAACAATGACTAGCTATCAGTCTAATAAATGAGTCTCCTCTGGTGTCGTGGAACCTTTATTTCTGAGACTCAGGTACAATGCATTTATGTAAGGGTGTGAGTATGAGTGTGGGAAAGGAACATATTTACATGGAAAAGTACATAATAGCTATTTTGGCAAATCTTTTAGATTGCGATTATACTTTTAAAACCTTTTTAATTATAGTATATAACACAAGCACAGAAGTTACTAAGGTGAATACCCTATAACCGCTCTCCAATTTAAGAAATAGAGCTTGACCAGCTCTTCTGTGTGCTGCTTCCCAAAGCTGAGCTCCTCCTGCGCCTCTTACAGACTTCTAAATACTATTGTGACTTTTCTGGTTTTACTGTTTTATTACCCAAGCATGTATCCCTGTGGTTTAATTTTGCCTCAGTTTTCTTTTAATAATTTTTAAAAAGTCTCTTTTGACCCATTGTTTTTCCCATATCTTTCTATTTTTACAACAAATTTGTTTCTTCAACAGATGAATTGTTTATCTTGTGTGTTTTCTCACAGTCTGGATTTTGCTGTTGATGGCAATTTTATATTTAGAGTAAAATGAAATATATGTCAGTGATCTTTCCTTAATGTAGTAATTTGTATTATCTGCAAAGACATTCTATGACTCATCAAAGGTAGCTTTATTCTAGTCAGATAGATACATAATCCTGATTTTACATTTTTTTTAAAAAACTTTTCTTCAAAGGTTACAAAGATAAAGGCTTTAGGCAGAAAAAAAATAAATTATATTTTTGTTCCTTTAATAAGGCATATTAATCTCATCTTTCACTTAAATTTATTTCCAGTTCGTTTAAAAATTAAATTCTAAATGTGCCCCTTAGCTTAAGAGAGAGCTTTTATGTACTTGATACAAACTTTGAAAAGATTTTTAAGAGTAAGCTTCAACTAATCAGAATATCTTGGGAAGAAAATCTTTTCATTTTGACTGTGAAGAACTGTAGATCTAGATTCTTAAGACAAAGTAAACTGGTATTGATGAGTAGCAGCAAATGAGCGTAAATAGTGCAGTTTGCTGTTTTATTGTTGGCTACCTTTTTTGTCTTGAAGCTGAAAGCTGTCAGTGTTCAGCTTAATTGGTTTCCAGTTATATAGAATCTAGTTAATCAGTGTTATAATACTAATAATAGTAATCATGATATTTATTGCTTGTGATGTGACAGGCACATGAATTTATATGTATTAAATACTCAAAACGACCTGTGATTTTAAATATAATTTTAATGACACTTGACAGGAATCTGAGGTTATGTAACTTGCTGAAATTAACACAGTAAGGAGTTGTAGAGCCACAGCTGAAATCTAGGTTATTTAACTCCCGAACTGACTCTTACACCATATTTTCTACCATATATTCTATATTATGTAAGAGAGTATAGCCATGAAAACTGAAATGTATTTTATTTAGACTGATTTTATACATACCTAATTCATTTTGGAGGTACCTGATGACTCCTTTATAGTCTTATCCTTAAACTGAAGTGGTGGTCTACTCAAAGACTTTTTAATTGTTTCTCTCAAATTTGGTTGTGTTAGGGTAGTTTTTCAGTAATGTCATTTGCCTTGTGCAAAATATGGTAAAGACACATCCAGTACAAAGCCTGTTTTACTTATTACATCTCAGGAAAATCACGATAGTAGGAGTTTTGGATCATTAGGAATGATTCTTTATATATACCAAGAATATATATAGATGTGGAATGGGGCAGATTTCCTTTGGGTTAAAAAGTAAGAATAGTTATCTTGGTAGAGATACGATTTATGGTATTTATTACCTATGAAAGACCATGACCAGTCATCAGTATCATTTGTTCTAACAATGTTTTTGTTTTTTGGTTAGATTTTTTGATGTTTTATAATAAGCAAAAGTAACAGCTGCTAAGTATCTAATTAGCTCAAGTTTTTTCTAATCTACTGTATGTGAGCACTCCCAGCTTGTCTTTGGATCAGGATCCTAATGGATGTGTACAGAATGCTCATTGTACAGCATTGACTTTGTCAATCAGCTGGTTACTGTCCATCATTTAATTGAATTGAGTGCACTCAAGGATCATTGTCTCAGTTTATGTCCTTAGTGGCAGTAAAAAGATGGTAAGAAAGCTGAAGAGTGTGGATCAAGGTTGAAGTCTACAAATCGGTAAAGGAATCAGAGTGAGTGCTCTGTGTTAGGGTGCAGGTGCCAGAGGAGAAAGTGTTTACCTGATGGCGGGAGAGGTTATTGTGACTCGAGGAAACCTTATACTCTAATGGAATGATGGTGTAATTTTCATTAAAAATACTTTCTAAGGAGGGGCTTAGTTGGTTGAGTGTCAGACTCCTGATTTCAGCTCAGGTAATGATCACAGGGTTGTAGGATCAAGGCCTGTCTCGAGCTCCGCACTGAGTGTGGAGTCTGCTTGGGATTCTCTCTCTTTCCCTCTGCCCTGTTCTCTCTCTCTCTCTCTCTCTCTCTCTCTCAAAGTAAAATTTTTAAATAAGTAAACAAAATATTTTCTGAGAAAATTGAAATGGCTACTGTTACTTCTGGAAATAGAATATCAGTGAAGTTGATATAGAAGCAAGAAGAGAGCCCGAGTTTTTCTACCATAGTTTTTCTCCAGCTGTTCACATTATCTTACCTCCCTGGGGTTGAAGCTCCATGAAAGATTTCCAGCATAGGGCAGTACCATCTACCAGCAGATGCCTGTGCCATTGGCAGAATCTCTAGATTCTTCTTGCGTTCATTTTTCTAAGCCAGATTTCTAGCTCATTCTTTCTTAAAAAAGAGATAACTTTTTTTTAATCCAGCCTTTAATCTTTTTTTTTCCACAATGAATGTGTCAAAGATAGGAAAAAACTTCTAGTGGAGAATAGCTTTAGGAGATCAGTTAGAAAATATTAAAGATGATGACTGTCAGGATAACATATACCTTCCTGGCTTATGCTATCTTTGTAGTTCCTTTAAGCCTGAACAGTATCCATAAAAAATTCCTTGTTATGTTGAATTGTATTCAAGCTTTCTCGTGTTTCATTTTCTGATTTCTCCATAATGAGCATAATGTTCGACACTTGAATAGTTTAAAAAGTGTATAATGTATTAAATAAATGTTTCTTAAGATATCTTTTAACTTGTTTTGTTTGTAAAAAAGAAATACCCCCCAAATAATTATATGTTGCTGTAAAATATTATGGACTGCTTTCTTAAGTAAAAAATGTTCTCAGTTTGTCATTAGTGACAGAACTATTTAAAATATAGGTTATAGTTCAGTGACTGCATTCTGCTTCTACTTTTTATTTTAATGACAAAAGCTTAACTAACGTATCCTTTTATGAGATAGAAATTTTTCTTGAATTCATTGCATACAATTGAATAGTGCGTAAATGCTTGAACTATTTATTTTTTGGCCATGGGAACACAAAAATAGCTATTAAACTGCCAAAGTGTCATTATATATATTTATTGCAGCAGAAAAGATGAACAAAGGGGTTAATCTACTGTTGCTTATTCTGGATATCAAGTTTCCTTATTGATTCTCAGAACTGCATTACTGTTCAGAATCCTGGTTCTTTCTATAGAAGCAAGAAGAGTAAGCGATTAAGAAGAAAAGGAAACCAGGCCTGGGTGTGCAGTAAATTTTGCTGCATGCGTTAGTACAGAGCCATCCATACCATTGCGTCAGTGATGAATCTTCTGAAACGGAGACTTGTGTTTTTTTCAAATAGCTTTTAGGTGATCTCTTTGTTTTGAAGCTGTCTTTGACATGAAATGCAAGCAACAGCCACTGTTGCCAAGTAATCTACACAAAAGCTTTTTAAAATGTCCTTTTCCTTTTCCTTTTTTTTTTTAGGGAAACAACAACAGCATTTCTCTTCCAAAATATGCTTATTTACAACTTTCCCTCACATTTGAGAGACATGAATTCTCACTACAGTAGCTTTTTCAGAGCCTCTTGGATAAGGGAATAATACTTAGGTACCTAGATGGTAATTAAGTCACATGGTCTGGGAAGATGCTTTCAGGGAGGGTTTTTTTTTTTTTTTAATGAATCTATATATAGAAGTTGTCATGTAAGCTTTTAGTTGTATCACCTTTAATTTCAAATCCAAGGTTCAGGCATTTCTCCTGGCTCTGTGGAAATGGGGAAGGCCTTTATCCAGTAAAGTAACTCAGTGATGTGCATTTTAAGCCAGAGGGGCAGACAATCAATCAAAGACCCATAATTGGCCCTTTGGGGAGGCTCCTGCTGCCATGGTAACTGGGATTATTTAAAAAAAAAAACAGCTTTATTGAGACACAGTTCATTTAATATAAACTGAAGTGGTTTTTGGTCTCAATTTTGTCTGTTAGGGAGTCTTTTTTTTTTTTTTAACTAAGTGTGTGTAAATAGAGTTGATTAAAATTATTACAAACAGTTTTAGTGTAGGCATTGATAGTATGTTTGGCAGATACAACTATCCGTATGTCAGAATCTGTATTTATGCTCTTGTTGCTAGATTTTCTGGGAGATTTAGGCTAAGGACTTTCTCCACTGAGCTAAAACTCGGTGTAGAACTCCAGGTGCAGGATGAAGGACAGTTTCAGGTACAGGTGTTACAGGTTGTGCAGGTACCTCACACAGGTTCTCTTCACCAGAGGGGAGATTTTCAATTGCCTTATCTATAGACGTGATAACTTTTTATACTAATAAACACCAAGTTCAGGGTCGCCTGGGTGGCTTAGTCAGTTAAGCGTCCAACTCTTGATTTCAGCTCAGTTCATCATCTCACAGTTGATGAGTTTGAGCCCTGCATTGGGCTCTCTGCTGTCATCACAGAGCCTCCTTCAGATCTGCTGTCTTCCCCCCTCTCTGCCCCTCCCCTGCTTGCTCTCTCTCTCAAAATAAACTTAAAATTAAAAAAAAAATAAAATAAAAACCAGGTTCACCACAAATACACAATTAAAAAAGTTTTTTAAATTTATTTTGAGAGAGAGAGAGAGAGAGAACACATGTGCATGCAAACAGGGTGGGGTCAGGGTAGAGAGAGGGAGAGAGAGAATCCTAAGCAGGCTCCATGTTCCGAGAAGTCCCACATGGGACTGGATCTCGTGACTGGGAGAATACGACCTGAGCCAACATCAAGAGTCACCACCTCACACCAGTCAGAGTGGCTAAAATGACCAACTCAAGAGACTACAGATGCTGGCGAGGATGTGGAGAAACGGGTACCCTCCTACACTGTTGGTGGGAATGTAAACTGGTACAGCCGCTCTGGAAAACAGTGTGGAGGTTCCTCAAAAAACTATCAATAAAACTCCCGTATGACCCAGCGATAGCACTGCTGGGGATTTACCCAAGGGATACAGAAGTGCTGATGCATGGGGGCACATGTACCCCAATGTTCGTAGCGGCACTTTCAACAATAGCCAAATCATGGAAAGAACCTAAATGTCCATCAACTGATGAATGGATTAGGAAGATGTGGTTCATCTATACAATGGAATACTCTATGACAATGAGAAAGAATGAAATCTGGCCGTTTGTAGCAAAGTGGATGGACCTGGAGGGTGTCATGCTAAGTGAAATACGTCAGGCAGAGAAGGACAGATACCATATGTTTGCACTCTTAGGTCTAACAGGAGAAACCCAACAGAGGACCATGGGGAGAGGAAGGAGGAAAAAGAGTTAGGGAGAGGGAGGGAGACAAAACACGAGAGACTCTTGAATACTGAAAACAAATTGAGGGGGGAAGGGGAAGGAGAAAAGGTAATGGGGGGTGATGGTCTTGGTGGAGGTCACTTGTGGGGAAGAGCACTGGGTGTTATATGGAAACCAACCTGACAATAAACTATAAAGTTTAAAAAAAAATAGTATATAAAAAAAAAGAGACACTCAGCCAACTGAGCACCTAGGCAACCCACAAATACATGATTGTTAAAATTAGATGACTTCAAGAAATTTCTTTTCAATTCTCTGAGACAGTTCAAGCCATGACGTAACATCAATCTGACTGATTGTAAAACTTGAACGACTTTAAAAAAATTATTGATCTATATATTTTTCTTATGCATGAATATTTACTTACCAGCTGTGGCTAAACTAGTTTTGTATTTTATTATATTTAATGATCTCACAGCCCATAACTGCTGACATAGGTAATTTTTTTTAAACCTCAGTATATAAGGATCTTCCAAGAATGAGATCTAGACTTTCGGCAAAATATAGATAGATAGATAGATAGATAGATAGATATAAGTATGGTTAATCTTCCAGCAATTTAATAAGAGGTTATTGAATTGAATAATGGGGGATGGTAGTGGGATTCAATTCTAGGATCTTCTGGTTTAGAGATCGCTCTGTAACTGCAAATAGAGCCAGCACAGAAAACCTTGTTCATCTGTTCCGGATTTGAGCTGCTGCTCATTTTTAAATATTTTAATTTTTAAATAGTAAATTATATTGAGATGAGGACTCCTTAAATTTCTCTGTTACTAGTGCAAGAGCCATATATCTTCATATAAGTATTTTAAAGTATTTTAAGTTGTGAACAAAACTATAGCTGGAAAAGCCATCTATTTGATGATTAGTGTTTGTCAATCCTAGTCGGCTGGCTTTGTTGATTGATAATTACCATGTGTTGCTTTCCTGTATAAAGTCTATGTTTTCATTGCTGTCTACAGGACTCAATCTTTCTTAGTGGCAAATTACTGCTGCCAGTGGTTTTAATGTTAGCTGCTTGGAAGAGTTAACCATTTTTCCTTAAAAGCCAAACTCATTTTGCTTCCTTAAGGATATTGGTGGCATGTTCTCTCCAGCTAATTATATTCACTTTATGAACTTGAAAAATAAGATGACTTGTTATGCTTCTGTTTTATGTCATTCTTAAAATTTTGCATTTTTGCAAATGGGGATAATTATCATGACCCCATGGTGCTCATTTTACCATTAGGGATTTCTTGTTTTATGCAATCTATACCTCGTTCAATCATATTGATATAGTGATGAGATCAATACTGGTAACCGGACTGAGAAGTAATAAGATTAGAAGTATTAGTGGCAGTTGAAGAAATAGCAGATACTAGTATGGTACTCACTATGTGCTGAGTATTAGTCTAATAAATGTTTCATATATGCTAAGTTATGTAGTCCTCCAATAGTTCCATTGTCATCCTCATTTGGCAGCGAGGAAACAAAGACACAGAAAGTTTAACTAACTTGCCCAAGAATTTAAATCCAAGTAGTCTGGGGGCACGTGGGTGGCTCAGACGGTTAAGCGTCCGACTTCGGCTCAGGTCATGATCTCCCCACTCGTGGCTTTGAGCTCTGCATTGTGCTCTGTGTTGACAGCTCAGAGCCTGGAGCCTGCTTCAGATTCTGTGTCTCCCTCTCTCTCTCTGCCCCTCCCCAACTTGCACTCTGTCTCTCTCTCAAAAATGAATAAATGTTAAAAAAATTTAAAAAAAATCAAGTAGTCTGGTGCCAGAACTCCTACTGTTACCCATTATAGTCTATTTTCTGTATGGAAACAAATAATAACAGAGGAATCAGAATACAAATATTTAAGTTAAAACACTTCAGTTTACCATTTGCAGTTACCTCTCCATTGGCACTTGTTTTAGTAAGCCATACACTGAAGATGTAATCATTTGGTTTAGGTGAGTCTCGATTATGCTAAATATAAAATTTCTGTTATTCTAAAGAAAACAAAATGCCTTCTAAGGAAGCCCAGTTTTTTCAGCCATTTTCTCTTGGGGTTTATTTATTTATTAAAAAAATTTTTTTAACGTTTATTCATTTTTGAGAGACAGAACCTGAGTGGGGGAGGGGCAGAGAGCGAGGAAGACTTAGAATCCAAAGCAGTCTCCAGGCTCTGAGCTGTCAGCACGGATCTCGACACATGGCTTGAACTCAAGAGCCCTGAGATCATGACCTCAGCCGAAGTTGGATGCTTAACCAACTGAGCCACCCAGGTGCCCCTTTCTCTTGGGGTTTATTTTTAATCATTCTTTGTTCTCCATAGAGGTTAGACTGAGTATTGTTCAGTACAGGGAATTGCCAAGGGTCCTAAATTATAACCCCTTTGAAATATGTTACTGTCTTGCACATGGCAAACACATGGCTCAATTCTTATGCCCATCTCATGCCTATGTGTAAATTTATTTGCATCTGGAGGAAATGAGAAGTTTTATGGACAGGAGTAACTAAGCTGAAACATATCATCCTGCCAATAGACTAGAAGCTATTTGGTTATATTTCTGCCAACGTGCTTTAAAATACACATTCCCCTTTCTTTCCCTCTTTCTTTCTTATCCCCACACACCCACACACCCACACACACAGGAAAAGTAAAAAGAACTACACAAATTTAATTTAAAAATTGGTAAGGTGTTTGTTTCTTTCTTACATGTGATATTTATTCTGGGTATGTCTCCTAACTTCAATTTTTTAGCCACAGCTAGTCATCTGTTTAGTATCTTTTCGATGAGCTGGACAGTATGTGCATTTTTCCCTTGGCAGGCTTAGGCAGACATATGCTCCTCTGCCATCTTGTCATCAGTGTGGTTTCAGGAAGGTCTCACATTGCATGATTTGATTCTCTTTGCATTGTAGAGAGAAATTCTTTGGGGATTAAGTAAATTTTCCTTTCCCTTGGGAATGAAGTAAGGTTGCTGTAGGTGTATCATCACGTATAATGCATCAGCTACCTTAATGGCGTGGTTAAGATTGCAAGTAGTCTTAACTTTGTAGCCTGAAGAAAATATATTGGCCCATTACCAGTTTATACAGGTCAGGTGTCTTAGGGCTAGGAGCAGGGAGAAATGAAAAGTGACAGCTGGTATCAGCATGAGTTCTGTTTTGAAGCTCTGTTTGTAACCAGTTTGAGTAGAAAGTCCTATTTATTTTCTTTCTAGTGTAATATTTTTTCCAATTAAGTACCTAAATAATTATTTCATCTGTTAATATTCAAAGTGTTATCCATAAGCTTAAAAAGACATGTTCAGCCATAAATTAAAACAAAATTAAAAGTAGCACTAACTAATGGTATTTCTATATTTAGAACCAATTAACTATTTTGTAATAGAATATTGTTCCTACTTTAATTCTAATTATAGAATTAATTTTTTATTATATAATGTCTTATATAAATCTACTGTTGCAATTTTTTTTTTGAATTTAGAATGAACAATTACTAATTATGATTGAACAGGAAGTTGTGGAAATGTTTTTGACAAGTTTGAAACTGGTTTAAAGCAAAACAAAACAAAACAAAACAAAACCATAGATTATTCCCTAGTGTTGTCCTAGTGTTATTTTCTTACTCATTTATAAAAAATTCTTATTTTCCAGTGAATAAGTGACCACTATAAAAATAAGAACAGGTAACAAAGACCAGAGAATAAGTACCTTGGCTTTGAGTGATTTGAGTGGTTATAGCCATTGGTGGGGAAGGGGAGGCGGTAACTGATCAGGGCTCCTTTTGATGTTTTATGGTAACAGCCTTTTTGTTGCATATAAAAGTTAGAACAGGAGGTAGATGCAAGTGGACCTGATTATCCCTATAGGAAACTTCTAAAAACTTACACATGTGGAGTTTAAGTAACTAAGAAAGGTGACATTAGAGATTAGTGCAGAGTGGGGGAAAAAAGCCTAAATTCTCAGATATCCTGTTTGTGTTCTCACTTCTCCTTCATTCAATAGATGTATATTGAATGCTTGCCATCAGCTCAGGGATGTAGCTATGAATAGTATGATACATTTCTCACTCTCAACGCTTGTAGTTCAGTGGGGATGACAGGCATAATGAAAATAACTACCAAAAGAGCATTTCAAATGGCAGTTATGAAAGTACTGTAAAGGGAATTAAGTCCACATTGTCCTGAAAGGATTTTATGGGAGACCTCATCTAGTCTGCTTGGTAAGGAAAGACTTTCTTAAGGAAATGATATGAATTCTGAAGTTTGAAAGATAAGTAAGAGGCAGGTGAAATGGGAGAGAAACAGCTTTGCAGGCAGTCAAATTAGCATGTGTAAGGATTCAGAGACCCTAATGCAGGATCTTGGTGTCTGAGAGAAACAGAAAGAAACCAGAGAGGGTGGATAGAGCAGGAGGTGGTACAAGAAGGGATGGGATCAAAGCAGGAGTATGATCTTTGACCAGAGCCTCAACTCAAAGAAATCAAGTATGACCTACAAGAATCAGACCAGTCCTGCCTTTGGGTTTTACATACTGATTTTTCTCTTTTCTGAATATTCTCAGATATCTGGAAGAGTTCTTTTAAGTGTCTCTGGAAGGCAGAATAGTGGCTTGGTAATTCTTAATGGGGTCAGGAGGCATTCCACATGGCAATTAGATTTTTGCGCAGAGTAAGTGCTGTCTTCTTGAGTTTCTTCATGCTACTTTTCTGATTAGAAAAAAAATGGGTTTTTAAAATTTTTCTTGAGTAGTGATAACAGATGTAATTAAGCACTTCTTTTGTTTCGAAGTCCAGAACAGGTCAGTAGCTTGGAAGCAGTAAAGCTTAAAGACTGACAGTATCATTAGGGCTAGACAGTCCTAAATTCATATCCTGACTCTGCTAATTTGTATTTGTATGGCCTTGGACAGTACTTATTCCTTCTTTCTTCGCTTTTTCTCATCTATTGAATGAGTAAGACAAACACGTAGCCCGGAACTTTGGGTAGAGAAAATGCTCCACAAATATCAGTTTTGATATTATTACTAATGTAAAGTGACAGTTTGTGAAGAATTTCTAGCTAGGCCTTTGGTGGCTTCTGCCCATTCTTACTGCCCATTTCTGATCCTACTCAGGGCACAGGAGGCACAGCGGGATCAACAAAAGCTATCCTTCACGCTCTGGTTAATCTGTGCCTCAAGACTGTAAATTCCATGAAAAGTTACTCCAAGAGTAAGCTCCTGTGGAAACTTATAGTGTGTACCTAGCATTCAGCATTATGGGTACCTAGAAGACAATAAATATCGGTTGAACAAAAAAATAAGTGAATGAATTAAGCCTATCAATAGGAAATTGGGTAGTTGCTCCTGCTCACCCAACAACACTGTGTGGGGAAAAGTCCAGTTTGGACAGGTCTGAGAGAGCCTGTTTTTCCCCCTGCTATAAAAAGATACAGTAAATATAAACATGAATACCAAGAACCAGAGAGTGAGCCTCGCATCTGCTCACCTAGTGTTAAGTTCATCACCTGTGCAGAGGCTCACACCCACATGTGTTTCCTTTCCAAAGTATTTTAGAGCCACTTCAAAGTCAATTTTAAATTTCAAGTCATAAAATACCAGCAGCTGACCTGTGATATAAATTTCTATGATTTTGAAATATTTAAAACATTAAAAATTGCATATATTATAACATATCCATGTACACTTAACATGTTAGTATTTTGCTATATTTGTTTCAAATCTTCTCAAGGATTTTAAAATCTAATTTTGTATTATTGTGTCTCCTGGTTCATTTCTATTTATTTATAGCTTTATTGTTTTACTTGATCAATCCTGTAACTTTTTTTAAAACATTTTTTCCTAAGAATCAGCTTTATTTTTGTTACTGTGTTTACTTGCTTTTACTTTAAAAGCACTTCTCTTTGTTCTTTTCATAACTCATTGAGTTAAGTGTTTAGCTTATACATTATCAATCCTATTTTCTGTAAGCATCTAGGAATGTAAAATTTACTCAAGTACTATTTTAGCAGTATTCATAAAGTTCTGATACCTAGATTTTTCTGTTGTCAATATATATTTTTTCTGTAATTTATACCATGACTTTTTTTTAAAGTTTATTTATTTATTTAAAGAGAAAGCACACATGAGCAGGGGAGGGGCAGAGAAAGAGCTAGAAAGATAATCCCAAGCAGGCTCGGCACTGTCAGTGTAGAGCTCGAGGTGAGGCTCGATCTCACAAACGCCTAGATCATGACCTGAGCCGAAATCCAGGAGTCAGGATGCTTAACTGACTGAGCCACCCTGGTGCTCCTATACCATGACTTTTATATGACTCACAAATTATTTATTTATTTATTTATTTATTTATTTATTTATTATTTTAAATTTATTCTCAAGTTATGTAACATACAGTGTAGTCCTGGCTTCAGCAGTAGATTCCCATGATTCATCGCTACATACAACACCCAGTGCTCATCCCAACAAGTGCCCTTCTCAATGCTCATCACTCATTTTCCCCACCCCAACCCCCACACCCATCGACCTTCAATTGACTCACAAATTATTTAGATTTTAGAAACAATTTTTAAATTGTTTAAAAATTTTATATTAAACATTAAAAACATTTCCAAACATGAGCATCTTTTGTTATTGGTTTTCAATTTTATTGGTTTATGCTAAGTGCTATATGCAAAATATTGAATTTTTGAAAGTTGGCCTTGTATTTAAAATAAAGTTGTTAACCTTTGATTTTTTAAAAGTAAATTATAAAAAAAGTAACAAAAAATAGCTTGCAAATCATAGATACCATATAATTTAACTCCTACTTTCCTTTCACAAGAAAATAAGCAACAAAAACATGGCAAATGACCAACCTGTGTCCATAGAAACAATTGCTGAGAAAAAAAAACAGTAGTTTTCCAAATTTAGCTTCACTTTTCATCAGATACAGCCTTAAATATACCAATTTGTCTCTCTGAAGGACAATGGTTAAGAAGTTCCTCCTTAGAAAGTCAACCTTTTGTATGTACATTTAAATGTGTCCTGGGCTAATTCATAATCATCCTGAGAGGGAATGCTGAATGCTGGTGTTAAGTTATTGAGCTAAAGTGTTTGAGACTCAAGGTATAAGATGGAAAAAAGATGCTGCTTATCCTTACTTCTTCAGAAAAGGAGTAGAAGGGAGAATGATAGAATGGAAGTGAAAATAAAGGAGAATAAATTCAGAGTAGAAGTGGGGAAAAACACTTTTTCTCCTTATTCCAGACCCTCATGTTTCTTAGAAAAAAAAAAAAGACAAGAAAACAACAACAAAAGTCTTCTTTTCAGATGCAACATAATATTTTTCTTCATTTTAGGGATGCCCCATGTGCTTTCTTTTGCATAACTATCTCCTAATCAATTATATTTCTCAATGTTAATGTTCAGACATAAACTACAGAATAAAGTTTTAGATAACATACATCTCTTATGCTAAAAAATTAATATAGAGCAATACATTTAACTTCTGTTATTTTAAAAAGATACCTGTTTTTTTAAAAAGATACAATGATGTAATAATTTCCTGGAAAGAGTTATAATTTCATGAATTTGTAATTATATAGTCCCTGTATGTGGTCCACATTGATTTTCCATTCTCCCAATTTAGAAGTGCATCTCACAGTACCTTACAAGTACCCTGTCTGTATTACAGTAATTTGTTGCAGAGGAGCACTTTGTGGGAACTGATTTTTTTTTAGTAGTCTAATAAATCATTGTTATATTGATGAATCTGTCATAATTACCTGACAGCTAAAAAATTATTTCTCTTGCCTATTTTCTGGTTAAAAATAAGCAATTTGGGCAGGTCTGTTTGACTTACGAGAACTGAAGGTCAGATTTACCATATTATTTGTGTAAAAATAATGGCGAGCATTTTTAAATGAAGGTATGGGAAACTAGAATGGCTGGCTAGAGGTAATTAGGATACATTTTAATCTTATTAGATGAATGAAGCTAGACGCCTCCAGTTTATTCTACTGAGCCAATCTTCTTAGAAGCAAAATCTCTGGATTTAGAAATCTAAACATTCACTTGATGAGAAGTTGTACTGTGTTGAATAGTGAGTGTACCTTCAAAATTCATACGCCTGCTGGGGCGCCTGTGTGGCTCAGTCGGTTGGGCGGTTGGGCGTCTGACTTCGGCTCAGGTCATGATCTCACAGCTTGTGGGTTCGAGCCCCGCGTAAGGCTCTGTGCTGATGGCTCAGAGCCTGGGGCCTGTTTCCCATTCTGTGTCTCCCTCTCTCTCTGCCCCTCCCCCACTCACAGTCTGTCTGTCTGTCTGTCTCTCTCTCTCTCTCTCAATAATAAATAAAAAAATAAAAATTCATGTGCCTGTTATCTGTGAATATGACCTTTTTTGCAAATAGGATCTTTTCAGATTATAATCAAATTACAAAGAGGCCCCTAATCACATGGCTGGTGTTCTTATAAGAGGGAAGTTTAGGGGCACCTGGGTGGCTCAATGGGTTAAGCATCAGACTTCAGCTCAATTTCAGTTTGTGGGTTTGAGACCCACATTGGGCTTTGGGCTGACAGTGGAGCCTGCTTGGGATTCTCTCTCTCTCCCTTTCTGTCTGCACCCCCACCTGTGCTTTCTCTCTCTCAAAAATAAATAAATAAAAACTTTAAAACATAAATTAAATTAAAAAAAAGAGGGAAACTTAGAGACACAAACACACAAGGAAAACATAATGTGAAGACAAGGCAGAGACTGGAGGATTGTGTCTACAAGCCAGGGAACATGGAGGATTCTTGACAACCACTGGAATTTAGGGAGAAACAAGGGGGATTCTTCGCAAGAGTCTTCAGAGGGAACATGGCTCTGCTAACATCTTGATTTCAGACTCCTAGCCTCCAGCACTGTGAGAGTATACATTTCCATTTTAAGCCACCCAGGTAATTTGGAAATTTGTTATGGCCATTCTGGGAAACTAATACAGAAGACATTTTGATTATAACTAATGTAAAAACATTTAGACTATGTGCTGGAGGTGCCTGGGCCAGTATACAAGAGGAGAAAGGAGTAAGTCTGTACATTTTGAAAATGCATTGCATCCCAAAAGACTACGAATTGTTCACTTAGGGTATTTGTGAGCTGGAACTCCTGGGAACTTATCATAGTTTTCATACTTTGTTTTCCTTAACCGACATTACCCAGGGGGAAATCAGTATAAGGAAAGACTACTGCACAAAAATAAAAATAGAATTTAAGCTCACTAGGTCCCTGGTGGGATTTTTTTTTTTTTAAGCTGAGAGTTTGTAAGAAAGTTATGGCCCTCATTTTCTGTGATGTTCATCACCTTCCAATAAGACTCTTTCCTTATCACCTTTATTTATATGCAGTGACTTTCTAGGTCTCTTTTTTCCTTTCTTGTAGTAACATTTGCTTCAATAATATTCATCTTTTTCTCTTTAACAGGAACCATGCGATCTTTAAATGAAATCATTCTCTTTTTTGTCAGCTAGATTTGTCTATTAGTTTTTAAAATGTTTTTTTGACTGATGCTGATGCTGCAAGATCCTAGTGCTTATCAGTGAATATTAAAACAGTGCAGAGATTTTGAATGACCCGTTTGCTCTAGATCTGGGCGTAAGCTGGTAATTTGGTTGCTGCTTAGATAACCGTACCATGGGATAGGGTGGCAAGCACAAATATGCAAAGGTATCAACCAGTAGTATAAATAAGAGGGTGGCTAGCTATGATAAAATGGGCAGTGTGTGCCTTTTTCATCTTCAGCTGATTTTTGTCCCACAGGAAGATGGAAATATGGGACTAGAGACTCACATTGTTAGCAAATCTCCTAACTTTTGGAGGAAGATGGAAATCCCAATTTCCAGAACTCTGAAGGTCTGAGATTTTATCCTACTTGCAATTTAACAAGTTAGCCTGCTGCAATTTCATCTGTGCTAGCAGAAGACAGGAGATTCCTGGATCAGAGACAAAGGACTTTTATTTCTCATAGCAATAGCAATAGCAATAGCCGGAGCATCAACATTTTCTTTTATTTGTGTCTTTTTTTAAAATTTTTTTTAATGTTTATTCATTTTTGAGAGACAGAGAGAGACAGAGCATGAGCAGGGGAGGGTGAGAGAGAGAGGGAGACACAGAATCTGAAGCAGCTCCAGGCTCTGAGCTGTCAGCCCAGAGCCCGACATGGGGCTCAAACTCACGAACTGTGAGATCATGACCTGAGCCGAAGTTGGACACTTAACTGAGCCACTCAGGCGCCCCGCTTTTATTTGTGTCTTGAGCCTCAATTCCCAGAGGCTAATAGAGGGACTGGGTGATACCTGCACACATGGTGTGTCATGTTACTAGAGAGAAATTCTGAATTTAGGAAACCTAAATCTTTTATAATAGGAAGTAAACATGCTTAGCTTTTTGCTCTAGAGGGAGTTATCTCTATCTTTCAAGGCTGTCCATTATACGAACATCCTTGAAAGGGTAGTCCAGAACAATCACAGAAAACAAGCAGTCCTAGATTTTTATTATAGCAAAGTGTTATTGACTAACCTTTCAGAATTTATGTCCACGGGTTATTTTAAAAAATATATTTTTAACCAGTCCCTTAAATTAAACTGATTACATAAGGGTGTTAAAAAAAATCTTTTGAAAACGTATAGTGTGAAGTTAAAGCCTGAGAAGTATTCACTTATACTCTTCATCCTAGAGTTATATTTCATAGCCTAGTATACTAACAAAAAAAAATTGTGGGGATCATTATAGGGTTGCCAGTCTTTAATTTTCACTGTATAGGGAAACAGCCCTTTCATATTACTTAATTTCTACTTACTATCATCACTAATTCACAGAAAATGACTATGACAACTAATGAAGTACGGTACCCTGGATTAGATCCTTGAACTGAAAGAGGAAATTAGTGGAAACACTGGTAAAATCTCAGGGCTCAGCGTCTATGTAACGAGGTCAATTTTTTAGTTTTTACAAATGTACTCAGGTAATGTAAGACGTTAACAGTGGGAGAAACTGGATGATTAGGTATGCTAGAACTTTGTGTACCATCTTTTCAACTGTTTTGTGAGTCTAAAATTACCCCCAAAATAAAAATTTTATTAAAAATTTAAAAATGCTTAAGTTTAATAATAAAAGGGAGGGAATGGACTAAAAACAAAGGGCAGTTATATAAAAATTAAGTACATTTAGCTTTATGAGAAACTGACTACATTGTACTTATTTTTCTCATTTTGGCATGCTGGTAGAGATTTTGACATGCATTAGTATAGACCCAATGGATTATTGGCATTTGGGAACCACCATGTGATAGTGTTCTTTAATTTTAACTTACTGTAAAATGAGATGAGATTATCTTTCTCTTTACTTTTCTTCGAGAGCCTGTAGAATCAAATATGCTCATACTTTGTACCTGAAGAGCTGTTTAGCCTATGTCACTTCTACAATCCAGTCTGATTCTTTGTAATCCCAAATTATGAATTTTAATCCGGGTGGGTTGGTGGATCCTCTCCAACATAAGATTTTGCTTTTCTAGGGATTTCCTTGATGCAGATGGCACTAGGGAGATGTGGTATACTCCTGACTCAATAATGAGTGTCACATTTGTCACCATTGGGAGGGAGGGTAAAGGTAAGAAAAGGGTGGGTTCCTCATATCTGTACCACTCAAGAGGAAATTGGAAATAGGTTATTGTAGGCAAGCACCTGGTGAAATAAGCTTCAGCCATGTGGCGACAAACAGAAGTCTGGGCCATGCACATGCCTGGGAGGAATCTAGCATACAGTAGGGTTCAGCCGCAGGGCTTCAGTGCTTGCAAAGGGGTATTGGCTAGAGTATAGCTTCTCAACCATGACAGCATATTGGAATCATCTCGATAGATTTTTAAAATGCCAGGTCCCACCTGTAGAGATTCTAATATAACTGGTATGAAGTGAGGTTTGGTATTTTTTTTAAAAGATGTTATATTAATGTGTGTCTAGTGGTCAGAACTACGGTGCAAGAGTGGGCAGGGATCTCACCCATGGAAAAGGATGATTGGAATAAGCCTTGATCTGCAAGGCAGAAGGGTGGTCCTATAACTGATGCCCAAGGACAGGGAGAGGGCTTTGACCCAGGGAGCAGAGCAGGAACACAAGGGTTTCCCGGTTGACAGTTTGATCTGGAGATATCTGCACTGGCCATGTCCCTTTTAGGGTGACCACATCATCTTTATTTTCCTGTGGCTTTCATGGATGTATAACCTGCATCCTATGAGACCTCTCGATCTTAGTCTAACCAGGACAATTGATTACTCTGGGTTTTTTAATGCAGGCCAAAGCATCCTACTTACCAGCACCTACAAAAAGTAGTGCTGCCTTTCATGGCTCTGTCCACGATAGAACTCTCACATATTCTTGTCTCACCTTTAACCTTCCATATTGTTTCTTATAAAGCCAGCTGCTCTGGGGAAAACAGGAAAATGAGTGGAGAAGAGTTGTGACTGTTTACATCCTTTCTGCTTCATTAAGAATCTGCTGAGGAACTAGTGTAGGATTTCAGGGAGCTCAGCAGTAAGGAGCTCTGGGGGCAGGTGTACTGTAAAGCGGTCGTTCTCAAAGTTTAGAATGCATTGAAGGCAGCTGGAGGGTTGGCTAAAACACATACCCAGAACTTCAGATTGGGTTTAAGTCTGGGGTGAGGCTTGAGAAGTTTTGTTTCTTTTTTTTATGTTTATTTATTTATTTAGTATGTGAGAGAGAGATACAGCACGAGTCGGGGAGGGACAGAGAGAGAGAGAGAGAGAGAGAGAGAGAGAGAGAGAGAGAGAGAGAGAGGAAGAATCCTAAGCAGGCTCCATGCTGTCAGCACAGAGCCTGACGTGGGACTCGAACCCAGGAACCATGAGCTCATGACCCAAGCCAAAATCAAGAGTTGGACACCCAACTGAGTAAGCCACCCGGTGCTCCATGAATTTGTGTTTCTAACAAGTACATGTTAATATGCTGGAAACTGCTTTTTGATAACCACCAGTGTAAAGAGACTTAACTGCATCTGGCACACCAGAGGAGTGAGGAGGTATGAAGGCGGTGTCAAGGCTCTCTCTCAGTCTGTGTTTTCTCACTTGTAAAATATTCACCTTAGCAGTCATCATGAATACTCTCATAAATCACCAGGATCACGAAGCACAATGCCCAGGTTATGGTAGATTCTTTCATTCTCTCATGGGGATGTTTTTTTTTTTTTAAGTTTATTTATTTATTTTGAGAGAGAGGGAGAAGAGTGTGAGCTAGGTGGTGGGGAGGTTGGGGGAGAGAGAGAAAGAGGGAGAGGCGTAGAGGGGGAGAGGGAGGGAGGGAAGGAGGGAGAGAGAGAGAGAGTGAGAGAGAGAGAGAGAGAGAGAGTGAGAGAGAGAGAAAGAGAAAGAGAGAGAGAGTCCTCAGTAGGCTGCACACTTGTCAGCACGGAGCCTGATTCAGGGCTCGAACCTGTGAACTGCGAGATCATGACTTGACCTGAAACCAAGAGTTGGATGGATGCTCAACTGACTGAGCCACACAGGTGTCTACATGGGGATGATTTGGTATTGGGTTGAGTACTTTTAGGTTAACAATTCCAAATACAAGATTCAAAACCACCTGGAGAACTTTATGCAATTCTAAAAAACCTGGAGCCCTGCCTCCTTGAAGAGGAAAGGCCTGGGAATTGTGTGGTTCACAAAGCCCACCACATGAGGCTTTGCTTTGGGGCATAGTTTTGGGAATCACCGCTACTGAGCAACTGTTTTCTAGTGCAGGGCTTCTCAACCACTGTGGCCTCACTGAGTCACCAAGAACTTTTATAAAGATGCTGATGCCTGCGCCCCATTTCCAGAGATTATGATTTAATTGATTTGGAGTGTGGCCCGGGAATTGGGATTTAAATTTTTTTAAATATTTATTTATTTTTGAGTGAGAGAGAAGGAGTGTGTGTGAATAGGGGTGGGGCAGAGAGAGAGGGAGACAACAGAATCCAAAGCAAGCTCCAGGATCTTCCCTGTCAGCACAGAACGTGATGTGGGGCTCGAACACCTGAACCACGAGATCATGAGCTGAGCCGAAGTCAGCCACTTAACTGACTGAGCCACCCAGGTGCCCCACTGGGATTTAAAAAATTCCCCATGTGATTCAGATATGCAGCTGAGACTGAGAACCACTGATGTGGTGTATTCCTATTAATCAATGCCCTGAATTGTTAGTCTTAGCAATAAATTAACAGAATCCTAGCTGAAGAGACATGATAGAATCTCTCATTGGGTAAATAAATATTCCATGACTTCACCTCTCACCTTATTTATGTAGCAGTTTACAGCGACTGTACATTGTTATCTCATAGAATCCCTCACATACACCTGTGAAGCAGCATGAGTAGATATTTCCCCATTTTATTGATGAGGGAACTGAGATTCACAGTTTTCTAACAGTACACTTGGAGATATAAACATAGATTAGGTAGATGTGCTTTCCTGAAAAGACACGATGGTCTAGTGGGGGACATAAGACAGAAACAGGAGTGCGAGTGTAAAGAGGTGCAGTACAGATGAAAATATGAAAATTCAGAGAAAGAGGTTTAGGAAGAGTAATTTGTGAAGAGGAGGGATTCAGAGAAGGCTCTTTAGAGGAGGTAGCCCTGGCTCCTCTTGGAACTGATGAAAGTTGTATAATTTCCTTTAAGGGCCTGAATGGAGGGCAAATGACTGTGGCCTTGGTGCCATACTCCAATTAGTTCCCTTTATTGGATTTTTATAGTTTTGTCACCCAGTCTGTGTAATGTCCTTAGTGCTTTCAGTTTATCATATTTATAATAAAGTCTGTTTTTCTTTTGAGGTTTTCTGGCTATTTAATAAAAATGTGGTTTGTCTTCGAATATTGCAAGTAAGTGATTATTTTGACTTCCCTAGAATAAAAATTGTAATAAGCCTGTTGTCCACAGGGGCGTAAACCAATAGAATGATCATACAGTTCATTTTTATGGAGGTGGGTAACTTTTCTAGCTATAACTGATTAGCTAAAAATAAACATCTGTACTGTTATGGTTGTTACTAAATCAAGGAGTATGAAGAAAGTTTCAAAGACAGTGGATTTATTTATTGAACAAAAGAGACTTTAAGGAATAAAGCTATGACCGGCAGTCGGATAAAGAGCCGAACTCTTTTAGGATGTGCTGCTGGTTTTTCTCTTTTCCTACATCTGTCTTAGATTATTATATATAATCCCTACTTCCGTAAAGCATATGGTTCCTCAAGAAAGTTGTGTCAAGATATGGAGAACTTTTATAATTGATAATACTCAAGAAAGTTGGCTTACGGAGTCCTTTTTTTTGTCGTATACAGTTTTTAATAAAATAGTTTATTATTTTCAAATGCAGTGCATCTTTTAAGATATAAGTGTAAAGTACACAGTTTTGTCTCTTAAAATATGTATTAAATTTAAAATGCATACGTTTTTGACCTGCCAGATCCACATCTAGTAATGTGTTCTACAGACATATGGACAGAATTGCACAAAAATATGTTAAAGGATGTTTGCAGTGTTGTTTATGATGACAAACAAATATGGAGATAATCTAAATGTCCTTTAGTACAGGACTATTTAAATAAATTATGGTTCACCCCTATAATGGAATATTATGCCATTGTTAAAAGAGTGAGATATTCGTATACAAAGATGTCAAGGTTACCTGAATGAAAAAAAAATCAAGTGGCAGAACAGTGTGTCCAGTGTACAGCCCATTTGTGCACTGAAATAGATATCTGTGAATTTAGATATTTCCTTAAATATGCCATATAGACCATTCCTGATACGGCACACAGAATCTGCCAAAAATGCTTATTTTTAGGAGTCATCTATAGCCTGGACAGTGTTTATGAAGGAGATATTTTTTTTACTCTTTGTCATGTACCTCCTGAATTCTTAGAACTTTTCTGTAAGCATTTATTAATTTTTAAATACTGGATAAACAAAAAAAATTTAATAAGATAAAATACTGGATAAAAAGTTACATAAAAACTCAAAATCTATCAAATTTATTTTATTTAGGGGTGCCTGGGTGACTCAGTTGGTTAAGCGGCTGACTTTGGCTCAGGTCATGATCTCGTGGTTCATGGGTTCGAGCCCTGCGTCGGGCTCTATTCTGACAGCTCAGAGCCTGGAGCCTGCTTCAGATTCTGTGTCTCCCTCTCTCTCTGCCCCTCCCCCACTCATGCTCTGTTTCTGTCTCAATAATAATTAAAAAAATAAAAATAAATCAATTTATTTATTTTGCACTTGATCTTACCCAAAAGGCTGAGAAGCGGTATTTATTTTATTTATTTTAATAATAAATAATTTCAGTATAATAACTTCATTGCTTTAGTTCTTAATTTAATGAATTATTGCTGTATGGTTAATAATCCCTTAAAATCACAACACAGAAATTAATTCTCATCAATATTTAGAAGAATTACATATACCATCAGTTAAGAGCGTCAGGATTTGAATTGTAATAGCCCAACTGAAGAGATTTTACCCCCTGTTGTTTGTGCTTCTCTTGAAGTGTCATGGAAACATTTGATAATGAGTCACCCATATTGAGCTCTTCGCTTCATTTGCAGTGTTAGGCTTTTGTGCAGATGGGTCTTGATCATATGCTGTTTTTGGATTGACTCCTATTTTCCAGAATCAGAAATTAGTGAAAGATTGTTTTCCATTATCTAGTCATCTATTTAGTCCCAGTATATTGGGAGATTGTTTTAAAACATGAATTTTTTTTTGTGATTTAATATAACATGTTTCCAGAGTTGGCATTTTAAAGAAAACTTTAGTAGTTTATAAAACATTTCTTGTATGCCTTTGCCTCTGACATATTTTCCCCACATACAGTGACTTGTCAACTTCCATTGTTCCCAAATTTGATACCAAAGTTCTTGATTATCTTTTTTGTTTCTGCTTTTTAACATTTATTCATTTTTTGAGAGAGAGAGAGCACAAGTGGGGAAGGGGCAGAGAGAGAGAGGGAGACAGAGAATCCGAAGCAGGTTCTAGGCTCTGAGCTATCAGCACAGAGCCCGACATGAGGTTCAAACTCATAAACCATGAGGTCATGACCTGAGCCGAAGTCGGACGCTCGACTGACTCAGCCACCTAGGCGCCCCTCTGCTTTTTTTTTTAAGTTTATTTTTTTATTTTGAGAGAGAGAGAGCAGGGGAGGGGTAGAGAGAGAGGAAGAGAGAGAGAAGTCCAAGCAGGTTCCGCATTGTTGGCACAGAGCCTGACATGAGGCTCAAAGCCACAAACCGAGAGATGGTGACCTGAACGGAAACTAAGAACTGGATGCTCAACCAACTGAGCCACTCAGGTGTCCTTTATCTACTGTCTTTATATCTGCTGTTTACTACAGTCTTAGATTTCAGAAAGATATCTGATGGGGTTATTTATTCACTATCCAATAGAGGGAAACATTTTTAGATAGAATTATCTCTCTATCCAAGTGACCCCATTGACTCTTGGCCCCTCTTGTCTGTCTAGTAGAAAGCTAAAGTGTTGATTTCTGGTCCAATTAGATGTTTCTAGGAAAACGAGGTCTTTTGAAACATAATGACCTCTAATTTACAGTCTAATCTTATGGACAATTCACCAGTTCAACAACTCAATAGAAGACATCTTAAACTCTGTTAAATTTACTCCTAGCCCTACTCAAAAAATAAATGAAAACAAAACAAAACCATAAAGAAGAAGCCTGGGGGGAAGTTTAGATTTGAACTAGATACCCAACAGGTTCTAGTAGTGTAGGGGAAATGACACAGGGTTTGCATTTACACATTCACGTGAAGTTTCATCCCTACTTGGCAATTTCCCAGGTGGACAACCTTTGCTCTAGGGTTGTGACCTCCTACAAAGAACAGAGGGAGCAATATTTCTTTATAGGACTGATGTGAGGATTTAAGGTTATTGTGTATGTAGATTGAATAATTTTATTATTCATAGTAATTATAACAGTAGCAAGCATTTATTGAGTGCTTACTAAGTGCCAAGCATTATTCTTAGCTGTTTCTGCATTTAACCTCTTTAATGTTCCGAACAACCCTGTGAAATTGTTACCGCCATTCAGATGGCCCAGCCAGGGTCTGTAACTCGCATGAGGTCACAAAGCCAGTAAAAGCAGGAGCCCCGATAGTTCATACAGTTAGCATCTACACCAAACCAGCCCTATGTAGAAAGTCAGTGTCTGGCTTAATTTCCTAGGACAGAAATACAGTCTGTGGCCTATTGGGTTATACCCCCTGTCAGGCTTATATAGGTGAAGTGCCCCCCCCCATTCTTTCCTACCCTCCATCAAATCCAACTGCAGTACTCAGTTCATGATGCTCAGTGACTCCCTTGGGGATTTGGTGATGTCACAGGATTAGGGATTGCACTGAGTGCCATCTTACCTATTCTCTGCCCCTTCACCAGAGCTGAAGTCCACCAGGTCCTGTAGGATTATCTCACAAGGAGCAGCAGTTATTACACAGGCCCAGCTGCCTTCCTTGGAATTCCAGTGCAGAAAATGTCTTTAGGCTTGTTACATCCTGTGTCTTTCTGTTCTCTCCTCTCTACTTGTCAAGCACTGAATATTTTAGGTAGGATTAGTCCTAAAGTCAGACTGTAAGGCAGGTAGCATTTGCCCCTTTAAACTGTCCAATCTTCTAGTCCTTCCAATTTCATTCTTTGATATCTCAGTGAATCACTTGAATTAGCAGCTTTCAGCTTCTGAAGAAATAGGAGATTAGTGGGGGAATGGAAAAGGCCATTTAGAACAATGCTTCTGAAACTTTAATGTGCATATGAATCAACAGGGGCCTTGTTAAAATACCGATTATAATAAGTAGGTAGGTTGGGGCTGGAGTTTGAAACTGCATTTCTAACCAGCTCCTGGGGCCATCAGCACTGCTGGTTTCTAGTCTATGCTTTGAGTGGCAGGTATTTGAAGACTGAAGCACCACCCTGAGATGCAGAGGATTTATCCTATTACCTTTTCTAGGAACATTTAATCCAAAGAAATGAGTCTCATGGGAATTTAGTTAATGTAACCAGGTGCTGGAAGAAACTTTGGAATTTCAAACCCCACCCAGTAGCTTCCTGGTAAAGCCATTCATGATTGGAGAACAGAATAGTATAAAGTTGTCAAGTTTTGCTATAAACACTATAAAAATAGGTATTTTCCTCCATCAGTTTAATTTAGTGACTCTCGAATGATTTGTATTCATTTTTACTTAGCTGTATGTGAAAGAGCATCATGTTGCTGGTGCTCTAGGTTGAGTTTCTCATGACCGGGGAGATAGATATTCGGCTATTCCTGATGCAAGAGCCACATATGTATTTCAGTATCTGTTTCTTTGCTCTTTCTATCATTACCTACATAAAAGGCAAGTGAAGTCAACTTTTATTTCCTCATCTTTTGATTTGGGGTTGGTTTACTCGGAATGTTTATGAATAATTCTGTTAGAAAAGGTCTGATAACACTAATCTGAATAAGGGAATATTCTGCAGAACTTTAGACATGGAGGTGTGGTGTGCGCTGGAACCTGAGAAATGATGCGGGTGATTCTCCTGGCGATGGCGGAGGCTTATGCTCTCGGTTTCTGTTTCTAGGGAGGAGAACACTGCTACTACCAGGGCCAGATCCGAGGAAACCCAGCCTCATTTGTTGCATTGTCAACATGCCATGGACTTCAGTAAGTGTCCCCCAGTTTTTTTGTGCCATCCACTTTCAGTCACTTATTTTCTTTGTTTTTAATGCACTGTAATAAAAATTTTTTGTCGAGAAATAATTTTAAATTTGTAATGGGTCTGATCTTTTTTTCTTTTGAGGTTTCTAAACCAGGCAGATTTAAAATTAGAGTCACCGAAACAGGCCAGGGTCTTTGGAATTAAGATATGAAACCCTATGGTGATGTTTGAAGCATTTTTCTAGTTTCATCCAACTTGGGACAAGAGTGGTTTGCATAACATGGGTCTCTGTTTCTCTGTATGTTTAGACCCTTGGTACCAGTTTTGCCTCTACTCCTCCTTGATGTTAGTTTTTATATTTTCATGGAATAATAGAAATTTTAGTAGATGGGAACTCTTGACTCCTTCTACAAAGACAGTAGACTGCAAGTCACCTCAAGAGCTCATGTGTTTCAGCCCATTGTTTAGCCAGAATCCCACCTAAAACCTACAGCAAACTTGTGGGAGGGTCCTTCTGTTCTCGGAAACCTCTGAGGAATGGAGTTCATCCTTCCTCAGGGCCTTGCTTCCTTTCTCATAACCTTCATTATCAAAGAATGTTTCTGATGTTTAACATGGGAATACATCTACTTCATCTGTTCTGTCGCTAATGGTGATACACAGGTGGCCATCTCTATTTGTTTTGTTAATGCCTTCTAAAGCTACAGTGTCATTCCTCTGCATTCTACTGAAGCTATATCATCTCAGTCCTATCTTGTTTGTTTTACTTTTTTTGGGGGGGTGCAGAACAAACCAGCACTCTAGTTTTGTTAAATTTTTGTTTGGAAACTTTAAATGCATCCTGTCAGTTCCCAAGTTAGAGAGAGACCTGGCTTTTTCCATGTAGCTAGCAGTTACTAAGTGTCTGCTATATGCCAGCCACTGGGAAAATCAAGGCAATGAGAATACAACTCCTGTCCCCAACAGCTCATAGTCTGGTGGGGGAAGTTAAAGCTAGCTCAGCTTCCTACTAAGGAATGAGATAGGTATGTTTATTTTCTTTGAGAAAGTAACAGAAAAATGCAAGCAGAGAGTGGACACTGGGGAATGAGGTAGTGCTTGAGGGCTCCACAGAAATGTCATCCGAGTAGGTAGAGTAGGCCCTGAAATAGACTTGATAGAATCTTCCAAGAGAGAGTAGGCTCGGCAGACAGGTCTTAATGCTCAGAGAGGGAAAGCCAGAAATGGGAAAGCCAGAAAATTGAGCTAGTCTGCCTAAGTGGTACCTCCAGTCAGTCTTGGACAGTAGGTATGCAAGAGGCAGAAGGTAGAGAGTATGAGGAACCAGAGGAATGAGACCAGATGCCTGAGAGCATGGAAGACCTCTTTTTGCTTATTGTTTGCTCTAAAAGACTTTCACTTACTTTAAATACATTCTTTGACTAAAGAGACATTTTTACAAATAGGAATCCATGCCTCATATGGTCTTGGTTTTCTTACCTGTAAAAAGAAACATTGAAGTCCTCTTCAGTAATAAAATTGTTACACCTCATATCAAGATGAGCCCAGCTTTCCACTAAGAGCAGTACCCCGGGCCCATTGACATTTGTGACAGCAAGTGTATGATAGTGATATAAAAAAAGAAGAGGCTTTTTTCCCCCTTTCTCTTCCTCTTGCAATCTCAACGCAAAGTTCCCATGTAAGCATAGTGTCCAGTGCTTATTCCACTTTGCTCTCCAGCTTTCCAAACAGACAGCATATTAAAAGAAGCAATGAGAAGACATCACTGCCTTCCAAGGACTCTGGTAGACCAGGAGCTTGCTACTAACCCTACACCGTTATTTGAAGGAGGATGGAAAAGAAACTTTGAAGGAAATTTTTGTGACCAAATCAGGAGTATACTTCTGAGGCAGCTTCAGTTGTTTTAACTAGCTAGGATTTAACCCTGTCTTGAAAAAACTCTTCATTTAAAATGAAACAAAAAGAAACAAACAGAAAATGCACCATGTGTCTTGGAACACTGTCAGGATTGTGTGTAAGCATTTGGGTTTTCTTAGACCTTCATGAGTGTGTTGGATAAATTTACTCTTGATCCTTTTTGTTATTTATTATTAATTATTCTCATGTTGATTTTACCTTCTGAAAAAATTGCTGACATATATTTTAGAGGATATTACTAAATATTAAATAATTTATGTCGTCTCAATTACATTGATTTGGATATGAAATAGATTATTTCATCCATGACTCATCTTTAATAATTTACCAAGTACATACATAGATTTTTCATTTTTCTTGATTTACTGAATTCAGTTGAAAAACATAAAGGGGGGAAGATGCAGATTTATGTCTTTTCCATAAGGAACCTGCAAATGCACATTTTTGTTTTCAAATTCAAAAGACTAACAGGCAATATTTTGGTCCTGATATGTTTGATGTTACGACAAAATCCTGTAACTATAGGAACCTAAAAGAATGGAATCAAATGTAAGTTTATTGCCCTCTTGTGGCAATTTTTAAGAATGGCTGTTTCTTTTCAAAATCTTGTTTTGATCCAGCCTTTTAAAAAAATCAGCTCTGTTAGCTTATAAGTAGGTCCTAGATGCAGGTTTTTATCAAATGTATACTCTGTGTGGGCTTGATATACTTATTGTGATTATATAAATAAACTAAAAGTCATCAATCCTCAAAACAAATAAAACACATATGCATTTAAATAGTTACTAATGGCACATTGTCATATAGGAAGCCAGAATCTTCTAAATATATATGGTGTCAAGATCTGCCTTCTTTACTCTATGTATCATGATGTTTAAACCAATAAAGGTCACTGATTTTCACATTGGACACCAACCTAATGCAAGAGGAAATAATAACCTGTATTATTTAAACAAAACAATCTGCTTGCTGCTTAATCAGCATAGCCATGTGAACTTTGGCAAAGGGTGGTGGTTCTGTACCATTTTCTGCATGGGTCTGGCCAGTTCTCAGCAGGGGCAGAGAGAATGTCTGCTGTCATGTTTGGTCTACTGTTTGGAAAAGGCTCCCCCTACTCTGATTCTTTAGGCATGCGATGTCATCCAAATTCAGAAAGTGTACTTTGGTGGAAAACAGTACAGTTGTGGGAGAAGCAGTTCTAAGGGTGTGTGAAAGTTGAGGGCATGTGGAAGATGTTCAACGGGAGGAATGTAAGAATTTGGATAGAGGCAGAGAGGAAGGCCATTATAATTACAGCTCAGGGAAACCAACTGATTTCATTAAGCCATCAGCGAAAGATAAATACTATTCTGTGCTTAACAGTTTGGGTCTCATGCAGTCATTGCCACATAACACTGAAAAATGATTCTAGAAGATCACACTTTGTCCCTTCTCACATGCCTGAATGATAAGGCACATTTCTTCAGTATCATGAGGGTCTTCATCTTAGTAGAAGGACCATGTTCTCCTAAAAGGAGTGGCCATCAGGATCTCTCTGAGTGGGACCTGAGGCCATGTGTACTTTAAAATGCCCTCCAGAGGATTTCTCAGTTGGCTGATAGTCATCTTCAGCCTAAGAGATCAAAACTCCAGATTTATGCCCTGCTCCCTGCATCCTGCTCCCAAGGCCCATTCTGTCCTTCCTGCAGCTTTTCCCAACTGACTAAATGGCAGTCCCATCTCACCAGTTGCTCAGGTCAAAACCTTGGAGTTTTCACTGACCTAACTCTTTCTCACATACTCTAACTCAAATTCATTAATAAATCCTATTGGTGTTCTAATTTTGAAAAAAATACCCCCAATTTGACCAGTTCTCACCATCTTCACCATTACCACTGTGATCTAGGCAGCTACCATTTTCTTTCACCTGGATTATTGCTAGAATTTCCCCATTTCTATCCTTGCCACCCTAAAGACAATTCTAACACAGCAGTTGGAGCAGTTATTTTAAAATTTAAGAACAATTGTGTTTGCCTCTGCTTAAACCCACATGTCTCTCAGGGTGAAAGCCAGGGCCCTCAGAAGGGCCTGCCTCATGTGGCGCCACTCTTCCTCCGATATCATTTCACAGCCCTCTTCACACCCAAAACCTACTGCAGCCGCAGTGCATCCTTGATGTTCCTGGAGCACACTTAGGGCTCGATGCTCTTTGTACAGATCTCCTCCCTTCACTTCTTTCAGATCTTTGCTTAAATGTCATCTTCTCTAGAAAGCCTTTCTCTGAGACTCCATGTAAATCAACAGTCTTCTCTCTTTGGTCTCTACACCCAGTCCTCTGGCACCATTTATTGTCCTTAATAACTGCTTTATTTTCCTCCCTAGAATTTTTCACCACCTCGTATATATGTACTTATTGATTATATATTTTTTGTCTGTCTTCCCTAGAATGCACATGAGCACCATGAGGGCAGAAAATTGGTCTGTTTTGTCCACTACTGTACCCCCAGCACTTAGAGCAGTGCATTGTAGGTGCTCTCCAAATGTGTGCTGTATGAGTGAATGGATGAAGAGGTAGCCAATTGCAGATAGGCAGTTCAGGAACCAATGTACCTGGGCTCTCTCTGTTCCCACCCCAGATCTTCCTGGTTATGTAATTTGGGCAGGTTACTTCATCTCTTTGAGCTTTGGTCTTCTTTCTTGTAAAAATGAGTATAGGCAAATATAAGTGTGCCTCCCTCATACATTTGTGGAAGCGATTAAAATGAGTGTCAAGTTTTTAGCTCACGGTAAGTTGTTGAAATGCATTAACACTTGTTACCAGAGCACATTTCAGGTGTGTGGTAGGTAACAGTTCTCAGTGTAGTCCCTGACAACCTGCATCAGAACAACCTGGGATTTGTTTAAAATGCAGCTTCCTGGGCCCTAGCCAAGAAATCTGAGGAAGGCCCTGAAAGTTTTACAATTTTACAAGCTCTCCAGGTGGCTATTTGCATATTAAAGATTTAGAATTACGTGTTGGAGGGAGGAATGATGGACCATAATTAGAGAATGATAATCCTGAACCTGGGGAAGTGATGGGTCAGGATGAGGGGATCCTGCTGCTTATGGGAGTCAGAGGGACAGGCCTTTCCCTTTAGGTGTGTGTGTGTGTGTGTGTGTGTGTGTGTACGCACGCGCACAGACGCGTATACTCATGTGGTATGGTATAGTGTGTATGTGTATGTGGGGTGTGGTATTGGGAGGTTTGTGGGGTGTGGTGTGTGGTGTGTAATCTGAATGTGCTGTGTGTGTGTGGTATGTGGGGGTATATGTGGTGTGTGTGTGTCCACTCGTGTTGTATGGTTCAGTGGGGATATATAGGGTGTGTGTGTGCATATGTGTGTGGTGTGTGGTAAACGGGGGGGGTGTGGTGTGGTATATGGGGAATGTGTGTGTGTCTGTGTGTCTGTCTGTGGTATGTGATGTGTAACTGGCGATGATGGGTGGGACTGGGAAGTGAGTGTTGAGAAGTAAATTCGTCTTCTGGCAGCTTGCTGATTTTAAAATGATCTTGTTTTGAGGCAAGAGTCGAAAGCTGTGCCCTGATTATTTTCTTGTCCTTTGCAGTGGGATGTTCTATGATGGGAACCACACCTATCTCATTGAGCCAGAAGAGAATGACACCTCCGAAGTAAGGGCTCCTTCTGTTTCTTGTGGCAAATGTAAAAATTGATATTGGGAGCTTTGCCCCTTCCTTTTTCTGCCTTTTTTTGGTCTCTATTTTCATATTTTTAGAGTCAGGATAATAAATACAAATATATATATATAATTGAATATTGAATAAGTCAAAATCACAAGTGTTTTTTATTTTTATGTTTTTTTAATTTACCTTTTTTTTTTAGTTTTTTTTTTTATTTTTAAGAGACAGAGAAAAAAAGACAGTGCCAGCAGGGGAGGGTCAGAGAGAGAGGGAGACACAGAATTTGAAGCAGGCTCCAGGCTCTGAGCTAGCTGTCAGCACAGAGCCCAACGCGGGGCTCGAACCCATGAACCATGAGATCATGACCTGAGCTGAAGCCAGACGCTTAACCGACTGAGCCACCCAGGCGCTCCAACACAAGTGTTTTTTTAAAGTCTGTCTCTTTCGAGGTGCGTGGGTGGCTCAGTCGGTTAAGTGTCCGACTTCGGCCTAGGTCATGATCTCACAGTTCATGGGTTCAAGCCTCACATTGGGCTCTGTGCTGACAGCTCGGAACCTGGAGCCTCTCTCTCAAAAATAAACAAACATTAAAAAAATTAAAAAAAAATAAAGTCTGTCTCTTTCTCTGTATACTGGAAATACTTCCCTTCTGAGGTGTTCTGAAGCCTCCATTTTCATTCTGTCTCCACGAAAGACAGTGTGTTATGCTATGATTTGTCTTAGTTTGCTCAGGCAGTCATCATAGGGCAGTAGGGAGGCTTAAACAACAGAAATTTATTTTCTCACAGTTCTGATGACTAGAAGTCCAAGATGAAGGTGCTGGCAGGGTCTGTGTCTGTCAAGGGCATTCTCCTTGGATTGGGATGGCCTCCTTGCTATGCGCTCACATGGCAGAGAGAGAGAGGGAGAGGGAGAGAGAAAGAAAGAGCGAGCGCGCTCTGGTGTTTCTTATTCCTGTAAGGACTGCAGCCCCACCCTTAAAATCTATTTTAACATTTATTACCTTCTCATAGGCCCAATCTCCAAATACAGTCACATTGGGAGGTAGGGCTTAAACATAGGAATTTGGCAGGGTGACGATGGACACAAACATTCACTCTTTTACACACCAACTCAATAGATGTGTGATTTTGGACCTCACTTTCTTTTCTAGATTTCAGATTTTTCTCTCTTGCCCATTGTCTATAAGGCCTTGTGCTGATGAAATGTAGAAAAACCTGTTTTCTTAATTCTCTCCTTCATTTTCGTAAAAAACAATTCATTTTCCAAAAAAACTAGAGGAGGGTTGAGTTAATAGTATAGACAGCAGAGAAATATAATACACTTCCATTCTAGCTCTGTGCATAGAAACATTCTTCCTTGTATCGTGCAACAATGTTCAAACACTTAAGCAAGTACTTTCTAAAAATACACACTGTTTTGCCACCCATAAACGGAACCTATTTGTATTGTATTTTATTTTCTGGAGGTCTATTACGAGCTGTTGTATCACTTCGCCTGGCCAGGTGATGTTTTTTATGGCAGTATCATGAAACTTGATTGTCACATTTTATGTTTTTTAATCGAAGAAGCCAGAAGTAATTATTTGAATATTCATGAATTTTTCTTAGATGGAACAGGGCTTTGTCTGTTGGTTTGTCACAAAACTTTGTATGACATTTGAATTTTGGAGCAGGCTTTACCCGTCATCTGCCTTACCCGTCATCCTACTCCCCGATACCAGAAGAGCATTAGCTCTGCAGTCTTTGCCTAGCAAAACTATCTGGCTCTGAAAGTGGGGCAGGGATCCATGGAAAGGAACTAGTTATAAAAAGCATTAGCCCATTTTCCCAGATGTCTTACTTCTCCTTGGGGGAATAGGTTCATTCATTTATTTTCCATTACTGCAGGCTTTGGCTTCTCTGTCTGCAGAGGCATTTTGTTTCTAATAGGATATCTCTCTGGTGCTGGGGGAATCCAGGAGGGGGAGGGTTGCACAGTGGCTCATTGCCTTTCTAAACCCAGGAGAGCACATAGTCAAGCTGTGGTTCTTTTAGGGGTCTCTGCTGCTTCAGCTCTCATTGCCTGAGGCTGGGGATAGCTGGTTGCATGTGCTTAATCTCTGTTGTTTGTGTTATTGCAGGAGGATTTCCATTTTCATTCGGTTTACAAATCCAGACTGTTCGAATTTCCCTTGGATGATCTTCCATCTGGTATGGTATTCATATAATGACTTTAAAAAAAGTCAAGTTTAATAATTCATTTTAATGCTTTAGACCTAATCTATATGTGGAATGTCCTTAGCACATGACTGCTCATAACAGTTTTAGAGAGAAAGTGACATTAGGTCAAGTGACATCAAGAGGGAGAATAAAATGCAAACTGACCTCATGTTTGTAGTGGTTGAGTTTGGAAAAACACAGCTTGAGCACATTGGAGGAAGACTTTTTAAAATTATAACAATACAGTAGGGTATTTCTGAAAGGAGAAATACTGTTAGAGTAAAAATTGGTCTGCATAGAGAAAATATAGAGAAATTCATTTTCAGTGAGATACTGATTTTATAAACAGGGATGAACTTGTAATCATTTTGCCATTTGTTGTTTCCTCATCTTTTTTTGCCCCAGCATTCTCAGGAAGAATGATTATAGATTAATGCTTTTTATTTTTATGTGCTTTTTGTGAAAATAGTCTTTCCATCTCATATGTGTTTGTTTGCAGCCCCATTTATTTACAGAGGTTGGCTTGAGTTGATCCAAACCTTCGTGTGACAAGTAGGGCAGAGTACTCATACTTTGGGCTCGTTAGTTGAGTAGTGATTATACAGTGTACATTTGTCTCTGGATATACTGGATTCCTTGATTTTCTCCTCAAGACAGAACACACTCCAAATATCTGGTGTAGAGATGATTCCTTTCTTAGTGGGCCCTGCCCATGGTCACAGTACATTCTAATTTTTAATCTCATTTTTATCTTTGTTCAGCTTTGTGAGATTGATTTTATTATTTACATTTTATAGATAAAGAAATAGGCTCATCTAGCTTGTCTTTTCCTGGGCCCTCAGCTAGTCAGGGACTGAGCAGTGTTTGGATTGTGCCACTATGAGAATGTGTGCTGGGAGAGAGGCACGGGGGAAGTGGAATAATTATCCAATCGAGAGCATGTCTTAAACTACTGCCTAGGAAAACCACTTAAAACTGTACACTGTTGGGGTGCCTAGGTGGCACAGTTTTATGAACATGCAACTCTTGATCTCAGGGTCATGAGTTAAAGCCCCACATTGGGTGTAGAAATTACTTAAATAAATAAAAACTTAAAAAAAAACTTTTGGGACACTTGGGTGGCTTAGTTGGTTAAGCGTCCAACTCTTGATTTTGGCTCAGGTCATGATCTCACAGTGTCTGGAATTGAGCCCCATGTCGGGCTCTGTGCTGACAGCATGGCTCCTGCCTAGGATTCTCTCTCTCTCTCTAAAAAAAAGAAAAAGAAAAAAAAAAAGATTCTCTCTCTGTCTCTGCCCCTTTCCCCCCTTGTGTGCACATGTGCGCTCTTACTCTCTCTCTCTCAAAATAAATAATAAAAATAAACATTTCTTAAAAAGTTAACGTTGTCTCCTTATTGGAAAATGAAATGAGTGTTTGCTAATGTCCCTTCTCTGAAATAGATCTGTGACTCCTTGACCTTCTGCAGTTCTTCTTCTATCCTGCTGCCAAAGGGATAGGGGATCCACAAGTTTGAAAAGTCTGCAAATGAGCATATAGATGCTCTTACTTTACATAGACACTTGAGGCTGTTCCTTAAGTTCCCTTATGAAACTAATTTACAATCCCTGTGATGGGAAGAAAGTAAATTGTGACAGGCTGTCTGAGAATAAAGCTATAATCTAATAGGTCTTACTGGAAATGATGAACATTAATTAATATTTAAAGTAATAAATAAAGATCCCCCTAAGGACTTTACTGTAGGCTTGCTATGATACAATCATACAATTATTTTTTTAAGCTTTGTTCAGGGTTTCTTTTCTATACAAACTTTTTAAAGATGACTTGGCTCTTTTGCTGTCATTAACAATAATTTCGAACGTATTCTTCCCAAACTCCATTAGTTTCTGTCTCCATTAGTTTCTGGTTTTCTTTTCCCATCAGAAGTTTGCACTACCAGTTTTAAGAGTATTATTTGTCTTTCTAGATGCTTGGATTTATTATGACAAATTAGAACAAAAAAGTATCAAAACTGCAATTTTTGTGAAATAAGCTCAAGGGGAAGCTTTTTTACTTGAGATTTAATAAAGTTTTCCTGGGTCATGACTTCTCAGTAGCTTTGCCTTGCTATGCATGATGTATGTCTCAGAGACAGAATATGATCAGGTGTCCCCCAGACTTGTTTTACTGTGGACCTTTTTGTTTTACATGACACATCTCTCAGGACTAATGTTCCTAAGAAAACATTTGGGAAAGGTTGATTTACTTCCTATGGACTCCTTAGCACAGTCTGTTTTTAAAAATTAGTGCAATGAAATATATAAATCTTGAATACCATTAGATGAGTTTTGGCACACATGTACTCCTTTGGTGAGATTTGGCACATTTCCGTTATCCCAGCACCTTCTTTTTTGTTGTGTCCCAGTCAGCGCCTCCCACATCTGCCGTCCTTTTTGTGGCTTTTTTTCCCCCATAGATTAGTTTAGCCTGATTTAGATCTTCACGCATTATGTCCAACTTCTTTTGCTTAGCATATGCCTGTGAGATTAATGTCAGAGGTAGCAACAGTTTATCCTTTTTTAATTACTGAGTACATTCTGTTGTTTGAAGATACCACAGCATTTTATCCAACTGTTGATGGACCTTTGGGTTGTTTACAATTTTTGGCTATTCTGAATAGAATAACTGTAAACATTCTTATAAAAATCTCTTTTGTGGACACATGTTTACATTTCTTCTGTCAGATACCTGGCAGTGGCATTACTGAGTCATAACGTAGGTGTATGTTTAACTGTGCCATGGCGTTCTCAAACTTCAGAGTGCATCAGAGGATCTCAGGGAAGCTTGTTAAACACAGACTCCTGGCTGCATATCTAGAGGGTTTTTCCAGGCCACTTAATTGAGATATGATTGACATTAAAGAAAAGCTGTCCATAATTAATGTATACAATTTGACGAGTTTGGAGATAAATGTACATCCATGAAGTCATCACTGTAACCTATGCTGTAAACATACCCATTAATTCTAGCAGTTTCGTTTCACCCTCTTTATTATTGTTGTTGTTGTTATTATTATTATATTATTATTATAATTGTTAGTACTAGTGGTAGTGATAAGAATACAACATAAGATCTACACTGTTAGCAAAATTTTAAGTATACTAAATATACTGTTAACTCTGGGCACTGTGCTGTATAGTAGATCTTTAGGACCTCTCATTTGTACAACTGAAACTTTATGCCCATTGACTAATGCCTCCCTGTTTCCCCCTTTTCCTATCCCTAGCAACTACCATTCCACTTTCTGCTTCTAGGACTTTGACTCTTTTAGATTCCACATATGTCCTTCTGTGTCTGGCTAGTTTCACTTAACATAATGCCCTCCAGGTTCATCCATCTTGTCACAAATGGAAAGATTTCTTTTTTTTTTTAGGCTAAATAATACTTGATTGCATGAATATACCACATTTTCTTTATCCATTCATCCATTGATGAACATTAGGTTGTCTCCATGTCTTGGCTATGATGAATAATGCTGCAGTCAACATGGGGTGCACGTTATCTCTTTCAGATGTTGATTTCAGTTCCTTTGGCTGTATGCCCAGAAGTGGGAGTGCAGGATCGTAGGGTTGTTATATTTTTGATTTTTTGAGGAACCTCTGTACTGTCTTCCATAGTGGCTGTACCAGTTGCTAGAGTTTTTGATTCAGTACGTCTTGGATGGGTTAGGAGAGTTTGCATTTGCAGTAAGTTCCCAGGTATGCTGGGAATATGCTGATGCCATTAGTTCATGGATTTCACTTGGAGAACTATTGTTGTATGAGAAATTGCTGAACCTTTCTCTAAAGTGCTTATACTGTTTTACGCTCCTCAGCACTATATGAGAGTTCTGACTGTTCATGTCTTCATCAGCGTTTGCTGTGTCATTCTGTAATGAAGGTCAGTAGTGGGAGATCAAGTTGGCTATTTAGAAGATTCTTGATAAAGAAAGTGATGGTATTTACAGGAGAAATATGAGAAAAAATTGAGATAAATTAGAACAGGAATAGTGTCCATGATTGCTTTAATTAAATTCACTCACGATATGTGTATTTAGTATTAATATGAACACAATTATTTTAATTAATGTTCTATATTATTTTGAAGTGTAATATATATTATAAAATTTGTAATAGCCACATAATTGTAATTATCTAATTTGCAAATTATAACTTACATTAATTATCAATAATTATAATAACTATTAATAATAGTTATAGTTATAATAATAACTATATATATAGTTATTATATATATATAACTATAATATAATAGTTAATAAAGTATAATTAAACAATTTATTCTAGTAAGGGATAGTAAAACTTTGATTCCCCGTAAGAAATAAACCTGGCAAATGCAAGTTAAATTATTTTTATTTCCTTTTAGAACTTCAGCAAGTACACATCACTCCACCAAAATTTGTTTTGAAGCCAACACCAAAAAGAACTAAACGGCAGGTATGTATTCAACAGGTATATTCCATGATGTTTCGAAAATACTTGGCAACTTCCACTCATTTAAATCTACATTAAGTCTCTGTAAGATGGGGAAGTATTAGGTCAGGCATTTGTCAGGGTATAGTAAACAGTAAGGGTGACACATCTGTAGGAGCAGTGGAGATGGGGCCTTATTGTTTCATAAACTCAAAAAGGACTCAAGATAGTGATGACAATATAATTATTCATTTTACAGACAGATTATGGCCCCTGCTGTGGTATCTTGGGTTCTTTCTAACATAGGCCTGTTTCCTTGCCTGGGTTGTACCACATCATGAAGTCTACTTGAAAAGATACCCCCTGGGGCACCTGGGTGGCTCAGTTGGTTGAGCGTCCAACTTCAGCTTAGGTCATGATGTCACAGTTTGTGAGTTCAAGCCCCATGTTGGGCTCTGTGCTGACAGCTCAGAGCCTGGAGCTGCTTCAGATTCTGTGTCTCCCTCTCTCTACCCTTCCACCACTCACAGTCTTTCTCTCTCTGTCTCTCTCTCTGTCTCTCTCTCTCTCTCTCAAAAATAAACATTAAGAAATTAAATTAAAAAAAAGATACCCCCTTAAGAGTGAATCCATCAGGTTTTAAAGCCACAAAATGCTGTTGCCGCACTTGAACTACGTTGGAGTCTGGGATATAAACTCAGGATGTCAACTTTATGAATGTTCAGTGGATCTTGGACTTAGCAAAATAATGACTATTTGTATAATGCTTTATACCACAGGAAGTAGGTACTATTAATCCCCTTTCACATGAAAAAAAAAAATGATGTCTTCGAATGTGAAAATGACCAGAATCATAGAACTGACAAATGCTTTAGGTAGAATAAGAACTCTGGTCATCACAGTACCATATGATTTCACTCACTTGTGGAATCCAAAAAATAAATGAATAAACAAACAAAAAGCAGAATCAAACCTGTAAATATACAGAACAAATTGGTGGTTGCTAGAGGGAAGTGGGTGGGGGCATGGGCAAAACAGGTGAAGGGGACTGAGAGACACAGGCTTCCAGTTATGGAATGAGTAAATCATGGCGGTAAAGGGCAGCACAGAGAATATAGTCAGTGATACTGCAGTAGCATATATGGTCACAGATGGCAGCTACACTTGTGGTGAGCACAGCATAACTTAGAAGTTGAATCACTATGTTGTACACCTGAAACTAATGTAACATTGTGTGTCTAGTATACTCAAAAAAGAAAAGGAAAGAAAAGAACAGAACTCTGGTTATTAGAATTAAGATATCATACATTATGTATGTGTTTGGCATAAAAAACATAGGATGAGAGAAATAGATCTGTATTAAAATCAGGAATTTGAAGAAACCAGTTATGTTTTATTTAAAGTATGTTTAATAAGTATGATATAAAATAATTTTACAGATATATTTCTAATGTGAATAAAATTGCTTATTTTTATTGAGGCACAGGTACCTGTGCCTGGTCCTATTCTAAGAATTTTAACTGTATTAACACATTTGATTCTCCTAACAATCTTACGAGGATTGTATTATTATTATCCCCATTTTACTGATAAGGACATTGAAGCCTGAGAAGCTTCAGGCACTTGCCCAGGGGTATAGTGAGTTATCCAGTGGTGGAGTTCAGATTCTGACCTAGGAAGTCTGGTGTTCTTATAACCATATATACTTTATATACTGCCTCTCAGAAGCCCTGTGTTCCATGAATTGCTACATGAGCTTTATATGTTTGGTGAATATACATATATATTGAGGCCCAGTTAAATAAATAAAGATGCCAACAGGATTTAATTTGAAATAATATTTACTTTCATGACTTATGAGATCAGAAAACAGGATAGTTTTCTTTTGACACATTCCTTGAAGTTCTTCCTAAACATCTGTGACCCCAGTCATTTGAAGGCAGACGGACTCTAGATTTCTTTTTCTGAGACAGCTGTGGACCCCCGGAGGTGAGGTGCTGGAGCTGTGTGGCCAATATGGCAACTCTCTGACATTGAGAAAATGTTGAGTCTTGTTAGAAAGTCTTCTGTGTTAACTGGTAAGGCTTAGGTCTCTTCCACAATTACAAAGCAGATACTGTCATCCTAAAACAGCCACTTTTAATAAGACTAAGGTCATTGGATGTAGGTTATACTACTACTTGGTTTCCAAACCAAGAATTCTATCAACTTGGTGTAATAAGGGATTCGAATTTTAAAATAAGTTTTAAAATTTGGGAATGCAGTTAACACTGAAACAAAATCCACATGGCAGTAATTTTTTAGTTTATTTTAAATACAGCTCTCAAAGCAAATATTCATGCATTGATTAGGTTTGATTATATACTCTCATCACAAAAATGGCCATTGGACAAGTGAATAAAAAGATTTACTGAAAAAATGTATACCAAACATAGCATAATGGAAAGAGTTGGGGCACCTGGGTGGCTCAGTCGATTGGAATCTGACTGGCTCAGGTCACAATCTCTCAGTCTGTGAGTTTGAGCCCCGCATTGGGCTCTGTGCTGACACCTCAGAGCCTGGAACCTGCTTCAGATTCTGTGTCTCCCTCTCTCTCTGCCCCCTGCCTCCCCTTGTGCTCTGTCTCCCTCTCTCTTTCAAAAATAAACATTAAAAAAAACAAATTAAGACTTAATTTTATAGATCTTGTTAAAGACTATTATAGACTGACTGCAGGGAACAAAGGCATATGACTGCCTTAGTGTCTCCTACCAGTGGCATCCACTAATCATGATTTTGAAGGTGGCAAAAATTCACTGTTAAACAGACAGATATAATATAGATGTATTAGATAATCTAAGACTTCCTGGAGCTCTTAAAACTATCCTAACAAAAGCTCTTATATCATTTGGGGGATCCCTTAATCTGTACCAGAAGAAGGAGGGACATTATCAATCCCATATTTGGAGATTATAGAATAAAAGTGTCCATCAGACACTTCTTGTATCCTCTCAGAGATCCTCAGGAGCTTAAATTAAACAGAAAGAATGGACTTCATATGTTATAACCTCCAGATATACTGGTAAGTGAAAATAGCCTCATGCAAGAGCTAGTGTTAAGTACTAAGTAAAGTGTTAAGTACTAAGTAAAATATGTTATATTTGATTTTATACATATAAATATTTGTAGAAAGAACCAGTACTGCATACGCATTGTGGGGGAAGGGTTAACAACTAGGTAGACAGGGAACGGAAGTGATAAGAAGACTTTGACCCTGAACCTTTTGATAATTCTTTAGTCTTTGAACCATATAAATTTGTTACCTATTCAAAAACTAGGTTAAAATTGATGAAAATGAAAAAAAATTCTGAAGGAATGAAAGTGGGAATTTTCTCTCCTACATTTATGGTTTTTAAAATTAAAACATTTCAGCCTTATTGAATTATAATCGACAAAATTATAAGATACTTGAAATGTACAATGGGATGATTTGATATGTGTCTGTGTGTGACACACACTTACACATTGATTGTGAGAGGAATCCCACCCCCCATTGAGTTAATTAATACATCGATCACCTTTGCCTTTTTTTTTTTTTTTTTGGTGAAAACATTTAACCTTTCAATTATATAATACAATATTATCAATGTAAGTGTGCATCAACAAATGAATGCATCAAGAAATGTGGTAAATATATACAGTGGAATATCATTCAGCCTTAAAAAAGCAGGAAATCTTGTCATTTGTGACAACATGGATGAATGTGGAAGACATTATGCTAAAGGAAATAAGTCAAAGAAAGATAAATATTGCATTGTATCACTTATATGTGGAATCAAAAAGAAAAGGAAAGAAAAGGTCAAACTCACAGAAGAGAGTAGAAAAGTAGTTGCCAGGGGCTAGGAGTGGGGGAAATAAGAAGAGTTTGGGAAAAAGCGTATAGTAAAATGTGTGCCGTGATGTATAATATATTTTTTTAGTTAGTCACAGCTAAGTTCAGAGGGCTTTTTTAAGTGCTATTTCCTTTACTATATTTCAGCTTCGTCGACATCCTCGTAACGTAGAGGAGGAGACCAAATATATTGAACTGATGATTGTCAATGATCATCTCATGGTAGGATTTGCTGAATTGTTTGTTGTTTGAACTTGCCTGTGCTATGAGTATAACTGATGGATGCAAAAATATGTTTAGAAGAAACAAGAAACCTGGAAAATTGTGACTTGGAGAAGACATTTATGTGACTGAGTGTATTTGTTAGCCAGTAAAAACCTGTAAATTGGAACCATTCTTAGGTAGAAGTAACTAGCAGTATTTTATGAGGTTCCAAAAATATTTCTTTGACTTATAATTAGTCGGCGCCTTGGATTTGCTTAATTAATATTTTTATATTGAAAAAAATCAGTGAGGCACCAGTAATATGACACTTTAGTTTGCAATGTACAACTTTATCCTAGTAAAAGAAAAGCAGCTTTTCAACTTCTGGCTTGGTCTCCAGCAAACCGTATGGAAATGCTTATATAGGCAAGCAGTGAAGATTTTAGGAAAGGAATCTGGCAAAAGCTCCTTCTTGGGAGTCATTTATTTTGACTCAGAGTGTGTATGTTCAACTCTTGGGCATGTTGGAGTTAGTAGCTTACATTTACAGCACAACAGTAAATTATAATGGTAATTGTTCTAGGTAACCACAGTTTTAAACTAAACGTATTCAGTGATGAACATTGCTGATTTTTACTTAATTTCAAGTACAAGTGCATTTTAATTTACTTTAATTTATTTGAGGGAACATATGTCGTTTTTATATGATTAAATAAACATATTGATCATCTATTGTTAGTAATAATAATAATAATAACAGCCAGATTAAGTGCTTCTTCTTGGTTCAGCCTGGAACCAAGTTTTATCTTTCTACCTTTTTTGAAATCAGTGAATGTTACTATTTCCTGAGATTTTTACAAGATCAGAATAAGCTGTAAAAACATATATTTGGACGTTTTAGGACAGCACAGATTCACATGTCTCTAGGCAGGTAACACAAATGAAATGGGCCAGGTATAAAACAATGGGGGAGAGGGGTGAGGACTGCAGCAAAAGCAAAGTTACGCAGCCAGTCTAATGGGAGTGACTTGGCACTTGCTAGTTTTCACAACGGGGGGATGCTAATTTTAAGGGAAGCCAGAAATCAGGTTTTATGTGATATTTACTGTTTTTAAAACACTGTTGAAGTCAAACAAAAGGTTTATATCATCCACATCTAGCCTTTAAGCTACCTCTTTGTGACCCTTTAGGACTTTCTTCTCCTTACTGATTAATTTCTTATAGAATTGTAAGTTTTTATACATACAGCAGTATTCATGTACTCTTTTTCTGGCTGTCCACCCTACTTATATTTGTATGTCTTACAAATATAAGACATATATTCATAGACAACTCTCATGTTTTATCATTTTGAGTAACAATTCTGTGATAAAAATAAACATATGAAATGGATAGAATAAGTATTTTTAACATTTTATCTTGCAGTTCAATAAACTGAGGCCTCAAATGTTTAAGAGCCTTTCCTAGACTATACAACATATAAAGAACTAACTCTCAACTCTTACTTTTTTTTTACAGAAAGCTGTAGAGATATTTCAATAACTTTATGTTTTCTCTGCTGAGGTGATTACTTGCTGATGACTTTGGAAGCCCTTCACTTGTTGTTTGTTTTGTTTTCAGTTTAAAAAACATCGGCTTTCAGTTGTACATACCAATACATACGCAAAATCTGTGGTGAACATGGCGGATTTAGTAAGTATCAACTCTATTCAATATTGCCATAGAGGAATTTCATCTCCTGATTGCTAATAGAATGGATAATATGGTTCATATATTTTGGTGCCCTAAATTGCCCTTCAGACAAGGTGTCCTCTGCGTCCCTAGTAACCTTGCAGTGGACTCCTTGATTTTGATCTCTTGCTAGGAAGAGGATAAAAGGTGGTGGTCAGAGTTACACATGGATTTATGCTTGAAATTCTTCTTATATTTTTCACATTGAAAAATAAAAAGTTGAGTCTCAGCCCTTAACAAAGATACTCACAGAGAAACAGTACAGCGGTTATGCTGTTTTCAAGAGAGTGCCTGGTTGTCCGGGAATAATGCACTAAGTAATCCTACTCTGTTTACTTTCTGAATCTTTTCTTGGCAAGGCAATGCTGATACCTTCTCCATGAGTTTAATTGGGGCCAATCAGGTTGCATAGAAATTATATCCTTGGGGAGTTTTCATTGTTCCTTTTTTGGCTTGGGAAACCCAAGAACGCATGAATTCTTTTTCCAGGGTGCCAGAAAATAGACTCAGGGGGAGCCTTGAATAAGGGTGCAAATAAATATTTGTCAAAAAGTGATCTTTTGTTTCTAACTAGTGTTCTGTTCTTTGGGAATTAGTTAGTAAGCAGTTTGACTCTCTGTTACTCAAGGGAAATGCATATGAATTAGAAAAATTATCTCCCTTAAAGACAATAGAGTTTTTTACATTTAACTAAAATGCAAGGGTTTTCATAAAAGTAGATTTATATTCCTGTTCATAAATCATTTGATCTTACCACATGTGTAACTGGTGTGTTCATTTTGTTAATATACTAGATATATAAAGACCAACTGAAGACAAGGATAGTATTGGTTGCCATGGAAACCTGGGCAGCTGACAACAAGTTTGCCATATCTGAAAATCCATTGATCACCCTACGTGAGTTTATGAAATACAGGAGGGATTTTATCAAAGAGAAAAGTGATGCAGTTCACCTTTTTTCGTACGTAACTTATTATTTATTACTTTTTTTGGTTCCATGTTGAATGCTCTAGTACTTGTGACTGAGATATATCCTTTCTACTGTATAATGCAGGTAGAATTTGACATGGCAGATAAATTTGGAAGAAGTTTTAAAGTATAGATTGTTTGAAATTGTCATGAAAATGTAAGAGGTTTAATTTTGAATTATTTTATTACTGCATATATGTTTGTAGTTAATTTTTAAGATATTTTAACCAGACTATTTATTGAGTAAAAATACTGGTAATACTTATAAATTATTCTTAATAGATTAATTATATTCTCTTAAGTTTCTTTCTTTTAAATGTTAATGTTAACTTTGTTTTGGTTCTAAGGGGAGACATTAGTATTTCTGGAGTTTATTTTTAATTTCTTCTATTACAGTTTTTTTGGGATAATATGCATATGTGATGTAATAGCAAATTATATATTATAGCATATAAAAACCTGTTATCTAAAGAGCTATTGAAGGAAATTATAAATGCAAGTAAAAGAGTGTATTTTGAGATAACTTATAAGTTTTATATAATTTCAAATTTACAGAAGAATTTCAAGGATACTACAAGGAAATGTCTTATATTCTTTACCCAGATTCATCAATTATTTACATCTTGCCCCATTTGTTTATGATTTTCTTCCTTCTATCCTTCTATCCCTTTTTCTCTCCCTTCCTTCTTTTTTCTCCTTTCATTTATTTTTCTATTAATTTTTTTTTTCCTGAACCATTTGAGAGAGCAAGTTGGAGATACTCACATACTGGGCCTTCACTACTAAATACATGTATATTTCCTAAAAATAAAGACATTCTCTTATATCACCAGAGTAAATTACTAAACCTAGAACATTTAATGGGGATATAATACTTTTAAGTAACCCATGGTCTATATTTAAATTTCTCTAGTTATCTAAATAATGTCTTATTCCCACCCCCCATTCAGGACCCAACCTGGGGTCATGCACTGCATTTAATTATAATGTCTAATTTGGGAGATCTCCTCAGCCTTTCTTTGTGTATTTTGAGCTTAATGTTTTGAAGAGTGTAGGTCAGTTATTTTATAGAATGTTCCTCCTTGTGGGAATGTCTGATGTTTTCTTATTAAGAAATTCAAGTTATGCATTTTGGTCATAAATACCACAGAAGTGATTTTTGTATCCTTCTCAGTACATCATATTAGTAATTTTTTAAAACAGGTATAGTCCTGTTTAAGGTATTCATGTGGGGAAACATCCCTCACACTTTTTTCTTTGGCTATGTGTGTAAACAGTATTCACATTCCTCACTTAACTCAGGAATATATAGTATAGAAATGTATTTGTGTTGAGAAAATAAGTGTGGTAACTTAACAATGAGAGGTGCAGTGATATTTCAAAGATCAGTAAGAATTCTTCATTTCCTTTTCTAAAAGGGGAAGTCAATTTGAGAGTAGCCGGAGCGGGGCAGCTTATATTGGTGGGATTTGCTCGTTGCTGAAAGGAGGAGGCGTGAATGAAGTAGGTGTGAACATCTGTACAATACAAAGTGGTATGATGGCTGAAAATGTTTTCCTAATATTTAAGAGACCATTTCTCGTATTCCACATTCTCTAGATGTTAGGTTGTTTTATTAACAACTAATATGCTTACTATAAATGATCAGAGGACAAAGAATAGGAAAATAATGGAAGATCATATTTAATAATTCTGCTCATGTTCTCCTTAGAATAATCTCCAAATTTAGCTTTTTACAGGTTATGTAGAGAAAATATTTACTTTTACCTTTATTGAAAATAAAATCCTGTTTATTACTTTGGCTGATTTTCTGGAGAATTGAGTAATTCCCTGAAGCATTGGCTTCCTACCTAACAACCCTGTTGGGAATTTTCTTCCTTCTACAATATTTGGCTAATTTTTAGAGAAAAAAATGGACTAAGTTTTCCAAAGAAAACTTTCCTTTGGGTATATGCTTAGGGCACTAAGTCTGATGGAAGTCATCTACAAGAAAAATACTAAATTGACATATTGAAAAAAATATCTTTTATTGGTCTTCTCAAGTTTCTTTTGCCCACAGATCATTACCACTTCCTGTTGTTACTCATGCCATTTGTTTTCTGAAGCCACATTCTGTTTAATTAGGGGGAAATTTCAGGAGTGCAAATGGATGGACACACAAAGATAAACAAGTTCCAAATAATTTACACATTTATTTTTATTATTATCTAAAAGACTGACTTAAGTATATACAAGTATCAAGTTTTTCAGAATGTCACTGGTGAAATTTGGACTCAGAATTAGGCTTAAGTTTCTAAACCCAAAAGTTGGTGATTCTCTGGCTTCTAGGCTTTCATATAAGACTGTATCAAATATGGATTTATTTCTTACAGCTTTTTCCCAAATGCTCAATAGTTCAGCTTTGGCTACTGGTTTAACCTCTGCTAAATAAGATGCTTAGAACTTACATTTTCCAATTATATTATGACATCTTTCTATGGCCCATCTTAAATAAAAAATAATTTGTATTTACATGTATTTTGTTTTTGTTTTTCAGTTTGGGAAAACTGATTTAATGGCAGTTACACTTGCCCAGTCATTAGCCCATAATATTGGTATTATCTCAGACAAAAGAAAGTTAGCAAGTGGTAAGTTTACCCTTGTGGTTTAGTTGCATTTAAAATAGACTATCTATAAATATTTTAGAGAATGAGATTTTAAATTCATTTGCCTAATCAAAAGAGTTTGGGTAACAGTATAAGATAAACAGCCAGGGCATACAACATTTTTGTCAAAAGTAATACAAGGTAATATTTATTTACATTGTAGATGAAAATTTCCTATGTGTAATAAACATTTAAAACTGTGTGATGATAAATTCATTGTTGAATTTCACCTAAAAATTGAGGTCAGTTTGGTAATTTTAAATGTTCTAGTAGAGAATCTTAGGCATATAGGTTTAAGGCATACTTCTATTATGGTTTATTTAAAACATCTTTTAGTATAGCCACAGACATAGAATTTGTCTGCCAGGATCAGACCTGATAAAGGGCTTAGTAAAATATGGATCTAGTAAAATATGCTAGGATTACTGTCAAGGAAGAATATGTTTTCTCAAGTAGGTAAAGTAAATTTACCAGGAATGGTCAAACATTATATATTTGGAGTGAATTGATTAGAACCATATTTATTTTATTAAGAATAAATATAAATGTGATTGTTTATATTAATAACTGTTACCATTTATGAAGTACCCTTTATAAGACAGACAATTGAATGCCACTATTATCTACATCTAGATACTCATTTAATCCTCAAGATAAGCCTGCTCAATACCATTTATTAGCCCCATTTTACAGGTGACTGGATGTCAAAAGGGTAATGTCTCCAAGATCACACATAAATTAAGTGGCAAGCCCAGGTTTTGAACCCAGGTATTTTACCTTTCTGCTGAACTAGTATGCTATACTGCCTTCTGCCAGCAGCTTTGGTGCAGAGGTTTAAAACTGGACAAGAAATTACAGGAATTCTAGTAAGGGACTGTGAAACCAGAATCCTATAGTGATGCTGTTTTGTTGGTATGAGATTGTTAAGCCATTAAAACATTTTGTACATGTTTATTTATTTTTTGAAATAGAAAAACAGAGGCAGAGTGTGATCAGGGGAGGGGCAGAGAGAGAGGGAGACACAGAATCTGAAGCAGGCTCCAGGCTCTGAGCTGCCAGCACAGACCCTGATGCGGGGCTTGAACTAATGAGCTATGAGATCATGACCTGAGCCAAAGTCAGACCCTTAACTGACTGAGCCACCCAGGAGCCCCTGGGATTGTTAAGCCATTTTAAAGCAAGCATCAAGATTTTATTGTCATAAAAATTATATAATCTCGATATAGTCAGAGTAGATTTTTCTTGTTATACTTGTATAGAAAACTTCAAATATAAGGAAAATTAGAAAGCAGGTATTACTTTTTAAAAGGTATTTATTGAATAAAGTGAAGATATACTTTTTAAAAATAGGCTACTCTAATGCACCTGTTTTCACTTTATAACAAGGCATGTATATTCATTTTCTCTTAGGTGAGTGTAAATGTGAGGACACGTGGTCTGGATGCATAATGGGAGACACCGGGTGAGCCACTTCTCTTGGAAAATAACTCATTTTCCCTTTCCTGCTATGCTGTTGTCTTCTTAGGAATATAATACTCAGTAACTTAGTGCGTGGAACCTCACTACAGACATTAAAAAGAAAATCAGAAGTAGATTTTCTCAGTGGCTCTGTATTATAAAATATTTTCACAAAATAGTCTCTATTTATGAAAACAATTGATGTCATTTAAGATAGTAGACCAAAGATTTTTTAGCCTTCAGTCTAGGCCAGAATGTAACAAGTAAGGAACAGGTTTGTTCTTCATGGCTTCTACTAATTTTCTTTTGTCTCTTCAATTCTAATTAAATGGGTTGTAAACAGTAATGTGCTATAGCGTAAGCTGATTCTCAAAATCAGAAACAAGAAAAGAGCCTGGATTTATAGCTTTCTCAGATTTTTGTGGTGTAAATACTACAATGGCTGATTTCAAGCTACCAATAGTATGTCACCGAGCAAAGAGTGGGGAAGAGATGTGTACACTTTGTTCTCCTGAGAAACGTTTTCATTTCTAAACCTTTCACACATTATCAGGTGCCAATCTTCTATTTATTTTTTCTAAATAAATTGTACAACCATTCCTTTCATGTCAAGTTCATCACTACACCTTACTTAAACTTTTATCATCTTGAGTTCTTATTATTTTAATATTCCAGATATTCAGGCAACTTTCAGCCTTCCTTTCTCCCCTCATAAACTCCATTTCCCTCATTACTGAAAATGTATAAAGAAAAGAAGAGTAAACACATGTATACCATCACACAGCCTAAACAAACAAACAATAAACACCACCTACATAGTTAAATATTCCTTGCGTTCTCTTTTATTGGTCCCCAGCCCCAACCAAAGTAACTACTGTCTTGAATTTGGTTCATATCATTCACAAGCACCTTTTAATACTTTTACTATTTATATGTGTGTGTGTGTTGAAGCAATACATAGCATTGTCTTGCAACTTTTAGTTTCTATGAAAGTAGTCATATTATATGTAGTCTTCTGTGACTTGCTTTTTTTGATCTTTATGTTTGTGAGATCTATCCATGCTGATAATATATAGCCCTCGTTCACTGAAAATATACAGCACATATTTCTCCATTCTCCTCTTCACGTGCGTGAATTGTATCATTTTCCTGCTTAGAACTTTTGTGTCTGTTGTCTGAAGAGTAAGATTTGAATTTCTTTCTCCAGTACTTAGATGTGCATAATCTTTCTTTATCCTCATTTATAACCTCATTTACTACTACTCTTCATGGTCGTCGGTTTGCTTATTACCATAATTATACAGGGGTTTCTAGCTTTTTTGATTTTCTAACGATCATCCTACACTGATTTTAAGCTTCTTAAAACTTTGCTCACAATTAATGTAATTTCCAGCCTCTTTTGATTCCTTCAGTATATTCTCTTCATCTGGAATTCTCATTTATCTCTAACCACATTTTTAGGCTTTTGAGATTTATTATAATTTTAACTCCTGCATTGTAATTTAATTCCATATATCCTTATACTCACCAATTAGTTGTGAATTTTTGAGGATTACATCTTACACTAATAGGTATTTTTGTTTGGCCTCACACCATCACCTCTGGACACTCTTGATTTTCAATAAATATTCATTGGTATTTGAATTTTGAACTCTCAAGAAATGTATGACAGGAAAATAAATGATCGAGGGAATGTATATGCAAACATGTATTAAGATATTTTTCAAAATACCTTTGGGACTTTCTGTTTAGTAAAAAAAGGAAATGATAAAAGTCCTTATCCATAGCTGTAATTTTCCAACAATTACTAAATTTAAAGCTAGAGGTTCTTATCTTTTAAAAGCTTATATTTGATTATTCTGTTTAATTACTAAAAACGAAATTTTATAGACCATCTACTTAGACTAAGCATAATGTGTAGCAAAATCAAATGGCGACATTCAGAAATATGTATAGCTGTTTGCATTGAACTCCTCTTGCATCAAATAGATGTGTGCAAGAGAAAAGCTTTTTATGTAAAACATTCTCTAGCACAATGCTATATATAATATGAGCTGTGTCAAACACCGCATGTCTACTAGTTATGGACATGTATTTCTGATGGGTATTCTCTCATTTCTACTTTCTGAAGTTTCTGTGTACTCCTAAATGTTGGAAAGCATGTCGAAATGAACACCAGTCCTATTTAAAGATATAAAAATTAAACTTTTAAGAAAGCGTTGAATATAATAGATACATTACCCTGCAAATAGGTAGATATAGTTGCCCTGCAAAGTAGATATAGTATCCTGCAAAAAAGAAGTTTTTGAGAAGAGCCTAGGGAGATTTCGGCTTTCAGGTATGTGAAGAGCCATGGCATGGTAGAGGAGTTAGTTTTATTTGATACAGGTAACTTACACAGAACTGTGTGTGACAGTTATAGGAAGTCAGACATGGAACAGTGAAGGTAAGAGCAATTCACAAATTCCTACTGTTCATATATAGAAAAAGATTTCCTGTGAGGTGGTGAGTTTCCCGTCACTGCTGAGAGCAGACTAAACCCCCAGCTGGGCTGTGGGCAGAAGGCTGGGCCTGGCTGGGGCCCCAGAGGCCTCCTATGCAGGGTAGAGGCTGAACTAGACTTGGAGTCCAACACTAGGAGTCCAACACTAAGCATTAGTTACTTTTTCTTTGCCAGTAGGGAGCCATCTCAGGTTTTGACAAGTAGAATAAAGAGGGAACTTAAAGAAATCCTATTTAAATACCATAATTCAGACAAAGATATGCCAGATGGATTAGAGGGGAAGGTGATTAAAAACATCGGCTAGGGTGTAGGCAAGGAAAGGAAAAAAGTAAGTAACAATCTTCTCAAATAAAGAATTAAGTTCATGACCTATTAGGAAGATGAAATGAAGTGAAGGAAATAAAATAATTCAGATAATGTAAACCCAGGATACCTTTATTTGGCATGAAATACTTGTAAAATTAGTTAAGGGTGAATAATCATTGTAAATTTCACTAATTGATTCACAAAACATTAACTTTTATGCTAGAAATAAGGAGGGATATAAGTGGACATCATACTTCCAGGCTTGTGGGAGAGACTTTATAAAAACTATCTGCTATTCTCTTAATTATGTTTTCACTTTTATAAAAGTTCAATGTAAGACAATTTTTGAAAAATAGAGAATTGAATATTGCTTCTTTCCCCATTATTTGGTAATAGCCATGGTTAATTTGAAAATACTGCTAATTAGTATTTTTTTCTCTTTCCATGTTTATTCTTGCTTTATAAAACTTGGGTCTTGCATATGTTATTGTTTATTCATCTTTTACTTCACATATTATATAGTAAGCGTTTTTGTGAGTATTTTTCTACACCATACTATTATATTTTATTAATATGTCAGTTTAATTAACAGTTTCTTATTTCTATACATTTAGATGATTTTCATAGTATTGGCTATTACAAATTGTGTAATAAATAAATTGTGTAACTTCCAGTGGGAAGTTCCTCTGTTCCAACATCTGTGTACACATAGCTAGTTATTTCCTCAGGAAGAATTTCTTAAAGCAGAATTATCAGATTTAAGGATATTTCTCATTTTGAAGGTTCTTAATATACATTGCCATTGTTCTCTAGCCACATTTCTACTGATCCTTTGTTAGTTTTTTTTGGTATACCTTTTTTTTTTTTAACATTTTGACATAAACTTAAGAAAAGTTGCAAGAATAATAACAAAGAACCTCCTCTGAATCTAAAGTTGCTAACTTGGTGTGGCGTCACCCCCAAGCACCTCAGTATGCACAGACAAGCCCGCCCTCCTACAGAACCACAGTGCAACCAAGGAGATCATCTAATTCCTAGCCCTCATTCAAGATTAGCCCTCTCTTTCAAAAATGCAACTTTAACAGAAGGTTCAGAATCAAGCATCGCGTTTAATTTTTATATCTCTTAGCATCCTTCAATCTGGAACGGTTCCTCAATTTTTCTTTGACTTTCAGGACTTTGACACATTCATAGATTATAAATCAGTTATTTTGTAAGATGTTCTGCAGTTTGGGATCCAGCCCGTTTTAATATTTAAGAAAGACTCATTATGAAATAAATTATTCCTAACTCTGATAGAAAATACAGGTATATGTGTGTTTCCTTTGAATGTGTATGCTAACAATGAACAGCCCATAGTCCCGATTAGTCACCAAATGAATAATTTAGAAATGTACTGGTAGGATGAACGTCTTATGGATTTAACACAAATGTTGTACGTAAGTGGAATTTATTCTTTCATTTTTTAAGAATAATGTTACAATTTTAACAATGTTCAGATTTAAGACTAACATACAGATAAGGGAGACTAAAATTGAACCCAGTTATTGCCTTTCTTCTGTCTTATACAGGTATTATCTTCCTAAAAAGTTCACCCAGTGTAATATTGAAGAGTATCATGACTTCCTGAATAGTGGAGGTGGTGCCTGCCTTTTCAACAAACCTTCTAAGGTAATAAATGTGATTAGAGTTATTAGTTACTAAACTTTAATATAATTGGTAGTTATATCATGTGATGTTATATTATAATCTATTATAAGCACCAGTTTTTAGCCGGTGGGTCTTACTAAAGAAGGCTTTCTAACTTGGCTTATATGTACATATACTAGATATGTGAAATATCTGAATTTTATTTATTTTTAATTTTTTTAAATATTTTTTTTGTTTTGGAGAGAGAAAGAGAACACAAGCCAGGGAGAGGCAGAGAGAAAGAGAGGGAGACATAGAATCTGAAGCAGGCTCCAAGTTGTCAGCACAGAGCCCAACACAGGGCTTGAATTCACGAACTGTGATATCATGACCTGAGCTTAAGTTGGACGCTTAATCAACTGAGCCACCCAGGCGCCCTAAAATATCTTCATTTTATTTTATTTAATTTTAATTTTAATTTAATTTAATTTAATTTAATTTTATCTTTATTCATTTTTGAAAGAGACAGAGAGACAGAAAGACAGAAAATAAGCATGGGAGGAACAGAGATAGAGGGAGACATGGAATCTGAAGCAGGCTCCAGGCTCTGAGCTGTCAGCACAGAGCCTGATGCGGGGCTTGATCCCATGAATGCGAGATCATGACCTGAGCCGAAGTCAGATGTTAACCAATTGAGCCATCCAGGCACCCCTAAAATATCTGCATTTTAAAGTCAGCTTTAATTTTAGGCATTTGGGGCTATTCTGATAGGGATAGAAAGTAGGTAGAAAGACTCTGTTCTTTCTGAAAAATGATTAGCTTACAAAGATGGTTTCATTTGCCTTCTTTCTCATGTTCTTGGTTCCTTTTATGTTTGTTTGGATATGTAATCACAACTCATACTGATAGAAATGGGAGCATTTCTTCCCACATTACTCCCCACCACTGCCTTTCAGAATGAGCAGTATGATTAAAATGACTATTACTTCTCAGTATAAAAGCCAAGGCTGCTTAAAGCAGAAAAGGAGAGTCTTTGTGTCTTAGACTTTGTCAGAGGCTTTTCCAACGCTCAGGGCATCTTCTGGTTACTGACTTGAAAGCAGGCCTTCCTCATGCATTTGGAAGACTGCATGCAGTAGAACACTTTGCTCTTGTTAATTATGTGAACCATTCTGTGCTTCTCTGCGCCACAGCGATGAGTGGCATTGCCTTTATAATCATTTTACCTGGTTTCATTCTCTGTCTCTTCCAGTGAAATTTAGGAAGAGTATCATATTGCCTTGAAAAGCAACTTGACAATTTTAAGAGTCTTTGCAAAACTTCAGAAGGGATATTTGAACTAAATCCCTGCTGCTGTAAATGAAAAACAATTGAAGCCTCTTTACCAAAATAACTGATTATTCTGAACTTGGAGTTTAAGTGTGTTTTTCATCTTGATAAGTTTTGGCTTTCAAAGCTGTCTCATTTGTTATGATCCCTTTCAATTGAAAATAGAATCTAAAGATGTGTTGATTATTTTGTAGCAGAGGAGAGAATATTTGAAATGAGGTGGGGGTTTTGTTGTTGTTATTGCTGCTTTTTTTTATTCTGTTTTTTTCCCCTCTAGTTAGTTAAGAAAGGGTGTGTGTCTGTGATAGGTGTGCGTTCCATTCCATTCTATAACACGTAAACTTTGATGAACTTCTGAATGAATATTCTATAACTGGAGCATAGCAGTTACTTACTAATTTTAGCTATCACTGTAAGGTAAGTTATGATAACTTAATTGATAGATAGCTTAGTTGAAAAATAACATAATTGATGCAGAGTTAAAAAAATAAAATGGTCTTAAAATGTGCTCTTGGGGGCAACTGGGTGGCTCAGTCAGTTGAGCCTCCGACTTCGGCTCAGGTCATGATCTCACGTTTGTGGGTTCGAGCCCCGCGTCGGGCTCTGTGCTGACAGTTCAGATTCTGTGTCTCCCTCTCTCTCTGCCCCTCCCCCTCTCATGCTCTGTCTCTCTCTGTATCAAAAATAAATAAAAAAACATTTAAAAATTTTTTTAAAAATGTGCTCTTGTAAAGGCCAAAAGTTGCTTCCGTCTCTGGGGCAAATTATTATTACTGTTACCTGCAAAAGTATGTTAATAGGCGGAGCTCTATTTTATATTAAATAAATCAATGGATTTATTAATTTTTGTGATGTTTTCCTAATTGTCTGTGAAATAACTTTCTATTTCACAAAGAGAGATAGTTAGTAGGCCTTCACAGATAATTGAACTTGATTCTTACAACAGTTTGTGATGTAGATGGGCCTCTAATGTTATTATTATTCTTGCTTGAAATATTAAGGCCCCTGTGTTCAGAGAAGACAAGCCATTTGCCCAAGTTAAGTAGCTGAGCCAAGATTTGAACCCAGACTTTCTCTCCCCAAATCCCTTGCTTCCTGTTTGAAATGAAATTTCAGGGGTCAGTCTGGCTTGGGGCCAATCAATGGCTAGATCATCTTTATTTTGGTGGAATTTACTAGACTCGATATGTATATTACATGTGTAAATATAATTAAATCTGAAATGGAAACAGAAGTAGACACTTTTGTTCTAAAGTTCCCAGTTTTAAAATTCTAAAGTTAAGCTTTCAAGTTTGGGAAAATAAAAATATACTTTGAAATGACTGATAGGTATGTCGCATGCATAGGTGTGGCACTTATGGTCCCTCATAAGGTCTTTGATCTTGATTTATCTATATTTTAGTTCCCTTTATGGTTTCATCCCACAGCTTCTCGATCCTCCTGAGTGTGGCAATGGCTTCATCGAAACTGGAGAGGAGTGTGACTGTGGGACTCCTGCAGTAAGTCTCTGGGTGTTTTGATTATTATTATTATTTTTTTTTAGGTTATTCAGGGTCATCCCAGGTCTATACACTGAGACATATCCAGTTGATGTTATGTCTGGAAATTTTATAGGATATATGGAAAAAAGATTATTATTGGGGGGGTCTATATGCATTTATTCAAAAATATCCTGGAATTTTCAGGAAAATGACATGAGTTTCTGATGTTTTGCAAATGTTTATATTCCTTAGGAATGTGTCCTTGAAGGAGCGGAGTGTTGTAAGAAATGCACCTTGACTCAAGACTCTCAATGCAGTGATGGTCTTTGTTGTAAGAAATGCAAGGTAAATAAATGTTGAACACTGACTAATTGACAGAAAAAAGGATATATTTGATTAAATAGTTAAGGCTGGGTAAATATAATGTAATAACAATAGTAGCATCTAAGATATATTCAGTGACGAAGTGCCAGTGGGCCCAGTCTTGCACCATGTAAGTCAGAGAGCTGGGTCCTAAACCTTGTTAATCTCCTCAGTTTGTCTTCCTGTTACTGCCTCCCTGAGAAACTTGCACGTTAGATGAAGCCAGGTGTTCCTAACCTTCAAATGATGTTTTTCCTTTCTTTGTACAGCCAAGTGGCTGTTCAATAGATTTTTTTTTTCTTGACATTCTGCTTGGTATAGGTCTTGCATTAGCTATTGAGAGAGAGCAGAAGCTGTACTTTTAGACATGGTAACACTTCATGTGAGAGTTTAGAATGCATCTTTATTCACATTATCTGTTTTCATCCTCCCAATGGCATCCTATTCCTGTCTCCAAATATTTAAGCCTTAACATCAGGACAAAAAGTTATTTGAGGCTTATCTTTTTCAAATAAATCTATTTCTTTTTTCTCTTCTCATATAAAATCTGGTACAATATTCTACATTATCTTTGAGGTTTACTATCCATCTTGGTGTATATATATATATATATATATATATATATTTTTTTTTTTTTTTTAAGCAGAGAGAACCTGAGGAGGAGAGGGGCTGAGGGAGAGACAGAGAGAATCTTAAGTAGGCTCCCTGCTCAGTGTGGAGCCCAATAAGGGGCTCAGTCCCATGACTCTGGGATCATGACCTGAGCTGAAATCAAAAGTCAGACACTCTACTGATTGAGCCACCTGTGTGCGCCTAGTATGTACATTTTATGGAGGCAGTGCCTGGGACTTACCCAGTAACTGCCACAAGTTTTAGTGAATATTTGTTGAATGAATAAATATGTACAACACTGTCTTCTTCTTTATTTGCTGATTGACTAAATTTAGTCTCATGGGTTAAGGGAGAACGGGTTACAAACCTGTCGTATTAAGTATCTGCTGTGTGTGAGAGATTGTGCTAAGCTCTTTCATCTTACATCAGCATGTATCTGGGTTTCTCCACCCTGGCAATATTGACCTTGTTGGCTGGATAATTTTTTTGGTTTTGTTTTGAGGGTGTGTCTTGTGTACTGTAAGTTATTTAGCAACATCCCTGACTTCTACCCATTAGATACAAACACCACCCCTCCCAGCCATGACAATCAAAAATATTTTGAGACATTGTCAAATGTCCCCTTATGGGTAAGATCACTGCTGGTTGAGACTGTTGTCTTAGACACTTTTGCTTATAACCACACTTTTGGGAAAGGCGTTATTATCCTTATTTTTCCAGTTGAGCAATCCTGGTCTCAAGGAAGTGATAGAACCTGCATATGCTCATTCAGCTATTAAGGAATAGATGTGAAGTTACATCCCAGATCTGCTGGCAGCATGCGTGTTGTTTCCACTTTATCACTGTCTCTGGCAGCTTTTTAAGACAAGTGAGGCACTGGCAGAGATCTCTGAAAGCACTTTCTAAAAAAGGAAGATAAAATGAAGCATGAAACAGACATTTTTAAATTTGGGCTGTGTCAACTGTATAATCTGTTAGCTTCTCCAACTGCCATCACAACGTGTCTCCAATCATTTATTTCAATCTTCAACGTTTTAAGTCTACCCATTTTTAAAATGCCATTTTTATTTAGAAGTGTAGAATTAAGGTCTTTGAGGGGCGCCAGGGTGGCTCCATCAGTTAAGCGTCCGACTTCGGCTTGGGTCATAATCTCACGGTTCGTGGGTTTGAGCCCCGCGTTGGGCTCTGTGCTGACAGCTCGGAGCCTGGAGCCTGTCTTCAGATTCTGTGTCTCCCTCTCTCTGACCCTCCCCTGCTCGTGCTGTCTCTGTCTCTCAAAAATAAATAAAAATCATAAAAAATTTAAAAAAAAAGAATTAAGGTCCTTGTGATATGAACGTTTAAAGGAACAAATATAAAATAATAGAATTACAATATATACAATTAAATGTCATGATTAACTATCTCACAAAGTAAGCTACAGCTATACCAGTCAAGTAAGAGCTTTTTACCACTTTCTCTCTCCTGCACCCCCAGCTCTTACTTCCACCCTAAAGTCCTAGAGGAGCCAGAGGCAGGATAGTGAATGAAGGAGGGAGATTAGAAAAACAGGATGAGAAATCCTGTGTATCTCTGTTTTTCTGTATATATTTATGTTAAACTATCTATAAGTCAGAGTTGGCAAACATTTTGAGTAAAGGGTCAAGTAGTAAATAGTTTAGGCTTTGTGGGTTATAAGCTCTCTGTCTCAGTTACTCAACTCTGCCTTTGAGAGCAGCCATTGAAAATACAGAAACAAAGTGCGCCTGAATGGCACAGTCTGATTAAGTTTCCAACTCTTGGTTTCAGCTCAGGTCATGATTTCAGTTTCATGAGTTCAAGCCCGTGTTGGGCTCTGTGCTGACAGGGCGGAGCCTGCTTAGGATTCTCTCCCTTCCTCTCTCTCTCTGCCCCTCCCCCACTCGCACTGTCTCCTTCTCTCTCAAAATAAATAAATAAACTTTTAAAAATTTTTATGAAAAAAATACAGAAACAAATCAGCATGGTTGTGTTCCATTAAAACTTTATTTATAAAAACAGATGGACAGCCACTTTTTGTCCTCAAGCCATAATGTGCCAACCCCTGCTCTATATAACATTGCCCATTGACTTATTATTTTTCTTTACTCATTAGTAAGTTCCAAGAGGGCAGGAATTTGGGTCACTTTATCTACTGCATATCCCAGCACTTAGAGCAAACTGTCCTTCACTGGGCTTTCTTTCAGAAGTTTCTTGGCAGTTCTAGAACATTTACACTCTCATATACACTCCATTTTAAATCTGCTTATATTTCTATCTGAGATGTTCTAAAATTGTGGCTTACTTACCCCAATCCCCAGAAATTGGAAGGACTAGAACCAGAGTATATGAATTTAAATTGTCTTGCTTATTTCCTTATTTTCATGGCCTATTTACTCCCACTAAAATGTGAGTTCCTTGCCAGCAGGATTCTTATGGTTTTTTTCTCCACTGAATCCCCAGTGACTAGAAAGTGCCTGGCACGTTTTAAGTGCCTACTAAATACTTGGTAAATGAATGAATACAAATTTTGTTTGGATCTTCTAAAAAAATACCTGTTGAAATTCTGAATGGAGTGGGCTGTTCATATTCTAGGAACAATAGCAAACTCAGGTGCCTGGAGGTTGTGAGCAAGGGAGAGAAAATGGAAGTTAGAGGGGGAGGGAGGGGCCCACATAAAGTGTGTGTTTGTGTGTGTAGACATAGAAGCATAGAATTTGTTAGTATTTTGGAGAGAGAAAAAAAAATGGTGTGGAAGAGAAGAAGGAGGATGATGACTTTGTGTATCTGTTTGTTTTGTTAGGATAAAGACTCTAGCAATTTATAAATTCAGTGAGCCTAAATTTTTATTTGTAACACCTACACTTATGAGAAATATTTCAGGTAGTTGAAAATAGACAAAAGGAAAAAAAACAGAGGAAAAACTCTTCTCATATACAGGTGTACAAATAATAGACATTAGACAAGAATAAAAGACTAAGGCATAGATCTATATAAAAATGAGGCAGGAGATAAAGGACAGGATGGGAGGAAATAGCTGTGCCAGAAAATCTAACTTTTGCAATTCAGCCTGGAATGTAACATTCAGATTTTTGGCAGATAAGGCAAAAAAGAGTAATGTGATGAAGGTGCCAGTAAGAAATGAAGAGGAAAGTGTAAATCCAAAACCTTTTTGGGAGGAAGAATTAGTAGAACTTGTACTGACTTGTACTTCTGGAGAGAGGTACCATCAAGATGTACCCTGTTTTAGTAGATATTGTAAGACTTCTGTGTGCTGAGTATGCAAATTCTTTCACATAAGACAAACTCTCTGAAAACTTATTAAATGAGCATTTCATTCAGTAACTGGTTTTCACAGACTACGCTCTTAAAACAGTTTAAAATATTCTTATCCAAAAATATTCATTTTGCCTTTTTTTTTTTTTTAAGATGATAGATACCGTGAGAGATTTTTTTCTTCGACAGTTTTACACACTGATTTTTGTTCATTTTAGTTTCAGCCTACGGGGACTGTGTGCCGAGAAGCAGTAAATGATTGCGATATTCGTGAAACATGCTCAGGAAATTCAAGCCAGGTAACCTAACAGAATCATTACCCTAAACCTGACAGGGAAAGAGCAGGGGTAGCTTTAGTGCCCTGGCCCCCAGGCAAAGTGTAAAGGTACACGATCTTCTATCTTTCCTCATCAGTTCTCATTCTCTCTTTATTTCCTGAGAATTTAAGTTCCCATGATCAAAGCTTGAGCAGATATTCAGCATACTTTTTCCTTAATGTTGAACTAGCCTAAGACTGCACGTCTGCCTTAACTATTTTGTTTTTATTTTAAGGAGAGAGTGAGAGGCATTTGCTTTTTTGTCTAATTTTCTCTTCAGCTGGTTGAGACAGGAGCCAGCCAAGAAAAAGAGACCTACAGAGCATTGGGTTGTGAGAAGGGATCTGTTCTGTCTTGACTCTTGTTGATCTGAGACCACTTGCATCACCCCACCCATTAATAACTGCTCTTGAATTTCGTGTCATGTAGCTGTAAATGGAGAAGATGGGGGAGCTGATAAACTTCGGTGAGACTTCACAGATTTCACTTGGTCCTTGTATATACAGACAGTCTTCAGTTGGCACAGTGGTGCGGGACCATAAAAATGACCATGCAGGCTGAAGTCATGTAAAGTCATCTTAATAGTCAGTGGCAAAAATGGCAGTTGTTCTGTGATCTTTCAAAAATGTTCTCAGCCTACTAAAACTTCTCTTATTCTTGGTTTTAAGTGAATAGGGAAAAGAAAAAAATAAACCAGCATTTATTTAGCATGCTAAATTAAAACAGAAACATTGAGAATTGAAAGCTTTATTTTTTTGTAAAATCCTTATCAGGGGTAGTTTGAGCTGTGCATGCCTTCTGTTCAGAAACCTTAAGACCCATACTAAGCATCTCTTCTATGCCTTGTTCAGTTGTCAGACTCCCTTCTAAGTTTGGATCAGCTTTTGACATTTTATCCTTTGTATTTTCAATGTCATGAAATATCTCCAGGAGATGTGAAGATGTGAATGTGAGGTTGTTTTTTTATTTTATTTATTTATTTTTTGTTCTTTTGTTTTTGTTTTTGTTTTTTGTCAAACAGCAGTATCAGCATTCCTAGTCAGTGATTTTTTTGCTGTAACTCAATTTACATTTGATTTGAATTTCACTTCTAGTGTCATCATTTTTCATTGCTTTTCTGCACTTTCATCTTTGCTGGCCAGGTCCCTCTGACAGTTATCCAATTTTATAAAATGTCACATGCTATAACTCAGAGACAGAGAGGTGTCACAGCTACACCCTTTGTTGTCTGTGCATGAACTAAATGCATATGGGCAACGACCAGTCCCTGGCGGACTTTGTGAGAATCGACAGGATAGATCACTGGCCGTGATGGGCACCTGCCATATACCTAGTGATCATGGACTAAATGAGCTGGCAGCAAAGTTGTGCTTTATGCAATTACTCACAGTCAATACGCTATGGTAACTCAAATTAGAACTGTGTCATTGGGGTACTGATGTCATTTAACAAAACCGTGGGGACTGAAATTCATGTATATTGGAGCCATGCAAAACAAGGACAGCCTACATATTTTTCTTCTACAGAAGAGGGATTCAGTAGTGGTAAACCTGTATTAATCATTAAAAATGTTTTATTTTAAAGGTAGTCATCCTAAGAGACTAAAGATCTTTCATGTAAAAGTATTTTCTTTTCTTACTATCTGATTAGCATTGTTTTTCTAAGTTAACACATAGTGATGACGAGGATACAATTAATGGTTGCCTTATATGTTCTTAGAGGGAGAGTATATTAGAGCAACTTCTTTGGAAATACAATAAGCAGGAGTTTTAAAAAAAGAATCCCAAATCCAAAGATGGCATATAAAGATGCTCTTGTTGAATTAGTTGTAACAGCATAAACTGGGGATAATTCTAAGTGAATATTGTAGTACAGTGGTTATGTGGTTTGTTAGCACAGTGCAGTGTACTACAGCTATTAAAGATATTCCCTACAAAAAAGCTTATTAGGACATGAGGAAATTCATGTGATGAAAAAATAAAGGGAAGAAGCCAAATATAAAATATTACCTATAACTTGATTATCTACCTGTGTTTAAAAAATCAAATTTTGGCAACACCTGGGTGGCTCACTCGGTGAAGCATCTGACTCTTGATTTCGGCTCAGGTCATGATCTCACATTTCGTGACTTCGAGCCTGGTGTCGAGCTCTGAGCTGACATTGTGGAACCTGCTTAGGATTTTCTATCTCCTTCTCTCTTTCTGCTCCTGCTCCGCTCTCACACTTGGTCTCTCTCAAAAATAAATAATAAAAAAAAATAAAGAATAAAAAATAAAGTTTTGTAGAAAAATACAAAGAAATAATGTACCATAAAATAAAAAATTGTCTTTGGGTGGTGGAAACATGAGAGACATTTTTTGTGTTTTTACTTTTTTTACATTTCTTAACTTTTCTTAAGTGAGTGTATAATTATTATAGATAGGAAAAAATGTGTAATAAATTTAAAAATTACTGTTCATAGCCACACAAGAATGCTTTACAATTTTCTGCAATTGCTACAAGGGAAAACCAGAGCTATAAAATAGCATGTTTTTTCTAATGTGCGCAAGGTGAACTTTTGCTCAAGGGGTATTTTAAGAGTAAGGGTTGTGGTGCTTCTCATGGTAAAAAAGAGGAAACTAGCTATTGCTCCATTTATGTTGGCATCCTCCTTGCTTTTGTTTTGCGCTCTTGTTTTTCTTGTTCTAAGGAATGATGTATCTGTATAAAGCAAGATGCTCTGAAATGTTGGGGTTGACTGAGTCAAAGTGCTGTGGGCTTTTTTTTTTTTTTACAACTATGTAATCAACTGTTTTTGCCTCTGGTAGATCCATATTTTTAGGGGAAAGTGCACCAATCGTTGTATGTCCTTTAGATGTCTCTTGATCTTTTTTTTTATTTTTAGATGTTTTAAGACACCTACCCGTATTATGAGACTTTTATTTATTTTTTTAATGAAAACATTACAGGTGAAAACATTACAGGGATAGCAGCCTGATATTTTGCTGTACACTTGGTTCACAGTTCTGTTTTCATTTCCTAGTGTGCCCCAAATATTCATAAAATGGATGGATATTCATGTGATGGTATTCAGGTAGGTTACTTCATCTTTACCTAAATCATTCATATGTGCCAGCATGAAAGAATTACTGAAATCTAATCAGAATAGGAAAATCAGTGTAAATGTTTTGTAATCCATTCTGAAGATAAAAGGCTTTATAATACTCATCTACTAGCTTTCCCAGTCGTATTTTCTTTTTCAGTGATCCAACATAAGCAGACACTTATGCATCATTAATAGGTATGCTTTCCATTTTAGGGGATTTGCTTTGGAGGAAGATGTAAAACCAGGGATAGACAATGCAAATACATCTGGGGGCAAAGTAAGTAAATAGCATAGCTTGACTGTTTTCACAGTATGATACCAGGCCACACGACATGTGGGCTGCAAGTTAATTTTCTACCACTTTATGACTGGGGGATTCTCACTGCAAGTCTTGGAAGGGGCACTTTTGTGGAAATTAGAGAAGAACACCTCCTTTGAAAACACACCTGGCTGCTTGGTTGTGCCTTTGGACAAGAAAGAAGGTGCCTTTGCTGCTGCAAGGCAGGTGAAGTCCACCCCATAGTGTGCAGCCTGGGGAATGGAACAAACCTGGATTTGAGCTCTGCTTACACTTCCTCAGCTGAATGTCCTGAAGCAAAACCTGTACAGCCATATGGAATGGACATGGACCTGGATAGGGCACCCTTGGCTTAGTACTATGGCAGTTTAGCTAGTATGGCTTTTTCTTCCTCAACTCTCTCTCTTAAAATTACAGGGACCTTCTGCTGAGGTAGCTCTGCCGTGTCAGAAAAAAATTTCAATGTTACCGCTTTCAAAGTTTGTCAGATTTTCTCAGTGAAACCTAGCATCGATTTCTAAAACATATTATTTAAATTATATCTTCATTTAAATGTATATTTAAAGGTTGTGTCATTTTTTCCCCAGTGTTACTGCTCCTTTTGAAAGCAGTTTTTGCTGGAAACTCCTTCAGAAGACAGTTTGTATTAGAAACCAAGCTCTAAAGATAAGGCTAATCTTTCCTTGTCACACAGAGTGGCTGCATTCTTTCTGGGAGGGGAAGTGTGTGCAGGTTTGCACTTTGAACACAGAGTTACAGTTTTGTTTCCCCTGCTTGAGAAAAAAATGTTGCTTACAGCGAGAAGTAGGGAAAAAACTACCAATGGTGCCTAGTTTTTTGTTTTTGTTTTTTTAATACACACAAAGCCTCCTGAAACCAAAACTACATTGTATGTTAACTAACTTGAATAAAAAACTTTAAACTTTAAATAAAAAATAAAATTAAAAATTAAAAAAATATATACACAAACAGTAATCATTTGATTAGTTTGCAAAAGTCATTTTTGATGTCACTCTAGGACAATCCCATCAGCCATCCCTGGCTTTGGCAAAATTAAAGTTTTGTGATGCTGACATTGTTTAAAATGTTATTTGGCTCTCATACATTTAGCATGAATTTAAGCTTGTCTAGAAACAGAATAAAATTAAGGTTTTATTTTTTTGTAGTTGTTAAGAATTAGAACCGAGGTAGAAATTATACTATTTCTTGAATCTTTAATTTTAGTGCATAGCTGTTTTAATAAACTCATTGTTATGATTAATAAAAATTGCCACATGAAAAATTTGTGCTTTATATTTGGCACTGAGATTTAAGTGTGGAGTATTTATTCCAGGAACCATTTGGTAGCATCTCCCCTAATTATTGGCCAAATTCTGAGGAGTGTTGTTCTTGAAACCTATAGCCTCAATTCTACCAAAGATTGACATAGATTGGTTTTCCAAATTTCCAATGAGCAGTCTTGAAGAAGGTAGCTGAGTCATGGATGTCTGTGGTAAAAGGAAAGCTCTGGAGAACCATGGGTACAGTTTCTGGAACTGGCCACACTGTCATGAAGAAAAGTCCTTAAATGGCGCCTTTCCCTCACTGCAAACCATTTGAGCAGCTCACGTGTTCTATCCCTCACTGATAGAAAACTCTATTCTGCTTCAGAGGTGATGGCATCAGACAAATACTGCTATGAGAAACTGAATATTGAAGGCACGGAGAAGGGTAACTGTGGGAAAGACAAAGACACGTGGATACAGTGCAACAAACGGTGAGATGACGTTTGCCCAGAGTTTATCCCTTAGTTAATCACAAGTGTTTCTTTCAGCATCTCATTTCCTGTTCTCTGCATCCTCCAGAGCATTCTGTTGCCTGGTCACTTAATCTTTTCACCGCATCCCAGCACCACCTTGCAGAAGGCTCCCGAATCTTAACACGTATGCTGGCCTCTCCCCAGAGGCCCAGTTCACACTTGCAGCTGCCTCAGGACTTTCTCACCTAGAAGGCACCTGCTAGCATCTCAAAAGCAACAAAAATTAAATCCACCAGAATACATACTCAATTAACTGGCTCTGACTTTTCTAAATGATCATTTTTGTCAGAGGTCATCATAACTCACTGTCTTTCAGTTTAGAAGCCTCACAGTGGTCCTTGATACCACCGTCCCTCTGACACATTGTCCAGATGCCAAATCATGGCCATTCTTCCCTTTTACTAGCCCACTGTTTGTTTTTAATTCATCTTTTCATTTCCTTTCCTATTGCCCCAACTAAGACCTATGTTAACTCTTCAACTACTACAAAGGCCTCTTAACAGTGTTTTAAGCCAGGAGCCTCAGTTGGTTAAGTGTCTGACTCTTGGTCTTGGCTCCGGTCATGATCTCACAGTATGTGAGGTGGAACCGTGCATAGGGCTCTGCACTGACTGTGCAGAGCCTGCTTGGGATTCTCTCTTTCTCTTTCTCTCTGCCCCTCCCCCACCTCTCTCAGAACTTTATGAATTATTTCTAGGTTTATTCTAGAAATAAATAATTTCTGGGGTACCTGGGTGGCTCAGTCCAGTTACTTAAGCATCCAGTTCATGATTTTGGCTCAAGTTATGATCTTACAGTTTGTGGGTTCGAGTACCATGTCAAGCTCTGTGCTAACAGCATGGAGCCTGCTTGGAATCTCTGTCTCCCTCTCTCTCTGCCCCTGCCCTGCTCTCTCTCGCTCTCTCACTCTCTCGCTCTCTCGCTCTCGCTCTTTCCCACTCTCTCAAAAGAAATAAATAAACTTAACAAAAGTCATTTCCCTCTTCTCTGAATTCCTACAGCCTTTTGTTCTATTATTGTGGTTTATTGTTGTTTATGTGTGCAATTCTCTTCTCATCCAGAGTGTATTTCCTTGACCATGTCTTTTCTTCTTTGTATATCCTAAAGTACTTTGTAAGCTCCATGCACATAAATAACACTTATAAAAATGTTGACCATCTCTTCTGTGTTAAGAAAGCATTTTTGTTTATGATAGATACAATAAAATGAAATAACTTGTAAAAATTATTTTTTAAGGATGAATTAATACATTTCTCTATGTTGGTGATAGATGTAATTCTAATTTTTCTCTTTTCCCTATCTGATAAAGCCTAATATTTCCATATGTAATTTTGCTAGTCTACTAATCATTCTTGACAAGATATTTATCAGTATATGTATTTATCATTTTGTATATTAGTAATTAAAATGTTCTAGATACAGAAAATATGTCTGATAGTATTTTATACTGGTGCAGGTATTTTACAAGTTATTATATGTGGTATTTGGGGGAATAGCAGAATATATCGAAAAAGGGATCATGAATGTGGGTGTGTCTGTATATAAATATATATTTATATATATAATTCTTTAATTTTGGGGCAACAGGTTGAAGAAAGAGCTGTATTCCAAAAGAATACTCATCCAAAGGTCATTTATTCACTTACCAAAAATTATAAAATGTTTTAGCATATCCAGTAGTATGTTCTAGGGAAAGAGATGCTGATCTAAAAGAAGTCTACTTCATGGATAGTTTACTTTAGACAAATAACTTGAACTAATGGACAGTAAAGGAAAAGCCAGAACACAGTTGGGATTTTGGTGCACTATTAAGAGTTTCAGAAAAGACGCATTTTAAAATGGGAGACAAATTAATTTGGGCTTATTTAGCTTGTAATTTGAGCAAATAAAATATAGTTGGTGAAGAACAAATGCTTAAGCGAGATAAGATTATTGTTCTAACTATACATGATTTGTTCTCTCTTTGGGGAAAGAAGTAAAGAATTGGTATCTTTTAACACAGGGATGTGCTTTGTGGTTACCTTTTGTGCGCCAATATTGGTAATATCCCAAGGCTTGGAGAACTTGATGGTGAAATCACATCTACTTTGGTTGTGCAGCAGGGAAGAACATTAAACTGCAGGTAATGCTCTACCTCTTTCCATGAGAATACTGGTCATCTTACTTCTGAGGACTGCCACATAGAATCACTTCTGTTTTCAGGTTCCATGAATGTTAGCAAGCCAACATGGAATTTAGCCCAGAGAGGTGACTGAGTTGAAAAGAGGGTTGAAAAGAAGATATGAATTAGTTGCTGGAGCTATGTTTAATGGGTCAGTAGTACCTTGCAGGGTTTGATTTGCATTTCATTCCTATTAGGGAAAATGAGTGAGAACTCCTGGGTAAAATCAATGGATTCAATATATGCATCTTCTTTTATACTTCCTTCTGAAATCCCACTAAAATGATGCTGCCTGGATCTGTTTTAGAATTCATGTATCCGTAGGGAGGCAGAGAAAGGGAGAGGAGACAACAGCAACAAAATTTTGGAGCGTGGAAAGCAAATGGATGTATGGCAAATAGTTGTCAAAACTGAGAAAGCTGTATCCCTAAGTCAGTAATGGGGAAAACTAAAAGCTAACCCTGTATATAAAGTCAGTTCCCAAAAGGCTCAAAAATTGGTAACATCATCTACTTCTGCAAGAGGGAGTAAAGGATTAGGGGCAAGGAAGGGCTAAAATAAAGAAGATAGTTGAAAGTCTGCTAACAGATTACTTCCTAACTCACCAAACTGGGGATTGCTCAGCCTCCCAATGAAGATTTGAGCTTTACATTCTGCAGATAACAAAGTGGGTTTCCAAAATGAAGGATAGCCAGAAATATTGATATCAGGGTGTATGGAAGTGGTCTAGCCTCATTGATGTTCATCCAGAAAGCCCTCAAATTTCCTATCATTTAGCTGATTTCCAAACTGAAACACGAGCAGTTTTATGTGAAGAAAGTCTCTAACACACATACACAGAGATTAAAAACAGCCAGACAAAACTGCACCTGTCAATATTTATGAGAGATTAAGATATTTCTATCAAGAAACCAGAATAGAGTGCTATTTAATGAAGAGCAGGGGTGCCTTGGTGGCTCAGTTGGTTGAGCATCTGACTGGATGCCAGTGTTGTGGGATTGAGCCCTGTGTCAGGCTCCATGTTGAATGTGGAGCCTGCTTACGATTCCCTCTCTTTCTCCTTCTGCACCTTTCCCCAGCTCTCTCTTGCATGCTCTCTCTCTAAAAATAGAAAAAAAATTAAAAAATTAAAAGAAACGAGCACTCATAGAAATAACATGCTGTTGGAAATTTTAAAATAGGGAAATAGGAATTAAACAAGTTGGAATAGAAATGATGAACAGAGAAAATAGCAGGAAAGAAATTGTCAATGTGTGACTTTGATTGTCTACAATGGATAGACTTGAGTTTTTACATTGACAGGTTCACCGAGTGCCAAATACACTGAGTGAAATTAGGGGCATATTTTTTTTTTCACACTATGATAGTTAATTTTATTTGTTCAAGGGCTCATACTGCAAGCACTAAACCAAGCATGGGCATTGATTCTGTGAGCCCAGATTCACATATTTAGGAGGATAAAAGCAAACTGCAATCCATGTATATAGATGAAAAACTAAAGGCTCACAGTTAATCACATTTTGGTTTTAAATTTCTATAGCTTAGGAGCCAGGAGTCACAGGTCTTTCAGGTCTTTCTGGATGTCCCACCAAGTATCTGCACTCTTGAGCTGAGCAACCTCATCGTCCTTCAGCTTCTGGTTGATAACACTGGTTAATCCCCAAGCATTCAGGATGCATGGAAGGCTCAGGAAGACTTATTCTCAATGTCATATATTCCCTTCACCATTGTTGACACTGGATGAATCCTGGATAGATTTTTCAGCATGGATTCAATGAGATCAGCCACACTTAATCCAATAGCCCAGTTGGTATATCTTTTAGTTTGATGATTTCATAGGCACTTTTAACCACCATCTTATATACTTCCTTCCAATTTTCACTGTCATTGTCTGTTCCCATTTCTGGATTCAGTTCCTGGAGAGAAACACCTGCCACATTCACTCTGCTCCACACAGCCACACTTGAGTTTCCATGTTCTACCAAAATCCATCTATGGCAGCCTTTGGGATGAATGCCAAATTTTTCAGCCATAAGATAGCGAAATCTAGCAGAATCCAGATTACACCCGCTTCCAATCACGCGGTGCTTGGGCAGTCCACTTAGCTTCCAGGTAACATATGTAAGAATATCCACTGGATTGGAGACCACAATTATGATACAATCAGGACTGTACTTGACTATCTGAGGAATAATGAATTTGAAGACGTTAACATTCCTCTGCACCAGGTTGAGGTGGCTCTCTCTCTCCTGCTGGCGGACTCCTGCAGTTACCACCACAATCTTGAATTGGCGGTCACAGAGTAATCTTTATCAGCCACAATTTTAGGTGTCTGAAGAAATAAGCTCCCATGTTGCAGATCCATCATTTCTCCTTTGAGTTTATCTTCCAAAACATACACAAGGGCAAGTTCATCAGCCAGAGACTTTCCCAGAATGCTGATGGCACATGCCATACCAACTTGTCCAACACCCACTACAGTGATCTTATTGTTTGGGATGGCTGCCTCTTGTTCTGCGACTGGTGCAATCAGGTTTTCTTTAAGAGTTGCCATTGTGCCCAGACAGAAATGGCTGTAAAAGTCACTCGAAGAAGACAATGTCAGCGGCTAGGGGCATATTTCAACATATCATTATGAAATCTCACAACCTTAGGGTAAAGAAAAGAATCCCAAATGTTTCCAGAGAGGAAAAAAAAAGGATCGGACTAGGATATTAATAGCAGGAGCCCTGGGAACCAGAGACAATGGAGAACATGATTTTCGAACTCAGTTCTGTACTCAGGCAAAACATCAATCACGTGTGAAAGTAGAAAATAGAGACACTTTTAGATATTCAGGTTGCCCCCAAATTTATTCCTCTGTACCATTTCTCAGGAAGCTATTGGAAATTGTACTCCACCAAAATGAAAGAGTAAACTAAGAGAAAGGCTGGGCATGTAGGAAACAAAATACCCATCATGAAGACAGGGCAATCCTGCAATAAATGGTGAGGGGACATCCAAGGGTTACAGTTTTCCACAAGGTACAGTAGACAACCAGATCATATAGGAACAGGGCACCCTCCAGGTAGAAACTCCAGGAGAGATTTCTACAGGAAGATGAACTTATGCTAAGACACATCTCGAGTACGGATTTGGGGTCACCAGAGTTTGATCAGTTTTACATTAGTGACACATTCTGAGAAAAGTAGGCAAAAAAGACAACAAATAAGAGACTTGATAATCTGAGAGAAAATGAAAAGTTGCACAGGAAAAGGAAAGGTTTAATTATGGCACACTGTATCACTCAACTGAGTAACATTTACATGGTCTTAATAATGTGCCTTTTTATTATTGATTTAACTATTCATTAAACAAAATTAATGATGAGGATATAGAAGAAAGACAAAATTTTCAAACTCCATAGAGGGAAGTTGGTTGATAGTTGGAAAATTGGAAAATCAAAAAATAGTAATACTCATTATTTAAAAATATGTGCATAAATAACAAAAGAATCAATTAAAAGTAGAAAGTAGTTTTTTCCAAGGAGGAATATATGGTGGAGGAGAGAGCAGTGAACCACTTTATTGCATTTAAAAAACTGATGACTCTTTAAACTATATGCATGTGTCATTTTGATCAAAATAAATAAAAAGAATGGAGATTTATGTGCTGGCATTGACATGGCACCATTTGAATAAATCAATTATGAATATACATTTTAACCTCATTCTCGTTTTTTAAACTTCCATATTAACATGTAGGCTTATTCTATTGAATAGTGAGGTTATAAAATAAATTAGCAACCTTCTTGGGAAATGTAAACCCAAACAACTTCTCATGCTTACTTGAAACATGTTTGAAATCTTGAAACCTACTTACTTACCAAATCAAATCCTAGCAATAATGGCTCACTTGACTTGTACATGATAGCCAAGGCAAAATGATAAAGGTATTTCAATTCAGGCCTTTGCTACAATAATTATATTTAAATTCTAAAATATGTCAATATCTCAAAGCCATTAGATCAAAAGATTCCATTGCTTTCTCCATGTAAAGGAAGAAAATGCTTATGCTATTGGTTTTTATTAGATAATGAATAGAAAATAGAGAAGGTAGTATTGTCCATGTGTTAGTTTTTTAAAGCAGATTCTCAAAATGAATGTGACTTAATGGAAACCCATTTTCTTTTTGCTTTCTGTTTTTAGTGGTGGGCATGTGAAGCTTGAGGAAGATGTAGATCTTGGCTATGTGGAAGATGGGACACCTTGTGGTCCCCAAATGATGTGCTTAGAACACAGGTGTCTTCCTGTGGCTTCCTTCAACTTTAGTACTTGCTTAAGCAATAAAGAAGGCACTGTTTGTTCAGGAAATGGAGTAAGTATTCAGTACCTTGCCATAGGGAAACTCCTGTATTCTTTTATATCACAGAAATAGGTATGACCCTAATGTGCTTATTTTGTAAAAGTAGAAAATATGCTTATCCGTGTTTCTAGCTGGTATGTAAACAGTTATTTGGTCATAGTCATTGGAATATTTATGTTATGTAATCTGTGCAAGCCTGGGAATAAGAAAAAGTATAGTTTTCCTAACTAAATTCTTCTGTTTTTCTTGTTTATCATGTTAATGTGATATCATGTGATAGATGTATAATGGCCAGTTTTCTACAAGTGATCTGGGAGAGAAATTTTAATAAACTGTAATGGGATTTTTTAAAAAGGGTGTAAAAAGGAGTATCATTGGCCACAATATTTAACAATTAGTATTGTCCAGGCACTGAGCAATTAGGACAAATGCTAAGTACCTGTTGTGGCCACACCAAGTGTGTATCACCTGAGGATAACTCCTTGAAATAAAAACTGAATAATTCAGGGAAGTGTTTATCAACAAATTAATAGAAATAATGGCATTGTATAAAAGACTAAATTTTATTCTTTTTGTCATATATCTGATAATGTCAGTCCTAGATAAACATGCGCTATTAGTGATGACAGTTTTGTCATTTTCAGTTAGGAATTCCTATACTAATAAAATAATTTTTACTTCTTTTTCTTTTGGCACGTGCTATGATTTTCTTTCTACTCTCACCAGATTCTTTGCTTGAACTGGCCATATTAACCAGTTGAGGTGAAAGATCCCTGTCCTGAAATTGTAAGCCTTTAATCCCAGTCATTCCTTGTAGATTCCCAGGGATGTGCCAAGAAGTTTCTTAGGGAGGTTTTACTAGTAACTCTTTGCCAAAGGATAGGAATTCTTATGGCATATGAAAATAGAGAATGCATGTAGTAAGTAGTTCTGCTCCTATAGAGGAGTTTGCTAAGTCTTTCTTTGATAAGTAGGAAGATGTTAGCGGAAATGCTTTGTGGGGGAAAAAGGGGAAAAACATTGGAATTATTTCTTGTTCATTCATAATAATGACAACAATGTCTTCTAACATTGTTCTTCGGAAGAAAGAAATTTTGTATTGAATAATTGGCAAATGATTGTATTTCTGCTTAGTTTTAAAAATCTCCCTCCTGGTGTCATGCTAAGTGAAATAAGTCAGGCGGAGAAGGACAGATACCATATGTTTTCACTCATAGGTCTAACAGGAGAAACCTAACAGAGGACCATGGGGAGGGGAAGGAGGAAAAAGAGTTAGGGAGAGGGAGGGAGACAAAACATGAGAGACTCTTGAATACTGAAAACAAACTGAGGCGGGAAGGGGAAGGGGGAAAGGTAAAGGGGGGTGATGGTCTTGGTGGAGGTCGCTTGTGGGGAAGAGCACTGGGTGTTATATGGAAACCAACCTGACAATAAACTATAAAGTTAAAAAAATAAAAAATAAAAATAAAAAGGGGAAATTCAAAAATAAAATAAAATAAAAATCTCCCTCCTATAAATTTTTTAAATAAAAAATAAAAACCTCACTCCTATAAAATTTAAGTTAATGAAATTCAAAACAGTAATTTCGTTGATTTCTTTTTGGACTGTAAACTCATTTCCCCTGTTAAAATTCATTATTCCCTTTGGGTCTAACTGCTAATCTCTAGAAAATATTATTTTGGATACTTAAGTGAGAAATAAGGTAATTAGTATGAAGAAGAAAGTACCAATAATTTTTCAGTACCATCAAATTCTAGGCATATAACAGTTAGAAATCAGTGTTTATGTTTCATGCCATTGCATCAGAGAGTTGACATTTCCTCTGGATTGATCTTGGATTTCAGGTTTGCAGTAACGAGCTGAAGTGTGTGTGTAACAGACACTGGGTGGGTGCAGACTGCAGTACTTACTTCCCTCACAATGAGGACTCCAAGACTGGCATTACTCTGTCTGGCAATGGTAGGTACTGGATTTGGTACCATTACATAGTTTTTAGACATAACACAAGAGAACTCCTCAGGCAGTTTCATTTAGATTATAATTAAACTATAAAATACAACTGGGATCTACAGTATGAAATGGATATTTTCCATTAAATATTAATCATGTGTAATATTGAATATGACTTTGTCTACTGATTGAGCCTCATCTTGTCCTACATCAGACTGAGATTTTTCAAGTATTCTATTTTTGGGGGGCTGATAACAAAACCCTAGTATTTCTTTTAAGTGAAAAAGTAGTAGTCCTATTTCTGAATGGTCTGAATTTAAGGGGGGAATTTTATATTTGGGGACTGAATACATGGGGGAAAAACAGTTGAAGAATTGATTTTTAAGTATTTTGTTGACTTTAACTTTTTTTTTAAGTTTATTTATTTATTTTGAGAGACGGAGAGAGAAGAGAGTAAGCAGGAGTAGGGGAGGGGCAGAGAGAGAGGGAGAGAGAGAGTCCTGAGCAGGTTCTGGGTGATCAGTGCAGGGCCTGATGTGGGGCTCAGTCTCACAAATCATGAAATCATGACCTAAGCCAAAACCAAGAGTCAGGTGCTTAACTGACTTAACTAACCACCCTGGTGCCCCGACTTTAATATTTTTTTATTATAGAATCTCGTCTCTATTCAACCCAAGTTCTGTAGCCTGAACTGTAGGTAATTCTAGAAGTAGTAACTTTGGCCAAGGTGCCTGGAAGGGGATTAAAGACATGGATAATAAACAACAGGTGCAGATCTAAAAGCTAGAGTGGTCCAACTGGAGAAGTAGAAATTAACCGCAGATAGTTGAAAGAACACATACATTGCAAGTTGATGTCCCCTTTTAAGCTATTTTAGTATCTTCCATGATTGAGTATTCTGCATTAAGTAATTCTCAAATTCTGAAGTGCATTCACTTCCAAAGGATGAGAAAAAAGAAGTATGTTTAATGTAATCTTCCAGGCAGGTTATAATTCTTAGCCAAGATGCCTATAGCAAGGAAAGTCAAAGAATTAAGATTCTGGTATCCTCAGTCTTAGCAATGGTAATATGGAGCTTTTTTTCTGCAGTTAATGCAGAGATGTGGCTGTTCAGGTCCATGGATTTAAGTGACTTGTCCAAAGTCTTACCATTACCTAGAAATAACCAGGCTGGCATTCAAGTTTATTGATTCCTGTTAAAAATCACTAGAAGAAAAGGAAAAGAAGACAGACATGCGAGGCTTTAGAGTAGGAAGACCCCAGTGACCCAGAGGGTCCTCTGGCATCTGCATCTGCCCATCCCACAGAGGACCTGGACAGGGTGGAGTCTGCCAGTTTCCTTAGAAGCCCTGTTGCCGGAAATGACATACTGAGGGCTCCCAGACAGGGAGGCTGCCACTTCTGTCATGGGGATTTGCCATCTGCTCTAGTTGCACATGATCACTGATTGTTGACATCTAGACGGATACTTCAGGAGTGCAGCAGACAGAGATCTGAGCTGCTCTGAGTGAAACAGATCTGGGTGATTGAAATGTGTGGTATAAGTCATTATCACCGCAACAGCCAGGCCTCCGATCTGTCTTTTCTGCTCTTGGGCCGTCACTTGAGCAGTTTGACTAAGGCTTTGACTTACTGGGCCTCTCACACCACCATAATCCTCCCTATGGATTATATCTCTGCCTGCCTGACAGCAGGTGGTGACACAGCAGTGCCATTACTGAGTCCTGAGAGTCAGCCCCGCCTTGGCCCTCTGCCAGCCTGCTGCTGCCTCAGTCTCAAGCCTGACCAGCACTGATCTGCTCACTGCACTCTATCTTTTCGTTTGGTTTTTCCAAACGAATGCCACAGCCATTGTGATGAAGACTGGGAACTACAAGCCCAGTGCTTTTATTATCTGTGTCACCTGAGCACTGATTGTATAACTTGGTGGACACATTTTCTCTCTTAAGGAGCTTGTATTTGAGAGACAACATATCACACATACAACTGAGAGCAGTAAGAACCTTGCGTTAGTTGTCGAGATGGAGTGACATGAGGGCGCCCAGCTGGCTCAGTCAGTTAAAAACGTCCGACTCTTGATTTTGGCTCAGGTCATGATCTCACAGTTCATGGGTTTGAGTCCTGCTTTGGGCTCTGTGCTAACAGTGCTTAGAGCCTGCTTGGGATTCTCTCTCTCTCCGACTCTCTCTGCCCCTGCCCTGCTCCTGTGCTCTCTTCTCTCTTCTATGTGCTCTCTTTCTGTCTCAAAATAAATAAACTTGAAAAAAAAAAAAAAGAAAGAAAAGATGGAGCTATATAGACTCTAATATCTCCGGAATTCCTGAGGAAGAGCTCAAAGAGAACATGGATTTATACAAGTTCTTGTCCAAGGAGTGCTTTGGCAATATAATAGGGTCACCCTCCCCCCCCCCCGCCTTTTTTTACAATCTTTACTCCTCTTGTAGTTCAGTGACCTCGTCTTAATTTTAAAAAATTACATGGAAAATAAAAATGCAAAATGCACTGGGACAAGAATTAAAAGGGAATGTAAGCAAAGAATTATTTTTTAAAAAACAGTTGATGGTGGGGGGCGCCTGGATGGCTCAGTCAGTTAAGCTTCCGACTTCGGTTCAGTCACTGATCTCACAGTTTGTGGGTTTGACCCCCATGTCGGGCTCTGGGCTGACAGCTATTCAGTGTCTCCCTCTCTCTCTGCTCCTCCCCCATCATGCTCTGTCTCTCTCTGTCTCTCAAAAATAAGTTAAAAAGTTAAAAAAAATTAAAAAAAACCCCAATTGATGGGGATTGCTAAGTAATGGTTGATTTTTTTATCCCTTTAAAAAACACCCACTTTTTTTTACTTCACAGTATGTACAAATATCAAATCATTATGTTGTTCAACTGAAACCACTACATTATATCAATTGTAGCTCAAAAAATTAAATTAAGAAAATATTCTCTAAAATTAAGACTGGTAAAAGAAAAAAATAGCCACTTTTTAAAACAAATAATTTTGTTAGCGTGATGATTACAAATATGGAGAATAAAGTTCATGAAAGAATTTTGTATCAAAATTTCACTTATATACACTAATCTTCATTGTTTTTCTCCCCCGTAGGTGTTGCTGGTACCAATATCATAATAGGCATAATCGCTGGCACCATCTTGGTGCTGGCCCTCATATTAGGAATAACTGCGTGGGGTTATAAGTAAGTGAAATGTCTCAGTATTGTTTCTATCAAAATATACTCTAACACATTTTAGGCGAATTAAACATCTAGAAAGTTTTGTAGCATTTTCAATGAAAATCATTCTGCCTGAACATGCAATCAATGATTATTCTTGGCATGATTAGAGGTAATAATAATTTATTATTGTTTAGATTTTAAAATAATTGCCTTCTATTCTCAAAGTAAAGAATATTGTGAATGATGTGAAGTAAAATCAATCTAAATTGTGTCTTATACCAAGGCTGTGTTGGTTTGCTCTTTAGCGACACAGGTTCTCTTGACTTAAACCCATACCCAGAAATCTAGGCAAGATGGTCATGTAGGGAGCCCAGTGTTTCACTAACCACAGCAATGGTAACATTAGTATCAACAAGAACAGCAGCAGCACATCTGTCACTGAGTACTTGGTGTGGCCTTGCATGGTGCTAAGGGCAAAACCTCTTTATCTTCATACCTGGTATGGAGGAGGTACTATTATTTGTTAATATTGGGTGTTTGTGTGTGAAGAAAATACTGCTCAGAGATTTAATTTGTTCAAATTAAAATTCAACCTTAAGTTACAACTTTTACCACCTAATTCTTTTTTTTTAAATGTTTATTTATCATGGAGAGAGAGAGAGAGACCGCATGAGCAGGGAAGGGGCAGAGAGCGAGGGAGACACAGAATCCGAAGCAGGCTCCAGGCTCTGAGTGCGGGTCTTGACCCCATGAATCGTGAGATCATGACCTGAGCCAAAGTCACACATTTAACCTACTGAGCCACCCAGGCACCACTACAACCTAATTCTTAAGCTTCCAAGTTCAATTTACAAGTTTTTGGTTCTTATATATAATTTTTAAAAAGTTACAAATTATATAACTTTTGAATACTGAATCCTCTTGAGCATTTAAGCTGAGTAAATGACTTCAAAAATTCCAAACTTATTTATATATTTAATATGTTCAACTTCCTTTTAAAGTACATCTCATGATGTAAAAAATTTCCTTAGTATTCAAATAACTTATTTAAATTTAATAAATTGAAACTTAAATATGGTGAACCTTAAGTTCTGTTTAATATTTCAGCTTAAAATCATAGTTCTGCTGATCTCTGATGATGATGTCTCAGCACCCCAGGCCTAGGGTGTTTCTCCCTTTTGAAGGGACTGCAATTTTTTCTAGGCATTCTGGCTGTTACCGCATTTTAGCATCTTTTCCCCCTCGTACACCAAACTTAGTTCACTGAAAGAGTTGGGTATTAGAATAGTTAAGGCTTCTAAATTACCCCAAACCTTTCAATAGACTGGGCCCTATATAATAATAATTATTATTATTATTATTATTTCTTCTTCTTCTTCTTCTTCTTCTTCTTCTTCCTTCTTCTTCCTTCTTCTTCCTTCTTCTTCCTTCTTCCTTCTTCCTTCTTCCTTCTTCTTCCTTCTTCTTCTTTCTTCTTCCTTCTTCTCCTTCTTCTTCCCTGACATAGTCTTAAACCAATTGAATTAAAGGAAATGACTTTAAAAGTGTATATGGCTGTTGCTCTTTCTGAGGTCAAAACTCTGAAAGAGTTTCTTTGACAGAAAAGACAGAGCATTTAGCTTACTGCCAAGATAAAGTTCATATGCAAAAGCATTAAAATACGAAGGCATTTGTGGAAGGCTATATTAACAAGTAGCCCAGACAGCTAGCATATGGTTAAGCACGGCATAGTAAATACAGCAAAGGAGGGCATAGCACAGTAGGAATGCTTTGCCTTGATTAAATGAGAACCTAGCTCTGTACCAGCTCATACATGTTCACTACCTGTGGGCCTTTTTGATGCACAGGCCATCAGGTATGTTGCATACTTACATTTGCATAAGCTGATTTCAGCATAACATTTAAAGCTGTAAAATTAAATGTCTGAAAGGAAGGCTCTTCTGTATATTTATTGTTTGATCTTGCCTCACACCTCAGGTGAATTAGCCTCATCTTGGAGTTACACTGTTTCTTCGATTTCTCTGATTTAAGATCTGTGTGGTAATTGTCATCACAGGCTTTGCAGTCTTGAAGTAGCTCAGTGGTTTCATTCATCATGTGAAAAGGGGAAAGCAAAATTATTAGTTCTGTTGTGTGCGATTTTCTGCCACCTACTGATGCAAATTGGTATTTCATGTTTTTGCAATCTTAGAAAAAATTCCCTTTCAGAAAATAGGAAATCTAAACTTCTACTCCTATTGCTAATGAAATTACCTTTGCTTTAATTATTAGAATTAAAATGCTTCTTTCTGTATATCATTTCTTATTTTTATGAAATTCTTTTGAGATTTCACTGTTTTTTTCATTTCTGAATATATGCACTTTGCATATTCACTAAGGAAAAAGACAAATCTTATTCATACCAGAGTATCCTCTTCATGAATAGTTTGAACATAAATGATGGAAGTTTTAATGCTACTAAACTTATTCAGAATATGCTTACGAATAGAAAGAGAATGTTGAAGTTTTAATACAGGAATTAAAGTCATGAATTTCATGTTCTATTTGAAATTCAAAGATGGATTTAGGATGTGAGAACTCATTTCCTCATTAATCCTTCCATTTAAATTTTCTACCCCCTCTGCAAGCCTTGGAGTGAAGGAATGGCAGGAATAGGCAATGAGCAATACTCATTTGGAACTGATAGACTACTCATGTAATCAGACTGAGGCAATAAAAAGTAAAACATACTGAATAGAAAAATTCTGGAGCTTATTCTCTCCCCCACCATCCAACAGTTTCAAGAATGAAAAATAATAAGTTACAAATTGGAACTTTAACTCTCATGAGCTCATCATTAAACCAAGATACTTGGGGCATCTGGGTGGCTCAGTCAGTTAAGCATCTGACTTCAGCTCAGGTCATGATCTCACGGTTCATGAGTTTGAGCCCCACGTCAGGCCCTGTGCTGAGAGCTCAGAGCCTGGAGCCTGTTTTGGATTCTGTGTCTCCTTCTCTCTCTGTCCCTCCCCTGGTCATGCTCTGTCTTTCTTTGTCTTCCAAAAATAAATAAACATTAAGAAAATAAAAATATAAATAAAACAAGATTGGTATTGGAATAGACAGGCAAAGGAAGATTCTACAGATGAAAGCAATATGGAAACATTATCCTTGATCTAGGAAGAAGGAGCCCACTACTCACTTGCTTGGCCTTTCTAACATGTCTTCACAATGTTAACACTTACTTAGGTCATGATAGAAAGTTAAAAATTAACTCTTTTGACTTATACGTTAAAGGTCACTGGTGTCTTACTACTATACCCTCTATAGTACATTTTTGTTTAAGATCGATTTGTTTTAAAACTCATGTAATTTTGTTTTAGTGTATGGCCAATTGAAAAACAGAGATCAAACTTTGAACAAAGTATTTCCAGTGTAAAGTTTCAGTAAGTAGTAATAAATTAGAAAGTCCATAACAGCCGTGAATTAACTCACTCTGATATCTTACATACATGATGACATAAAATGTTCTAGTGTTCAGTTATGTTCTCCTATTTGAAATTCTTAGGAAGAGCTCTAGTTTGCGGGTATAGATCTCAAAAGGAATAAATTATGATTTTTATTTCTGTGAAAGCACAGTTAAGTTATATAAATAACTTGAGTAAGATTGACCTTAGCACATTACTAAATGTTTAACGTGGTACAATTGATATTGAGAAGACAGTTATTTTTTTAATAACTGAAGCTTATTTATTCTTTTAAGAATAGTTATTTGAAAATATTGTCACTAACCCATTGGTATCATTTCTAAAGATGAAGTGAGGAGTGAGTGTGTGTGTGTGTGTGTGAGAGGGAGAGAGACAGAGACAGAGACTGAGACTGTATTCCTCATTTTAGTTCTGCAATTCAAAATCCTCTAGTAGAGGCCTTTCACAGAGGGTTGGAGCTTTCATGTTTAGTGCTCTCTCTGAATGTACTTCCATAGGTAACTAATTCTTTTTTTTCCCCCTTTTCTTCTTGTCCATGAAAAGAAATTACCGAGAACAGAGGTATGTGATGAGAATAACCTGAATATATAACTGAAAAGCTTAAATCCTATTAGCATCCTTGGAATTCATACATGCAGTTATAAATGATGTTGACTTTGTTTTTGTGCTGAAATGATCATAGAGCAATCTTGTTTTTCATGACCTTGAAACGATAATAATGGTGCTGAGGAATGTATTACTTTAAAATAGACCTATCATTATTTAATTTTAATGGTTCATTCATCCAACAATACTATAGTAATAGCAGTTACTTGTATTACCTTTATAGTAATTTATGTGGAAATGAATTTTTTTCAGTCTAAAACAAGCTTCCTCTATGTTAAAGAACCACTTGTGTTTACATTAATTAATTGGCTTTTCTTCATCTTTTAAGCAATCTTATTGCCTAGTATTTTCTAAAGGAATTTATTTGTTATTTGTTATGTTGTTATATTAGTAACTTCCATTCATAAATGATAAAATTTCTGTGGGCACAGTGTTGGGATCAGGAGTATGTCCTAGTACTTAATGGGCCTGATTATCTCTGCCTAAGAAAATATTTTTGTACTGATTAGGTAATTGCCTAGGTAAAGAAATTATTGGAATTATTGGAATCTCGGATTGTCTAATTTTTTAAATAAAAAATCCCATAAAGTCAGGTACCCTGCTCATAACCTTAAAATATGTGTCTAACCAACAGCATAACAAGAGATACAAAGCATTCATGTAGCTTTATTAAAATGCCTATTTTTTTCTAAATCTAAATTGGCGCATATTGAGATATCACCTTCACTTTTCACATTTAAAAAATTATTAATGTTTTTAGCTTTGATATAAAATATTTATTTTTATTTTTTTAACGTTTATTTATTTTTGAGGGAGAGAGACAAAGTGCAAGTGGGGGAGGGGCAGAGAGAGAGGGAGACAGGGAATCTGAAGCAGGTTCCAGGCTCTGAGCTGTCAGCACAGCGCCTAACATGGGGCTCAAACCCCCAAACCACAAGATGGTGACCTAGACCAAAGTCAGACGCGTAGCCAATGAGCCACCTAGGCACCCCGATACAAAAAGTTTTAAATATCCTGGAAATAGATGAGCTAGACCAGGTCATGCACATCACATTGTGCTAGTTTTGTATTTAGGATGTCTCTACAGGTTCCTGCTTTACTTTCCCCACTGTTTCATTAAATGCCAGAGGCAGATTGGGAATAAGAAGTAATGAACGTGATCAGAACCTTTTCACTTCCCAACCAGCTTTCATTTTTTCACAAATTAAAATTTTGAACTTGACTCTTCTTTTTCCCTCCATGTTATAATTTAAAATTCCTGTAGGACTTTAGCCTTTAATATCTACAGTGTCTATAAATGTGCTCAATGGGAATCAGCTGAGATTCTAGTCCATTAGCACAGACAATAGAAAATATTCACCTTTCCCTAGAGTAACTAACTCATCATTAATGGAAAAGGTAAACCTGAGACAACATTAATTAAGTTTTAAAAACTAGATTTCTTTTTGATATGTTTAAAAATCTTGTGTTTGGAACCACTGGAGAAGAGCTGGAATCATTTAAACTTTCTATTGGGTAGAATTCTATCAGTCATAGCTAAATCTAAGTTTCGTGGCTTTTTATAATGAAAAATGTAATTAGGCTAATAAGATCAAATATTGATGACTCAGCCTCATTTCCGTAGTAGCTAAGACTATAAGGTAATTTAATATTGCTAGTTATATAAGAAGGAAAGTAAAATGTCACAAATATATAACATAAGCAAACCGAAAACTGTTCTAAGACACATTCTACCAGGAGTACTATCCAGAATAAGGGGATTGCCCACACTACAAAAAGTTATTAGTATGCAAAACTGTGCACCAGTTTCTTATTCTAATATATGCATAGGTGCAGTTTAAATTTTTACATTAAGAGTTTCCTTTATGAGTGGTATATATTCATGCCTCCTGGTATTACTGAGTCATTGTTTTATCAATCTGGTTACTTTTTCGGGAATCTAGTTCATATTTTGAGAGTTGTCACATCTTCGACAGATATTTATTTTATGTATTTTGATATATTTCATCACAACCTTTATTTATTTATTTTTCCCTGTCCATAGCTAATGAATCTTAGGCCTTGTATAATAATTCTCAGAATGGAGAAGTAGCAAACAGTGGACTTTAGATCAGCAAGTTGTAAATGTATGAATATCTTCTGGAGGATTTTCCTTTTTGAGAATATATGTCAGTGGTTACAGAGCAGGTGGTAAGGCGAATGGAATAAAGTATGCATTAAGAAATTTATAGTCTCTTAAAAATATTTTCAGGTATTCAAATAAAGATGTGTCCAGTTCCAAAAGATGCCAGGAAATAGAAATAAGAATTTTGAGTCATCCTTACCTTTAAGTTAGGTTTTCGTTTGAGGTTCCAATGTGAGAGGACCAACTGGCAAGGAATCAGAAATCCACTTGCTAGGATGTGGTCTTGGGAAATCACTTAAACTTTCCACCCCTTTAAAATCAGATAAAGTTCTTTGTAATCTGTAAGCATCATAGTAAGGGAAGTTATTAGTATGTGGTCTCTGAAGACTTTGTGTTTCTCTGATCTTCAGATAAAGGAGGTGGATGTGGTTATTCTCAAAGAGAAAGGCAGCATTCAGGGATATGAATGAGACCCACACATGCTGGCTGATCTAGTACAAGTATTGTTGAATATAAAGGTTTGCTTTGACACTTAATGCAAGACCATGTTAAATATGTGGCCAGTTATCAGATTCTTATTAATGATATAATGGCTCAGAAATGCCATTGGGTTTAATTTTCAAATTACTGGAGAGGTCAGGCAAGTAATTCTGTAAAGGAGCTTGGTAATATGGCATGATAGGTTTAATTGCGAGTCTGGCAAAAAGATGTGAAGCAACCCCATTGTTTTCTTTTAGTTTACAAACTGCTTAGTAAAAAAATAGAAGCCCTATTCTGGGTCACAGTAGAGGCAGAACCCAATACATGAACGATATTACTTTAAATCTGCCAATGTTACCTTTTGAAGTGTAGAACCATGTGACCTAGGAGCCACAGAGAGTTCTTAGGCATCATGTAATTGGAAAGATAGCTATTGATCTTTTTTTCTAAAATCTTCAGGGAAGAAGACTCCCATAATATTTTCAGTTGATGTTATTACTTGTATTTTTAGCATAATAGCTTTAGGATTTAGCAGCTGTATACTTTTTAAAAATTTTATTTTATTTTAATTTTTAAAATATTTATTTATTTTTGAGAGAGACATACACACGAAGAGTGAGCAGGGGAAGGGCAGAGAAAGGGAGACACAGAATCCGAAGCAGGCTCCAGTCTCTGAGCTGCCAGCACAGAGCCTGACACAGGACTTAAACTCATGAACCACAAGATCATGACCTGAGCCCAAGTCAGACGCATAATGACTGAGCCACGCAGGTGCCCCTATGCCCCTAAGATTTTATTTTTAAGCAATCTCTGCACCCAACATGGGGTTCGAACTCACAACCTGGAGATCAAGAGTCTCAAGCTCCACTAACTGAGCCAATTAGGTGCCCCAGCAACTGTATACTTTGTAGTAACAATTTGAGCTTTAGTGTTCAGATAGGTTTGCAAGTAGCCATAGAATAAGAAAACATTAATCTGAACTTGGATTTATAGAACATCCACAGTCAGCTGAAATATTTTCTTCCTTTGTCTGAAATGAACACACATCATTATAGTTAATGTGAAATACAATAAATAATTAGATCCTATCTTCGTGATCTATGCCTTAAGCAGAAACCGCTTTCCACATTTTATTTTCTCTCACTCTTTTTAGCCAGTTTATTTTCTGCTTGTGAACCACCCTCCCTCATTTTTTTCAAACCTATCTTAGTTTGTTTCTATCTAATTATTATTATTATTATCATTATCTCAGTGATATTCATGCATCTGTCAGTGTGACTTGGTACACATTACACAATATTTCTTAAACAGTAAAGTAACAATTCCAATATCAGACAGCCCAGACACCAACAAAGCATTGGACAAATGCCTCCTTCAGCATGAAGGTTAAGACTTATTTTTTCTCATTGTATTCTCATTTTGAGTCTGTGTAAGGATTATTAAGTTAAATATTATGGTTCATTGGACCCTTTAAGGAAATACCTTACTTTCTTCATAATAGGGTTCCTTCTTGAGGAAAAAGAATTTAGTTAAATAAACTTTTCTTTTGGTCATTATTTATAAAAATTCACGTGCAAGGCCACTATATTTGCATATAATGTGGGAAATATTAGGTAATGGTCCCATGACAAAACTTGGCACCGGTCAGGTCACCTAATGTAGTAATCACTTCTTGGTTCAAAATTCCACAGAATGAGCAAAATTTAAGAAGAAAGCCATAAAGACTATTCAGTTAAAAATTTTTAAAGAATCATTTAGTTGGTCACTTACGATCTTACATAACAAATGATGAAATGTTATTTTATTGGTCATGGGGACCTGATACTCTCTATCTTCACTAAAGTTTAAACAAGAAGAAATCAGTTTGTTATAATCTGTAATGGATATCGACAAAGGATAAATTTCTGGACAGTGAAGAATGTTAAATATTATTGTTAAGAGATTGAACAAAATTCTTAATCTATCATTAGCATTTTTAATATGTGAAGAAAGTTATATCCATTCCTTATGAAATTTTAAGAAGAATGCAGAATAGTGTCTATATTTTGGAGTGTTCTTAATAGAGACAGGTAAGAATCTAATCTGCCCATTGTGATAAAAACAGGGCCAGACCCCAGAAATTCATTGTACTTGAACTCCCTTCCAACCCCTTCACTGAAGCCCACAGTTTATGATGTGTTTGGAATTTAGGGTTTTTGTGCATTGTGTGAAGGAGTGGTTAAAATGTGCAGTTAAAAAACAACAATAACAAAACCAAACCAATAACAAAACTAAGCCCATCCATCATAAGAGAGAGGCAGTCCATTTAAGCCTGCCGTGTCACTAAGTGAGCCCTTGGTAAATGCCCAAATGCCAGAACCATGTAAAGAGAAGGTAATTTGGGGGGATAGATTAATAGGAAAGGTCAAGTGGAGTTGGAACTTATCTTTATTTAATTTGACTTTAGTGAGTTACATCTCATCAGCTTATACAGATGATCATTAATGACAAAAAGGATTTAACCACAAGGATTATTATTGGAAATGTGATATTGATGAATGTTCCTTGGCATTCTTTTATAAATATTAATATGATCCAAAAGGAAAGCTTCCTCCCTGAGATGATATAACAGAGTTCTGATTTTATTGAGATCATTTTTTTTTTGAGCATTGATAGAATATTTTACTTATAGGAGGCAAGGCAGAAGATGTGATTTCAGAGATTAAAGACTTCTCATATAAGAATGTATATCATTTGTCCTGTATTATTATTTTTTTATAATTTTTTAATGTTTATTTTTGAGAGAAAGAAAAAGAGAGAGACAGAGCATGAGTAGGGGAGGGGCAGAGAGAAAGGGAGACACAGAATCCAAAGCAGGCTCCAGACTTGGAGCTGTCATCACAGATCTTGATGCAGAGCTTGAACTCAGAAGGAGGCTCCAGGCTCTGAGCTGTCAGCACAGAGCCCAATGTGGGGCTCTGACTCACGAGCCATGGGATCATGACCTGAGCCAAAGTTGAATGCTTATTAACCAGCTGAGCCACCTAGGCGCCTCTGTCTTATTAAAACACTATGAATATGGGGAAATTGTCTTATTTCTTATATAAAATTAGCATTTCCTAATATACTGGGAAAAAGAAAAAAGGTTATAATTATGCGTAAGGGGTTAAAAATATTTTGAAGGAATATGTGTCACACAGTTATAGGTAAAAATTAGTCTTAAATACAAATCTAATGAGAAATTTCCTTTCTTCAAAGGGAAGGATCACATAAATTAACATATATGGTTTGTTTGGGTTGAAATTTTTTTAATTTATGGAGATGTGTGAGTATATAGGATTGAAAAAATACGAGAGAGGTATTCAGTCATTCTGAAGAATGCATGATCCAATATTGTAAACATTTTAAACAGAATGGGAATTAATACAAGCAAACAAACATCTGAAAGTAGGATTTTTTAAGATAGAATTTAGCATCAGCAAATAACCAAGATAAGCATGGTAACTAAGGAAAAACCAAGTAGGAAAAAGAGTTAGCAGCTGTGACCTTTGTTGGAGACCTTTTTAAGTATACTCTGTTAAAAATTCTCAACCCAGCACCAGTTTGTGGTACCTCACACAATGGTCCTGAATGGAACTGAATCAAGTTTTGGATGCATATCGCTGTTTGGGGTCCAGACACTGGCAGATGATTAGTCATTGAAATTAGGGCATCCGTTCTATAATTTTCTACCCTCCTCCCTTAGGAAAAGTAATAAAAATCAGTTCTAATCTTAGTTAATTCACAATCAGAGCAAGTGGGGTCAGTAGTACAGAATAAATAGATCTTCATTTGTTGTAATCCTTCTTACAGTGAAGATAACAAACCGAGGTCACCCACCAACTATCTATGAATATCTTCCTATAGCCTCAACAAGAATTCAGTTTTCAGCCCCTTCTTCTTCTTGCTAAATCATCTTCCTTCACATATTCTCCTGTGCAGTTAGAGAATTACATTTTGATTGGTTTTGAATCTCTTTCAGTTTCTTCACATTTCTCTCAAATGAACAGTGAAACTCCAAATTGAACAGATTAGTAAGAATTTATTTGGATTAAATTATTGAACATGGCTTAGAAATTAATGCATTATTTGAAGACCAATTACGGTTACATTATATCACATTTAGAAATCATGACGAGTTTATTCATCAAGGTGAAAAAAACTATGCCTTATCTGGGGCAAGGACTGTCTGTCCCAACATGTCTCCTTCAGCACCATTTATTTGTTTATTTTCAGACAAAACTGCAGTTAACATCTCCAAGTGTAATAAAGTTACAGTGAAAAACCTCATCTTTCCATAGTTTTCCTCTGAAGCAAGGCCTTATTCATCCAGACTGTAAAGACTTCAGTGATGACATTTCTGACCTTGGCAGTTAGAATGACCTACTTTAACTTGTCACATTTATTATTAATCTTATGTGTTGTTATAGATTTGGTTCATGTAGATCATTACCCCTACCTCTTTTTTCCTAAAATAATATTTGTATATGTCTGTGTTCATGTGTGTGTCTTGTTTTCTGACTCTGAAATGTTTATTATGCCTTAGACAGTTACCCCAGGGAGATTATGTAAAAAAGCCTGGAGATGGTGACTCTTTTTATAGCGACATTCCTCCCGGAATCAGCACAAACTCAGCATCTAGTTCTAAGAAGAGGTCTGCTTTTCTGTCGCATTTTCAGATTTCTGCCTGTTCCATCACACATTATTCCATTAGTCAGAACATTTCATTATTTTGCAGCAGGTTTGATTACTTCTTCCTTCTTTCTTGAATGTTAAAAAATAGTATCCTTTGTTCTTTGATTACTGCGCTTCAAAATGCCATATGCTCAGAACCACTCAAACAAATCAGGCCAGAAACGAAAACAAAACTGAATTAAACAAACAACAATCCTAAATCTGTATAGAAATCCTAAGGGTTTTCAATCTTGCTTTTATATGGCTTAAGAAACTGTTCATAGTATGTTATAATATTTTAAATGGTGAGCTTTATGTCATATTTGGTAGTCAAAGAAAAAGGTTACTGTCATGCTTCCGTAAAGCAGTTGTTAAATTGGTAATATAAGTGCTGTGTTGAATATTTTTAAATTTTAAATATACCAAAGCTAAGCTTGCTATGAGAAAAAAAGAAAAAAAGATTGCTATTCTGTGAATTACATATTTGAATATTATGATTTTGCCTTTTATTCCTGGAATATTTCTAGACTTTCTAATTTAGAGCTTGGTTGCCAAATTAATATAAGTATATTTAATATTTGCCTGAGTTTTATAATAGGACAAGTGGGGTTAATATTTATATGTCTTAAACTTTGATGTTATATTCGTGCTCCAGGATCTTAAGGTGTATAAGACCAGTTAAAATTCTGCATGCTTTATAATTGCTTAATAAAATAAACTGGTAGAAGAAATAAATACTTGCAATGTTTTAGGAAATGAGACCTACATTCACATTGAAGAAAGCTAAAATATTCCTGTGGAAAAGTTTCTTTACCATTGTTGGTGTAATATATAGAAAAAAAGATTTGATAGCCCAGTACATTACTTTGGGCACAGTAGTCACTTTGTAGACTAAAGTGGAAATTTCTAGTTTGTTTAGAAGAAATGTGATCTCTTCTGGAATTCTAAATAGAGTGAATCATCTGTAAAAATTCTGCAATGGTTCTCACTCTGTAAACAATCACAAAGGAGAAAAGAATCAGATCTGGGACCTCTTCTATATGTACAACTGTCTTAAGCATGAAGGATTGTTTTTACTCAGATAACAGCTTAGAACAAAAGTGAAAATATTAGTTTTTGTACAAGGAGTACAAATCTATAGGATGCTCAGAAATTCTTATTTTTTTAATTTATTGGGTTTTTTTTATTAAGAGAATAAGATTTATCTAAATTCTGTCTTTATATAAATATTTTCTTGGTCACATATTTAATTTTAAATAACATGGTAAATAAGTAGAGAAATCAGTGTATTCCAGTGGAATTTCCATTGTCCTTCTGTACAAAATAGGATTCATTCTATAATTAGCAAATTTATGTTGTAAAACTCCTAATCTGGGGAATTAAAATGTAATAATTGTGCTGAATTCCATTTATCTTCATTCATCAGTAGAAGATTCCTTTTAAAATAGACAGAATTAGTGATTAACTGGAATGACCTATGGAAAATATTTTAAGAATAGTGCTATTTTCTAATGTATCTCAAGAAGAACTTAAAATACTGACTTGAGTAATTCCCAGATTCTGGAAAAATGGGTTATGATTTTTAAGCATTTAAAAATGGTATCAAATTATGTAACTCCTCTTAAGTATATATAATTTGTCAAAATACTTTTCTTATGTGGTAGGTATATACATTTTGCTTCTCGTAGACAGTTTATTTAAGATGGCAGGACACAAATAGCACAAGGGCTTCATGGTACATGGGCTTTGTGAGACACTTCCATGATAAACATGTGATTCAGTTCAGTTATTGGACAATTAACTAACAGTGCTACATTTTCGGGTGGCCATATTTGTGTAGAAAATGCCAATTCTCAGAAAATAGTTTTATTGTTTAAAAACAAACCTGAATATTACTTTGATAAGGGTTGACTAGGTTCAGTTGAATAAATCTTAATGAAATCTCTTGGAAGTCCATGTTCTCATAATATTTGAATGAAAACCATTGCTTTACAGTTAAGAAACATCTATAGTGGGACCCCATTATAACTCTTATGCTCCAGTTATATAGCTGAAATATGTAGTGAATTTGCTATATGTGGTTGCTGGGAATGTGATTGGCTTGCACTGTGTGCTGAAACTTTTCAACTATTAACTATTGTAATGGGGTTCCATTGTATTTGACTTTTCTTACATTGAATGTTGTGTAATTCTGCCTTCTTCATGAAGACTTTCATGTTCTCTTCATTCTTTCATTTCAGATTTTTTCTTTCTTGATTTATTTAATGCACAGTAGTGCTTAGAGATGTTGCTTACTGATACTAAAGCATTCACTTGATTATATTTTTGAACAGTATATATACATTTTCAATTTCAGGTCTAATGGGCTTTCTCATTCTTGGAGTGAAAGGATCCCAGACACAAAACATATTTCAGACATCTGTGAAAATGGACGACCTCGAAGTAACTCTTGGCAAGGTAGAGGGCGGCATTCTGAATGGCTAGCACATCTGTTTGTAGAACCCAAATTTTACATTTTGTGTCTATTGGTTTTAAAGATTTGTTCTTTTCTGTAAGCTCTTTACTTCTCCCAACAGAGAAGAGAGCATTTATTATGAAAGCCCATTTCTTTTTTCTTGGTTGGGAAATGATGGAATTCAGTAGCACCAGGGCACTGGACAAATTGAGAATGCTGTACGTGCTATAACAGCCCTGCGTTCTTGGTGGGACTGGCTGCGAATGTTACCACTTGAAATACTATGTGATTAAACATATGGCATTTGTTCATTTGTATTGGAATCTAGCCATAAACCATCTTTTTCAGGTAACCTGGGAGGCAACAGAAAGAAAATCAGAGGCAAAAGATTTAGACCTCGGTCTAATTCAACTGAGTAAGTCTAAACCTCTAATGGAAAAAGGCATTCCAAGGTCCTGTGCAATTAGTGTGAAGAGTTAATTAACGAGATCATCAAAGAACTGTAAACCATGCCTCTGGTCTTGGTTTTGTCTTTTTAATTCCTTTTTGCCATTTTAAAATTAACCATGGCTTTTCTCTTTTACATAGGCATCTTCGCAACTGTGCCCAAACCAATATTCACTGCTAGTGGGGGCCCCACCCTCGCTGCAGGCTTTTTCCTCCAGTAACCTGCCATTGTGGTGTCTTGGTTCCTTTTGAAGGGAATTTTGATAACATTCCTTTCTTCTCATCACCCGGGGTCCAGCCATTCCAGAGGGGTCACCCTTCCTCTTCCCAGTATTCACACAGCCTAGAAGCATCAGGGGAAAATTCCCACCGTCCTTGAGCATGATACTGCTCCCAGTGTGAAACCACCGCTCCGAGGGCTTCATGGCTGCAATCTAAGCATTCTCTCAGACTAATGGAATACGCTTCCCTTTTAAATCTTCCTTCTGAGGACATTTAAAAGGGCTCTTAACCAAAACTTGCTCTTTAACGGAATCATTGTCACTAAGTGCAACACTATCACTATCCGTTTTAAATGATAGCCACACATTTTTTTAAGTGGGGGAGGGGGTATCAATTACATTTAAAGTAATTTCTAATGAGGTAAACACCATGCACTGTTTTTGTTTGTTTCTTCACTTAAGAAAGTACAGCAAAAGTAAGCTTCCTCAAACCTGACGTCGAGGAATAAAACACACCCTTGGTATGCTTCTGGACCTTGCTTGCCCCCAGGTTTTCATTAACCATACTTTTTTGACCTACCTAAAGTTTTTTTGTTTTTTTTTTGTAACTTCTCACTATAGAGCTAGTTATTGTTTTCAGGATCACTATTGCTTCTTCATGCCTTAATACTTTAAAAATCTGAATAGCAGGTATTTGTTAACTGCTTGTCAGAAACTTATGTTAGCTTTTCCATCATATACCCTGCCTTTTTCAGTCCAGGAATAATAACAGTGCCCTGAAATTTGGACCTTCCTGCTGATGGTATTATCTTGTAAGTGGCTTGTCAAAGTTTGCTAGAGGATACTTTACCTTAGAAACAGAACATAGGTTTAAGTGATACCATTGCATGGTCCAGAATGGCATCATAGAACTCCATCATAAAGAACTAATCTGTTAGAGTTTATCTTAAAACATTTCCCAAAGCGCTTGGATGCTTTAGGGCTCATTGTAGATAAACTCTTCTTGGAATGTTGTTTGATTTGGTTTGCATGAGGTCACCTGGTAAGAGCTCCTTAGCTCATCTCAGTTGCTCACAAGAATACAGATAAAACTGCCAAATGTTCCTCAGAACTTCCTTTGTGTGCTGGTTAGCATTTTAAAGGTATTTCTTATAATAAGGCTTTGAAAACTCCTGAGTGAAAACAGATCAACATCATAGTAAAGCTATGTGTTTAGGACCCAAACAACCCTTGGTGTTTAGCAAGATTCATACAGTATTTGCTAGTGCAGTCACTTATTTTGAAAAAAATTCCTGTAAAATTCCCACTCATATCATGTGATAAAAATTATAATACTAGATAGCCCTTAAGAATATCTCTTGCCTGTGAGATAACGCTGTAATATTTAATAAAACATCATAATGGAATCACCTTCGTGAGGAAAGGTATTAACGACTCCCTCAGATTTTTCAGACTTTCCACATTTGGGTTGGTTACATGACTCATGTTAATTAAATGGAACCAAGTCTGTGAAGTTGACCACTATTCTCACATACCTTGTTATATGGGCACTATATACATTTATATTTCGTTTTTTCTTAAAAGGAATCCTAATACATAGCATTTTAGGAATTATGTTGACAGTCATTTTTTATACCTTCCATATTTGTTAAATAATACCTCTTGCTTCTGATACAACAATAATAATTTGTGGGACTATAAAAGGAGCAGAATGACCACAGACAAACATACCTTTTTTATTTTTTAGGTTAAAAGGTATAATCAAGGTTCATTATTTCCATATCCCCTTTAGTACCCATCATCCTGAGGGATGATGAAACACCAGGACATGAATTAAATCATTCACCACAAATGCATACCCTGCTAATTAACAACAAATTGTCCTTGTTGATTGTATTGTTTTGACACTCAAACGTTTTTGCATCTTCCTCACTGTTGTACGTGCTGTGAAAAAAGGTTTTGGCTTAGACTTTGTATTATATATTGTGTTTTTACAGGAGGGAGCCCCAAGCACCTGAGCCTGGGCACTCCCTCGCCCAGACAGTCCCATCCCAAGGCATAAGCCCAGGGGGCTCTGACAGCCCCCAGACAGGGAGTCTGGATCACAGGTCAGTCTCCACCTGCCCCTTCATTCTGGGCTGCCACTTAATCTCCCTCCTAGTCCCTTCCTTGGCTGAGAAGGGGGTCATTTGATCTCTGACTGACCCCCAATGTCTGCTTGGACATGGTCCTCGTCCAGCCAGCACCAGCTAATTTTCCTCTGCCTTTCCATCCTGGAGAACACAAAGAGCTCTCCTACCCTGTCTAATGCGTTTTTTTTGCATGTTGCGCTACAAGCCAAGTCAAGCCACATAGGCAGGTTTATAGCGGTTTGATAAAATCCCATCACTTCCACCACCGCCATCTAGAGATGCTAGGAAGCCCAACATGAAGACCCTTTAATGGGCAGATTCCCAGAAGGAACAACCTTTGAGAGCCCTCTTCAGTGGCCTCTAGTGAAGTGATCACAGCCTTCTGAGATGCTCCCTGAAATGGAGGACAAGGTCCATCTCGCAAAAGCCAAGCCATGTAGCTGTAGGTTTCATGGAACAGCCATGGCATCAGTCCTCTGAGGTTCTAAGATTGTCAGTGAAAGGAACACACATCTCCTCCTGGAAGCTGCCTGTGGGTGACTCAGTTTGCTGTGTGGCTATGTTTCACCTGATAACAGCTGCATGGGCTTTTTCTACGGTTTTCCCCAGGCCAGAGCATTCACTAGCCTTCATCTGTGGCTGCACTTGCTTTTTGACTTTTTCTTTTTGTTCAAAGTCTCGGTGGAAATTCTTATGCAAGTTTTAATTGGCTATCTCTGTGAAAAGTGCAAGTTGGCAATGATTGTGGCTAAAGGCAAAACTAGTGTGAAATTGTTCCTGAGTCAGGGACACTGTCTTAGCAAAAATGGTCTTACAGCCATAAAAGGCAACCAAACCCTTCTCTTCGGAGGGAACATCATTGGTTATTGCTAAAAACGAGGGAAAGGACTATGGAAAAAGTAATCTACTTTTGTTTATATAACTGGAAATGTCATGATTAAATGTATTTACAAACCAAAACCAAATATGGCAGAATGAAGCAAAGTTTAACCCCAAACGAATAGTGCATTTTATGGTTCCCTTGGTTTGTTTCCAAATAACTTGCAAAATTTGATAGAGCTTGCGTCTTTGTTATCTATAGTATCTCTAGAAGTTACTTTTTAAATGAGAAAACTCAGTAGAACTTGCAAATTATTCCAACACTGAATTTGTTGAATCTGTATTTATTTTACAAGGACACATTCTAAAGAGGATGTGTTTTTGCTTGGCTCCCTGGGTAAAAATCAAAGGAAACTCTGGTGGTGGGGGGGAAGCAAACTTGCACTCCCAATTTTACCACTTTTTAAATTTTCCTTTGTACAGTAATTCCGATGGAGACTTTGCCTGATCCATCAGGGAAATGCTAATTAAGGTCATTAGTATCCTCTGGCAGTCACTCATGCAAGTCCATGATCAGACACTCAGAAGGCAACTTCTGAGGTCCATTTGCTAATGGAAACATGAACACTTTAGTCTGGAGTGCATGAAGAGGAAGAAGGAGCTTTGCAGATACAGCTAAATTGCTGAGCCCAACTTAAAGGTCATGCAGGCCTGTTTGGACCACACTTAATGTGTATTGGAGCTCCAGGATCAGAAGAGTAGGGGCCCTTTCTGCTCTTGAGAGAGCCGGCTGAGGCACCTTTCTTGTTAACTCCAGCTTAGGATCTGCTATCTGGAGTGAGACCGAGGCCTTGTAAAGTCTTTTTTTTTTTTCATGCTGGAAAGAGAACTTTGCTCCTTTTAATTGTTCTTGGGGCATTATATACCCAAACACCAGGTTGGAATTGCAGCCATCTGAATATTCTCAAAAAGCATCGTTATCATTTGAAAACCAAGGAGCCAAATGAGAGGTGGCCTGGAAAAAGCCACTTTGGAGGTGGGTGAATGAGATCACTGACAATACTATGATTGGAAGGCAGCTTCAGATTCACTTGGGGAAATCACTGGAAAGACTTTCCCTGAAATGTTGAATACATTCTAGAATGCCTTGAGCCTTATTGTAGCTGAGTTTATTCTCATGTCATTGTACAGACTGCCTCATAATCACCCAACATCCATCCTGGTTTATTTGCCATAGTCACTTGCATTTGGAGGGTGAAGAACATCCTTGCTAAGCTTGTGCTGTGTATTTTCAGATTTTCTATCTTGTTCTGCTTTCTTTGTTCCTTCCATTGCTTTCTGCAGGTATTTAAACCCATGGTTCAAAAGAGACTATAATGTAGCTAAGTGGGTAGAAGATGTGAATAAAAACACTGAAGGACCATACTTTAGGTATTTTATAAATTAATTTTATATCCTTTTCAAACTCTCCCAGCACATACAAATACTGTAGTGTGACTGGCTCTCTATCTTGTATCTCCCAATACAAGTTCCCATAGGTGGAAAGGGTCCTTGTTTATTTGCTGCCTTTTGATCTCTGTTTCTGGCTTCGTGAGCAAGTCTATAGTTTTTTTTTCCTGAATGTTTCAAATGAAGCCATTTGAAAGGGTTGCCATTTAGTGCATGTCCCCATCACCATCTTGAGCTTTTTTAGTAGCTTTCTCTTCATTTTATGCTATGTAGTGTTCTGTGGGCATGAAACATACTTTCCACTAATAAAGAAGCACTATTAACCTGAACAATTTAATGTCTAGAATTTAGCAGTTTCATAGCGAATTTTTCCTACTTACTGCCTTAAGAGTGCATAGTGCATACGAGAAAAGGGAAAACGTGAAAAGAAACTAAATGAAATGTAGTGGCATTTTAGTGGCATTCAAGTGTAAACAGTGATTTAATGGAACTTAAAATTATCCAGAGAATCTTAACCACAAGAGAGTAGATTGGATGAGTTTAGGTTTCATTTATTCAGTACAACCATTTGCTCTCAGACAAGGCCAGTGCTGAGAAGTATCTTAGAGATTCGCAACAAAACATCCAAGGCATTTTTTATGCTAGTAAAATGGTTGTTGTCTAACACTTCAGATAGAGCAGGAAGTGGATTGAAAACATGTTCTTGGTTCACAGAAGAGCAGATTATCCCTACATTTTAGAAACTAGAATTTACTCAGTCCGCTGCAGCTCAGTCTAACGTCAAAAGTCAGAGAGAATTTCCAAGAGCTCTTAATGGCATTTTTTCACTCTTTCTAATATCAAAGTGATTTCCTAGAGGCAAATGTCCAATTTATATCTGACTACTTTGTGGACAACTAATGTAAAGAAGAAATATGGACTCAATTACTACCTCCTCTGAACACAATTAGCTTTCAGATTACTTTTTGCCATGACTTGGGTCAGCATTTAACAGATATCAAAATATGTATGTGTATTTAACTCTCAGCACCCATATAAGGTGGACTTTCTCTTCCAGTGTACCATTTAGTTTAGAATGTATAGTTTGAGAAAATGATTAGACCTATTTGCATTTTACTTTGATCCATACATTTGCATATGCCCCAAGGAAAGCATAACCCTGCCTGCTCACAACAATATATCCTGCTTTTATACCCCCATCTTTCCCTCCTGCCCTGTTCCTCTGCTTTTACCACTTTCCCACACTGAACCTCATACACATACACTCACATTCAAACATCCCACCCTCACCCTCACCTGTAGCTCTCAAGATGGCCAGCGTCAGGAAGACAGGTAAGATTATTTTGAATGTTATTTGGAATCTTGGCTCACCTGCAGTCCTGTTTCCCCTGTCTATCTTCCTCAGGCTTGTGGGCAGATTGTAATTTGCATTAGCCATGGACCCCAAACAGAATGACTTTGGTCACATATGGGCTAGGGCTTTTATACCTAAATGGACCTAGCATCTTTGCAACAATAATTTGTGAAATGGTACCCCGGAAGAGTTGTTTCACCTCCCCTGGGTCAGCTGAGTAGTTGATGTGGCTCCCAGAGAAGAGTTCACATTTCTTAAAATCAGCACCCAGGTCTGCCCAGAAGCTGCATGACTAAGCGCAGTTTGGATGGGGAAATGCTTTAGCGTCCCTGGTTGCACGTGCAAAGCTGCAAGGGCAATTTTAGAGGGTTTCTTTATCTCCTCTTTTAGAATGAGATGTCACCTCCCACAGTGGATGGAGACATTACGAATTCATTATTAACATCCACATTTGTATATAAAGGTTAGATAAAATCCAGTGGAGGTTTATAATATAACTCTCATTTTAGGATGAATAAGCGTTATGTTGGTAGGACCTGAAAACCAATGCGCAGTTTTTGAGAAAGTTGTGAATAATCGAAGATACCCCAGAGCTTTTAACACAATGATTCTAACACAACAGAGAGAATTTCATCCACCCATCATCTAAGCCAGTCCTTATGTAGAGGCCCAAAGCGCATTCACACTTTGGCTTATGCTTTCCCAGCCTTGTGCTTAAGCACAGATCTGTTTAAACAGTCACCAGATTATTTAGGATTACCTCTCCTGCCAAAACACGGTGAGGGCAAAGGTCATTTTATTAATCACTCATATGGTATGGGCTTTGTGGCATCCTTATCAAAATGCAATGAGGATTTGTGAGTGCTGCAACTGGTCCAAAGTACAGCCCAGCATATATTATAGCCTCATCACTATGAAGAGGAAAGGAACAGCCCAGCATTTAAAATACTGTATCCTCATCACTACAAAGAGCAAAGGAAATGCCAAAAGGTTTTAAGTGATGGTAGTGCCTCAGCTGTGCTCCCTTACGCAGTTCTGTATCTGATACTGGTTGCTCAGATGGTTGCCAGCATATACTCACGTCAAGCAGGACAAGAGCATTATCTCCCCATACTTACACCGTGGGGGGCAGTTCTGTTGCTGACAGTGCTTTACAAGCTCTGAGCAGATATCCTTCCTCTTGAGTATTATGCAGTCGATTACTCAGAGTCCCCCTTCCATGATCTTTTGGAAAATGCAGTAACTTTGAAAAGAAACTAGTAGTAATTATCCTGTATTGAGTGCCTGCTATGTACCTTTATCTTTTACCACATCATGAGATATGGGCATTCTTATTCCTTTCTATGGATAGAGGAAACTGAGACACAAAAGTAACTCAGGGTAGCACAGCTAGTAAGTTTAAGAATCAGAATTACCAGCTTGGCTCTGACTCCAAAATCTGTTTCCTTTCTACCTCGCTGTAATTACTTAAGAATAGCAGGGTATATATTGACTACTTAAATTCTACCCTAGGACACATTATAAATCCTTCTGGATTAGGCTACTATAAAATTTGCATCTGAACAAAAACAAGTGAGTAAGGGTGAACCCTTGTCCCTCTTGTGTGACTGGCGTGGTTTCAGCCGGTTCTGGGGGCCAGAACTGAGCTGAGGGTGGCCTTACAGGCATGTCTGCAAAAGGCAAGCCCAGCAAGTCTGATGTGGCCCCAAGGTAGACCACAATCCATGGACACACAGGCACCGATTGTGTGTAGCCTTAAATGGCACCCATTATGGTTATTATGGGTTTTTTAAATGCTATAATGATGATTGTTAACATTTGTTCAAAGATTACTTTGTAAATGAATGAGCTGGGCCAGTGCCTGGTTGTCAGTAAAAGCCAGATTGGAACTACCAGGCAAGTAGCCTGGGTCAGAAAAGAACCTGGAGGCAGTTTTGAAGAAATGTCTCTTTAGACATTTGTTACAAAATTTTAGTTTGTTTTTATTTCCCTAAACTGGTTTACCCTACCTTGTTCTCTGCTCTTACTCTGACTCTTCTTCTGGTGCCAGACATCCCCTCAAGATAATACACTGTCACACATCACCCAACCTCCAGGACAAGATGCCCCTCGCCCCTACTAAAACTGTCCTGCTTGGTTTCTCTTCCCCTCAGGGTCAGTCCAAAGTGTCAGCTAGCTGGTGTATTCATGTGAGAGGAAGTATACGTGCAATTTCTTGGGGGATCTGGAGAATATATCCTGTTTTGTTTTCATTCACCATTGGCTTTTGCCCATGGAAAAATATCTGGAGGAAATATTCCAGCACCCTTCATTGGGATGGCCTGGTATGTGTGCAGAGCTGGTCATTTGGACTCATGGCCAAGTGAATGACTGGCATGACTGTGAAGCTATAAGCTAACAGCTCATGCTATGGACACATCCATCCACACTGTAGCAAATTAAGAAGACTCATTTTGCATGATCCCCTAAAGTAAACAGGATTTAGTTCTTTGTGTGTGTACCTGAGTAGCTTTCCTGAACTTGGATATCTTATCAGTAGTGATTAGGCTAAAAATCTAAACCCAGGTTAATGTCCCTTGTTTTAGAAATATGTATTTTAAATATGTAAATACAAAAGTTCATCCTCATCCTACACATACTGAATATGTTTCCTAAAGGTCATAGTCATATTGGAAATGTTTTCTTAAAATTAAAAACATCCTTAATTTCTGAATTAGAAAAAAAATGCAGTAGTACACTGCCTTAATAGGCTTTCGAAGGATTTGAAGTACTTATATTGTTAGTTTTACCCATCTGATCCGTAGTGGGGAGCATTAGCACAAGAGAAGTCAAATATCTGTAATATTGTAACTGTTCACACTGCTAGAATATGAGACCAGTTCACACTGGTCCTGGACATTTTCCAAAACTAGAGGAGATGTTAGGAGTTACAGATTACAGGCAAATTAAAGTACTCTTGATTCTTAAAATTGAGCAAGAAAGGTCACATGAATCTCAGGACTTGTAGGAAAAAGTATTTTCAAACCTCAGTTGAATTTGGTGTCTATAGCATGGAAACCAGTTTGAAAACTACAAGAGAACTAGAGCAAAGCATAATATATGGATGGGAACCAAAATTTACAACAAGAGGGAAAAAAGAGCCCTCTTGATGCTGTTGCATGCAGTGCGGTCGATCTTCCCCTATCCAGCGCCGCCCTGCTGCTGACACTCCCAGGCTGTCAGTCCCAGCAGGTGAGGTGCCTGCTAGGGCAATAATACCTGTGCTCTAACGTGGCCATGTAACCACTTTAGCAGTGTGGCTCACAGCCACCTTGCACCAGGAGCTGAGAGCAGTCATGGATGTGGAGTGGTAACATCTGTGAATGGATAGGTACTGCTGAATCAGCACATCTATTTCCTGTTGATACAGTGTAAGTGAACAAACTCTCAGCTGCTTTTTTTACTTTGAAGACAAGATAACAGATGTCAGCACTTCCTGTGAGCTCAGCCTAGTAACACATATTACCACTGCACAGGCAGAGTCCAACAAGAACAGAATACAATCACAGCTTATGTGTATCTTTCAAATGGAATATCCTCATGATGGAATATCTAAATAGGAAGGGTATTTGTGTTTTGTTTTCATTTCAGTAAAATTCCAGTCAATAGAGTGTAGCCACCTTATTAGCATGACAAGTGCACCCTACATGAGTTAGCAAAATCTACTTCTGTGGCCCAAAACCCTCTCCTATGCAGAAATGCTGATTGTAGGGACTGATCAGACCATTTTTGTATGTTCTCATCAGACTCGTTTGTTTGGCTGGAACTCTGCACTCCTTACTGCTTGCATGTTTACTAATTTATTATTAAAACCCCTCTATTTGCCTTTGTTCTTTCACAACTAACACACTGGCCTCTGAATGCATGAGTTTCGTGTAAACTGGTGTGTGACTTCGCAATAATAAATGTATCAATTTTATTATATTTTCAGAACTTAAAAATATAATTGGTATTACTGTACTAAAACACTTTTTACATTAAGTGGTAAAAATAAGGCAGAATATTCATATGTTGTACATTTAATTTACCATTATGAGCTCTTAGAATAATTTTATCCCTTCTCCATTTTAGCTTTTTATCTATTCTATAGGAAACTTCATGATTGGCTTTTCTAGTTGAAGAGTCTGATTCTGTGTGCTAACATTTAAACAGTCCATTGCAGTTATGACATTAGGAAAATAAAATTCCAGCATTCCAGTGTTGTGAAGAACAGAGAATCTCCCAGTAGTTAAACCTTTGCAGTAGTGGCCTATGAAAATTGCAATCAGAGGGATTGTTTTGAACCTACTTTTCAGATGTTTGAAAGAGATGGTAGGCGGTCACATAATATTTATTTCTGTGTTCTCAACGTCTCAGGACTCTATCTCCTGCCAAGTCTCCTTCTTCATCAACTGGGTCTATTGCTTCCAGCAGAAAATACCCATACCCAATGCCTCCGCTTCCCGATGAAGAGAAGAAAGTGAACCGACAAAGTGCCAGGGTATGTGGAAACTTCTGTACACTATCAGCCTCAATCATTATCATTTATCTATGAGTTCATAGTTTAAAAGAGCCATTTTTTCCTTCTTTATAAAAAAAAAGGGAAGATTTTCAAGATTCCGTTGAAAAATGGAAGATACCTGGAGCTGTGGGGCTCAGATTTATATTTGCAAATGAGCTTAATTAGTGAATTAATTAATTCTAGTGATATTTGGTATGTTTTAATCATTCATTGCTATGTATTTATATCTTTAATTATGCATTATAGCTACTATATGACAGTCTGGAATAAACAAAACAGAGAATGTATTTTGTTTTATCAATTTTGTAATATACCTGGAAATGCCTGAGATTAAATAAACTAGCCTCATCTTCATGCCTAATTTGCTTAGGCCTTTTACTGGCTAATAATACCCAATAAGACTTTATAAATCAGACCCTGTGACAGAAAGTTAGACCAGTGGCTTGGAGGTAGGGGTGGAATTTGGATACAAGGAATTTGGATATATAAGAAAATCTCTAATATTAAAAAATACGGCAATGGTGTGGTAAAATTTAGGAACCTTTTATATTTTAAAAAGCCAGATTTATTTTATTTTATTTTTTAATGTTTATTTTTGGGAGAGAGAGAAACAGACAGAGACAGAGCAGGAATGGGGGAGGGGCAAAGAGAGACAGAGACACAGAATCTGAGGCAGGCTCCAGGCTCTGAGCTGTTAGCACAGAGCCTGACTTGGGGCTCAAATTCACGGACAGGGAGATCATGACCTGAGCCGAAGTCAGACAGTTAACCAACTGAGCCACCCAGGCACCCCTAAAATGCCAGATTTAAAAACATGTAAGAGCTGATTATATAAAAATATGGTTCACCAGAAGTATTTATTTATTTACTTAGTTTTCTTTTTTTAGTTTGTCATTGGGTCTTCACATAGAAGAACTGAATCCTTTTTATTTTATTTTTTTAATGAAGTATTGTATTTGTATTATACAGTAATATAATTTAGTATACTATTGTCTACAGTGTTACATTAGTTTCAGGTGTGCCAGAAATTTCCTTAAATACGGAGTCCTCTTTTACACTTTAGTTATGGTTCCGCTCAGCTTCACAGTGTTCCCGGAATACATCCATTATGTGAAATTTGAGAGATAGTCGAGTTTAGAGAGGTAGACCAGCCCTCAGAGAGGCTTAAGTGAAAGATATAACTAAAGAATAATTACTTTTATTAATATCCAAGTTCTTTTGTGGTCAGTTAAAATGTAATGTTGATCTTCTTGGAAGTAATTTTGTGATAAAATAAAAAAGTAGAGCTTTAAAAGCCTGAGAGATTTATCTGCTAGTGGGTCTCGGGTTCCTAGGTGTTTTGGTTTAGAAAGATATTTCAGAGCCTCTTTGATCCTGAACTTAAGTAATGGAGTCTAAGGTAAACATAAATCATTCAAATTTTAACTCGATCAACTCACAGTCAGTAAGAAAACACAACTCACTAAAAGCAGATTAGATTACTATGATCAAAAAGACTTTAAAACCAATCAGTGGTGTTTTGTGGATTACATGAAAAATTACTTTCCCGTGTTCATATGGGTAATGGTAAAAGACAGGAAGAAGAAAATTCAGATTCCCAGCACTCTTGCTTTCTGGCTTTAAAAAACAGAACTGTTGGGGGCACCTGGGTGGCTCAGTCAGTTAAGCGTCTGACTTCAGCTCAGGTCACGATCTCACAGTTCGTGGGTTCGAGCACTGCATTGGGCTCTGTGCTGACAGCTAGCTCAGAGCCTGGAGCCTGTCTTCAGATTCTGTGTCTCCCCCTCTCTCTGACCTTCCCCTGCTCATGCTCTCTCTCTGTCTCTCTCTCTCTCTCTCAAAAATAAATAAAACAAAAGAAACAAAAAAACAACTGTTAGTATGAGTATGTGGTAATGAAATCCAAGGCTGATGTCATTCCTCAGATAATTGTCAAAGTATAACACCTCCCTTTTTATGTCTGATAAGTTGTCTACATTACTGTTTTCCTCTATTTGGGGATATTCTTTCAGCTGTTGTCATGCCAGGGTGCAGGCTATTAATGTTCCCACACGAAAGCCCTGAAAATGAAAGCTCTCCAGAGGACATGGCTGACCTGTGGCCTCTTCCCTGGGATGAATGGGGCAACGGTGAAGACTGTAACCCCAGGGACAGTGTGAAAGGTCGATGGCTCCATCCATCATGGAATATCCACATGAGCGCATAGCAGAATCCTGCAGAACAGGCAGCCCCCATCTCTGGGCTGTTGATGAGGGCTGTGGAGAATCAAACAAGCAGATCTTTTTTTTACCAGCAACCTTTCCATTATAGCCATCTAGAAATGGCCACAGTCATGTCTGTTCCTAAAAGGGATGGCTTGGCAGTTCTCTGTTCCTTTTTCCTCGATGGGCTAATGGTGATCTTCCGGTTCCTCCAGTGTCATCCTTCTGTTCCCTTTTCTGCACACTGTCCCTTACTAATTTTCTTAACCATTTGAGAGAAAATTGGACTCACTGAAGCTGAAGTCTGAACCCTTTATTACTCCATACTATCATCTGCGCGTCAATCCAGATCTTCTTACCTGGCAAACGCCCTGTTTAACCACTCATTTTCACTAGTCTCCACCAATGGGTTCACACACGAACGTCCTTAAGAGTTGAGAGATTTGGTCTCCAAAGGGTGAGAACACCGGCGGCTCTACCACAGTCTTTTTGGAGTAGCCAATGTGACTATTCAGAACAAGATTTCTATGAAGATTCAAGAGAACCTATTAAGGGAACGTATAAAGAAACATTGTCACTTAGCTGTTTCTCCTTTTTCTGTCCCAGAAACCCTTTAGGTATACAATGACATGCCCCAGATTTTCAGTAAAAATGGAATTTTGGATTAATTTGGAAGTAACTTAAGTCACACTGGTCTCTAGACTTTCTTTGTTCATGTTTATAAAAGTGTACCCAAATCATATTGCCTGGAAACAATGTTTTATCAGCCTGATCATCTTCCTTTTTTTTTTTTTTAATTGGCCGCCCTGGTGAACTGAGTTGCATTCATATTTGATCATGCCAGAGTTGTTTATAGTCCATTAAAGCAATTACTGAACACTGTAGAAATTAGATAGGAACAGGACCAGTGTATAGAACTGGTGGCAGAGGTAAGAAGGGGAAGAGATGAGGGAATTAAAGAATTGACATCGTGCCGTGGATGCATTGTTTTACTCTGATGGGTTTCCTGGGAGAGGACAATTTTCTAGGAGACAGTGATGAATTTGGAGAGTGGATGGCCTGGTCATAGGCCCACAGCAGTGATTTCTAAGTGGGTGGTAGTGGTATTGATGGAATCACACTTTCCCAAGTTCAGTACTTCTCAGTACTGGCTGTACATGGGAATTGTTTGAAGGGCTTTTAGACTATGCTGATGCCTGAGTCCCACCCAGAGACCCAGAGAGATTTTGAATTAGTTGGTCTGATGAGCAGCTCAGGCAGTAGGATTTTTAAAACCTCCTCAGATCCTTGAAATGTGCAGGTGGGTTGAAAACCATTGCTTTAGAAGGCTGTATCAGAACCCTGGGGGAAAGGAATGTATGTGTGGTTTAAGAAAATCACATCTTAAATTATTTTATTTCATTTGAGACATACTATTTAATCAAATTTTTTGAGTAACAGTAAATGAAGATGTGAGGGGTTTTGTATTAAAAGGTGGCACTAAAAAAGGGTGAGACACAGGTTTAGAGGAAAGAGAAAGCTAAAAATTAGAGTATTTATTTTATCCATTTATTAGATGTCATAAGAGTGTGTGCTTCCACAACCATGTAAGTATGGATGGAATCACCACCTCTTTTTCATCTTTTTCGTCTTCATAGCTCAGAATACACCTGTTTCCAGGGCACTGGGGTTGTTCAGTCAGTTAAGCATCCGACTTCGGCTCAGATCATGGTCTCATGGTTTGTGGGTTTGAGCCCCACATCAGGCTCTGTGCTGACAGCTCACAGCCTGGACCTACCCTGGTTCAGATTCTGTCTCCCTCTCTCTCTGCCCTCCCCTGCTCACTCTCGCTCTCTCTCTCTCCACCCCCCCAAAAATAAACATTAAAAAAGTTTTTAAAAAAGAATATGCCTGTTTCCTCCTTTCACAATGTACAATTTTGCTTTTCTCTGTTGTGCAGCTATGGGAGACATCCATTTAAGATCCACTGTTTACATGTGATACGTCAAAACTGTTTACTTCAACTTTTATAGAAACCCAGCCTCACGGAATCACTGCAAATCTATCTGCTCTTCAGACAATACAGAGACCCTCTGAGATGCCACAGAGGAGAGGAAGCCGCGTTTCACATCTGGATACCATTTTCTTTTTGCCATTGGCTTAGGATTTAACTGAACCATGAAAAGAACTACTGAAATGTTACACTATAACGTGGAGCAGTAAAGGTACTGGTATGTTAATGGAGAATCCGCATGACAGATATATGTAGAAATCTCACTAAAATTAACTCAAATGACCCAAATGTAGCAAGTTTCCTAAGGGACAATAGTGGATTCAGACTGACATTCTGAAGCACATCCCCATTGTAGACAGTAATGCTATGTGCATGAAGCTTCTGTTTATTGCTTTCCACATTTAAGGAAACAACATCCCATAATAGAAACTAGCATGCAGGGCTAAGGCATATAGGATTTTTCTGCAGGACTTTAAAGCTTGAGAGGCCAATATCCCATATGCTAACTCTAAACATGTATCTTTATTTTTTTTTTTACTTTTCATATTTATATCAGCATACAAGGACAATTGTACATATGTAAACATTTTTAAAATAAAAAGAAAGCAACTGTTACACACAAGTGTATTTTGCCAAATGCCTAAACATAATCAGTAACAGTCACATCGTCATCATCCATCAAATTGTCTTTAAAGATTATAAGCTGATGATGTTGTAAATATAGTGGTCTGTGCCCTAAGTGTGTCTCTCTGTAATTGGTATTTGTCCTCCAAAACATGTGATATCCCTTTAAACTGTGCACAGCCTGGAGGAAGTTTTATTGAGTGATTAATTGAACCGGAGAACAAAATGCCCAGCAAATCTGGGGCTTCCACGCTTGCTGGGGCAGGAGTTCAGGAGAGTAGCCTCTTTGTGGCCTCTGGGCACTCTGACGCTGATGGCTGCTCCCTGGGAGTCCTCTAGCCAGTGCCTGCCTCAGCAAGCTGTTCTCTCAGTATCAGAGCACGGCTAGTCTCACCCTGGAGGCCCGTGGGCCCCTCAGCAGCATGTCCTGCTGACCTTAAGCAAGTGTACCAAAGACACATGAGAACAAGGGCCGCCGATACATTGGTAGCTTCCAACTTGCCAACACTCTAACCCTTTGTGGCCTCAATTTTTGTTCTTTGACAAAACTTTTTAGCTACCCTTAAATGTAAGATGAATGACTTGTTTTAATAAAACCAACTTTTACACTGTTTATCAAGGATATTTATCATCACTAGGATGTAAGTCTGACAGGTCATTCTGCAAAATGATGGAGGGTTCTACCAGCTGGGCTGGGGCCTGAACAGGCCACACAGGGTTAGAAGAAACCTAAAGCCACAAGTGTGTGATGACTGTGAAGTTACCCAAACAGCTGGCAGGGGAAAGAATCTGACATTTTGAACTTTTTTTTTTTTTTTAATCCATAGAAATCTATGTTCAAGTCCCTTCTTTAAAACCAAAGTTGGATAGCTGTTACAACGCAGCTCTGTCATACTAAAAGAAAACTTCCCCGGGTAAGGCTACTCTAGTGAACTCAGACATTGATGGGATCAATCCAGTGCTTTGACCTGAAGAGTACTTCTGAATTTCCTCATTTTCTCTCCTTTTTCTTGAGAGGAATGGAATCTCCAGACAAGATTTCAGAAATATCCTCCTAAATTTGATCTCTCCCAGTAGTGTCCATGGTCAAAATCCATTTCATCTCCACATATAGTCATCTTAGATGCCCAAACGGAAGGGCTATGTTAGAGGCAGTATTTTATACTCTATGGTTTATGTCTTCTGTAATGGACCTCTCTTCTGAAAGTCTTTGAAAATGTTTGACAAGCAATTTAATCATTCAAAACTATGAAGTGTTTGTAAGCAGCATTTTTCATGACAGGAAGGGATGTGATTGTCGATACTACAATAAAATGACCCATCAGATTAAGATTTGGGTGAGTGTTGGGTGACGATGCCATGTACTCAAATGAAGGACAGGAGGGCAGACAGATTTAAAGATGTAGCAAATAAAGTGGCTTTTGACCAAGATCACTTTAATGTGCACTGAATATTTTCTGGTATATAAAATGCTAATGTTATAAGATTTATTTTGACTATAAAAGAGTTTATAGATTTGAATGTAAGGTACTTTGTGTAAATATGCTTCCTAGTTATGGTTAAATAAACCCTAATTTGAAAGAATTTACAAATGGGGAGCTACTTGTCAACAGATTGCCCCCCCCACACACACACTTCCCTTACTTTCTCAATTATTTTTACATGAAAATTATTATTTCAAGTAAAAGTCATCGTAACATGCCTTTTGGGAGACATAGTTGTTTATAGTCAGGCTCCTTGATAATAACTTTCATACAGAACTGAATGAAAAGCGTTTGTTTTATTTGCAGGGAGATTATGATTTTATAGTAGCTTTAATGTTCTATTCTGGGTATCTGCCTAAGAATGTTTGAACATTCTTATAGCCATTTGCAGAATTCTTTGACAAGTTTATAATCTTAGTGGATACTTTTGAGAAATACCTATATGGGTAGTCATGGTTGGTATTTAGATGTATTAAATCTAAATATTTATGACTTTTCACCCACGGAAGCAGGGAAATTGGACCTACAGCACTAAACACAAGCACAGCATTATTTTTATATATTTTAGAGAGGAACTTTGAGGTCACCAGAGCAGTTTGTATCATGCAACTAATATTTATCGCCCCCAGTCAATTAATAGGACTGTTACGCTAAGCAGAGAGGAGCGGTTCATTGGCCTTTCTGTTCCATTGTATGCCTTTTCCTTCTCTTTCTAAAGTTTTTTTGCATAGATAAAACTTCAGATTGCCAACCGTGCTGCCTGCAATGGTCTGTTGGTCCATAGACATGGCAGTATAGCAAATTCTGACTTAAAGAAACATTGAAATCTCTTTATTAAGAATGATCACAAGGGGGTGGGGATAAGAGGAAGCCCCTGAAAGAACTGAGGTCAGATGTACTGGACTGTGTCCAGCCAACTCTTCTTTAGTCAAAGCGGCATCCTCCTCAGGAGTCCCTCAGACAGAAAGTGATCCCAAGGTCACCTGCAGTCTGCGGGAAGGAATTCACTCAAATAGCACAGCATAGTGAGGGCTTTCAATTTACCTTAGTTGCTCTATAGTTTAGAGAAACCCGGGGCTGTTCCTTAAAAAAAATTGACTAATAAAGTCAGTGTAGGGTTGAAATGCCAAACATACTTTTTAGTTTGAGATAGGTGCTTTATTAAGTGATACTACAGTTTTGTTTTCCCTTGGCTTTAAAAAAGGCTTTTAAATTTGTCTTTATATATAAGGTCAGTCTGGTGTAGATTTCTGTGCATAAGATGGATAGGGTTTCTAAAAGAAATTGCTGATAAAATTAGATCTTTTGTGTGCTTCCCGAAGAAAAGGACTATTTATGTTTGATTTTCACCACAGCCTTACATTTCTTTTGTTGTTGTTGTTGTTGATTACCTTGCAAATTTGAATAATTTAACCTGTCCATTGTCCCAGATCTCTTATGGCTACTTTACTTTTTGCTTTTTTGGATTTTGTTCTTTTTTTTATGTTTATTTATTATTGAGACAGAAACAGAGCATGAGTAGGGGAGGGGCAGAGAGAGAGGGAGACACAGAATCTGAAGCAGGCTCCAGGCTCTAAGCTGTCAGCACAGAGCCCGACACAGGGCTCGAACCCACAAACCATGAGATCATGACCTGAGCCAAAGTTGGACGCTTAACCGACTGAGTCACCCAGGTGCCCCTTGGATTTTGTTCTTTACTTTTTACAATTACCTGTGAGCCAGAGAAGATATGGTATTTTTATTCTCTTCTTTACAAAATCAAGCTTGTTTATTTATTTCATCCATTCTTCATTTCCTGTTGTCAGGTACTTCTACTTTAACTTATATATTTAGTGTTTTAATATGTCCTCGTGTTATTCAACATGATAATTAATCCTTACCTAAAGAGAAGACTGTTTTACTTTATTTTACTTAAACATAAAGGAAGGGTAGTTTACTGGGAGGATGCGGAGTAGCCGGCAGTGCCGAGATGCAGCACTGAATGGACTGAAGGAACAAAGGGCAGCCAGCCACTTGCTGCCACAGTCTGACTAGGACATGACTGCCAGCTGCTGCCAAGGGCGCCCCCTAGGACAGCGTATTATAAATTCCATCATACCAGTTGGTAAGTTGCCATCAGTTTTTCATGAAATGTTTTGACTTCCCTTGGCAGCATAACACCTACGTTTCAGGGTCCTGACGGTCTTTTTCCTTTTACTTTCGTTTCCCCCTAAAACTGCTACACACATCTTTCTTGGTGTTCAGTGGAGTCCAGGTGAATTTCTCATTCTACTAACTTAAAATATATAAAAGGCAGATATTTCTATGGAATAGGGCTTAATTGAGGCTTGGTCATTTCTTTTCTTTATTTGTCCCCTCAGTTATTTTCTGAGTAGATAAAACTATTCTGATTTTGGATGCAGCAACTCTCCTCCTGGCATGGGAGGGCTAAGCACTTTCCTAAACACCTTCCCCTGTTTGTTGGATTGTGAGAAGCCCAGACTGCTCTTATGAATCAGTTAAGAGGCAGCAGCCCATCATCTGGGCGTCTGGATGCGTGTGTGCGTGCACGTGCAGCTGCATGTGGTAGAACCCTGGGCACGTACTCATAGCATATGCTGTGCGGGCAGGTGCCTTTAATTCTGAGAGGAGCTTTCCCAGATGTTTATCACATGAAGATGCAGCAGGACTTTAGAAATCAGGGCATAATATTTCTCTTCATATTTTATTCATGGTTTTGTCAGAGCCCCCAACAAGGAGCACCATATGGTTCAGTTTATAAGTAGAAAAACAAAACATTCAAAAACAAAAACCTGCTTGGCATTTTTGTCCTTTATCTCCAGGGCATGACAAACAGTAAGCATCCTCCCTACGGAGTCTGAGAGATGCTTCCAAACCCTTCCTACTCCCCTTCAGTAGCTTGTCAGCCCTTTTCTCCTGACTAGGAACTTTGACTATCATGGAGGTAAGTCCCTTCTTGGCTAAACTGGCACTGGGGAGAACCACAGGGTGCAGAATAGGAGGAAGAGAGGCATCTGTAGTCTTCTCTCAGTGGCAACTGGGCATGGATTATGCAACATTAGAAGTCACTGAGAGATTGGTCCTCAGGTATGTTTCAGGATGGAGGGGCGGATAGAAGGTAGTGAGCCTAGCGAGGTCATGGGGCATTTAATCCTGACACAGGAGCAGAAGGGAGACGCACATGAACCCAGAGGCCAAGCGTGCAGAAGGTAATCACTGGGGGTGTGGTGGGGACAGAAGGGCTGAATGCCTACGACAGACCTGTATACTTTGCAGTTTTACTGAGTGTTGGCTCTATAAATACTTTATGGACCAGTCCATGTTGGGCCAGTCACCTTTGCTGAATATGTCCCTGTTGCATTGTTCATAAAACCTGTATCAAACAGAGAGGTACTCCAAGGTTAGCAGGGTTTTGCTCCAGGGCACCATTATTTCATGTTTTTAGGTATCCTTAAAATCAAAACCAGGGAAAATGTGGGGTGTTTTTGTTTCTTTTGTTTTCTTTAGTTTTTACAAAAAGGCATACAATGAGACTAGCAATCTTAAGATAATGCACTTACAAAATCATCAGTAAAGTTTTCAAAGAGTTTATGAAGAAAAGGACATTTTCCTCTCAAGTTAAAAAGTTTCAGATGTGGATTTTTGTTTTTTAATGGTCAAGCTCTAAAATAATGCAAACAGCCCCCAAATCTTGAAACATAGCGGTGCTAAGTTATACCAGATAACACATTATGGAAAGTGCTGATATGAATTTATAATTTATTCAGTAATGCTATGAGTTCTTGCTAAATTATACATGTATATCACTGCCTGATTAGAAACCCCACCTTTCTTTCCTAATCTAGCACAAAATACAACTGTGATTCTATAGCCAGTCTTTTTAATGGTTAAAAATGACACCACCTTTGTTTTGTATGAGAAACTTTTTTTTTTTAACACTAACTTCAAAAGTGCTTAACAAAAGGTTCAGGATAACTAAGCATGTATGTCCTTTTTAAACTTGCTGAAAGAGACTTACCCCTCCAACCTAGCATCCCAAAAAGACAACTTCTTTAAGGAACTGGGCATTCTAACTAAACATAGCAGCTTTTATGTTAGCCAAGGTAGGTCTGTGCTAGTGTTTTCCACAAGCATCATCTTAAGGGGTGATATCCATCTACAGTTAGTGGAAGCCACTTCATGGGGAAGTGTTAATAGCAGCATGATTTCACTTTTGGTAACCAGGTAATCATGTGTATATACTTAAGATTGGCTTCCTTTTAATATATTCTCTCTGCTCCTCTGCACTTCAGGTTCTTAAGCTATTTTAAAAATAACTGGGTTTTGGCAATCACCAACTGAAATGTATATGGCAACTGCTTTCCTGAGCAAGCGTGATGTGTTTTATGGCTGTTCAAGTTCTCAAGTTGTTCTTATATTGTAGGTATACAAAATCTTACTGTTTTTAAAGGTCACTGTAACTTGAGGTTCAAATTTCTGGCACAATTTTATTTGTATTCACTTCTGAAGCTAAAAAGATACCACGGTTTTCTATGTTACTCTCATTGTAACATCAATAAAGTGACTTTCAATAAAAGATTTTGTTATTTTGATGCCTGACTCCCTTTAATCCTGTTATTCTCCCGGTCATGGTTTCTCTTCCAGAAGCATGATGAAAAGTACAGAGATCCCGTAGTAAAGCCTGACTGCTCACTTTGTTGGACAATTTCCTCAGCGGGGTGGCAGGTGGAGTTTCCCTTATCCATCTGCCTTGACTCATAAGCACTTCCTCTCTGACCCTAACATGAATCAGTTTCCTGTATCCTGACCCAGAGCCCAGGCAGTGGTGCTAATAGATTAAGCTCACCTGTGTTAGACTCTAAAGCACTGGGCTTTGGATGTACTCGGGTTAGGTTCATGAGTGCAGGGTTAGGTTCATGAGTTCACTGCCTAATACACTGGTCCACCTATTTGTCATAGAGCCATTTCATCCTCTGGTCTTAACCTTGACACCTGCTGTTTCCTTGCCTTCAGCTCAGTCTGCTGAGGAAAATAGTTATAAGTCAAAGTACTGTTTTTTGAAATTATTTGTTTTTTTTTAATGTTTATTTTTGAGAGAGAGCATGAGGGAGGGACAGAGAGAGGGAAACACAAAATCCCAAGTAGGCTCCAGGCTCTGAGCTGTCAGCACAGAGCCCGATGTAGGGCTCAAACTCACAGACTGCAAGATCATGACCTGAGCTGAAGTTGGATGCCCAACTGACTGAACCACCCAGACACCCCCAAAGTACTGTTTTAATGTGAGAGAAACAGAGGTCATTGACTAGAGCTTGTGTGTTTATTAGATTAAAAAAAATTATGATTACATATAGCTCCATTTCTTATATTGGTAGTATTTTAGGCATAGAAGAATTCAGATGAACACTGAAACAGTAACACACTCAGCTGAGCAAAAGCAAAGTGTAGCTGGGATAGCACAAGTTTTAGCTCACATGCCTCTCATGGATGGACAGTACCACCTGGAGCATCATGCTAGAATGGAGTCTCACCTCCACTCTGGCTCAAAGGGAGTGAGGGCTGTGATTAATTATACAGGGCTGCTGTAGTGTAAATCTGGCTTCTGCGGCCACGTTCCTATGGAGTGCTTGAAAACCGGTTACATATAGGGACTTTATAAATCATGAATCTCCTGAAACACAGGAGATTCAGGAGATTTGCACATATCTCCAAAATTAAATTGTCTTGAGTTGGCATTTTTTGAAGAACTTCATCTCCAAATAGTTGGAAGCAGTCAAGCTCGGGCTCACAGCTTGACCATGCTCCCGCTATATGCTTTCAGAAGAACAGACCAAGAAACAGTTTTAAGAATTGGGTGAGACGATACTGGAAGTATATAATGAATGAAACACAGAACCCAACATAAAATAGAAATAAGGCAACCCGAGATTCACTTGTAATGAAGACTTTGGCTGTAACTGCAGAACGGGGATGGATACGTCAAATTTGTCAAGGGGAAGGAAACTTTCTAACTGTAGGGACATAACTGAAGACTAGGCTCCACGCTTTCGGGAAGACACCATGAAAGTAGAAGTGGAGGAGATAAGGAGACTTGCTACAAGGTATCAGTAATTAAAACTGAGTTAAATGTTTCAAGAGACACTGTTTTGCAATACTTCAGCATTTATCCAAAAAGCAAATTCAGAACCATGATTGATGCAGCACCTTGTGGAACTTACCAGAGCAGCAGGTTCGTTCAAACATGGTCCATAACTTTGGGCTAGCAGACGCCTTCTCCTTACATTAGGGTCATCCAGGAAACTACCATTTCCTTTAACTATCCCTTCCTTGTGGGATCCTAGTGAGTCTGAATCAAACAGCAAGCGCTGGGCCTATAACGGTGAGTTCTCTGCCTCCTGGTCCTCCGAGCCTTCTCTGGCCCTTTTCTAGAAAGCTCAGGCTCAAGCCAAGCTTTGTGGTCTCACAAGCAGTGTATCTGGAATGAAACCTAGAGTCACTGTGTAATATAAAGGCTGCCTCACATATGTAGTACAGGTGTGACTACTTGACATAAATACTTAAGGCTGAATAAATCTTTTTAAAATTAATACACTTGAACAATATTTGAAAAAAATAGCCAAGTGAAATGAGGCTGAAGATGCTTAGAAATGTTTTATTTTTTCATTGGTTGACAACTAATTGATCATCGGAATGCTAGCTGTCACACTGGTGCCCTAAAATAAGACAGATACGCTGTTGGCAGGGAGAAAACAGGCTAACTGCATCACGTTTCACCTGCTGTGCTCTCTTGCACAAAAGAGCAAACAGGCCAGCTTTAAATCCAAGACACAGAAACT
>CM053559.1:27327810-27351684 GCA_028646485.1 Cryptoprocta ferox | reverse complement strand
GAATTTAGTATCAATACTAAAAACTTCAGTTGCGCATAAAGTAATAAACCTTTATGACGGCCCTTAAGGAAAAGCAGCGATGCAAGTTACACACGTTACTAAAGGCAAAGAATAAGAGCAAACGAGGACTCCAGTTGGAATGTTGGTTATGTTCACGCAGCTTCCTCTTGATTTAAACACTCATGACGCACTGAATGAACTGAAAGAGAGAAAGTCCACGTTACCCCGTACACATTGTGGCACTGAATACACCCTCGCTTATTCCTGGGCAGTTTCCAAATTGAATTGTGGATCAAGAAAGATCCATTTCTAAAATAAGAGTACCTGATGGACAGAAAGGCTCATGTTTTTAGGGGGAGCAGTCTAATAGAAAATCCAGTGAGTTTCTCTTAGAGAAAGAAGATCTTATGTCATGGATAAAGAATTATTTAAATTCCAAATATCTCAGACTAGACATGGTCATGATAAAAGGTACCTACTCAGAAATAACAGTTGAGTTTATACTGTTAAGTCACATGGCGACCTCCAAACTACACGGTAGTACCCCACTGCTCTGGCACGGCACCTTTAAATCCCCACTGCTCTGGCACGGCACCTTTAAATCCCCACTGCTCTGGCACGGCACCTTTAAATAGTTTATGCCCTTAAAATCTGCTTAATTAAAAATAAATCCTAGCATGCAAGCATATGTATGCACAGGAACGAAATATATGACCTTTCCTCTGCAATTCAGAAATCCAAGTTGAAAAGCATCAGCATTTGCTGTGAAACGTCTGCTTCACCATCAGCACCAGCAGACTCGGCTTTTCTATCAATTTTCTTTCTCATTCTTCCAACACCAGTGAGGCACTGTGTGCTGCTAATCCCTATAGCATTGCTACAAGCCATGCTGATTGTCACTTTCAGGTAAAGGGGAACATTTAAAATTTAAGGGGCCCTGTCTGAGGCCAAGCCCCATGCACTTTCCACTCCACAGGCTGCTTTTCCATCTTTGGAAAGAGTGACAGTACTGTCACCCAAGAAGCTGACACACACTAATGAAAACACACCTTTAAGCAAAAGAAATAAATACACTCACGCACAAGCCTTTTTAAATGATCAGAACTGTGGCAGCTGCTGAACTGAAAGTATGTACATCCTTGCATTTTGTAGCAGAGAAACATTTCAGAATATTCAGTTACCACAGTGACTGCTATTCTGAAAGCAGTGTTTTAAACAGCTGACCAAAAAATAGAAAAACAACTAAACATCTATTTTTACCTTTTTATTTTTTTTAGGTTTTTATGTTTTATCACCTATTTTATGTATTTTATCTATACATAACACCTATTTTTGTTATGTATATCCAACTAATGCCAGCAAAGATGGCATTTGGCTACATTCACATTGGTTACATGGCCTTGTCCCATCTCAGTTAGTGTGGCTGCTCACGTTGTATTAATTGTGATTTAAGTTTGTGCCTTATATTCTCAATGAAGAACATGGCTGTGTCAAGTTCAGCTTTGAGCTGCTAAATTTACTTCTCAGTGACTGAGATATTTGTTTGATGAAGCCAAAAACAGACACAACATCTGCATGGTGTTTTCCAAGGACATTTCTGATTGAATTTTCACAGCAGCCCAGGGAGGAAGGCATTACTACTTCCTTTTCTCAAACACTCTTGGAGCAATGAAGAAGCCTGCCTAAATGACCCTACCAGTAAGTGAGGCCAGCTGGGCTTTGAACCACGTCTTTTAATGCAAATCAAACAGTGGTCTATAAGTAAGACTAATAATAAATGAAATTAATAAATTTTGAATAGTAACTCCTGATCATTTAATACTTGATTACTTGGCATCCTTGAGATGTTCTCAATGGCTAACTTCAAAAGAGATGCCCAACTGGCATATATCTTTTTCGTCTACACAGCTGTGAATTTATGGAGACTTACGTCATCATATGGGAAATTCACAACACCTTGCTGAGCAGTATCCCGTCTTCGAAAGCTGTCTGTAAAACACCACAGTAATATTTATGGTTATTTTTGTAACATCTGAAATCACAATAGTTAATTATTTTGGCACTGGGTTCAAACTGCAGTTAATATGTGAGTTGTAAAACCAGCTAACACACAAAAAAGGCCACAGCAAAGAAGCCAACTACAATGAACATGAAAAGATTTAATAAACAATAAAGTAATACAACATAGAAGTCAGTCAACTATCTTTTCCAATGTGCAGCTGGAGGAAAGCACCTTATCCCAAAGTCAGTAAAAGCCATGTGACTTCCAAGGCTATTACTTAGTTGTGATGAAAACACAGAATTTCAAACTTATTAATAACATAGATCATGTTTAATTAGAAAATGGATGGATGGAGTCCCTAAAATGACAAATGGGCTGCAATAAAATATTTCACCTGTCTGAGCTCTGTGCTATTGAAAAGGATTTACTTTAATAATCAAAGAGAATTAAATCTTGCTATTTGCAACAACGTGGATAGAACTAGAGTGTATTATGCTAAGTGAAGTAAGGCAGAGAGATTTGATATATCAAAATATAATATGATTTTATTCATGTGTGAAATTTAAGAAACACAACAGATGAACATTGGGAAAGGGTAGGAAAAATAAGATAAAAACAGAGGGAGGCAAACCATAAGAGACTCAAATACAGAGAACAAACTGAGGGTTGCTGGAGGGGAGGTGGAGGGGATGAGCTAAACAGGTGATGGGCATTAAGGAGGGCACTTGTTGGGATGAGCAGTGGGTGTCATATGTAAGTGATGAGTCACTAAATTCTAGCCCTGAAACTAATATTATACTGTAGGTTAACTAACTTGAATTTAAGAAAATCTGCCCTCAAATTTTTGTTAGGATGCAAAAAAAAAAAAAAAATACAAAACTAGGTATTAAAAAGAGTAAAAGACTAAAAGAGGAATGGAACAACAAAAATATACAAAACGAAGAAAAAGAACAGAGGGGATAGAAAAGTAGAGATTACTAATATAGCCTCATCTAAGAAGTACGTACATTTGAAACACAGGACTACCATTTAAAATTACTTTCCAACAAGAGGACTTAGGAAAGAGAGCTACAAATGGGTAATTTTACTGTCTCACATTCCAGGGAGAAATCACAGAATACTACTCATACTCTGATCAAAAGTGCACAAATTAGCTTACCATGTTTTGGAATTTTTTGTGAAATTTAGTTATGATTATTTTAATGGCAGGTTTCCACTAATCTGAAAAAATTTCGGAAAAAAACCCCACAATTACTCTGCTAGATATATTTTATAACAGTGTTGAAAAAAAAAAGCCACTGAAATTAGGGGGAAAAAAGAGTGATCACGAACAATAGACGTTCAGAACACGGAAAATGAAATGTCATGCACATTGTGTCTTCTTGGCCCAGGGAGACACCATCTCAAAGAACACACCTGTCAGAGCTCGCAGTTTGACACAGCAGGCAATGTAGTCGTCAAAGGTGATCTTGCCATTGGTGCTGTATCGTTTTGCAATTGAATTCACGGCTTGGGGACTCAACCGAAATCCTGAAGGAAGGAGAATCACCCAGTGAAATAAAGTTAGTTAAAGAATTACCAAAAAAAAAAACCCTTAAAAATAATCAAGCACAATTTTTTTCAGACTGGGGGAGTACTCATTTTAATTACAAATATGCATTAGCAATTATGTGTGTATTATGTTTTTAATTATGAATATACACTTCTTCTAGAAAACAGAAACTGCTTTCCCATAGCACTTAGTTTTAGAAAATAACACAGAATTATGCCGACCACGTGGCTCGAGTTAGCCATACCCACCCATTGTGGTCAGGGCCTTCTGCAATTCTTGAGGGTCTACTGTTCCACTCCTGTCACTGTCAAAACTGGTGAAGTGTTGTCTCCAGCCGTTCAGCACAGCCCAGAGTTCTTTAAATTCATTGAAACCCATTGTTCCTGACATATCTCTCTGAATTATAATCAAGGATTAGCGCATCATTATTTTGCAACATTTTCTAACGATTAAAGATCAAGGATAAGAGAATATAGTGATCTGCTAAAAAGGTTAAAAATGTTGTATGTTCTTCTTAGTGATATAATAAAAACATACTTGAATTATACAATTTAAAAGGGCCTATGGAGAACAAGCTCTGAGTACCTATTTCCACTGTGGGGAAAAAGATAATCTTTGTGATGTAATTACAAGGAAATCATGTGGCACTGTGAACCACATTAAAAAACAGTCTTGTTCCTGCAACAGGGCTGCACTTTCTGGGTGCCCCCAGTGATGTTGCTGGGGTTCTGGGGTCTTGGCTTTAACATTCCCTTGGTAGGCCCTTCCAGACCCAGGGTTTTCACTTTGGGAAAATGAGATGGGATAGAAGACACTGCAGGGTCACCACTAGCTAAACTGAGTCCAATAACCATGATGTGAGACAGGTGTGAATCATGCAAAGCATCACTGTTAAAGCAAAAAAGGTTACCTGACCACTCTGATTTCTGTAGCTGTTCTCCTGTGATGCTTCCCTGAATTCTTGAGTAACCAATATTCATTCTATTTACTGAGCTCCCTTCCTTTTTCACACCAAACTACACCTTAAAAGCTAATCATTTCAGAAAACTTTTTTTGTGGTCATTTGTCACCTTGTGTTTACTGGGTATTAATTCTTAGATGAATTATTTTAGGAAGAATTTTTTGGGGGGATCATAAAAAAACACTCTAGACATCAATCAAGATAAAGGATACATCCAGCATTGAAACCATAAGCCGACAAGTCTCCAGGTTAAAAGCTGTTAAATCAAAAAAAGTACATATAAATTAATACAGTTTCAAAAATTCACATTACATTGTGTGCATTCAAATTATTTAGGAAAGTGACTATTTATTTATACACTCTTACTTTTATATGCTAAGCTACATGGAGCTTTGAAGCAGATTTTTTTCCAGATAGAGGGGATTCCTTGCAGAACCCAAATTTGGTTTTAACAACTTTAATAGAAATCTTTTTTAAAAAGTATTGCATTATACTGTTAATATTTTTAGGTATCATAATGGTTTTGAAGTTGGGGGGAAATGTTCTTATCTTTTAGAAAAGTATATACTGAGGTTATCTGTAGATGAAATGAATGTTAAGATATCTGGAATATGCTTCAAAAGAAAACAGACAGGATTACAGATGAACAAAGAATGACAACGCATTGATAATTGTTGAAGCTGGGTGACAGGTGCATAGAAGTTCACTGTATAATTATCTCTGTTCTTAAGATAGGCATAGCATTTTCTATAATATAGCCTTAATTTTTTTTTTTTTTTTACTGTTTATTTTTAGACAGAGAGCCAGAGCATGAGTGGAGGAAGGGCCAAGAGGAAGACACAGAATCTGAAACAGGCTCCAGACTTCAAGCTGTCAGTACAGAGCCCAATGCGTTGAACCCACGAAACTTGAGATCATGATGACCTTAGCCAAAGTCAGACGCTTAACCAAGTGAGCCACCCAGGTGCCCCTAATATAGTCTTTTTAAAGTTTTATGTACTTTCTTGCCTTTGAAACTGTAATATAGTGAGTTTAATTCACCATAATGAACTATATTATATTCACCATGGTGAGTGGCAAGATAGGGTTACTTACATTTCTACTCCTATCAATAGCTGGTTTTTGTTCTGTTTCACTACTTCATTTGTTTATCCTTCTTTCCCCTTTAATGTCACACACTGAATGGTAACCTCCTACCTCAAATAGCCTATGACTTTTTTTATACAGTAAGTTTATATATGAAACCAGATGAGTATGCTTACCAGGACTGTGTTAAATCAGAGCACTCTAGAGTATGATATAATGACCAGTTCAGCGATGGCCACTGTTCAGAAGCCTTTTGAGTTTATGCACAGTTCAAATATATTCAGAGGGCAGTTCTATACTTCGCTTAGAAAACCAAACTAGAATATATTTACTAGTTAATGGGCCTACTGATGACCTATCTAAGCATTAGCAAAATATAAATAAAGAATTTCTTGCATCTTACTGTGTTCATGAAAATCAATGACTGGGGATATATATAGTACAAAGAAGCTGTAAGGCTAGAAGGCAGAATGGACAAAGGTCGTGTGGGCAAAGCTGACATAAATTCTTCAAGTTTGTTGAGAGGCACAGAGAACTAACATTTTTACAGCTCTTACTAGCTTCATTTTTATCTCCAACCAAACTGAATTTAAAACACATCTGAGCTAACTCTCAGTACTATAATGTCTCCAAATAGTACAAATGGTAAAAGTTTTCCACTTTTAACAGATTCCTGTGTTTGGCATACCCTGGAACATGAAATAAAAGGTAGAGGACTTTCTCTGTTTTGGCCCTTCAAACTCCATCTCATCCACAGATACAGTTCTCTGAGGTGACAGGAAGCAATACTTTTCCACACTTTTGAGAAAGAGCTGGTTGATTCTTCATTCTGACTTTTAAGTTGTGTGGAGGCATGAAGTCTCTCTAATCTAGACCAATGGTTCTCAATCCTGGGTGCTTATCAGAATCACCCAGAAGCTTTAAAAGATCCTGGTACCGGGGCTGCCGATGGAAGTTTTTTTGCCCCCCAGTGTTACTGAGATATAATTAACAAATAACATTCTGTAAGTTTAAGGTGTATAATGTAATGATCTGATATATGCAAATATAGCAAAATGATAACCATAATTAGGTTACTTAACACATCCATCACCTTACATAGTTATCTTTTTCGTCTGTGTGATGAGGACTTTTAAGATCAACTCTCTTAGCTATTTTCTAGTATACAATACAGTATTGTCACCATCACCACAGAACAATTAAATCAGAATTCCTGAGCATGGAACCCAAGCATGACTATTTTTTTTTTTTAAAGCTTCTCAATGATTCCAGTGAGTAGCCAAGGTTGAGACCACTGTTCTCAGAGTGTGATTCCTGGACCAACCGTGTTAATATCATCTGGGACCTCTTCGAATTATAGAATCTCGGCCTTTAGCCTAAACCAACAAAATAAGAATATGCATTTTAAGAAGATCCCCAGGTGATTTATTTTCATATAAAAACAGCTGGTCGACCTGGACCACCATCATCTGGAAGCTTGTTAGAGATGCAAATTCTCTGGTTTCAGCTCAGACCTTCTAAATTAAAAATTCTAGGTCAGGGCTCAGCAATCTAGTGATGCTGGCATGGCTCAAGTTTAGGAACCACTGCTCTAGAGGGCCTGTCGACCAAGGGGCAGACTCACTTGTGTCTAACTTTAAGTCAAGGATTTTGAGGGGCTGTGAAGCAGACGGCTTCCCTGTGTCTCAAGTGCTTCAAGTGGCATCGCCATCCACTCAGTCACCCAAGCCAGAAATCAGGGAGCATCCCCAGTTCCCTGTCCCGATATTCAATCGCCTTCTAAATGGCTTTAGGACCCATCCATTTCCAGTTCCATGATCACTTCCCTGAGCTAGTATTTTACTCACTTGATGACTCCAATGGCGACCTAACAGGTGTCCCTGACTCCCCGTGCTCCACGTCCCTCACACCCATGCCCCCCAATTTGGTCTTTATGCTACATCCAGGACAGTATGTGCTCTTCTATATAGAACCCAGCAGACATGTTCCATTGCTGTCAGGATAAAGTCCAAGCACCTAAGTGGCATATGGAGTCATATGCATATTTTCCCAGTCCAGCTGGTTTCCTGCTCTTCATTCAACCTCCATTCTACCTTAACGGCGAATTTCTCGCAGTTCCTTGACTGCACATGCACATGCTCCCTCTCATCTGTGGGTCTTTAGTACATGCTGTTCAATCTGCCTGGGGCACAACTGCACTGCCCTATCCTACACACTTCTTGGTCCGCCTTGTTCCTACTTGACTTTCATTTCTCCTCAGTTTAGGGATCAGTTCTGCAAGGAAAACTTTCCTGACCACTTTCCAGGTTATGTGCCTCTCCTATGTGTGCCCACAGCCTGTCTACTTCACTTACCCCAGCACTTTTCACTGTGTCCCATAGGCACCTTGCACATAGTGGTATCCATTAAAATATGTTGGTCAGACAGCTGAATAGATAGGACTGCACATCCCTGTGTAGAAAGCTATACACTCCCCTCAACCAGTCTAAGCAGGATAGGTTTATTAAATAAAATATCATTTTAACAGATACTTAAAAGGACTGTATAATCCCTTAAGACAAATCATAAGTCAAAATACCAATAAGGGTACAGAGCTATGCTTTCTCCATTTTAGGAAATCTTCCATACTCAATAATTCAACAAATACCTGTTAAGTACTCATTATGTGCAGGGCCCAGGATAGCAAGAACATTGCAGATACAAATGTGAAATTGGATCCTGCCCTAGCTGATGGTCTAAGGAAAAGAGAAGTCAGGTGTGCATGCAACTCTAATCAAGGTAGAGAGTGGTGAACCATAATGGAGAGAGCAAGCGGTACTAGGAAGTACTGAGGAGTGGGAAGCTCCTTCCTACTAAGAAACACTTCATAGAAGAAGCAGCATTTAAGTCAAGCCTTGAATGATAGGAAAGATGTGGGACAACTGGGGACAGCCAAGTAGAGTTAGGGACCAGCATAAGCAAAGTAAATCAGGAAAGTCCACGGTAAGCAAAGTAAGTGGGAGGAAGTATGTTCAATGAGGCTGCATTAGAAGATCTCGAATTCCTACTAAGATGTTTGTACTTCTGTTATAGGTACCAAGGAGATACGAAAGAATTTTACAGGAAGAGAGTGACAGGGTAGAGTATGTGTCAGGAAGCCCAAAAATCTGGTCATCTTTTGTGAGGAGGGTTTAAAAGAGAGGGAATGTGATGGGAGTGAACAAAAGTGAATGACAGAAAATTCACTATTCCAGACAATTCTAATGAACTAGAATGCTGATGTCAAAGAAGTTTGGGTAGGAAAACTCTTGCTCAATTTTAATTGTATTTTCCCCAGAAATAGTGTATTTAATAAAATTTATTTTGAGGCGCACGTGCACACCCAGCGTGTGTGAGGAGGGGAGGGGCAAAGAATGAGGGAGACAAAAGAATCCCAAGCAGACTCTGTGCTGTGCAAAGCCCCACATGGGGTTCAAACTCACAAACCATGAGATCATAACCTGAGCTGAAACCAAGTTGGACACTTAACTGACTGAGCCACCCAGGCAACCCAAGAAATAGCTTTTACTAACGCTAATTCTATTTTAAATAACTTCAAGAGTCTGATAATTTTACTTTTACTCTCTCCCTTCTCCTGTTCATTCACTAGAATGCCTCATACATCTTTTCTTCTAGTAGAAATCCACAATGTAACGCACCGAGTAGGAAAACATTACCTTCAGTTGTTTCTCTCAGCCTTAACATAGAGTAACAGTTACACTCAAGGGGAGAAAAAGAAGCTGAATTACAATCTTACAGACTAAAGCAACGTCTCTTACCAACTCCACTTCTGGGTAGGACTGGTTCCTTTTAAGCTGGAAAAGATGACTGTAGCTACTAGGTTGGGATACTTCTCCACTCCTCACTCCACCTCCACCTGTGCTTTTTGGTTTGGAAGTTGGGTTTAAAAAACACCAATGGCTGTTTCATTTCATGAAACTCACTGTGACATCCCACAAGCCAGATGGTTTTGTGGTTCATTACAGCCTCCACAACCAGATGACAGTAAGCAAATGAATTCAATCATATGGCTCTGATGACTCAGGAAATGTCTTCCCTATAACTCACTGATCTAAGGCCATCACTAAACATGATTTTCTCACATGAAATTTTTTTTTAAGTTTATTTATTTTGAGAGAGAGGGAGTGAGAACATGAATAGGAGAAGGGCAGAGAGAGAGGGAGAGAGAATCCCAAGCAGGCTCTGTACTGTCAGCACAGACACTATGCAGGGCTCAAACCTATGAACCATGAGATCATGACCTGAGGCAAAACCAAGAGTCGGACGCTTAACCAACTGAGCCACCCAGGGGCCTCCTCATATGAAATTTTTAAAAGGACTGTTCTCCAAGGATATACAGCCCATATGTTAGTCAGATTTTAAAACCTGCCACACCTCTTCCACTGAAAGGGTACAAAATAATAGTTTATGTTGCTACACAGCTCACTTTCATAAACCCTGCTATTAAACCTGCTATGTTCACTAGCGCCAACTGCTTGAGGTTAACATTTAACGCTTTAGATGTATTTCCCTACAACAGTTAAAAAAAAATTCCCTACTCTAGAAAGTGCTTCTTTTGTTTAGGACCAGATTAAATGAGAAATGCAAATCGTTCCTCTTTCGTATTAATTCCTCCAACTGGGAAATATTAACAGGATACTGAAGTCATGTAAAACAACAGATGATAAAAATAGAAATACAAATGGTTTAAGAAGAGAGCCATCTAGTACATATGCCATGTCAAAGTCAAAAAAAATGCCACTATAAATCTTCAGCTGTGACTTCTAGTTTGAGCATTTTATTTATTTTTAAAGTTTATTTATTTATTTTGAGAGAGAGATCACACAGGAGGGGCAGAGACAGAATTCCAAGCAGGCTCTGCACTGTCAGCGCAGAACCTGATGCGAGGCTTGAACTCATGATCCGAGAGATCATGACCTGAGCCAAAACCAAGAGTCAGATGTTTAACTAATGGAGCCACTCAAGCGTCCCTGTAGTTTGAGCATTTTAATTCATAATTTACCAACAGCTAAGGCTCTGATTTGATGTTCTGTCTCCATTAACAACAGGCAAAGAAGTTAGCAAGTCAAGACACTATTTTCTACCTTATGTATCTCTCCTGGTCAGGATCTGATTTGAAAAGGAGCATGTGGGATGTACGTGGGATGATGTACAAGAGGCCCCGATAGGATGCAGTACTTCTGCAATCAATTCCTATTTGCAGCTTATGGCAAAGACCTCTTTCAAAAGGCAGGAAAATGGTGTTAAGCACTGAATTAAAAGGCGGCAGATCCAGTCTGTGAGGAACTGAGGACGAGGGCAGAAGGAAGACTAATGCAAGAAGTTTAGAAATTAGGAAGAGCATTTCCAACACAGACTGCCTACGTTCTCTGAAGAGGAAAGAGAAATGAAGACAGACCTGGGGGATGTCATGGCAAGCACCCATGTTGCCAGTAGCATATGCTCAGAGCCCATGAGTGCAGAACCGGCTCCCTGAGGACCAGGGGTAGGGACCAGCCACTGCGGGGAATGGGGGACAGGACAGACAACTCAGAACTAGGAGTGCAGGACAGGACCAGCCACTAAAAGCCCTAAGTGCCATCAGCCTCAGGACAGTCAACTCTTGGCAAATGGTCAGCCGTAAATGTTAGCTCCTGTCATTAATGACACCTGACCTGGCAGATTTCATTTCAGCACCTCACCCCATTCTCTGTGAAGGAGGCCACACTGACCATCTCATTGCTTCCAAAGCTTCCCAATCCAAGGGATCTGCTAAACGGGCAGGTAGTGTATAATAATTTGTTAACAGGTATTTTCAAATTCGCATTTTGTAATAATAAACAACGGAAATTAGCTTTTGAAATTCTAAATTTTGCTGGATCAGAAAAGCTCAGTTTCCTGGGAGGCTATAATCATAAGGAAGTTAAAATACGAAACAGAAGAGTACTTTGGGACCGTCAACTTACGTTTGTATCCTCCAGCAATGCCTGACTGGGTCAGACATCTCTGCAATTCATCAGCATCTATTTGCCCATCCTTTTGGAAAAAAAAAAAATAGGAAGATGAATTACAATAGTGATTTGTACCTTCTAGTTCTTTGTTTACTTTCAGTATATTATTTCAGCAATGACAAAGACAATGAGCATTTTCATGTGTAAGACTTTAAAAAAAAAAAAAAAAGAAATGCCTTCCAAAAACAGGCATTCCTTTCCCAGTTCTACTGTCAAAAATATAATGAAAGAAAAACCAATAGTTAAGTCCTCTTCCACAAATGCATACTTAGCGCCATAAACAACAATAACAAAAAAATATATTTCTTGATACCTAAGTAGGCAATTTCAGACTCTATTTTAAATAATTATTACATACCAATTCGAAAAGTTGGAAAGCTGCTTACACCTATGCTTTAGTATTAACGTTATCTTTTCATCATTCCTCTAAGTTCCTCAGTTACGTCTGGCATTAAATTTTCAAGCAGAAGGTTCCTCTTTTTAATAAAACACTGAAGTAAATTCAGTTTCTTCCTCTGATACATAATTTTTTTTAATGTATGAATGAAACTAGTTCCTGTCTTCAACTACTTTTAGTCTGAGCTAGGAAACTGCCAGTTAAGCATTTTAAATTATTTATTTGGTTGCTTAAAAGTCTTATTCCTTTTTCCAGCTTTTTTTGGGGGGAAGGGTAAGGGCATAGCAGGGTATAAAGCTGACATCCATAAATAAAAAGCTTGGATAAAACAAAGAGAGGCCTTCGTGATCACTTTGGCTTATGATGTGGTGAATAGATTTTTCAGAACCACAATTATATCTGCAAGATACAGGTTCCCAGTGCCTATTTATTGGCTAACCAAGTTCACAACTAGATACATGTTATTTTTAGGGATTTAAAAATAAATTCCTCACATCCATGAGTAACTTCCGAGTGCAGAGCAGGATCAATAATTTGAAAGACAATGGCTATGCTGATGAAGGTCTGGGCTGCTGCAAGTGAAGCAGGTGGGGTCACTTACAGAGCTGGAGGCACAGGCAATCTAAGAACACAAGTCTTGAGCTTCGCCCTGTCTTGTGGTTTCAGAGATACAGATCATTAACCGATTAAGCAGATACTTAAAGGGAAGCTCTTTCAGTTTTGGACTCAATTTCTTGAACTATTTTTCTTAGAATGCTTTTCTGCAAGGTGGTCTTGAGTTTTTATCCAGTAATATTCTATGGCTTCTTCACATTAAGACTATGCTATTTCTTGCTTTTGATCAAAACAAAGATAAATGGAAGACATAAGAGCAAACATCCCTTCTGGACAGGACTGGGTTATACCAGCAGTGTATTTACCATACACAGCGGCCTCGAGAGCTAAGAAAGTGTCCGTCCTCAATGTACACCACCATCTGTCCTACCACACAATATAGAGAAGTCAAAGGTCTCTGGGAGCTAACCTTAATTCTGTCTCTGGGTCAACAAGCCACAACACCTTATAAGGACATGGAAGATCTGACCTAGTAACAGCATCAAAGAGAAAGTAAACTGTACACAAGATTCACTTCCTGATAGTAAGGGAGTAGTAGGTTAACTTTCTTATTTTGAAGCTGGTAAGTTTTTAACATAAGTACCTATTTCCTTAGTGGGTAAATGATTAACAATCAAATTCGACCCAAAGAAAGTGTCCATTAGAATCTGACTACATGATTACTGGTACATAGCTGTAAATTGTACAAACAACGGTTTGTGTTCCCCAGATCTGGAAGTTCTTCTCTGGAAATCACCATGGACCCTGACAATACATAGTTCTAAGATCATCCTTCTAATTTACAGATCCTCACAGTACATTTATAGCCCCTTATTCTGTTCATTCTGGCATTAATTCAATCACAAATTGAGTTTTGAAGTGAACTAACATAAATACAGGTAACACTTAGTCCTAATTTGTTCTGAATATTCGGAAATAAGTAGCTGACGATAAATTGCCTTCTTTCTCTCTTTTTTCTTTCCAGAAGCAAAGGGATTCTTTTCCAGAGGAGAGTTCTTTTTTCGATGACACTCTAACAATGGCTAATACAAATGCAGATAGACTCTGTGACAATTCTTTAATATTAAGGAGGAAAGCTAACCTGTCCAGCTACAGCAGCGAAGTAACCGTACAGCGGATCCTGAGTTTGTCCAGGAAACGAAGGCCCTCCGGGAGCCCCTCCATACTGTAAAACAACAAACACAAAAGCATCATTCCGCTGAATCCAGTTTTATTCTTTCACCACTGAATGCCTCTGTGCAAAGCTAGATAACTGCCGGCCCTTCACATTCCTGGTTCACCTCCCCACCACCGGGCACGCTCTAACTGCAATCATCCCACCCCTTTCTTCCATTCCAGCTCCATCAGAATGTAAAAACTGGCAGCTTGGACCAAAATGAGCTGTCCGGATGGTGACATCTGCATAAGCGAAGCAACTTTCAAAATCCCAATTAACCTGCAGGTTACTGATTAAACGCAACCTAGGCAAGCAATTTAAGAGCAGGGCTCGGAATGGTCTTTCTTTTCATTTTACAGCGACTATAGTGTTTCGAAAGCATTCTGAGACAGGTGTAGCCTAGGCCGTGCTTAGGTGTCTCGGTTCGGCCATCTGGCGGCGAGCACCTGGGCGGGGAGGCGCAGCGAAGGAACATTCCTTTTCGGAAACAGTTCCCACGACGACGCACATCCCAGGCGCCCGGCGAGGCGGCCTTCCTCCCGACGGCTTTTACTCGAGCGGTCTTTCCCCGACTTCTCGTTTAATCCCACTTTCTTTTAAAGAGGGGAGGTGGAGCCCCGGACCATTCGAGATTAAAATGGCTGTTGGTTTCAGGGGAAACCCGTAGGGGAAGGAAGCCAATTCACACAATTTCACGCTGCCTGTCCCAAAGTCACAGGATGGGCTTCTTGGATCAAAACCCACCCACGCAGCCACCCGCAGGGCGAAGGGACGCCGAGAAGGAGGGAGCCCCAGGATGAGGCCGAAGGGCAGGGGCCTGGGGCGAGGCAGCAGGCAGGGAGAAGCCCGGGGAGCTGGAGGCGCCTGGGGAGCCTCCCCCGCGGAGTGGCCCAGTGTGGCCTCTTGGAGTCCCCGGTGCCCCAGGGTCGCGCCCGGGCCGCCAGCCCGCGCGGACTGCACTTACCCCGCCTGGGTAGTACCCGCCGCCGGCGCCAGGGTGCCCCGGGTACGCCATGGTGCAGATTGCGCCGCCGCCGCCGCCACCGCCCTCCCGCCAGGGCCGCCCCGGAACGCACCACGCGGACGGCGGGGGACGCGCGCCCGGGCCGCCTCCCGCTCGGCGCTCCGGTCCCGCCTCGGCCCCCTGCGTGCGCGCGGCGCGGCTCTGCGCTTCCTGTGCCGGGGTCGCGCCCAAGCCAGGTTCCCGCAAGTGCCTGGGACCTGCGACGCAGTTCACGCCGGTGGCTTTCCTCCCTGCGAAACGAATGGCACATTCCAACACCAGTACGGTGCCGCGGGGGTTCTTTATTTCTTCCTAACTCGGCTATATTCTGATACTTTTGAACATTTTAACCAACTTTGTTAGTCTGGGCTGCCCGGCTGTAAGCGGAGAGCAGTTGTGCGGGGAAGGAGCTGGATGCATTAGGACAGCTCTTAGATGCCTGTGAGGGAAGGAGACGTTGACAAATCAAAATATGAAAACGCCCTTGGAAAACAGGAATAAACTTCAGGAACTGTGTGCAAGCGAGCTTTTGGCTTGCGGTTGCGCATTTCACTGAACAACACCGGCATTTTTCCTTGCTAGGGGACACGGTCAACTCCTGGTTAAGCTGGGCGTCATTTGGCCTGGGGAGGGCAGAGGGCATTGACTGGCAAGGAAACCCCGCCCAGTTCTTAGAAAATGAGTTGTTTGAATTATCTCGATGATTCAGGCGAAACAATCCCTCTCCTCCAAAATTACTCAGCCACTTTGTAGTCCAGAAAAGTTGAGGGCAAGCTAAGAGTGTGCTGGTAAATATTCAGGAAGGTGAGAGGTTAGAACAGTTCCCTTTGGCAGATTCAGAAAATGGTTCTCTTCATACATTTTTCTTTTTCACCTCGTTGAACAGTCCGATGTGAACAATTAAGGTGTGAGATTTTTGTTTGGTTTGGTTTCATGTCATTTCAGTCATGAAGAATGTGTTTCTGTATTGGAGTGTTTTAAGAAATGCGCTGATGAGCAACATTCACATTATTTGCTGTGGAGCTTGTGCAGAAAATTTGAGAGTCATCAACATTTAACAAATGTTGGAGCACCTGCTGAGTGTCCTGATGTGCTGTTCACCATGGTGGACAAGGTTCCTCTATTCCAAGTTTCTGGGCTGTGTTTCCATTAGGGTCATTGTTTTCCTCTAATGTAAAACCCCCTTCCAAGTCCTCTTTTTGGATGCTTAAACTCCAAAGATGAAAAGTCCTGAATTGTGAGAACAATTTTAATAGTCCCTGTTATTACCTATCAAATAAACTATATATTGCCTGTTTAATGTTTGATTTAGGAAGATTACTGTTTTCAAATACCAAAGCTATTATCGAGGGGGATTAGACATTTTATGAGTCATTGGCCTCCTTGGTGTTTTCTTTTTTCTTATTTTTTTTTCCCTTTGTGTGGTAGAACAATGAACAGGAGATCTACCCTCTTAACAAATGTTTAAGTGTACAATACAGTATTGTTAAGTATACGCACAGTGTTGTATAGCAGGTTTCTAGGACTTTTCATCTTGCATGACTGAAAATCGGTACCCATTGAACATCGACTCCCCATTTGCTCCTTCTTCCAGCTGCTCAAAACCAGCATTCTACTTTCTTTCTATGAGTTTAATGACCTCAGATACCTCATATAATTACAATAATGAAGTATCTGTCTTTTTGTGACTGGCTTATTTCACTCAGCATAATGTCCTTGAAATTTATCCATGTTGTAGCATATGACATGATTTACTTCTTTTTAAGTCTGGATAAAATTCCATTATGTGTATATGCCACATTTTTAATTCGTTCATTCGTAGATGGACATTTGGGTTGCTTCTGCATCTTGGTTATTGTGAATAATACTGCCATAAACATGGCTGTGTAAATAGCTCTTTGAAATCCTCTTTTCTTTTCTTAAAAAGATTTTAATGTTTATTTATTTTTGAGAGAGAGAGAGAGAACACTAGCATGGGAGGGGCAAAGGAAGAGGGAGACACAGAATCCAAAGCAGGCTCCAGGCTCTGAGCTGTCACCACAGAACCTGATGTGGGGCTTGAATCCACAAATCATGAGATCATGGCTGAAACCTTGAGAAATCGGACACTCAATTGACCGAGGATCCAGGCACCCCTGGATGATATGGTAGTTTTATTTTAAATTTAAATTTAATTTAATTGAGGAACCCCTATACTGTTTTACATGGGATGCACCATTTTGCATTCCCACTAACAATATGCAAGAATTTCAGTTATTCCACATACTTACCAACTCTTATTGTCGGGTCAGGTGGGGATTGGTAATAGTGGAGGTGTGAGGTGATATCTCAGTATGGCATTTCCCTGGTAATTAGTAACATTGAGCACTTTTTCATATACTTGTTGACCATTTTTGTATCTTCCTTGGAGAAATATTTATTTAATTATTTAGCCCATTAAAATTAAAAAAAATTTCAAATCCAGTATACTTAAATTAGTTTATATTAGTTATATTAGTTTCAGATGTACAATATGGTGATTAGCAATTCTATACTCAGTGCTCATCAGGAGAAGTGTACTCCTAATCCCCTTCACCTATTCCACCCATCCCCCACCTATCTCCCAATTTATTCTCTATAGTTAAGAGTCTGTTTTTTGGTTTGTGTCTTTTTTTCTTTGTTCATTTGTTTTGTTTATTAAATTTCACATATAAGGAAATCATATGCTATTTGTCTTTCTCTGACTTGTTTCACTTAGTGTAATACTCTCTGGCTCCATCCATTTTGTTGCAAGTGGTCAGATTTCATTTTCTCTTATGGCTGAGTAATATTCCATTGTGTATATACACCACATCTTCTTTATCCATCCATTCATCCTTCTGTGGACACTTGTGTTGCTTCCATAATTTGGCTATCGTAAATTATGCTGTAATAAACACAGGGGTGCAAATATCTTTTTAAATTAGTGCTTTCATATTATCTGGGTAAATATCCAGTAGTGGAGTTTTGGCTCATAAGGTAGCTCTATTTTTAATTTTTTGAGCGACCTCCATACTATTTTCCAGAGTGACTGCACCAGTTTGCCTTCCCACCAACAATGTACGAGGGCTCCTTTTTCTCCACATCCTCACCAACACCTGTTGTTTCTTTTGTTTTTGAGTTTAGCCCTTCTGACAGGTGTGAGGTGATATCTCATCATGGTTTTGATTTGCGTTTCCCTGATGATGACTGATGTTGAGTATCTTTTCATGTTTCTGTTGGCTTCTGTAGCCCATTATAAAATTGGGTTATTAGGTTTTTTTGCTATTGAGTTGTAGAAGTTCCTTATATATTTTGAAGACTAACTCCTTATCAGGTATTTGGTTTGCACATGTTTTATCCCATTCCGTGGTTTGCCTTTTCATTCTGTTGTTTCCTTTGTTGTGCGGAAGGTTTTTAGTATGATGTAGTCCTACTTGTTTATTTATGTTTTTGTTTGCTATGCTTTTGTTGTCATAGCTATGAAATCATTGCCTTCTGGCTATGACTCTGGGAGAATAACACCTTAGCAAATGCTTTCTGGTTTTAAGATAGAGCTGTAGCATTGACTCCAATGTCATGAAGTTTCCCCCCTTTGTTTTCTTCTAGGAGTTTTATAGTTTTTGGTCTTATATTAAGTCTTTAACCCATTTTGAGCTGATTTTTGTGTATAGTGTAAGATAAGAGTCCAATTTTATTCTTGTGTGTATGGATATCTGGTTTTCCCAACACCATATTTGGAGGAGACCACCCTTCCTCAATTGTGTATTTTTGACATTCTCACAGAGGATCACTTAATTGAATATACATGGATTTATTTGGGGGCTCTGTATTTTGTTACTTGACCTCTGCTTTGAAGTCCATTTCTATAGAAGTAACCAACTATTAGGAGTAGATGGAGAGGACTGGACTCAAAGTTAAGTAAAAGCTCTTTCACAACTCAAGTTTGAAAGAGCATATAGCATATAAAATATTTGTGAGTGTGCAGAATGAGCTTTATGGATAAGTGACTATGCTAATTGTCTTTTCAATTGTCTTCAGACATCTTCCCACTACCCCACTGCTAAAGAATTAAATTTAATGGAGTGTGGCAAATGATATTCTTACAATTATTGATAACAAATCATTAAGTTGCTGCTGTTTTCGTTTATAAAAAAGAATTGTGGCAACTCATAATAACCACTGACACATATAGTACTTAATATGTGACAGACCCTCTTCTAAACACTTTATGTATTCACTTAATCCTCGTAGAATCCCAGGAGGTAAATGGTATTATCATCCTCATTATACAGTTGAGGAAACAGAGGAGATGAGAGAATTTTCCCAAGTGGGATGAACACAGAGCTGAGCTCGGTTTCCAGTCCACCTGACCCTTGAGTTTGTGATCTACACTAGGGGAAAGCAAATTTTGTAAAGGGACAGATAGTAAATATAATAGGCTTTGTGGGCCATATAGTCTCTGTAGCAACTACTCAATTCTGCCATTGTAGCATGCAAGCATACATAGACAATACACAAATGAATGGTTGTGGCTGTTTCAAAGCAATTTTATTTACAGACACTGAAATTTGAATTTCACATAATTTTCATGTATCATGAAAAATTATTCTTCATTTAATTTTTTCAACTATTAAAATATGTACATTATCATTCTTAGCTCCTGTTATACAAAAACAGGCAGTGGGCCAGATTTGGCCCTTGGGTTTTCCAACCACTGCTGAAAACCCCCTCTAGGATTCTGGCTATGACTCTGGGAGAATAGCACCTTAGCAAACGCTTTGCTGGCTTTAAGATAGAGCTGTGGGTAGCAGTGGCTGAGTCACACAGAAAAATGATGACCTACCTGGGATAGGATCTGATGTATAAAATGACTTCTTCAAAGTCTTCCCTGTAGTCCAGTAAGATGACCTTTTGGAACACTGTGAACCCCTGACTTTTCCATCTCACCCTGTGTAGTAGTAGCTAGAGGGCATGTTCAGTGTCAAAACTGGATGCAAAGCCAGCTTTTAAATGTTTATCCATGTATCATGGATTACTTTATTCATAGGCTAAGTATTGTCAAACCCCCTCAAATCAGGAAAATGTACTCAATAGGAATTCTACAAAAATAGAAGTGAATACAGGCAATTTATTTTTATGGTTTTGACATTCATTCCAAAGGTAGGGGTGAAGGTGAAGGGAGAAATAAGCAACTTTCCTAAGTTCTTGGTATGTGCCAAGTGCCAAGATACTTCCTTATGGTACTGCTCTTAAAGAACCTTACCTTCAAAAGGAGATGCAATTACCCACATTTCATAGATGAGGAAATTGAAGCATAAGTAACTTTCCCAAGACTACCATGTCTTCGACCTCTTTGACCTCTGATCTACCTAACTCTAAAGCATGGGCATTTTAAAATATGAAAAACTACAAAGATATTAAACCAAACTCACACTTTTCCCCCTCATTGTACTGCTTCCTGAGGAAATAGGGCAGAGGAGGGGCTGCAGAAAACGAATTTTTAGAGGTAGAAAAACCCTCCAAAGTCATGAGTCACCATTGGGCAAGACCATACAAATCATCAAATAGCGATGCCTACTTATTTCCTCCATTTCTAAATATAACCTAGAGAAAGAGAGTCCACTCCTGTGTCTACTTTGATTTTGAACCCAATAGAAACCTCAGTGGAATAAGAATTCATTCTTATCCTTATACCTTCAAATCACAGAGTCCCAGATATGGGTGTTGCAATCCCCAAACCATTTAAAGAAACTCAGCAAAAGAGAACACCCAAGCTATATAGTAGAAGAGGGATTACTAACTGCTAAGGACAGTGTGGGGAACTAAAATACTGTGTTATTTGTCTTAATTTGCTAAGATCTAGAAAAAGACTGACGGAATTAAGCAGCCATACCACAATGGTTGAGGGATGTGGCAGCAATATGGGTTAGGGTGAGAACTATCTGAAGTTTATAGATAGACTATTGGTCATAGTAATTTTGACAAGTCATTGCAATCACAGATAACCTTTGCCATCATCTTCTCCAACCATGTTCTTTTATGAAAAAGATGAGCGGAGTGAGAGAAGATTGGAGTAGGTAAATGACTGGTCCAAGATCTTGAAGAGCTGTCCTAGCCTGATGTAAATATTTCACTCTTTCCAATTAAAGTTGTGGCATTATCTGAAAATGTCTGTCAGAGAGAATTTCTTTCTTTTGTGCTTTACCATCTCCAATCCACGTTTATTCTGTTTTCAAGACAAAAGGCTGTGTGGACACTCTCTTTGTTCCTGGAAAAAAATTAATATAAAGTACTGCATAGACTCCAGTTATGGAATGAATAAGTCACAGGGATAAAAGGGACACCATAGGGAATAGAGTCAGTGGTATTGTAATGGTGTTGTATGATGACAGATGGAGGCTACACTGTGGTGAGTGTAGCATAATGTATAGAGTTGTATAGTCACTATGTTGTACAACTGAAATGAATGTAACATTGTATGCCAACTATACTTTGATTAAATGTAAATAAAGAACTGCATAGAGCATCCAGGCGGAACTTCTCTGCTTACATAAGGGGCGAAGGAGACCTTACAGCTCAGTAACTGAAGTTGCTTCACTATTTCCTGCGTTTGAATTAACCCCAGGTCTAATGTATCAGGAAGAAATGAGCAACAACATTTACCAGATTAAGGTCTCCACTTTCTTCTAACTCTGATCTGAGTGTGTTACATCATGATTTAAAGACCTCTGCTCTAGAGAGAACTCAGATCTCAAAAAATATGGGAATGATTGTTTGATAACAACATGGGGAACCCATAAATACTATCTCAATTTTCTTAAGTTATGGGGGAAAATTCACTTCACTTAGGAATCAAAAACACCCTTTTTCTCTAACTGCCCAGAATAAGAGCTCAATTAATCAAGTAACTATAAATATTTTGAAGGGAGAGTAAAACTTCCATCATTGATGTTTTACTACTTGCTTGAAAAGTGTTTAATGGGTTCCTGGCACATTTTAGGTGATAATGAGTTGTTAATCACAGTTGTCCTATAAACTTTTTGTTGTTTTGATTTTTTTTCCATGCAGAAGTTTTCTAGTTTGATGTAGTCCAACTTGTTTATTTTTTATTGTGTTGCTTGTATTTTAGGTGTCATATCCAAAAATTCATTACCAAGACCCATGTCAAGAAGCTTTATTCCTGTTTTCTTCTAGGAGTTTCATGATCTCAGGCCTTTAAAGTAAGTCTTTAATCTATTTTGAGTTAATTTTTGTGAGTGGTGCAAGATATGGGTCCAGTTTCATTCTTTTACATGTGAATATCCAATTATCCCTGTACCACTTTTTGAAGAGACTGTCTTTTCTCCACTAAGTATTCTTAGCTCCCTTGCCAAATACTAGTTGCTTTGTATATGCTTGGGTTTATTTCTGTTCCATTGGTCTATTCGTCTGTTTTATACTTAGCACCGTACTGTTTTGATGATTAAAGCTTCATAGTATAGCTTGAAATCAGGAAGTGTGATGCCTTCTCTTTTTTCTTCTTTCTCAGGATTTCTTTGGCTATTCGGGGTCTTTTGTGATTCTAAATTAATTTTAGGAATGTTTTTTCTATTTCTGTAAAAAAAAATGCTATTGGAATCTTGATAAGGATTGCACTGAATCTATAGAGGGATTTTGATACTATTGACATTTTAACAGCATTAATTCTTCCAATCCATGAACATAGGATTCTTTCCCATTTATTTGTGTCTCCTTCAATTCTTTCATCAGTGTTTTGTTTTCTGAGTAGACATCTTTCATCTCTGTAGTTCAAGTTACTTCTAAGAGCTTTATTGTTTTTTTGATGTATTGCAAATGGTATAGATTTCTTTATTTCTTTTTTAGAAAATATATTATTAGTGTACAGAAATGCTACAAATTTTTGTATATTAATTTTATATCATGCAACTTTACTGAATTCATTGCTTAGACCTAATAGTTTTTTTGGTTGAGTCTTTAGGATTATATATATATAAAATCATATCATCTAGAAATAGAGACAATTTTACTCCTTCCTTTCCAATTGTAATACATTGTATTTCTTTTTCTTGACTGATTGCTCTAGCTAGGACTTCTAGTACTATGCTAATTCAATAGGAGTGGTGAGAATAGGCAACCTTGTCTTTTGCCCATATGCCTTTTTTGAACCACAATTAAAAAAAAAAAAAGAGCATGTGACCTAAATCTGGCAGTAACATTGAAAGGGAAGTCATGTGGGAGTAATCTAGAAAATGTTTGTTTGCTTTTAAGAAAGTGATATAAGTAGAAATGGTTGTCTGGAATTGTTATATCTGTTTTATTGTTATTCTGAAGGTAAATCTTCCAACAGACTCTCAGGACACGTAAGGAAACCACTGAATTACTGCATCTATAAAGTTGCCGTACTTAGTCAGGTGATGATCTCATGGTTTCTCAGATTGAGCCCCCTGTTGGACTCTACTGACAGCACAGAGCCTGCTTGGGATTATCTCTCTCCCCCTCTCCGTGTCCCTCCCTCACTTATGTGCAGGCTTTCTCTCCTTCTCTCAAAATAAATAAATAAACATTAAAGAAATAAAGTTCCCTTACTTCTGAGTCAGTATTTAATGTTATAGCACAGATACATCTTCCCTAAAAAAACAGAATATTTCTAAAGCATAATTTTATTCTTGAGGTTTTGGCAAGTTATTTTAACTATATATCTATTTTATTTATTTATTTATTTAAACTTTATAGTTTATTGTCAGGTTGGTTTCCATATAACACCCAGTGCTCTTCCCCACAAGTGACCTTCACCAAGACCATCACCCCCCATTACCTTTCCCCCTTCCTCTTCCCCACTCATTTTGTTTTCAGTATTCAAGAGTCTCTCGTGTTTTGTCTCCCTCCCTCTCCCTAACTCTTTTTCCTCCTGCCCTTCCCCATGGTCCTCTGTTGGGTTTCTCCTGTTAGACCTATGAGTGCAAACATATGGTATCTGCCCTTCTCCTCCTGACTTATTTCGCTTAGCATGACACCGTCGAGGTCCATCCACTTTGCTACAAATGGCCAGATTTCATTCTTTCTCATTACCATG
>CM053559.1:27177835-27327310 GCA_028646485.1 Cryptoprocta ferox | reverse complement strand
ACATTCAGTGTTATTATTGAAAAAGGTAGGTTTGGGTTCATTGTGTTTTCTGTGGAGTTCATGTTGATAGTGGTGTCTCTGGTACCTTGTATTCCTTGCACATTTTCCTCATAGTATCCCTCTTAGGATATATCTATTTTAAAATAATAGATAAAATAAAATAGGATATATCTATATAAAATATATATCTATTTTAAAAAATTATATTAGTCCTAGGAATTAGTCTATTAATTAGGATTATTTTTAAAATATAGAGAAGATTTTCTTTTGATAAAGTCCAGTCTATTTAGGTATAATTTACAAACAGAATTATTGCACTTTTTAATTATATAGTTTTTATTTTGACAAATGTATACTTCTTTATGGATTAGTCTTTATGCCCATTTACTATGTTAAAAAATATTATGAGGACATTGTCCTGAAGAAAATTTTTCTGAAAATGGAGTAAACTCTGTCTTTTTATATTTGTGGCTCCAAATTAACTTTAAAGGAGCTGTGAAGCAATCTGTAGAGGTAGAGATAGGAGTCCAACTTAGGACAGTATCTTGAGTGCTCCCAGATGCTCCTTACACAGCCGTATTATTTTGCCTGTCATTTTGATTTACAATAACACAGGATTTTCCTGGTTTTTGAGCTGAAAGTTCTTAGTTCTTATTTATTTATTTTATTTAATGTTTATTTATTTTGAGAGGGAGAGAGACAGAGCACGAGCAGGGAAGAGGCAGACATAGAGGGAGACACAGACTCCAAAGCAGGCTTCAGGCTCCAAGCTGTCAGCACAGAGCCCCATGTGGCACCTGAACCCAAGAGCTGAGAGATCATGACCTGAGCCAAAGTCAGACGCTCAACCAACTGAGCCACCCAGGTGCCCCTGAAAGTTCATAGTTCTGAGAAACTCTCCAGTCCTGGGCAAACCACGATAGTTGGTCACTCTAGCAAGGTTTCTCAGCCTTGGAACTATTAACATGGTGGGGCACATAATTTGTTGTTTTGGGGGGCTGTCCTGTGCATTGTAGGATGTTTGCAGCATCCATGGCCTCTACCCACTAGATACCAGCTAAGACTTCCCACCATCGGTTGTCACAATCAAAAATGTCTCCAGACGTTGCCAAATGTACCTGTGGGGCAAAAATCACCCAGGATAAGAACCACGGACCTAGGTGCAAATACCCTTACAACTTACAAATTGGAATTCAAAAATCTTACTCTTTGTTGCTGTTGTAAAACAAAAACAAGCCGATTCTGCTATTTTTACATAGGACTTAAAACTCTGAGGAATTGCTTCTAGATTTTTCTCTTTTGGGAGATTCTCCACCTCCCAAACACATACTTTTAAATTACTTTTATTTTTATTTATTTTTTATTTTTTAAACTTTTTAAACATTTATCTATCTTTGAGAGAGAGAGAGCGAGAGAGTGAGCATGAGCAGTGGAGGGGCAGAGAGAGAGAAGACACAGAGAGAGAGGGAGACACAGAACTCAAAGCAGGCTCCAGGCTCTGAGCTGTCAGCACAGAGCCCGACGAGGGTCTGGAACCCATGAGCCGTGAGATCATGATCTGAGCCAAAGTCAGATGCTGAACCGACTGAGCCACCCAGGCACCCCACAAACACACACTTTTTAAACATTGCAAATGACTTGAGCAAGTATTTTAGGTGCTGCCACTGTAGACTGTGTCCATCTGATTGTCTGGACTGAAAGATCTTGTTTTGTTTGTTCCTTTGTTACTTCTAATTCATCTATGCTTTTATAATCATACATATAATCATATTTGTACACATACGTATGGGATTGAATGTTCATCATGTGTTTTAATGGGATGGTATTTTGCACGCTGTTCTGCTTTTTACCCTTCTCAATTAACAATACTATCTGGAAAGGTAACCAAGAATATTCCATGGTATGGATATATGTATTTTATGTATCATTACTTTATTAACTTTCTTTGCCTTAACATGCAATATGGTGATAAACATCTGTGTACATATATCCTTACTTTCTAATGCTCTTCTTTCTACAGGAGAGATTCCCAGAAATGGGATAGCTGGATCAAAGGACATTTCAAATTTTAATAGATTTGCCAGACAGGTTTCTAGAAAAGCTGTAGTGGTTCACATTGCTACTCATATTGTTTGGAGAAAAAAAAAACCCACAAAACCAAAAACCTCTTTCAATTGATCCCTGATAGAAATGTGCTATGCTCTGTTTACTTTTTGCAAATCTGATGGGAGTAAATTGATGTTCTGTCTATAGTTTGCATTGTATTTCCCTGAACAGTAGAGTTCAAACATCGTTCAGTGTTTGTAGGCTGCTTTCATTTGTTCCTTTGTGAAAATTTCACTACCCTTTGACATTATTCCCATTGGAAATTTAATTTTTACATGTTGTAAGAACTCATGTATATCTCTTTATGTATGTATATGTATATCCATATCTACATACACACACATGATTGCCCACTGTATGACTTTTAACTTTAATCTTTCCTGATAGTAATTGCCGGTCCTACCCCTGTTTTGCTTAATTTATGTTTTTCTGCTTTTTGCCCCTCCCTTGTTTTCAGCCTTTCTTTACCCCTTTCCCATTCTTCTTGGAAACAGCCTGCAGCAGGTTTAGTTTCAGCTGAATCTGGCTGAGTGTCAGCTAGTGATTGTATTTGTAGGAGTATTATGTCTTGACTAATATTCTTGATATTCCTTCCATAGTTCTTTATTATTTATTTTTATGTGGGTGTTTACTGTCTCTTTTCCCCTGATTAATTTGTAAATGCCACTCTACTTTTTAATATTCAGCACTTATGATTAGATATCAGTTTCTCCTCTTTTATATGAAACATGATAACCAATATTTCTCCCACCAGAATACTCACTTTCCTCACTCTTCTTCCCAGTAAGATGCGACCTTTAGAATAATTTGTCATCCTTGCTCTGCACCCAGCCTCCCCTGGTCCCATTTGTAATGCTTGTATTTCTTTCCTATCTCAACCACCTGCTACTAGGGATTGCTGAGCACCTTTACTGCTTTCCATTAATGACCATGGTTAGAATATCTCTGGCACTGTGTCTCTTCTTTTTCAGTGCTCTTTGTTTTTATTTATTTTCCATATCCTCAGTTTCTCATTATTAATTTAAATTGAACTACTTAAAGACAGTTACTTGGAAGATTTATTGCACATTACTCTTTTCCTCTCTTCTCCATATGCTCTTGAGTACTCTGTTCACATTCATCTGTTGTTGGAAATCTTTCCTTATCAGATGTATTTTCTAAATTTTTGCATATCCACAAATCTATGGTCATCATGGGATAGCTGGAATACAGCTCTTTTTTCTCACTGGCCCATGAATGCCATTCTATCTCCATTTTAAAATTAATTTTTTTTAATTTTAGTTTTTAAATTCCAGTGTATGTAATGTACATTGTTATATGAGTTTCAGGTATACAATATAGTGATTCAACAGTTGGTCATTACTCATTGCTCATCATGATGAATGTACTCTTAATTCCTATCACCTATCACCTATTTTACGCATCCCCCACCCCCACCCCCCGGGTAACCATCAGTTTGTTCTCTATAGCTAAGAGTCTGTTTTTTGGTTTGTTTCTCTTTTGTTTTTTCCTCTGTTCATTTGTTTGTTTCTTAAATTTCACATGAGTGAAATTACATGGTGTTTGTCTTTCTCTGGGTGACTTATTTCATTTAGCATTATACTCTCCAGCTCCAACCATTGCAAATGGCATTATGTAATACCTTTTTAAGCCTGCCATTATATATATCTGACATCTTCTTTATCCATTCATCAATCAGTGGACACTTGGGCTGCTTCCATATCTTGGCTATTGTAAATAATGCTGCAGTAAACGTAGGGATACAAATATCTTTCTGAATTAGTGTATTTGTATGTGAGTAAATACCCAATAGTAGAATTACTGGATCATGTGGTAGTTCTATTTTTAACTTTTTGAAGAACCTCCATACTGTTTTCCACGGTGGCTGCACCAGTTTGCATTCCTACCAATAGTGCATAAGGGTTTCTTTTGCTCCATATCCTCGCCAACACCTGTTATTTCTTGTGTTTTTTATTTTAGCCATTCTGACAGGTGTGTGGTGATATCTCCTTGTAGTTTTGATTTGCATTTCCCTGGTGATAAGTGATGATGAGCATCTTTTCATGTGTCTTTTGGCCATGTGTATGTCTTCTACAGAGAAATGTCTGTTCATGTCTTCTGTTCATTTTTTAATTGGATTATTTATTTTTGGGGTGTTGAGTTTTCCATGTTCTTTATATATTTTGGATACTAACCTTTTGTCTGATAAGTCATTTGAAAATAACTTCTCGCATTCCGTAGGTTGACTTTTAGCTTTGTTGATTGTTTCCTTGGCTATGCAAAAGCTTTATATTATGGTCCTAATCTTAGAGGAAAAGCTCTCCATTTTTCACCATTGAGTATGATATTTACCATGGGTTTTTCATGTAAGACCTTTCTTCTGTTGAGATATGTTTCCTTGAAATCTCCTTTGATGAGGGTTTTTATCATGAATGCATGTGGTCCTTTGTCAAATGCTTTTACTGCCATCTTTTGAAATGGCCACATGGTTCTTATCCCTTCATTTATTAATGTGGCGTATCACATTGATTGATTTACAAATATTGGACTACGCTTGCATCCTGGGAATAGATCCCAGTTAATTGTGGTGAATGATGTCTTTAATGTATTTTTGGATTTGGTTAAGCTAATAGTTTGTTGAGGAGTTTGCATCTATGTTCATCAGAGATATTGGCGTCAGAGTTCTTTTGTTTTTGTAGTGTCTTTATGTGGTTTTGGTATCAGAGTAATGCTAGCCTCATAAAATGAATTTGGAAATTTTCCTTCCTCTTCTATTTTTTGGAGTAGTTTGAGAAGAATAGGTATTAAGTTTACATGTTTGGTAGAATTTATCTGTGAAGCCAAGGACTTTTGTTTGCTGGAGTTTTTTTTTTTATTACTGATTCAATTTCATTGCTGGTAATCAGTCTGTTCAAATTTTCTATTTCTTCCTGATTCAGAGGGTTATATGTTTCTAGGAATTTATCGATTTCTTCTAGGTTGTCCATTTGTTGGCATATAATTTGTCATAATATTCTCTTCCAATCCTTTGTATTTCTGTGGTGTTGGTTGTTATTTTTCCTCTTTCATTTCCGATTTCATTCTTCTGAGTCCATTCTCTCTCTCTTGATGAATTTAGCTAAGAGTTGATCAATTTTGTTGATCTTTTCAAAGAATCAGCACCTGGTTTCATTATCTGCTCTATTGTTTTTTTAGTTTCTATTTCATTTATTTCTGCTCTCATGTTTTTCATTTTCTTCCTTCTACTGGTTTGAGGTTTTGTTTGTTCTTTTTCTAGCTTCTTTAGGTGCTAGGATTGTTGTTTATTTGAGTTTTCTTGCTTCTTGAGGTGGGCCTGTATTGTTATTAACTTCCCTCTTAGAACAGCTTTTGTCCCATCCTAAAGATTTTGGACCATTGTGTTTTCATTTTCATTTGTCTCCATGTATCTTTGCTTCCCTCTTTGATTTCTTGGTTTACCCATTCACTGTTTAGCAGCATGTTATTTAACCTGCATGCATTTGCAGTCTCTCCAGAATTTTTGTCCTGTGGTTAACTTCTAGTTTCATAGCATTGTAGTCAGAAAAGACTATGGGTATGACTTCAGTCTTTTTGAATTTGATGAGACTTGTTTTGTGGCCCAGTATGTGATCTAATCTGGAGAATGTCCCATGTGCACTTGAAAAGAATGTGTATTCTACTGTTTTAGGATGGAATGTTCTGAATATATCTGTTAGATCCATCTGATCTCATATGTCATTCTAAGCCACTGTTTCCTTGTTGATTTTCTGTTTGGATGGTCTGTCCATTGAGTAGGTGGGGTATTAAAGTCCTCTACTAATATTCTATTGCTATTGACTGCTTCCTTAATATTTACTATTAGCTGCTTTATGTATTTGAGTGCTGTCATGTTTGATGCATAAATATTTACAATTGTTATATCTTGTTGGATTTTCCCCTTTATGATTATATAGTGTTCTTCTTTGTTTTAGAGTCTGTTTTGTCCCCTAGAAGTATTGCTACCCCAGCTTTCTTTTCACTTCCATTTACCTGATAAATGGTTTTCCATCCCTTCACTTTCAATCTTCATGCAACTTCTAGTTTGAAATGAGTCTCTTATAGGCAGCATTTGGATGGGTCTTTGTTTTTATCCATTCTGACATCCTGTGTCTTTTGATTCGAGCATTTAATGCATTTATAATAAAAGTAATTATTGATAGGTATGTACTTATTGCCATTTGGTTACTTGTTATATGGTTGTTTTGTAGTTCTGTGTTGCTTTCTTCTCTTGCTCTCTTCTCATGGTTTGCTGGCTTTCTTTAGTGATATACTTGGATTCCTTTCTCTTTATTTTTTCACATATCTATTACTAGTTTTTGATTTGTCATTACCATTAAGTTTATATGTCATACTTTACATCCTTTTGTGAATTTCTTGACTGATTTTTATAGATATACTTATTTTTAATGCTTGTGTACTTCCTACTTTTCTTGCTCCTGCTTATGTTCTTTCCTCCATTCAAAGAATCCCCTTTAATATTTCTTTAAGGCTGGCTTAGTGGCAGTGAATTCCTTTAACTTTTGTCTGTCTAAGAAATTCTTTATCTCTCCTTCTATTCTGAATGAGAGTCCTGCTGGATAGAGTATTCTTGGCTGTAGATTTACCTTTCAATACTTTAAATTATCATGCCATTCCCTTCTGACCTGCAAAATTTCAGCTGAAAAATCAGCTGATAGCTTCATGGGTTTTCCCTTGTAGATAACTGTTTTCTTTTCTCTTTCTGCTTTTAAAAATCTCTATCACTACTTTTTGCCATTTTAATTACTGTATGTCTTTGTGTGGATCTTCTTGTGCCTCTTAGATCCAGATTTCTGTTTCCTTTCCCAGATTCAGAAAATTTTCAGTTATTATATCTTCAAATACATTTTCTGCCCCCTTTTGTCTCTCGTCTCTTTCTGGAACTCCTATAATGTAAATGTTATTATGCTTGGTGGTATCACTGATTTCTCTTAATTTATTCTTCTTTTTCTTTTTCTTTTTTCTTTCTTCTATTCAGGTTGATTGTTTTCCATTATTCTGTCGTCCAGTTTAGTTATCTGTTCTTCTGCTGCCTCTGGTCTACTATTTATTCCCTCAAGCGTATTTTTGATTTCAGTTATTGAGTTCTTCATCTCTGATTGGTTCTTTTTTATGCTTTCTGTTTCCGTGTTGAGAGTCTTGCTGAGATCCTCCACTCATTTTTCAAGTCCAGTGAGTATCTTTAGGACCATTACTTTAAATTCTTTATCTGGCATATTACTTATCTGTGTTTCATTTACCTCTTGTACTGTGATTTTGTCCTCTTCTTTCATTTGGGACACATTCCTGTGCTTCCTCATTTTGTCTAACTCTGTGTCTGTTTCTATGTGTTAGAGAAGTCAGCTCCATTTCCTGTTCTTGAAAGTAGTGGCCTTATGAAGAAGAAGTCCTTTTGTGCTGTATCCCCTGTTCACTGGTACATGGTGCTTCTCCTGGGTGTGTTGTGTGCACCCTGCTTTTGTGGCTGAGCTGCATTTTCTTTTAGTCCAGTTGTCTGCCATGGCTCTCTTTGCCTGTTGTGTGAAGGTTTTGGTACTCATTTTGTTAATAGGCCAGACTGGGACCATGTTGGACTTGAGTTGGGTCAGACTAGAAATTTGTCAGAGCTGCAGTAACACTGAACTGCAGGGTGTTCTCCTTGTGTTGTCCCCTGAGAAGCTTTCCTTGGTGAGTGGGGCCTATCTGCCCCCATCCCACTGCTGGGGCTGCTGTCAAACTGGTGGTGTGGTTATCTTTCTCTTTCCCCAAGGCAGGAGTCACTTTGGAGTGGTGCTGGCACCTGTTGGGGCTGCTTGCATACTGCCATGCTTGAGGTGCCTACTTTGGATGGAATTCTACAGAGGGTAGGTTGGAGGGGGCAGGTCTGCAGGAGAGTAAGGAAACAGGGCTTGGGGTGTTAGCAAGGTTTGCACAGGTCAGCTGTGGGAATGGACCTGGAGGCACTTTGGAAAACTCCTGTTGAGGACAAGTTGGAGTCATCTGCAAAAGAGTGTGGGTCTGGGGCACATTGTTATCAAGCTAGGTGCAGAGTGCTGTACTATTTCCTGCAGGTGTCCCTGCATCTAGGCAAGGGGTAGAGGAGGCAGATGGTTCCCACCAGCTTTTTTTTTTTTCCTTGGAGAAGCTTCCTAACGATATCTGCCCCATTAGCACATGCGCTGAGATTAGTAAACAAATCTCCCTCCTGTGTGCCCCAGCCATTTTTCAAACTCCTCCTTCTATAATGTATGTCAGAGGGGCTGTTTCTTGTGCTGTCTCTTTAAGAGAGTTTTCTGTCTTCCTCCTGGTTCTCCCAGAGCCAACCCATCGGGTTTTCTAAGTTCCAGATGTTAAGCCCCATTGGTTGTAAGAACTTGCTGTTAAGTCCCTCTGGTTTTCAAAGCCAAGTGTTATGAGGATGATGCTGGTGTTATCTAGGTGTATTCATGGGACAAGGTGAGCATAGGGTCCTCCTCCTCCATCATTTTCCCTGGATTCCCTCCATTTTGTCTTTTAATGTTGCAGATGAGACATTCATTGCCAGTCTCACGAAGCAACTTTTTTTTCTGTCTAAATGATTATAACATTTTCACTTTATTCTTGGAGTTTAGGAATTTCTAGAATGTACCTCTGGCTGTGTGTGTGTGTGTGTGTTAATCAGTCCTTTCGTGAACTTTTTTAGGTCTTTCTTCAGCTCTAGGAAAAATTCTTCTATTATTTCTTTAATTATAACCTGTTTCCTCTGTATTTTCTTTTATTTCTGGAACATTTGCTTACATATTAAATCTCTTAAGTTTATCCTCTAATTCTCTAATTGTCCCCCCCCCCCCTTTTTGTTGTTGCTGTTTCCCTCTTGAACTGAATCTTTTTTGTCTGTTTATTGGTTTGTTTGTTTATTTATTTATTTATTTATCTATTTATTTATTTTCTTCCAGTGTGGTTTGAAAGGTTTCTCTTACTTGACTTTCCAGCTCCTAGTCTCTCTAGGCTTCCAGGAGCACCGGGATTTGCTCCTCTGAGTAAAACCCAGCTCCTGTACTCACTCAGTCTCCCAAGATAAAAAGGCTAAAGAATGTTATTTTTATATGGAAAAAAAATCCAACAGATTACCAAGAATGCATTATAGTCATTAACATTTATGCAGGAGCAGCATAATGTCAGACTTTATAAAACAAAATTGATGGAAGTATAAAGAGAAATGGCCTAATACAGCCTGCTGAGAGTTTTTAACACATGTCTTTGATCAAGTAGCTCATCTCTCTTGATCAAAGATTAAGTAGGCAAAACTAAGAACAGAGAAGACCAGAATTATTAACAAAGTAGAATGTAATATACATATACAACTGTTCACCCAGCAAACAGGGAATGCATGTTCTTTTCAACATAGAATATCTTTGAACATTGACCAAAGAGAAAAGTGTCCACAAATGCCCCCAAACCCCAAACATACATACATACCACATTCACTGGCCTGAATAGAATTAAAAAGGAATCAACAACAAAAAGATATTTTTAAAAGTTCTATACATAACTGTAAATTTAAAGACATGCATTTAAATACCTTTTTGGTTAAACATAGCATATAAAAATCAAACTATGAAAATTTGGGACTAGGCTAAAAAAGCAGTATGTTGTTGGGCACCTGAATTAGTGTCCAATGAGAAATTTATACCTTAAATGTTTGTGATTAGAAAAGGAAGATTGAATATAATTGAGCAAAGAAATTGGGTTAAAGAACAACATAATAATCCCCCCAAAAGTAGAACAAAGGAATTTGAGAAATAAATATTAAAGAAAGATAAAACAAACCAAAAAATCAATTTGACTTCATTAATAAAATTAGAAGCTAGTTCTTTATGCAATCTAATAATGTAGAAAAATCTTTTGTATGATTTCTCAAGGAGAAGAGAGGAACAGGAGCAAAAAAAGAAAAAGAAAAAAAGGACACAGGAAATTTAAAAATACAGTTTAACAGAACACAGTCTGTGGTATTTTGCATAATTATTCTCACTATATCCTTCCCTATATCACTGATCTTTGTCATTTAAATTTGCAGTTCTTTCTGGTAAAGGTAGAGTATATCCACCTCCATTCCTGAGGCAGGGCTGGTAGAAACTTTGAATAGAGGAATTACCACAAAAGAAAAACGGATATTGCAAAGTTTTGCCACTACCAAATGGCATGTGATACTAAATGTTAAAATAACAGACTCATCTTATACAAACTATTACAGAACATGGAAAAAGATGAGACACTATCTAATTCATTTTTAAAAAGGTAATGTGACATTGGTAATAATGCAATACTAGAACAAAAAAAGAAATCATTGACCAAGCTTAATTGAATCCATGTAGGAATCCTACATTACACAGGAGCCAGTTATATTTAGGAATGAAAACTATACATTAAAGGACCATATGGTTAGGAGTTGAAAGTTAATAACAGTATTTTTTTTAACAGTAGATACTCTAGCGGTGTTAAGACAGGGAAAATCAAAGTATTCTTTTGTTCACAGCTTTTTTTCCCATCATTAAATGTCCCTCCTCATCTATGGTCTACCCCAAACCCAGCTGAACACTTTTTTTGTGATGTCACCTTAAGACTAATTAGGGACGCCTAGGTGGCTCAGTTGAGTGTCAGACTTCTGCTCAGGTTATGATCTCACAGGTTTGTGGGTTTGGGCTGCATCGGGCTTACTGCTGTCAACACAAAGCACACTTCGTATCCTCTGCCCAAAACCCTGTTTTATGCCCCTCCTCCACTTGCACTCTTTCAAAAATAAACATAAAAAAAAAGACAAGTTTAAATCTTTTTGTAATTTAGCTTATCAGGTATACATGAATCCTCAAAAAAAAGTATAAAACTTTAAAGGCCATCACAGGGAATCATTTGACTTTATACCTCTTAGAGTATCTTGCCAAAAATATACTCTCAGTAATTATGTGAGTATTGTTTGTCAGATGCATGGAATGCACTACTTTAAATTTCTTCCAGACAAAATTCTAAAATAAGTAGACTCTTGTGAACATGATACATATTATCTCAGCTACTTGAAATCTTCAGAATACATTATAATATATCAATATTTTATGTATAGTTTCCTATTCAATATTGTTAAATTAGGGGTCGTGTTAGAATTCCCATTTTACAGATGCTTATACTAAGGCTAATTAAATTAGGTAACTTACCCTGGTCTTACTAGTAAATGGAAAGGCTAGCCTGGTCTTACTAATAAATGCAAAGGTTAGGTCTTCTCAAACCAAGTGTCTTGTTTTCTAATATGTTATATGGCCTACTGAACTTCTTTTCATATTAATTCAATTTTAAAACATGAAAGTGATTAAATTCTGTTGAAGTGGTAACTGGCACACACATCATAGTGACAGAGGTTTTAAAAACCAGAAAGTGGTTTAAAAAGGGAAAATGTAGAAAAATTAGAAAAATTAATGGATGTACTACAGTTATATCAGGGCTGATGTTTGTCTCACACAAAAACATAGTTTAGTTGGATAGATTGCTAAAAGTTGTTTTTCTTTTTGATGAGTTGAAAATTGTAATGAAAAAGGTAGAAATCTGAAGAACACAACTATAAAAATATATAATAGGAAAACACTAGTTATGAAAAAAGGATGAGGATCATTGATTTATTAGAAGAAGAAATTAGCCTCTTTAAACTTGAGAAATTGAAAATGGCAGCAAACTGAAGTGTAACAAGCTGGTCTTATTTATTTGTTTGTTTATTTTAATTTTCATCCTAACTTAGCATATAGTGCAACAATGATTTCAGGAGTAGATTCTAGTGATTCATCCCCTACATATAACACCCAGTGCTCATCCCAACAAGTGTCTCCCTTAATGCCTCTTACCCATTTAGCTCATCCTCCCCACCCCAAACCCCTCCAGCAACTCTCATTTTGTTCTCTGTATTTAAGAGTCTCTTAGGTTTTGTCCCCCTCCCTGTTTTTATGTCATTTTTGCTTCCCTTCCCTTATGTTTATCTGTTTTGTATCCTAAATTCCATACATGAATGAAGTCATATGATATTTGTCTTTCTCTGGCTAATTTTGCTTAGCATAATACACTCTAGTTCCATCCACATTATTGCAAATGTCAAGATTTCATTCTTTTTGATTGAGGAGTAATATTCCATTGTGTGTGTGTGTATGTATATATATATATATATATATATATACATATTTATATAGGTCCATACAAATATATACATATTTGTATATTTGTATATGTCCATTGATGGATGAATGGATAAAGAAGATGTGATATATATATATATATACATATATATATATATATACATATATATACACATATATATGTGTGTGTGGTATATATATGTGTATATATACATATATATACCACATCTTTATCCATTCATCCATCAATGGACATTTGGGTTCTTTCCATACTTTGGCTATTGTCGATAACGCTGCTATAAATATTGCGGTACATGTGCCCCTTTGAAACAGCATACCTGTATCCTTTGGATAAATACCTAGTAGTGCAATTGCTGTGTCGTAGGGTAGTTCTATTTTTAATTTTTCGAGGAGCCTCCATACTGTTTTCCAGGGTGGCTGCACCAGTTTGCATTCCCACCAGCAGTGCAAAAGAGATCCTCTTTCTCCGTGTCTTCGCCAATATCTCTTATTGCCTGAGTTGTTAATGTTAGCCATTCTGACACGTGAGGTGGTATCTCAGTGTGGTTTTGATTTGTATTTCCCTGATGATGAGTGATGTTGAGCATTTTTTCATGTGTCTAATAGCCATCTCAGTGTCTTTTTTGGAAAAGTGTCTATTGATGTAAACAAGCTGGTCTTTTTAAGGAGCGATCTAGTGTTGTGCAGCACAAGGAATAGAAATGTGATTTCACCAATTTGTACTTTCTATTGTCCTATGTTTATGTGATTTTCATTTTTCTAGTCTAGAGAAAACATGTTGTTGGTGGTGGTTTTTTTAAGTTCCAAAATACCTACCATCTTTGTAGATCTAATGCTACTTTTCACCCATGGGTCAGTGCTATTCTGCCAGTATCCACAAGATGTCACTGCAACATTATATTTATTTTTCAAACCAGCCTTGCATTTTCACTCTTCCTAATTCTTCCATTTGTTAGTAAGCTTAACTTCTCAGAGGGAGTCCCCCTGGAGGCTGCTAGTTGCTCTGAAGGAGACTGCCAAAGCTGGTATCAGAAGTTCTGGAAAAAGCTGAAGGCTGGACCAACAAAGTTGCTGATGGGCAATGCTGGCCAGAATTGAAAAATTGGATGGAATGCTTTTCTCTTCTCCCCTGACTTTTCACCTTCCTTCTGTGTCCCTAGTAACAGCACAATAGGAAGTCAGCAGGCAAGAAAGTCTGGGAAATTTCATTCATGGAGTCTCAGGACAGAACAGAGTAGAAAAGAGTGGCCTTTGAGCTGGGAGACAGTAAATAAATAAACAGCATGAGTAAATCTAACAACAAGACCACATAAGTAGAAGGGGTTAGTGGTTGGAGTTAAAACATTTTTGGTACTTGTATTATGCAGAAAGGGATAAAAGCATTGATTATCTTTAAACTTTTAAAAAGGTTAAATATGCATGTTGTAATCTCTAGGGTACTTACTGTAAGGCTTCAATAGACTATAACTTTCAAAGCAGGAAAAGGAAAATATGGAATGAAGGGAAATAGTCCATCACTCCAGGAGAAGGCAAGAAAGGGGAAAAAGAATTATAAAACCATATAAATAAAAAGAACAAAATAAGACATTTGAAATAAATCCAAATATATTAGTAATCACAATCAATTTAAATGGACTGATATATGTGTGTAGTATGTATAATATATAATATATAATTTCAATATAATAATAATTGCAAGTATGTATGCCCCATGCATAGTTTCAAGTTCTATAAAGTAAAAACCAATAGAATTACAAAAGAAACAAGACAAACTCACAATCATATTTGAAAAATTTAGCACAATTCCCTCAGTATTTGATGGATCAAGTGGACAAAAATATGACTAATGAAACAGAAGATTTAAAAGAACCACGTAAAAAGAAAAAGAAAGTCAACAAGCTTAATTTAATGGATATATACAGAACATTGCTGTCAACCACAGGAGATTGTATATGCTTTTTAATCACACAATGAACTTTTATAAAAGTGGAAAATATGTCAGTCCATAAAGCAAATTTCAATGTATTTCTAAGAACTGGTATGGAGACCACATTCTCTGACTAATGTAATCAATTAGAGGTCAGTGACAAAATAGATAACTAATGCATGTTTAGAAGTGAAAAGCATTTAAACCAACTTTTTGGTCAAAGGAGAGATTATAGGAGAAACTAGAAAATACTTAACACTGTAAAATGAAAACATTACATCTGAAAACTTGTAGTATGCAGCTAAGGCATTAAAAAAGTTGAATCAGTAGTCACAAATTATCCCTCTTATAAAATAAACACTCAGTGGGTTTTATTGGCAAGTTCTTATAGACATATCAGGAGTAGAAAATTCCAATCTTGAATCCACTTATAGATATAAAAAGGAAACATTCTCTACCTCATTTGATGAGGCTGGTATAATTTTGGAATCAAAATTGGATAAAGATAATATGAGAAAGGAATGTTAGACCAATTTCATGCATGCCATCAGTACAGTAATCCTAAGTAAAATATTAGCAAGTCAAGTCTATCAACGTATAGCAGAAATAATACAATTTGACCAAGTTGGAGTATTCCAGGAATACAATTATTATTAATGTAAGCCACCATAGTAGTATAGAAGATTAAAGGAGAACAAAGACATAGTAACTATAATTTAATTAATTTATGATGCAATCTTTATCACTAGGTATAGTTGGTAACTCCCTTAACCTATAAAGAATATCTAAAGAAAGTGAAATACAAACAACAGATAAGAAATATTTTATATACTTTAGAAAACACTTCTGTCTAAAAATAAGAACCAGGAAACAATTCCTGCTGCTACCAATTTTTTTTTAACATTGCATTAAAGACATTAGCCAGTGCAGTAAGGCCAGAAAGGGAAATAGACATATAAGAATTAGATAGATTCACAAATTCTATGACTGTTTAGGTAGAAATTCAAAAGAATCTAAATATAATAGTAGACCTTAGCCTGATTCCCAGATATCTGATCAACATAATACGTTGGATGCATAAACAGATCTACATCTGTGTGTAGATAGGTATTTATATGTTGGAATCAAATAGAAAATTAAAAAATAAAAATTATTCCTAACAATATCAGCAAAATAACATACTTAGAAATAAACTTAACCAATGAAGTGTAAGACCATTTTGTAGAGAATTAGAAAACATTATAAGAAGATATTAAAGTAAGACCTAAATATAAGAGTAAAGGGAAGACATACAATGTTCAAGAATAGGAAGATTCCAAATAATAAAAAAGTAATTAATTTTTAATTATATTAGTTAAAAATTAATTATATTTAATTAATCTATATATTAATCAAATTAATATATAGATCAATCTCATTCTAGGTGTATATGTTTTAAGTTGTATGTAAAAATTAAATATATTTTCTAATGTGAGGTTTACTTCATCATAAAAATGAATATTGAGGGGTACCTGACTGGCTCCGTTGGAAGAGCATGTGACTCTTGATTTCGGAGTCATGTGTTCAAGCCTCACACTGGGTGTAGAGATTACTTAAACTTAAAAAAAATATTAAAAGAAAAAGCCCAACTAATATTGAGTACAAGAGAAAAATTTGCTCATGTGACATATTCTATCAGTGTGATTAGGAGCCTAAAAACACATTTAATTTTCAGCTGACCTGTAACTGTGTTCTGTCCGTTCTCAGAATGGTCATTCTCAGAAGATGGGTACGTGTTGCATGGGGAGACAGAGACAAAAATTTCTCCAATTTTATGGATCGAAGACACACAGCAGACAAATATTTATAACAGCAAAAGTATCTGATATCCTTGCATTTCACTTCTTGTGTTTTAATTTTCGCAAGTGATTTAAATAAATAAAATCATGATGTTTTGCCCCCAAATATGTCGTATGACATCTCTAAATGAGAACATTTTCTCTGTAAACACAGTACTAAATTCCCAGATAACAAAATTAACATTAATTTCCCAGTAATTATGAATCATTATAACACTGAGTCTATATTCAAATTAGCCTAATTATTCCTTATGCATTGCATTTCCCTTTATTTTCTTAAGTCTGTAGAACACAAAACCTAATGTTGCTTTCATGTCCTCTCTCCAGGGTATGATGAAAGGCCTTTCCTAACCCTCAAAATGGCCTTGCTGCCTAGTTGTTGAACTTCCCTTCACCTTAACTTTCAACTAACCTGCTCTTACCTTGGAGTGAGAGAACAAATGCATTCATAAAATGCATGAAGCAGGAAGGTCTTAATGCATATTTGTTGTCATTTCTGGCCTACATAAGATGCTCGAAGGTGTTAGTTAAATTCAAATTCCTGACACAAATGTGAGCTGTACAATTGGTTAGTTGTAAATGAGATGATTATAAGTTGATGGTTTCTTATATTTCTTTGTATCCCCTATAGTATGTTTTTCAAATACTTTGTTAATTGATCAATACTGCTGAAATATAAATTCCTAGTTTCGGAGTACTTAGTATACTTTGTCAAATGTGAAGATATAGTAGAAGAATCATCACAGGTTTTCAGGTCCAGTATTTTGTACTCATTCCTCTGTGTCTCCTATCTCCCACATCATTTCTTAGTGTTGGTGATAAACCTCTTCACAGAATGAAGTGACATAAAGTAAGCCGTAACACTTGAATGTCTTCTACTCTTGTGCACATGTTATTTAGAAATCTTGAGAGCAGTTGGAAATGCAACAGTTTATACCAAGTATAAAAACTGATATGATCTTTAGCTTAATTAAAACCACAGGAATAGATCTGGGAAAATAAGTCAGTTTCTAAGCAGGTGTTTAGAAAGTCTACTCTGAGGTCTCTGGTTGATTGGTCACCCAGGAGGCAGAATACTTCTTTCTTTGGCCGGTTTTTAGAAGCTACTGTTTTTATGTTAATCACATAAATTACAATCTCCTCCCGCAGGCTGTCTTTCGAGTTGTGCTTTTATTTATTTTTAATGAAAAAAAATTATTCATCTAAATACAACAGTCAGCATTAAAATTTATTTTAAATCATATGCGGAGAATTTCTCTGGCATATCTCTAGCATTTGGGCAACCTGTTTGTATAGAGTTTATTTCTTTTGTACTTTTGTTATGCTGAATCAGAGCAATAACTTATTTTATCCTGTATTTTTAAGTGGCTCAACGACAGAATTCTATAAAACTTCAGAATTATGGTAGATAGCTATATCTTTTCATGTATTCAATATTTTTTTGAACACACTATGTGTAAAATATTTTCGGAGGTACAGAGTTATCAGAGTTATTAGGATCACAAATGATTTACATGTTGCCAAATCCAATTATCACCCTCTATCATATTGGGCACATCAGAATTGCTTAACATGGTCATCACTCCCTCCTGCTGGACATACTTCCTTCATGTGGCCTCCACATCTCCACTCTTTTGAGATTCTCTGCCTACCTCAATCTCCTTTGCTGGATCTTCATCATCTCCCCACACTCTAAGGTTAGGAAGTATCATGTTTCAGTCATTAGACCTGATTTTGTCTCACCCACATCTCAGTCCCATGGCTTTAAAGACCTGTATGTGGAAGGCTTCTAAGTTTACGTCTCCAGTTTGGTTCTCAGACATATCTGTCCACCTGCACATCTGACATTTCCACCTGTGTGACTGATGGACTTTTCTTATTTGACATGTCCAAAATGAAATTTCCTCCCTGCAAACTTGTTTCTCCTACATCTGACCAAGCCTCATGATATTCCCCACGACCCCTCCAATCCAAACCATAGTCTCATTCCTCGATTGTTATCTTCTAATTTCTCTGTCTTTCTTCCCTTGGCCCTTCATGTTCTACTCTGCACTTAGCAAAGTGAGAGATCCTTTGGAAACATGCCACTCCTCCATTTAAAACCTTACAGTGACTTCTTTCTCAGAGAGACTGAAGAGCCAAATCCTGGGGTGCCTGGGTGAGTCAGTTGGTTAAGAGTCCGATGTCAGCTCAGGTCATGATCTTGCAGTTTGTGAGTTAAAGCCTGGCGTCGGGCTCTGTGCTGACAGCTCAGAGCCTGGAACCTGCTTCAGATTCTATGTCTCCCTCTCTCTCTGCCTCTCCTCCACTCACACTCTCTCTCTCAAAAATAAATAAAACATTAAAAAAAGTTAAAACAAATGAAGAGCCCAAGTCCTTGCCCTCGCTTCCCAGGCTTGCAGAGTGACCCTGTTAACTGTCTGAGCTGTCGCCACCTGCTCTCCTTCAGGTTCATTCTACTCCTGCCACACTTGCTTCCTTGTCCTTCCTTGAATACCAAACACTATCCTGCCTCAGGGTCTTTGTGCATGCTCTTCCATCTTCCTGGCCCTTCCCCTCAGATATCCATGTGGTTGCCTCCCTCAAATTCCTCCAGACTCTGCCCAAGTGTTACCTTATGACACATGCTTTCCTGGAAACCCCATGGAAAATAGCTGCCCTATTTACCCTATTCACTTACTTTCCTTCATAAAAGTTACCACTTGACATATTTTTTTAATGAGGTGTAATTGACATATAATGTTATATTAGTTTCAGGTGTACAGCATAATGGTCATCTGACATGTAATTTTAAAAAACATTTATTATCTGATTCCTCCAGCTAGAATAAAAACTCCATGAAAACAAGGGATTTACCACTTTCTGGTGTATAGTTGACTTTCAAAAACTCTTTCTTGAATGATTGCATGAATTGATTTTCCCTCCTAAGTTTCACATTATGAGGGCTTAAGTATTCATTTAACAAATATTTATAAATATTTTCTGCCGGAGTCCAGCTCCAGCAGGTCCAGAGTTCGCCTGAAGGATGGATGGTGTCGGCACGAAAGTGATGAGAATCAGTGAAAGGGGAAGGGAATGAGAGAGCCACGAGGTTCTTTCTGATCAGCAGGCAGGTGTCTCTGCCCTCCAGTCAGGCATCTCTGCGCTGCTGGCCTGCATCTCTGCTCTGACCGGAGAGTCAGACTTTTTTATTAAAAAAGTGTATGGGATATAAAACAGGAGTGGCAATTCCTTGGACAATGATTCCTGATTGACAAATTCATTGGTATGTAAAAGTTTCCCAGAACATAGATTGGTAGAAGACTCATGCATAATCTTTATCAATAGTGATTGATTGTAGGTTATTTATATGCTTATCATATGGGGAAGGAAGGTGCCCTCAGTATTCAAATACAAGGCAATGTTTTTAGCATAGTAAAAGCAAAGGTTAGTCCTTTGTGAGCAGGGTTCAATAGCCTGTTTTCTTGAGGGGAAATAAAACAGGTTTCTCAGGAAATGTAATATTTGCTCCCATAAACACAAAAGAAGAAATTTCTATAATCTCCTTCACAAGGTACAATTTAGCATATTTTTAGCATAAGAAGGCAAGTCACTCAATGCCAGTTGGCAATGTATCGTGGGATCGGTGCTCAAGCAGAAATGGCAGAATGATAGACAAACAGAAATGGCAGAATGGTAGATGAGGGGTCACCATCTGACAGCAGGAGCCTTGCAAAACCCACCTTACCTCACAAGGAGAATTTTCTCAGCTTTGTGAGTCCAGAAACTGGCTTCTGGCAATTTTCCTTATTTTATAAAAAGAATAGACAAATTACAACTTCTAATGATAAAAATCCATTAACTGGGAGTTGGAATTTTCTCAAATGAAAAAAAAAACAGTAATTACTGGTAATATAGATCCCTACATTATACTTCTGCTGCAGAATCATAACACACTTAAAAATTTGATGGAATAGCTTCTTTAAGGCCCACCTCCACTCTTTTAAAATTTACAAATTTTATAAATTATGCCATATATGATGCTTGAAATCACATTATAAAATGCACACTAAAATAAACTTTTTAAAAAGGCGGAAAAAAAACGGGGGGCGCCTGGGTGGCTCAGTTGGTTAAGCATTGGATCTTGTTTTTGGCTCACGTCATGATCTCCTGGCTTTGATGGCTTTGATGGCTTTTTGGGTTTGAGCCCCACATCAGGTTCTGCACTGGCAGCATGGAGCCTGCTTGGGATTCCCTCTCTCTCTCTCTCTCTCTCTCTCTCTCTCTCCCTCTTTCCCTCTCTCTCCCTCTGCTTCTCTCCAACTTGTGCTGTCTCTCTCTCAAACTAATAAACTTAGAACAAAAAAGTGAATAAAATGTATACTAGCCTCTGGTGAAACAGCCTTCAGTGGCAATAAATTCACTCTTTCTCTAGACCATCCATTCCACCTTCATAGAGCAGTAGTCCTTACAAGAATCTCATCCCCAGCGTTCAGTGAACAGTGTCTCCTTTAACTTTCACTCACCAGTCTCAGTTATGGCCAACAGCTTCCCCTCAGCCCTTTCACCTACTATGACGACTCATCAAATGTAATATTTTGAGATACAATCTTTTTGCTTAAAATTCTGGTCTTCTGTTTAGAGTGCTGACACTCTACACTCTGCAACTCAGTATCAATAGTTGTTTTAATTCTAACTGGTTTTGCTGGGAAACCCCATGTTACAGGATGCTCCTCTGGGTTTACAGCACTAGGTGTCTCGAGCTGTTGCAATACAACACTAGAAAACTTACCTTGCTCCCTCTCCATCATTAATAGGCTGTTTCTTTGATATAAAGATAAGAAAGTTGGAAACCAACTGGTCAATTCTTGTTTTCCTATCCTATTGATAAATAAGCATGTTATCTAGAGTCCAGAAACAACAATCTCTGAAACTGAGTGTTAACACCAGCAACTAGGATTTGGTATAAATCAAATTTATTTTATTTTATTATTTATTTATTTATTTGGTCTGGACTATGACTGCAGCTATTACATTTCATAGAATTTTACAACTAGGAGACATCTTAGAAAATTGCCATCTAACCCACTCACTTCACATAGGGAACTCAAGGAGGTTATTCCGGGTAATGCTATTTCATCATTTTTTGGTTTTGTACCCTCTGCTTACCGGAAAAGGTACATTTGTATTACTTTCTGGTAATTGGAAGTAAAATAAGACTTAGAGTAATCTCCCTAATATTCTAAATTTCCATATCACAAGATCTGGAAAGATTAAATGACCTGTCCAAATTCAAAAGAGTCATGTCAGGGACTGGCCCTAGGTTTCCCTCTGGACTTTTATTCTAGGACATTTTCCTTTCTTTTCTTTTCTTTTTATGTTTATTTATTTTTGAGAGAGAGAGAGAGAGAGAGAGATGCAGAATGCAAGTGGGGGAGGGGCAGAGAGAGATTGAAAGACACAGAATCTGAAATAGGCTCCGGGCACTGAACTATCAGCACAGAGCCCAACACACAGCTCAAACTCATGAGCTGTGAGATCATGATCTGAGCTGAAGATGGATGCTTAACCAACTGAGCCACCCAGGTGCCCCTCTAGGACATTTTCTATTACATTGGGATTTAGATTAAATCCTTAAGTGATTAGAAAGCGGTAATTATCAGTAATCTAGATCCTTCCATTGTATTTCAATAAAAGTAACATGAAATACTTTTAAAAAATTAGAATTCTTTGGGCCAATTTCACTTTTTCAATTCCACTATTTCAAATATATTTTGGAGTTTTAAATATGTAATAATAGGAAAGAAGGTATAATGAACACCCAGATGCTAGATTCAATAGCCATCACCATTTTGCATCACTAGTTTCATCCATTATTCTTTTTTGCTGAAATATTTATTTTTTAAAATTTATTTATTTTTAAGGGGGGGGGTGCAGAGAGAGGGAGATAGAAGATCCAAAGCAGGCTCTGAGCTGACAGGAGAGAGCCTGATGTGAGGCTTGAATTCACAAACCGTGAGATCATGACCTGAGCTGAAGTTGGATGCTTAACTCGCTAAGCCACCCAGGCTTCCCTTGCTGAAATATTTCAAAACAAATCCTGAACATTGTGTTATTTTAGTCTGACATATATTAGTATGCACCCTTTTAAAATGGACTTTAAAAAAGCATGGAGCCATTATCACCTCAACACAATTAGCAGTTCTTCACAAAGTCTAATATATTTATAATTCTCCAAATGTTTCAAAAATATCTTTTTACATTTGGTTTGTCCATATAAGGTACCACACTCTGCATTTGGTTAAATCTCTTGATCTAGTTTCACATCTTCCTTATTGTTGATTTATTGAAAAAAATTGGTTTATTTGTCCCATAGAATGTTCCATATTCTGGATTTGTCTCTGTGCTTCCTGTTGGTGACATTTAATTTGTTCGTCTACCCCTGTATTTCTTGTTAACTGAATACTCAGTACTTGATGAGATTTAGGTTCAACTCTATTGGCAAACATTTGTGGTGCTGGCTGCTTCATCATGGCATTAGTGTCTAGTCGTCACACTTTTGTGATGCTAACGCGATACAATTACTCATCAACTTTTCCTCTAGCAGTTTTATCTACTGATGAAAGTTGCCAGAATCATTTCATTAGGTAAAATGGCGATTTTTCTAATTTTCTTTTCCTTTTTTTTTCACTTTCATTAACTGGATTTTTTTCTGTGGAAAAGAACTTTATCGACTAGGGCTGTTTAGTTACTAGATTAAACAGAGAAGGCAGGATAAATGCCTAATTCTTTTCTTCTGCCAATTTTCAAAGTAAGGAAATATTCTAAATCCAATAGTGACCAACTAGGTTTTTGTATCTGTGTGCATTTTTTTTTAAGTAATGGAATGAACTCATGAATTCTAGTTAATTAATTTCAGTTACTATTTTTTTTTTAAATTATTCACCTATTTTTGCCAGTGGGATTCTTCCATTATATTTGCTCCTGCTTGTTTATATTTGTTTCTGATATGTCCCATTGATCTTTGATTGCTTCCTTGCTTTGTGGAATAACTCACCACAAACTCCTTTAATGCATTTTACTCCCCAAACAGAGAATCAGAATTTCGTCATAGACTCCTGGTTCCTTTTAGTGGAAAATGCTACTTAGAGACCAGAATTTGGGACCTGGGGGCTCTCTGATTTTTGGATGGTCATTGTCCTCTAGATCTTTGCAATTGTAAAGCGAAGGAATACATATTTTTAAAAGAAAAATAATGAAATAATACTGATAATTAATATTGATATTCAATTCAAATCTAACAGCATAGAATTTTCATTTAACTTCTTTAAACTCTTTTCTCTTACACTAATAATATTGGTTCTTAGCAACATTGAACTATTTTTTAAATTTATCTTCATTTGTATGTGTACTCATTCCAAATTAATACTAAAACTAATAGATACTTAATTAAGTTCAAGATTTATTTGAAGCTCTGTTTTTTAAAAAATGTCTTTTTTTTTTATTTTGAGAGAGAGGGAGGGAGTGCGTGCCTGTGTGTGAGTTGAGGAGGGGCAGAGAGAGAGAGAGAGAGAGAGAGAGAGAGAGAATCCCAAGCAGGTTCTGAGCCATCAGTGCAGAGCCCAACATGGGGCTTTATCTCATGAACGGTGAGATCATGACCTGAGCCAAAATCAAGAGTTGGACGCTCATCCGACTGAGCCACCCAGGAACCCCTGAAGCTCTGTTTTTAATTAGAACACATTACACTTAAGATTACAAAGTACTCAAAAACCATTTGAAATATATCTATTGTTTGTGTTATAATGTCATTATTTGGATGTGTGTTACCATGTCATTATTTGGATTTATTAACAGGTTTAATTGTTTTCATTTGTTTTAAGTTTGGAGGCAAAGTGTGGTCTCCAGACCAGCTGCTTCAGCATCATTTGAGAACTTGTTAGAAATACAAATTCTTGGGCCCCATCTCAGAACTTCTAACTCAGAAACTTTGGGAGTCAGTCTCTGCAGGTGAATTTTATGTAATATGTGAGAACCACTATTCATTCTAGTGATAGCCAGTTTTATTAGTTTCTCTTTTTGCAAATATAACAAAACACATATATATTAATAATCTCCTTTTTTCTTACCCAAATGTTATCCTACCATGTATACTGTTCTGTATCTTGCCGTTGAAAAATATACTTTTCATACAAGTCATTTTTTAAGTTTTTATTTTAATTCCAGTTAACATACAGAGTTATATGTCACATAAGTCATTTTTTATTTTCTTCATAGAAGTCATATTTAATTTTTGCTGGAATATTTGGGAGGTAGATTCCTAGAAGTAAAATTTCTAGATAGATTGCTAGCAACTTTTTTTTTTAAAGATCTTATCAAATTCCTTTGCCTGGAAGTTGTACCATTTTGTCTTTTCATCAGCTGTTTGCCAGAATCTTTCCAATAGAGTACATTGTCAGACTTTGGGATGTTTGCCAATCTGATATATGAGAAATTGCAGCTCATTGTCATTTTCATTTGCATTTCCTGAATAAGAGTGAGTTTGGGTGTCTTTTCATGTTTATGCCTACTTCATTTCTTCTTTTGGGAATAGCTGCTGATACATTTTGCTACTTTTCTATCAGGTTGTTAGTCTGTTTCTTCTCAGTTACTAAAAACTCTTAATATATTAAGCATATTAGCCCCTTAAGTGCAAATATATTTTCTCAGTTTACCATTTGTCTTTTAGCTTTAGCTTTTAGCTTATGTTGTGTTGTGTCAATGCCAATAGTTTAAGGAAAATGAACATGATTAGATATCTCAGTATTTTATCTCATAGTTTCTAGATTTTGAATTAGTAAGGTTTTCCTCAGCTCAGGTGATAAGGCAATTCTCCCATGTTTTCTTTTAGTATGGTTTTTAGTTTTTAACATTTAAACTTCGATTTATCTGGCATTTATCATGGTGTGAAGTACTTGCCTGATTTAATTTTATTTTCCTAATTTATGTCTAGTTGTCCTAACACTATTTATTATAGTTCATCTTTTTCCTAGTAATTTGAGATGCCACCTTTATTGGATACTGGATTTCCATATACATTTGAGTCTGTTACATACTTTTTGTTCTATTTGTATGTACCACAGTGTTTTTTTAAACTAATTAATTTATTTTTGAGAGAGAAGAGGAAGGACAGAGAGAGAGAGAGAGGGAAAGAGAATCCCAAGCAGGCTCTGTGCTGTGAGCACAGAGCCCCATGCAGGGCTGGAACTCACTAACCATGGCATCATGACCTAAGCCCAAATCAAGAATCGGATGGTTAATTGACTCAGCCACCCACGTGCCCCTCTACCACATACTATTTTAATTATAGTGGCTGTAAAATATGTCTTAATATCTGATGATAATTAGGAGTACTTTTCATTTTTATTCTAATTATTACTTTTCTACTAATGCCCTTAGTCTTCTCTCTCTTTAGATCCTGACTTTCTATGAAAACCAGGACTTAAAATGGCTTATTACTGCTAATTCTCCTCTGTTCTTCCTCTCCCACCACCGTTCAATTTTATTTTTTGTCTTAATTTTGATCTTTAGTATTAAAAAGAACTTGATAGTTTTATCTAATTTTAGTCTGTATATTCTTAAGGACAATTGAACTACTACGACATAGCTTATCATTTTTAGGAGATATCCTTAACTCACATTTTCTTTCACTGGGTATCTTAAAAGGTATCACTAGGAGGTTCAGACCTAACATCTGCTCTCCTTTCCTTGTATGCTTTTCTTTCCCCTACCATTTTTGCTATCTGTATGGATTATTTATACCTTGTCAGGACATTTGGAATGTATACTCTACTTGGTCACCCTTATCCCTATCTTTTAGTCTTTGTTCTACAGCTGAGCATGTTCAGTGCTTATCTGTCAGCTTTATATGGGAGCTTCTGCCATCCTCTTATGTGGGATTGTTCTCTAGTACCTTCTTCAGGTTACATCTCTTTTTCTGTGGCCTTTACACTTGAAGAGCAATTTAACTAGATGTAAATCCTTAGTTTCTTATTTTCTTTCATTGAGTATCTTCAAGGTGTTGCTCCAGTGTTTTCTACCACAAAATATTGCTGCTTGGAAAATGGGTGCCAATGTGATTTTCATTGTTCATGACTACCTAAGGAATTTTTTCCTTATCTTTGAAATTCAATAATTTTACTAAGATATATATAATAAAATATATCATTTATAGGTTAATATACCATTTCTCATTTTTATTTAAAAATTTTTTAATGTTTATTTATTTTTGAGGGAGAGAGAGAGACAGAGCACGAGCAAGGGAGGGGCTGAGAACAGGGGGCAGCGCAGAGGGGGAGACACACAATCCAAAGCAGGCTCCAGGCTCTGAGCTGTCAGCACGGAGGCCGATGCAGGGCTGGTACTCACGAACTGCAAGATCATGACCTGAGCCAAAGTTGGACACTTAACCAACTGAGCTACCCAGGTGCCCCTATATACCATTTCTCCTTGATATATATATAGATCCAACAATTTTTAAATTCAAGAAACTTTTTTTTCTTTTTTTTTTTCAGGAAACTTCTCAAGTTATAGTTTTAAATGTTTTATTTGTTCCATTTTCTAGATGTTATCTTACAGTTCTCCAATTGCATTTGTATTAGATCTCTTTTATTTTCTGGCTATTTCTAGTGGCAGGATTTTTTACCACAATACCCAGGTTTCATTGTCTCACCACTTCGAAGAATGAAGAAGTGGACCCAAAATGAGCAGCCGGCAAAAGTTTATTAGAATATAAGATTAGAAAAGAAGAATAGTAGGAAGCCTCTCTTTACAGAGAGAGGACGCTGACAATAGGCAAGGGTCCTTGTTTCATAAAGTTCTGGCCACCCTGCCCCTTTCCCTTCCCCCTTGTTCATTCTCAGGTTTTATCCTTATTGGTTGGATAATTGTAGGTGCTGGGTTCTCCATTCCTGATTGACTCATTTCCATTGTATGAGGGATGGTCTATGGCTGTACCAGTTCCTTGTAGGTCATAGGTTTTATGGTCTACTAATTTTTAGACAGGTCTTTTGTCAAACTCCTGAAGGAAACCTGAGGGGGAGTCACCTGAAGATGTTTCCTGTGGTCAGACACTCCCAGCATTGTTCCAAAATATGTCTTTCCCCACCTGATGACGTCAAGTCCTAATCCTTTCCCTCTCTGCCTCTTTTATCCTATTTTTTTCTGTCATATTTTCTCCTAAATCTTAAAAACAACAATAGCAACAAGAACGACAACAACAACTTTGCGTTTCTTCCTTCGCTTTTCCCTTTGTATGCATTCATGGCATCTATTTGTGGGTTCCTTTTTTTTTAATGTTTATTTATTTTTGAGAGAGAGAGTATAAGCAGGGGAGAGGCAGAGAGAGAGGGAGACACAGAATCCAAAGCAGGCTGCAGGCTCTGAGCTGTCAGCACAGAGCTCGATGTGGGGCTTGAACCCATGAACCATGAGATCATGACCTGAGCCAAAGCCAGATGCTTAACCGACTAAGCCACCCAGGCTCCCCTCTGTGTTCTTTTTAATTTAGTTTTTATTTTATTTTTATTTGTTTTAATGTTTTATTTATTTTTGAGAGAGAGAGAGAGAGAGAGAGAGAGAGAGACAGTGTGAGCTGGGGAGGGTCAGAGAGAGAGGGAGACACAGAATCTAAAGACAGGCTCCAGGCTCTGAGCTAGCTGTCAGCACAGAGCCTGACGCGGAGCTCAAACCCACGAACTGCGAGATCGTCATGACCTGAGCTGAAGCTGGACGCTCAACCGACTGAGCCACCCAAGTGCCCCAATTTAGTTTTTATTTCTCACTTTTTGCTCTTTTCTCCCAATTCTCTTTTGACATCTGTCAATTCTCACTTTCTGTCTTTCTATAATTTTTGATGTACAACTCTTGGGTATAAGGAATACTACAATTCTTTAATTTTCTAAATCAGAATAACTCTTTGGAGCTACCACTCAATTAGCCAGATTCAATTTGAGGAACTCTTTATGGCTTATCCTCTTTTATTTATTTATTTATTTTTATCAAAGCAGAATCCAGGGATCACTTGTGGCTAGAAGATGGGGTGGAGTCTGGTCCTGTGCACACAGTGGTTGGCATCTTTTTTCTGGCTCCTCCTGCTACGTGCTACTGCTGTTGAGTGTTGGCTGGATTTAGGCTCTTTGCTTTGAGTGTCCTTAGAGATACTTCTTAGAGCACTTCACTACATTGTCTGAATATACTTATTGAAACCTTTGCGTTTTACTAAGACTCAGTAAGGTGGCTATCATCAGCTGGGATGCTTTGTTCTACAACCCTCATTCCCCTGGCCACCTCAGTCTCTGGGTACAGGAGAGGCTAAACTCATACTTTTCACTCAGATTTGGCCATTTCAACTTCTGCTGCCCAAGCTACCCTTCTCTGAGACCATTGGTTTCATAATTTTCAGTGAAATAGGAATACATATTTTTCTTTATTGTGTTTTGAAGGATATTTTATATCTTTAAACCTTTAGGGACACATGTTATCTTCTGTTTTACAGGTAAGGGATTCAAACTTGGGAAAGTAGATGCCACTTCTTAGTAGCTCTGTCCTAACACACTCTGTCACATGCATCTTTGCTTATTTATGCCCGTCTTATCTTAACATATGAGTCAGTGAAGCTAATTGCTAAAGGGTTTATTTCAGTAAAAGATGCAATAAGTGTTAAGATTTTTTTAGATATCTTATAATAAAAAATGATTTATTTTTTGTGACTTTTCAGCCACCAATGCTTGTCAGGTCCTCCAAGAAGCAAACAGCAAGGTAGAACAAGAGATACATTTGAGGAAATGCCATGAAGGATAAGGCGGGAGGGAGCCTTCAGACTGCAGTGCAGGTCTCACACCTGTGAAAGACAGAAGTGAGAGAAAGATGGGAAAGGAAGGGGTTCAGATCCTGGTGCATGTGTGAAAAACTCCTGGTGGGGCAATGGGAGATACTCAAAATGTACCCCTTAGAGAATCTTGCATGAAGCGGTAATTGCTTGGTTCCAGTCCCCCTGTCATGCACAGTTGTTGGCCAGGAGCAGCCCAGGTTCAATGTGGAGTGTGGACTGAGTGAATGAGATGGTACATTCCAAGATGTGGCAGTTCACGCTGTCATTCAGCAGGCTCTCCTGACGGGCCATGGGAGGGGGTCATATGGCTGCCACTGATGTCTACTTCATATATTTAGCCAGTTTTAAAAAACAGTTTTAACACAAATTTTTTCTTTATGAAAGCAGTTTGACAAAGTCTTCTTCATATGGGGCAAGGATTCCAACAGAGATCAATTATGTACAACTTTTGTTGCTGTATATTCCTAAAATGTCTAAGAATCTAAGTATTATTTTAATTAGAGAATGTTAAAGAAGTTAAAATATCATTTTTCATTATTTATCAGTCCAATAATAGTAGGCAATCTAAGTACACCATTAGATAGTGTTCTTCTTTTCGTCTGATTTTGTTATTTCCCAAAGGTGAAGTACTCATTGCTGACTGAAAAGTCCAAAATTTGTGACTGGATACCTGTGTCTGATCAGTCTGTCCTTTTGACCATTTTGATTTTGTTCTCCAGGCAATTTGTTTTCAATGCAATCATCTGCTTCCAAAAGGACCAGAAAAACTCCTAGCCTGGGAATCAGGTCATCTGTGGTCTAATTCTGCTTTGTCACAGTGTAGCTGTGTGACCTTGAAGAAATTACTTCACCCCCTTGGACTTCAGTTTCCACATCTGGGAAATGAGTTTATTAGATTAGATAATCTCTAGGCTTCATCTAGCCTATGAAATATTACACTTGAAGTTGGAGGTTATAGATAAAATATTTTCTATATTTGTTATCAAGAACTAAAATAAAGACATGGAAGCTATATTTAGGAAATGTGTGGACAGCACACATGTTGGAAAATGCAATTAATATTTAAAATAATCTTCCAGGCCTGAGGGATAGGTTATTTTCTACAAGATAAACTTTAATAATGATAGGGTGGATTGTTTGTCTATTTTTTAAAAGAAGTCTTTTATTTTAGAACAGTTTTAGATTTACAGAATTATGGCAAAGATAGTACAGAGTGCTTATGTATTTTTGCTTTACACATAAGTGTAAACATATCTGTGGAAATCAGTGTTGGGTAGGTTGGTGGTGAAAGGGGCTGAGATGGGGCTACTGGGGCAGAGTGTGGAAAGATTGGATTTAACATTTTATGTAAAAAGAACTTAGGTATATTATGTCACGCAATCCTGATATTATGTGACTTTCCAAAAACCCCCTACAATAACCACCTAATATACCTCATACCTACATTAATAGAGATCTACATTAATGATCCAGAATAAGGGAAGCACCAATCATATTATATTGTAACCTGGCTATACCTCACCTAGAGTTCTATTTTTGGTTCAGGGAACTATGTTGTAAAAGGAACACTGAAATGTTTGTACAAGGTCCAAAGAAGAGAGAGCAGAGTAATTAAAAACTTGAAAATTATTATGTAAGAGGAAAGACTGACTGAGCTGGAGAGCTTTAGTCTGAACAAAAGAAGACAGCAGAAACATGCAATGGATAATTTTTTTAAGTTACATATATTTTAAAAAATTAGGTAAACTGCTCATATAATTAAAAAATCAAAATGATAGAAAAGATATCAGTGCATCTACTTCTGATTCTACTGTTTCCCCATACTGTTTAGGTATGATTTTTTTTTTATTCATTTCTTTTGAATCTTTCCACTGTGTTTCCTCAGGCAACCTATAAGCAAATACACATATAAAAAAGGAATCAAACTATGCATGTTATTTTGCACTTTGATTTTTTTTTACTTAATAATATATTTTGGCGATCTTTCCATATACGTATAAAGAAGGTACCTCATTAAAAAAGTTTATATTATTTATTTTGAGAGAGAAAGAGTGAGAGAGCAAGCAGAGGAGGGGCAGAGGGAGAGAGAGAGAGAGAGAGAGAGAGGGAGGGAGGGAGAGAGAGAGAGAGTCCCAAGCAGGCTCTGCACTCTCAGCACAGAGCCTGACATGGGACTTGATCTAATGAACCGTGAGATCATGACCTGAGCTGAAATCAAGAGTCTGACACTTAACCAACTGAGCCACCCAGGGAGCCTCATTTGTTTTAAATAGTTGTATAGACTTCCATCTGTTAAAGCACCACAGGTAACATAACCAGTTCCAAAGATCATTGCTTGAGTTCTTGCCCAGTTTTTGTTTGTACGATGTTGTCATTTATGGAAAAACAAGAAAAATGAGCAGCAGTGCCTATTTTTCACCTCAAATTCTTGCAGAGACATCTATAGGATAAATTCTTGGGAGTGGGGCCTCTGGACATTAAAAATGCATACAGAAAGATACTGCCTTATTGCTGTCTATAAGGGTGGTCCTAGTTTGCACTTTCAAGAGCAATGTATGCAAATACATGTCTTCACAGCCTTACCCACACAGAGTGTGCTCAAACTCTTGGATTTTTGCCCACCAATAGGTGAGAAATGGCATCTTAATGTAGTTTCAGTTTCCATGCATCTCTTTATGAATGTAGGCGAATATCGTTTCGTATGTTGGAGAGACTTTTTCCCTTGTGAACTCTCTGTTCATACCCTTTGCACAATTTTGTACTGGATTATGTAGTGGTTGTTAGTTCTGCACCTCATCCTGTTGGCATTCCCCTCTGCAAACTGAAAGCTGCTTGTATGAACACGTGTAACGCTTTGCCTGCAGGCTTTTTTCCTGGCCACATTGGCAAATGGGGTAAGAGTATATAGTCAAAGTCAGGAGAGTCGAAAGTTAATGCCCTAGAAACTTCTTTTACCCAATAACAAACAGAGATGTGTTGCTTAAAACCTCCATCTTCCTTTCCCCTCAATAGGCATAAATCACAGGTACGTTTAACACTGTCTTCCAGAGTTTCCCAGGGGAGTTAGGCCCACAATGGAAACTGGCTTGAAAATATACACTTTATTCCTTCTCTGCTCTACTTTGTTACCCTATTCCTGTACTTAATGATTTCATTTCCAAACTACACTGTGTGTAATAGAATTCTTGCCTCAGTGTCGCTTCTGGAGGAACCCAAGCCAAACCATGTTAGTTCCTATCCGTGAGTGCTACTCCGAGTGTGGTCTGCAGATGGCGCTGGTTTGTGACCTGTTTGTTACCTGGCTGATAATTTCAGAATTTGAGTTTAAAACTTTAGAAACTTTTATAACAATTTCATGTTGCCACAATATGTAAGCGTGTGATTTTGTGTTCTCTCTCTCTCTCTCTCTCTCTCACACACACACACACACACACACACACACACACACAGAGTCTGTGGTGAACTGGCAGAAGACAAAAACAAAAAATCTGGTCTTTACCTCAGATAGTTGGAGAGGCATTACTTTAAATGCTGGTCCTAAGAACAATGGATGGAAGTACAACCAGAAAACTTTTGGTTATGGCTCAGTTAGGTGTCCAACTTTGGCTCAAGGCATGATCTCAGGGTGTGTGAGTTTGAGCCCCATGTTGGGCTCTGTGCTGACGGCTCAGAGTCTGGATCCTGCTTCAGATTCTGTGTCTCACTCTCTCTGGCCCTTGCACTTTGTCTCTCTTCTCCTTCAAAAATAAGCATTAAAAAAAAAGAAAAAGAAAGATTTTGGTTATATAGAAGAGAATTTTCTAATTGCACAGGGTGCTAAAACAGGAAAAGATTACCATGTTGGTGGCAGTCAACACTCTTAGGAGAAGAGTCAGCCTGTTTGGCTGACTGGCTCTTGGGACTGTGAAGAACCCTGTTTGTGGCAGAGCTCTTCTATTTCAATAGGTTCTCCTACTCTGTCTTAATAAAATTTGAAAATGACTGTCATTATTTTTCATCTCTTTAAAAAATTTTTAAGCAGTCTTTACACTTTCTGTATGTTTTGTACTTTATTTACTTTTTCTTATTGTTTTGTTTTCTTCTCTTTCTAACAAGAGACAGGATTAGTAAAAATGGAACTAATATGCTGATTGTGTTCCTTAAAACCTGTTGACTGTCTAAAAATTATAGGGGAGGGGCGCCTGGGTGGCTCAGTCATTTAAGCATCCGACTTTGGCTCAGGTCATGATCTCGCGATTTATTGGTTCAAGCCCCATGTCAGGCTCTGTGCTGATAGTGCAGAGCCTGGAGCCTGCTTCATGTTCTGTGTCTTTCTCTCTGCTGCTCCCCTACTTGTTTGCATGCTCTCTCTCTCTCTCTCTCTCTCTCTCTCTCTCTCTCTCTTTTTCTCTCTCTCTCAAAAATAAATGAATAAACATAAAAATTATAGGGGAAACTTTAGTTCGAGTTGATCCTGTTCTGATAGTCTTTGGTGTTTTGTGAGTTCTATTCCGGCGACTCGTCGTAATTTACAGAACTGAGAAACTGGCAGCTAGGTGATGGTATGGAATATTTTTTTTTCAACACTTAAGTTTCTCAACTGGCATTAAAATACTAAGTGAGAAGTGTTAAGACATTTCCTAGGTGAGTCACTGGACCTCAAGAACAAATAAGTTTACTCACTGCATAAAGCACTGAGGTGAAACCAAAGAGAAAGAAAACATTTGTGTTTGAGCTTCCGCAGAAGAGCTCTGCGGTTCTTGGCTACTCCTCTGAGTTCTCATGTCAGGGGTTTTGCCTGCCTCCAGCTGAACCAAGCTTTCTCTGAGGCTTGGGCTAGCTTGTTATCAGACTAGAGCGGGAAGATTAACACGACCCTTGCAACAAAGTTGAACTCAGGGTTGAAACTGCCATGGCTGGTCACTACAGTCTTATAGGGTGTACTAAAATCAACACTAGGCAAACGTGGAGTGTTGAAGATAGGCAATCAGCAATATTGAAAGTACTAATGAGCCTCCTCTTTAAATAATATTTCCAAAAAGAGTTGCCAGTGGTTCAGTCCATCCAGCCTGATACATGGATTCGAAGGAATGTTTTGGAGGACGGCATGAGTGACCTCCATTATACTGTGGTGTTAAAAGGGACTGGCCTTGAAGGCACATTGGCTCCAGTTCGAATTCCAGCTCTGCCTCCTATCAGGCAAGGCACTCAATATTTTTAAGCCTCATTTTTTTCTTCTGAGAAATGGGGATAATATGAATACTTCAGAGAATTGGTATAAGGATTAAGTAAGATAATGCATGTGAAGTGTTTAGCATAGGCTTTACCCATAGAATTAGGCAACAAGCATTATTAAAAGCCTTGCAAGATTCCCTTGTGGCTGGAAACATGGATGCTTCTGTCTTGTTGGGCTAGGGCAGGGGTGCACTGTCCTGCTCAGCCACAGTCCCCTTTTCTCTAACCCCCAGTCCTTTTCCTTTCACCCTTGATCCTGCTCCTCCGCACTGTAGTCTTCTTCTTACTTCCTCTTATCTGTGAGTTCAGGGGCTTTCAGAGGGAGTTGAAATGTGTGCAGCTTTATAGGCTTGTTGTGTCTGAGGGAGGGAGTGCGTTCACGGGACTCCCAGGTTGCCATCTTGGCCTGGACCTCTCAGGGCTTTGGCTTGAGCTTAAGGAAAGGCAGTGCATAGAAGAGTAATGAAAACTCTCTTTTCCTAAATTCTACTGAACAAACCTTTAGAAGAGTAGGAAATTTTTCTACATTGTAATTCTTACTCATTAAAGAGAATTGGAGTAGGATCATGCAAGGATTTGTTTGGTGTGTGAACAGGTAATGGGTGGGTGATGGGGATGATGGTTGTGGGGATAGAGAATAAAACTTGCAAGCTCTGTGGGCAACACCTTAACTGCCATTCCGCCTTGATTTTGGAGAAGAGGTCCAGAATCTTTTGGGTTCCTAGAGGTAAACTTCATTATACACTTTTATCATTATCACAGCTCTTTTGTGGTCCCTGAACAATTAATGCAGGAAAAGCTTTTAATGTAATATCTAATTGTAGTAGCTTTTGAGTAGGGGCTTTTCTGTTTGCTTCTAGCCTACTCCAGCTTGCTAGGCCTCTATTTACCAGTTCTTATTTTGCTTTTGAATGAATGATAACACCCATGAGGCCTGCAGCTGTCCAGTTGTGCAGGGCATTTAATGTCTGGTCTGCAGGCTGAAATCCAACCTGAGGTCAGTCCACTAGTGAAGTCATTAGCCCCTCCCTGGTGGCATCTATCTGGAGGAAGGAAAGCATTTTTCCCCCTACTTCTCACCGAAGTCTGGTGTAGGATAATATACCCCTACCCTGTGTGGCCAGCTGATGCCCTCCCGTCTCTGAGGGTAAAATTGCAATGCATAGGATTTTGGAGAGCACCCACTGATGAGCTCAAGCATATATTGCACAAAGCTGCAAATCTGTTAATGTGCTTTAAGCCCATGTCCTGTCTCTCCTTTTCCTTATGCCTGAAGGGAGGTATTTTTACTTCCATATGCCAGAACTATTGTGATTTAAAACCTTTCAACCTTTTCTTTTTTTTTTTTTTTTTGGAATGCTAATGAGTCAAAACCAGAATTAAACAAGGCTGGAATGTATTTTTAAAATAACATTTAATGAGTACAAATTTACAAAAGCAGTCATCCCGTAACATGGGGCAGACACACAAAAACAAAAGGTCTATGAGCTCAATAAAAATTGTCCTAGAATACAGTGAAGTTTAGTCTAACTTTTTTATGTAGAATGGTCCGGACCTGTTAAAAGGAATGTAGTTCGCTACTTTTGTCTGTTCCAAACTCATTCTTTCCAACCCTAGGTGAACCAAAGGAGTCAGCTGTGTTAGGATGGCCCAGTTGGTTTGATGGTCTGGGAGAAGGGATGTTGAGAGGGAGGAAATTGGCTTCTCTGGTCCACCGGTGGGTCTGGGGGCCCTTGTGGTTGAGGCTGAGGGTCAGGCCTAGAAATGCACTGTTACACCAAAACCACTGGAGGTGTTCTTTAGCTTATGGCTTCATGGATGGCTTTTATTAATTACGTAGGTAGAACATTTTTACTAGGTTACAAAAGTCAAGTTTTACTCTAGGTGGCTTTTTTTTTTTAACCTAGGTATATAATTTTCTATTTTTAGTGATGAACTATGATCCAGTAAAAACATGTTTGTCTTTTACCAGAAAGCGTGGTTAACCCCAGAGGCTTTCTTTACATCAGCCTGGATAGTATTTAATCTTGAAGCATCCATTCTCTAGACAAAGGGCAGGCTCCTACCCTAGAATATTCAGCTGTTTTGAACAAAACAGAGTAGTTGAGTAGTGACATTGTCCCTGTCTTTCTCACTGATGCTATAGGGTCGGCGCCACACACCTCAGCTCTGCTGACAGTTTTCCAGATTTTCTGGAACCTTGCTTGGGTGGATCAAAGATAAATTAATGGAGCATGTATTCTGTGTACCTTCTCAGGGAACACAAACTGTTATAAAAAACAAAATCTGAGGCGCCTGGGTGGCTTAGTTAAGCGTCTGACTTCGGCTTAGGTCATGATCTCATGGTTTGTGGGTTCGAGCCCCACATTGTGCTCTGTGCTGACAGCTCAGAGCCGAAGCCTGCATCGGATTCTGTCTGTCTCTCTCTTTCTCTCTTTCTGCCCCTCCCCGACTCACACTTTGTCTCTCTTTCTCTCAACAACAAATAAACATTAAAAAAATTAAAACACACAAACTCTATAAAGGGTATGATAACACCAACCCCCTCATCCAATGCCAATGATATTGACAAGGTCAATTTAGAAATGGTTTGACAATATATAGCAAATGTTATTAAAAGTTCTTTAACTTCATGGGGTGCCTAGGTGGCTCAGTTGGTTGAATGTCTGACTTTGGCTTGGGTCATGATCTCGTGGTTTGTGGATTCAAGCCCCACATTGGGCTCTATGCTGACAGCTCAGAGCCTGGAGCCTATTTCGGAATCTGTGTCTCCCTCTCTCCCTGCCTCACCCCCACTCATGCACGTGCTTGCACGCTCTCTCTCTCTCAAATATAAATAAACATTTTTAAAAAGGCTTTAATTTCATAATCCCAATTCTTGGCAAGTATTCCAAGGAAATAATTTACAGTATGGAAAAAAGTTATAAGTGCTAAGATGTTCTGAAATGTTGTTTTAGTAAAAAACAGATATAACCTTTGTGTTTAGTTAGTGCAGTGGTTAAATAAATGCCCATGTACTATTATATAGCCATTAATAATATACATATACCATGTAAGTCAGAGAACAAAACCACTGATATATTAAGTGAAAAAGAGAGGATGTAAAACTGAATATACAGTATAGATAAAACTGTTTTCAAAAAGTTTCATAGAAAAATGTCCTGGATGGTGGCTGATGTTTTAATATGTTTTAATCAGTTTGCATCATGTAGAGTATATGATAATAAAGGTTAAAAAAAAAAAAGAAAAAAATGGCGGACTTTATGAGAGGCAGAAAAACGTCAAACCCGAAGCCTTTTGGTTATTTCAGTTTGCGGGAAGAAGGTGCCTAAGGCCCCTTTCAGCTTCATTCATGAGCCAGGAAGGCTAATCCTGCTGAAAGTCATCTTGGAAATGGTACTATTAGCACAAGGAAACATAGAGCAAACCATTTGCATTCCAGCAAAGATTTGAGAAAGAACCAAGGCTTATATTTCGGCTACTGTTCACACCTTCTCTCTCATCTATGCATTGGTCAAAATTATACTTTCATTATTCATTTAATTTCACTGCTTAAAATTATAATAAGCCTTGAGAATTAGAGAAGACACTTTTTTATACTAGAAATCTATTTCATAGATGATTAGATTGACCAATATTTGGAATATACTATTCACAAAGCATACCGCAGTATCTAAATTATACACACCTAGTATAGTGCAGCTTTACAGAATTTATGTAGCTTGCTGTCTAAAATTCTGGTTTATTTGAACTTTTTGTGCAAGGGTTTTTCTCAGCCCTTCCTTGTTTATTGTACATTGAGTAAATCCAGGTGGATATCTCTCAATTGTAACTCAATCTTCCCTATACTTATTCCTTGTAAAGGAAGGATCTTACAACAACAATAATAGACTTGCATATATTCAAGCCATGGTTACTTCCAATCAATTGTGATATTTTTGTTGTGTTGTAAAATAGTTCTCCACAGTACACACCCATGTTGGCAAAAGCAAAATCAAAGAGCACATTTAACTACAGAATTTACTATTGCAATATTTATCACCACCTTCACTTAAAAAAGAACAATAAGAAAAATTCTCATTCCTTTCACTTCATTGGGTCCTCCTTTTCAGACATACCTCAGAAAGCCTTTATCAGTGGCCACCATCTTACTGTTTTCTTTTTCATTCCACTCAGCCCTTGACCCAGAGAAGGAAGTTGCTGCACTTCCCCTGGATTTTGCAAGACATTTGGTCATGCACGTTGCCCATGACAAAACAACTTTTTAGTGTAAAACCACGAAGCTAACTGTGACCTCAGCCCTGCTCTCTCTGGAAAAAAGAGAGGCAGGGACCTACACAGATTCATCACTAACCTGACATTTAATGATGTTCTATTCCTATCTGTCAAGTTCTCAAAGTCTGGCAACAGTTCCTTCTCTGTTAACAAACTTCAGGTCATGGTGGGAGAAAAATGCTTTCTTAACTGTGCCCATTACATAGTCTTCTCTAAATAAATATACACTACTACAGTTCAGAGTCCATGTGGACTGAACTTTGCTTTAAATATCTTTCTCCATTCAATGTCGGTTTCGCATTCCTCTCCCAGCCCTGGCGGATCCGTGTAAGGGTCTTGTCTATACATGGCAGGATGAGGATGAACTTGATCACCAGCACGATGCAGGGAATGATGAGTGCTAGCATGTAGGCTGAAGGAAGGTACCATATGAAACTCGAAGGACTGAGGAATCTTCTGCTGCCATACACGATGGTGTGGGCTGTGCACAAGATCAGGGTCAAATAACCTAGTTTGGACTATATAAGCAAGAAAAGAATATGTACATTAACACTATATTTACATTCTAAAATGAAACACTCTAAGCCAATGAAGGATATTTATTAACAACCACAAACATTTGACATCTATAATATTTAGAACACTCTGCTAAGTACGGGAGAAAACATTAACCCTCCTTCAGGTTGATAAATATTTCATTTAAAAAAGATTGTGCTTACAAATGATATGGTGGTTTCATCCTTTTAATTATTTTTAAAAAATTTTTAATGTTTATTTTTGAGAGAGAGAGAGACAGAGAGAATATGAGTGGGAGAGAGAAAAAGAGAGAGAGAGAGAGAGAGAGAGAGAGAGAGAAAGAGAGAATCTGAAGCAGGAACCAGGCTCTGAGTTGTCAGCACAGAGCCCATTGTGGGGCTCTAACCCACAAACCACAAGATCATGACCTGAGCCGAAGTTGGATGCTTATCTAACTGAGCCACTGAGGTGCCCTGGTTTCGTCCTTTTTTTAAAAAAAAAAAATTTATTCTTTAAGTATAGTTGGCATACAATGTTGTATTAGTTTCAGGTGTACAACATATTGATTTGACAATTCCATATGTTTTGTACTGCTCACCATGACAAGCATAGCACAGCTGTCACCATACTTTGTTATTACAATATTGCGGACTATATTCCCCATACCTTTCATTCCTGGGACGGGTGAAATAGAAGAAAGGGATTAACTGGTGATTTCATCTTAACCTGGCTGGATGGGAAAGTTTGCCAGGAGTAAACTCTTCTGAGTTAGAATAAATAATATACTGTGGCTTCTTCCCCAGTGGTGAAATTCTTTCCTTGATCAACTGTTCTGGAGGCCAGAGATGAATAAGACAGTATGTCCTCAAGAAGCACCACATTAGTTTATGTTACAGACTAAAAGCAGATGCTAGCTAATTTCTATTGCAATAAAGAACAATTAGCAGACTTTACTTTTGTTTGTTTTGGCCTGAATTCTAAAGCTCAATGTTTATTTCTGTCTTAATGCCTTGACTAAAGGTGTTAACATGAGAAAATGCTGACTGCATTTCTTCTCTGGGAGAAACTGCAAGACTTTCAGAAATTTGAATAGTTTGATAAAATTCAACTCTAATTCCAGTTAGTAATGGTCTTTTCTATTATACTGGTTAACAGTGAGCATGCATCAGAAAAATCTGGAAGACTTGTTAAAACACATTGCTGGGCCATACCTCCAGAGTTACTGATCCATTTGGTCTGCGTGGAGCCTGGGGACTTGTGTCTCTAATAAGATCCCAGGTGATGCTGAGGTTCTAGGTAGCACACTTTGAGGACTACTGGTCTATAAGAATAGTAACTAACTGCTTTTAGTGAGGTGTCTGGTGGTTGGTATGTGGGCAAAACCAGTTTTCCCTCGTAGAGACCAGCACTGAGTCTGGTATAACAGTCTAACAAACGTTCCTTTGATGGTTTTAAAGCTGAGTTTAATATATGGCTTTTTGTATCAATATGTCCATATTATAAGGCAGATATTCAGAAATAGAAATTTTGCCTTTGGGTTTCTCTTCACCTTGTGTCTAGCATATCCCTACACACAAAGTTTAATAGTTACTGGTGTTTTTAACTCTATGCTTGTACCTGTGGCTCTAGGAGCAGTCAGCAGTCTTGGCATGTGATGCCCAGGTAGGAAATGAAACTATTATGGTATGCCTTTTGGTACCAGAGTTCGGCATTTTTGAACATGAACTTGTTTCACTTGCTATTTTTGTAACACTGCTAGGGAAGTGAAGGAGCATAATGAAAATCTGTACATAGTATGAGAGAAAAATAAAAATATTCATAAAGTCAGCTTTATTTTGCAATATAAAGTAGATTAAATCTTGAAGTCCTTGGGGCGCCTGGGTGGCTTAGTTGGTTAAGTGTTGACTTTGGCTCAGGTCATAATCTTGCGGTTTGTAAGTTCGAGCCCCATGTCGGGCTCTGTGCTGACAGCTCAGAGCCTGGAGCCTGCTTCGGATTCTGTGTCTCCCTCTCTCTCTGCCCCTCCCCTGCTCATGCTCTCTCTCTCTCTGTCTCTCAAAAATAAATACATGTTTAAAAAAAAATCTTCAAGTCCTTACCTGGACAAATCGGAACTCTCTCCAGTTGACCATGTTGCTAACGGATGGCAAGGAAGTGATTCCCAAGAGTACAAACAGGAAAAATCCAAGGATTCCCAAAGCTATGTATGAATCATTAAGCCAGGCAGTAGAGGTGCTAAATGGATCTTCTGTCTTTGCTGTTGCCTAAGAAAAATTATAAGCAATTTTTAAAAATTACATTTTTTAACAAACTGCCCAAACTTTTAAGGGGATTGAAAAATACCTCTGCATAGTATATCTGCTCAAGACAAATCATATGTATTTCTTAATAATCACTTGAAAATAACTATAGAGAAATATACACTTGGAAATGACATTTCTTGGTAGAAAAAATAATCGGTTCTGCTGGACTTTATTATAATAGTTGACTCTAGGAGTTGTGTAGAAAGTTTTAATTGACCCTATAAATTCTAAAACAAAGTAAACATTTACTTAAACCTTCTTTACCATACGGCTTCTTGTTCCCCAAGCAAAACTTGATGTTCTCAAATGATTATATCTGGATTCTGTTCTTCTACTTTATATGCTGATTATTCACACACACACAAAGTTTGGGTTCTTTCACGTTTATTATATCATAATATAGCATCAAGTCTGTCACACCACAGACTGAGAAAATCCAGGCCCTTTAAATGGGACTGTTACCCAAGAATCTCCCATGAATTCGTTTGTGAAATAATGTAGAGAAATCCACAGAAGTACCATCAATGAGTTATTAAGTAAGAAACTTTGAGACTGCAGTAAGATTTATCAAAACCAATTATTTCCAAACAAGAACGGATGGATAGCACTTCCTCTGGGATTGCTTTATGACTCTCTGAGCTGATTCTCTGTGAAATGTTCACTATGCAGAAAATAGTATTTGACATTTGCTCTAAATTGTTTAGTTTTCTAGTTTTTGAGGACTGTTTTCTGCAAGTCAAACACTAATGGAATTATAAGCACCCTTTTGTGAATTTGTTTACCTTCCTGTGACAGAGGTTTGAACAGCCCCCTTATTTTTATAAGATGGTTGGTTTTGACTTCCAAAAGGAAGAAGCATGCACAAGAGAAGCTTGAAAACACATAGGTTTACATTCATTGACTGCTCTCCTTCCCTAAGGAATTCAAGTAAGTGTTATTAGGTTTCCTGAGCCTCCAAATCTGTCAGTTTGCCAGTATCCCAGTGAATTCTGGGAGTACACATCTGCACCCAAGCAAACCTGGGAATCTAACTTTCATTCTCACTAGTTTTATGAGATCTCAACCTAATTCATTAAAACCAAAACAAAACCCTAAAACCCAAACTCAAAAAAACTCCAGACCAAACCAAAACAAAGAAAACCCCAAACAGACAGGACCTATAGTCTACATTAAAAAAAATAAATAAAGATGGTTTGGGACACCTGGGTGGCTCAGTCGGTTAACCGTCTGACTCTTGGTTTCGGCTCAGGTCATGATCTCACGGTTCGTGAGTTCCAGCACTGTGTCAGGCCCTGTGTTGACAGCGCAGAGCCTGCTTGGAATTCTCTGTCTCACTCTCTCTCTGCCCATGCCCCCTTTCTCAAAACAAACAAACAAACATTAAAGAAAGAAAAGATGGTTAGAAGAGTGATTTTCTATAATTGTGAAGTAGAATATGATGTAGCAAGATTTCCCTTTGCTCTAAGGAACTGGAGAATACAAATGAGTAGAGATTTACCTGGGTAATGGTTCTGTTTTTCAGTGTCCATCTTACATAATAACGAATAGGAATCACAAGTGTGTAGAGGACATGAAGGGAGGCAAATCCCAGTGCCACCAAGCCCAGCTGCTTTCTGCAAAGCATCCAATGGTCAAGCCAGTCCGGGAATCGGCGGTATTTTGTACCTCTGTACAGTTGCAGAATGGCAGCAATAACACCAGGGAGGTAAACCAAGGCAAGCAGTGTAAGTGCTGCTATTGGAAAGATACGATTTGGAATGGAAATAGCCAGGCGAAATGAGCTATCTTTCCTGCCATTAACATAGGGGTAGATTATGTCTCTTATAACACAGTAGAAAAAGAAGAAGACACACAGAAAAGCAGACAAATAGAAGGGGAGCTTCCACATTGGAAATAGTTGCAGGGGGTAGTTTTCAATTTCTTTGGCTGCCATGAGAGATCCTTGATCCAGTGGAGTAAGTCCAAGAGTACGAACGATATCCATCACTCTTTGCTTGGCTTTGCTGTCATTTCCACAGATGAACACCTGGGTTAAGAATAATTAATTTTGTACTTATTCTTTGTTTAATAATTACTTTGAAAGTCTATGTAAGCACTGTGCAGAGCAAGGACATATAGTAGTGAACTTCTTTTTAAACAAGGATATAGAAGCAACATGTTTTCAACTTGTACATGCACGCTGGAGAGTTAAGTACCAGGGTTGAAATTGAGAGTTGTTTTAAGCATATCACACTGACACAATAGGACTTGGTTCTCCACAGGGTGATGGTTTGATTTTTCTTCTGTATTCGTGGGTACTACATCACTTTGGGATTACTTTTAATCTCTGAATAAGTGGACCAGTTTCATACAGTGTGATGGGAATGGAAAGAATATCCATGAACAATTTAACTGTGTTACTTTTTAGTATTTATAAGAGGCCTCTGGAGACAGACACCATTGGCTTCCATCCAACTGGAATGGAAGCTTCATCCAAAGCTGAGGGTGCTGAGAGTGGGAAATAAATCACAACAATTGACTGCTTGGTTAAACCCAAGAAAATTATTCATGGCACATATTAGCAAACTGAAATGTTTAGTGGGTCTTTTGCTTTGTAATTATATTTTGGCACAGGTAAATGCACATTAAAATATTTACTTTTTTTAAGATTGAGTGTAAATTAATCATTTAACCTCACCTGCCGATTTGCATCCAGTGCTCCAGACTGGAGAGCCCAGGCTGAGATGGTGTTAAATGCTTTCACTACGTGAGCACTTGGCACCAGCTGAGCAAGGTACTCTGCATTAGATTCTGGATACTGATTGATTTTGAGGTTATTGCTGATGTCGACCAATGTTTTCCCTTTGAGCACCTCAGTTAGTTCTGTGAGAAAACCATAATGCTCTCTGTGGACTGCTATGATGATGATGTCCGATTTCCGGCCTGCTTCTGAATAGCTCAAGACCTCTGCACCGTTGGGCAGCAGGCTGGACTTCTGGGGATTTCTGCTTCCAAAAACAATAGAATAACCACACTGGAGCATTTTAAGTGCCAGTGATCTTCCAAAATCTCCAGTTCCAAAAATACATACAGTCTCTTGCTTTTCTGAAGAATTCATAGTAAAAGGAGATGCATCTGTAGATGTTTTTTCCATAACTGAAAGATAAGAACAGAAATAGTCAACAAAATATAAATGCTCAACAGGACAGTTAATGAGAATCATATCCAGAAACGGTGATCGACAGAGGTTGCTCTCATCTTCTAATGAATTATCTAAAGCATATTCCCACAAAATTTGGAAAGAGTAAATATTTTCATATATATGCTCACATGTGTCTCATTTAACAAAGTCACTGGTGAAAAACTTTGTTGGATAAAGAGTTGCAGTGAAAAGCCAAGACATTTATTGGTAGATGTTTTAAACCATGGATATATATTACAATAACTGCATTTACCTAACACTTAACAGTTGCCAGAGTTCTCAGAGCAAAATCTAGCAAAGAATGCCCTAGTAAGGAAATTGTAGACCAATTTACTTATGTTTTATGATACAAAAATCCTAAATAAAACATTAGCAAACAGAATCCAGCAGCTTGTTAAGAGAAAGTGTGCATTGATCAAATGGGGATTATTCTAGGATTAAATATAAAGATTAGATCTTTAAATTCAATATTAGGAAAACTATTAATATACCTTACTATATTAGAAGATTAGAAGGAGAGAAACACAAATTTAGGTATGCTAAGTGGACATATGTTAAAATTTGGCATTTATTTTTGATTCATAGTCAAAAAGGAACAGATACAAAATATCTCCCTCAATCTAAAATAATTAGCATTATACTTAAAAGACAATACAAAAAGTTACCAGAAACACTCCCAATAAAGTCATAAGCTAGACAAACATATCTGCTTTGACCACTTTAGTTATTATTGTTTGGAAATTCTAGCTAACACAACTAGACCAGAGTAAAAGATTTGAGATAATAGAAATTCAAAAGGAGTTGTGGATGATCAAACTGAAAGTTTGGAAAACTTGAGAAAGTCAACTGGAAAAGTACCATACCTAAAATACCATAAAATCAATCCAACATCTTATTCAGGAAGCCAATTAATATCAATATCCTTCATATATTAAAAAATAAGTTCAAAGATTTAATAGAAGAAAGGGCTCTATTTACAGTTGCAACAAAATAGAGAAAATATTTAGAAATAAACTTAACAAGATAACAAGACAGGTACAAGAACTATGTGAAGAAAAATTAAACATGCCCTTAATACCCAGGGAAGATTTATGTAAATGGCAAGGTACAGCATGTTCCTGGATGGACTGGCTCAGCTTTGTGCAGATGTCAGTTTTAACTAATTTAATCTATACATTCTGGAGAGCAAAGTAATGAATAGGGGGCTAGTTCTATTCAATGTTTAAATATAAAACTAAAATAATGAAATAATGTGGTATCACAGGAATAGAAAATGTTTGATGAAATAGAGTAAAAAATATAGAAACTGAGCTAAGTTTGAATGATAAAGATGTCATATCAAATCAGTGAGAAAAGATGGATTATTCAGTAGCAAATATTGGGACAACTGAATAGCTACTTGGAAGAAAGTTGAACCTATACCTCTTACTCCCCTTCAAGGTAAATTTAAAATTATTAAAGATTTAAATTATCTTATCTTATCTATCTATCTATCTATCTATCTATGTAGAACCATAATAGAACTAGATGGAACCATGGAAATTTATTTTATAACTTTAGAGGGCAAAGGCCCTTTTCCTATAAATTGCTGAAACTATTAAAGAATAAAGGAATAAATGTGGTTACATAAAAATAAATAATACCTGAAAAGCAGAAACCACTGTAAGCAAAGTCAGAAGATCAACGAACTGGAAAAATATTTTTAACTCCTACAAAAAAAAAAAAAAATTGCCAGGATGCCTGGGTGGCTTAGGTCATGATCTCATAGTTTGTGAATTCAAGCCCCACATCAGGTCTGTGCAGACAGCTTGGAGCCTGGAGCATGCTTCAGATTCTGTCTCTTTCTCTCCCTCTGCTCCTCCCCTGCTCATACTCTCTCTCTCTCTCTGTCTCTCAAAAATAAACATTAAAAATTTTCAAAAAAATGATTGTCATTTAGAAAATTAGGCAAAGGATATAAATTGACTGTTTATCCTAAGGTGATATGAAAGACTGTTTAACGTAGTAAAAAAAAAAATCTTAATCTTACCCAAAATAAAAGAAATGCAAGTTGAAACTAAACTTAGATACTGTTAAAAGCATGTGAGTTACTTTTTCAAAGTTTGTGAAATTCAAATCAAAAACAAATCAAATAAAAGTTCTCAAAGTTTCTCCAATCTAATAAAATTAACTAGGTTATTTTATTAGAATATTATTTTTTCTTTTAGTACTGAATTTCCCCCAAAATTTATTATTTATTATTTATTTTATTATTTATTTATTTTATTATGTATTTATTTATTTATTTTTGAGAGAGAGAGAGAGAGAGAGAGAGAGAGAGAGAGAGAATCTCAAGCAGGCTCCATGCTCAGCACAGAGCTTGATGTGGGGCTCAACCCATGACCCTGGGATCATGACCTGAGCCAAAACCAAGAGTCAGACCCTCAACTGACTAAGCCACCCAGGTACCCCTATTATTTATTTTAAATAACGTTTATTATTTAGTTTAAATTTTCAGTTGACCCTTTCCTTCCTTCCTTCTTTCTTTCTTTCTTTCCTTCTTTCCTTCTTTCCTTCTTTCTTTCATCCAGTAACATATCTCCAGTACAAGAGCATTGACTATGATGGACTAGAAACTTCCTGCTAAAATTTGTTGAATGATATTAGAAAGGTGCAACGTAGGTGTTAGAAGTAGCTGTTTGCTCTATGTACTGGCGCAGTGTGGGGCACATAATTAAGAGGAAGCCAAATGACTATGGTATAAGCACTGGAAAGAATAAGGGAGAAGGAAAGAAGTTGAGGAGGATGTTGTAAAGATGTTGCTTCTTTAATCCAAATGGGTTTAAAGTAACATTCAGTGAATTTGCTGTGGAATTTTAAACCAGACATAGTCACTATTTAATTCTTACAGGGTGGATTTCATGCTGATTGTAGAGCATATGAAGCTTGCGCCTGTTTAATGGGATTTCAGAAATTGCCCTTTCCATTTAGCTTGTGGAAAACACCTATATTCTTACCTGAGCTTATCCAAAAATGTGTACTTGTATCACAAGCAGACCATTTAGAGCTTTGGAAATAGTCAGAAGTCCTGGAAGAAAAGGACGGGACATACGAGACTTTCCTATGTTTCCACAGGAACTCTTGGAATAACTGAATGAATCATAGCAACTGAATCATTTTTAAAAACAGCTGGTGACTGATACCCTGAACCGCATCAGAGGTGGTTGTGACCACATGTAGGGAAGCACCCGAAGATGATACAGGGCCTCTCAGATGGGAACATAGCTGTGCCTTTGAAAAATTCTTCGTGGCATCTAGAAATGCAAACTACCTTAGCAATTTATATTATATTGGTTAATTGCTAATAAGTTAACACCTCATTCTTACAACTCAACCCCTCAAACTGGTAAATGATGCCTTAATTACTGTGAGTGTGTTCAAAGAAGATTAGTCAGATGGCTATCCCCTCACTTTTCATCTAGTCTTTTATCCTAATACATTATTCTTTCTCTCTTATATTTGGATGGACATTTGCAAGCAAAATACAGATTTGGTAAAGTTACCAGTGTCTGGTAATGAGATGGATGATATCTTTATTGACATAGTCTCATTTGGATCATCTTAATCATTGCAAAGTGAGAGTGATTCCAGACTCTATTTTGATGATTTGACCACTACCTTAATTTATTCTAACCTGTCATAAAATTTTTTTAAGTGAGGATATCAACCAAACAGCACTATTTTTTTTGCTCCAACTTTTTTTTCTTTAATGTGAGGCTTAAACATAGGCCTTGAACTCATGACCATGAAATTAAGACCCTGAGATCAGGGTACTCAGGTGGCTCAGTTGGTTAAGCATCCAACTCTTAATTTCGGCTCAGGTCATGATCTCATTGTTCATGAGTTTGAACCCCACATCAGCCACTGTGCTGAGAGCATGGAGCCTGCTTCGGATTCTCTGTCTCCCTTTCTCTGTCTCTCCCCTGCTTGCACTTTCTCCTCTCAAAAATAAATACATACATGGGCACCTGAGTGGCTCAGTCAGTTAAGCATCTGATTTTGGCTCAGATCATGATCTCATAGTTTGTGAGTTCAAGCCCCGTGTCGGGCTCTGTGCTGACAGCTTGGAGCCTGGAGCCTGCTTCAGATTCTATGTCTCCGTATCTCTCTGCCCCTACCCTGCTCACGCTCTGTCTCTCTCTGTCTCAAAAATGAATGAACGTTAAAAAAATTTTTTAAATAAAAAAATAAATACGTACATAAACATTAAAAAAAAAAAAAGACCCTGAGATCAAAACCTGAGCTGAGATCAAGAGTCAGATGCTTAACCAACTGAGCTACCCAGATGCCGCTTTCTTTGCTCCAACTTTTACTAGCACTATCAGCTTGGGTAAGTTACTTAAACTCTTGGTGTGTCTGTTTCATCATCTTTAAAATGAGAGATTGATAGTACCTACTTTGGAGACAGTGTGAGGATTAGATGAACTAATGTATCTTAACACAGTTCTTGAGACATAGAAAATGCTCAATAAATTTTCTAATATTAATAGATTATTCAAATAATTTAGTAATTTTCTAATTAATCAATCGATTAGTTACCTAATTAATGAAATCTTTATATAAATTCCATAAATTAAGGGCTAATTATGCTTCTATAACTGATTATTGGAAATATATACACTTTATCTGGAATAGCATTCAGTAATTCTTAAGAAGTTTCTGCTTTCCTCACTTATTTCTTAAAAATCCTGTATGAAATAGCTTTAAAGCTTATGAGTTTATCAAAACACAGATATATAAACAGTTCAAGTGTGAATTCCTCTCATTTGTAATTCTTACGCATTTTATTTTAATGTTTCCCTCTTAAAATGCAGTTTTGCAATCTAGTATAACACACTTGGGCTGTTACACCAACCATTAAAATTATTTTCAGTCTTGGGGCGCCTGGGTGGCTCAGCTGGTTAAATGTCTGATTTTTGATTTCGGTTCAGGTCATGAGTTAGAGCCCCACATTGGGCTCTGTCCTGACTCTGCAGATCTTGTTTGGGATTCTCTCTCTCTCTCTCTCTCTCTCTCAGCCCTTCCCCTACTCGCACTCTCTCTGTCTCTCTGAAAATAAATAAACCTAAAAAAAAATATTTTCACTCTTAAACGTTCAGAGACATTACTGGGCAAATTGGAGGTACAAAGATGGTAAGGAGGTATTAAAATGTCACTGATTGACTTAGAAAGAAATATAGTCTTACACTGGGCAATTAGTTACTCCTTATCAAGTTATAGAAGTTATAAGGTTGATAATTGTGTTGGCCACATCTTGAGCTCCTCTTCAAATCCTCCTGGTTCTACTTTCAGTTATTGGGCAGTAATGGAGTTCTGTTGAACTTCCACTGCCTATTAGAGGCTCACTTTGAGGACCCACATTATATCTCTTGATTCTTGTCCTGAAGTTTCTCTGATACCTGTACCTGCTTAGCATTCAGACACCTATGACCCATGGAGCCATCATAGACCAAATGCAGGATGGGACTCCTTAGATAAAGGCTTACCGTTTCATCTTCTGGCACACAGTTCTGACACATTTTATAAGGCTCCTCAGAAAGCCACAGTGGAATAGAGCATCACTCCTCCTTAGCAGTGGCCAACTTAATGCTCTCTCCTGCTGTCTTTCTCACGTTCCTAGTTTATGCCCCTTGCCCTTCAATCCTACTCCTTGGAATCACTTCCCTAGTAAATTCTGCATGAAAACCTTTGTCACAGCCTCTGCTTGCAAATCAACCCAGGGTAATACAACATTTTGATTATTATTTGTTTTTATGGAAGAAGCAAAAAAGATCAGACCTCAGGTTACCATAACTGGGATGATGAAAAAACATGTGAAAAATAAAGTTATTAATTCTTTGGAAGGATTTAATTCTGAACTCTTGGGAAAAAAAGTCTAATGACAAGAGTTCATAAAAAGGAGATGTATGCATGATTGAAACCACAATGGAGATCAAGTTGAGGGTTCGTTTTACAGAAGGTACTATGTAAAAAAGGAAGTTAATGCCCATTTCTGAGTATTTGTAACTCAAAATAGCTCCCATGTGTAAACATGAGTTTATGTAGGTAGTAATATTTCTTATGCCACTTAAAAAAACTTTCCTAATCCTATTTTACTTTTAGATGTAGGATGGAAGGAATAGAGAAAATAAGAAAGGTGGTACACAGGAAACAGAGGTATTAAGGGAAAGTAGGATTAAGATAGTTAAACATAACAGTGATTTCTTTTTCCTTCTGCTCTTTAAATACTTCAGGTCTGTAACAGAAAACACAACAAGAATACCCCCTGGATTGGAAAATCATTCAGAGGCTCCTCGAGCTGAAGGCCAAGACAGGTAAAGTGATCTCAGTGGGCGTTCATATAGATTAAGAGACTGGCAACCAATAGATGCAAAGGTGGTGAAGATGACTTGGAAGAGCCATGGTAGCAGCCGCTAGAGAAGCTTGTGCACCTGCGCATGGGTGCACACATGTGCGTGCGTGTGAGGCATTGAGTGGGACCAAGTGTGGGTCATGTAGTGTCTTGCCCATCATCTCCGTCTGTCTTCAGATCCCACCCCAGGCCTTGGGAACCTGAGACAGCGTTCCTCTGGGACATTCCAATGAGGTTTCTCGTGACGAAGTTAGGGCCTCTCTGGCTTGTGCATTTTAGGTCTATCGTCTCCGAGAAATCAGAGATTAGAGAAGGCCCAGACACTTCCAATTTAAGAAGATTCTAGCATATTAAAAACATGAAAATGTCCCAACAAGATAACAAAAAATTGCATGTTTTCTATGTTTATGCTAAACAAATCAATGCTATTAACAAAAGAATCTTTTTATTTGAAATATCTATAGAATCACAGGAAGTTGTAAAGATAGTACAAGAGGTTCCTAGGGATCCTTCATTCCCTCCAGTGGTTACATTTTCCAAAGCTATAGTACAATATCAAAACTGGGAAACTGACATGGGTACAATGTGTGTGTATGGTTCTCTGTCATTTTATCCCATATGTAAGTTCATGTATCCCCTGGGGCTGCCAGGATACAGAACTGTTTTAGCACTACTCCCCTCTCTGCTCTACTAACCCCTAGAAATCATCAGTCTGTTCTCTAATTCTATAATTTTGTCATTTTAGAATGAAATATAAATGAAATAACATAAAATGTAACCTTTTCATATTGTCTTCCCCCCCTCCCCCCACTTCACATAATGCCCTTGAAATCCATCCAAGTTGGTGCATGTATCAATTTGTTCCTTTTTATTGTTGACTATTGGTCCATTGTATGGACTTCTTCATTTTCTTACTTGCTCCTATATGCCCTGTTTGGTAAAAAGTCATCTTGTCATTGGCCATTTTCTAATTGGATTTTTGGTTTTTTTAACTGTTGAATTTTTATATATTCTCTAGATATGAGTCCTTGGTCACATAGGTGGTCTTCAAATATTTCCTCCCACTCTGTAGCTTGTTTTTTCCTCCTGACAAGGGTCATCCACAGAGCAGAGGTTTTAAATTTTGATTAAATTTAATATATTGGCTTTTTCCTTTTGTGGATTGTGCTTTTCATGTCATGTATGGGAATTCTTCACCTAGCCCTGGGTCCTGAATATTTTCTCCTCAAAGCTTGGTTGTTTTCTATTTTACATATAACTCCATTATCCGTTTTGAGTTAATTTTCATACAAAGTCTGAGGTTTAAATCATTTTTTTGCCTATGAATATATAATTACTTCCCTATCAGTTTTTAAAAGACCATCCTTCTTTCATTGAATTGCTTTTTTACCTTTGTCAAAAGTCAGTTGCCTGCACATGCGTGGCTCTATTTCTGGGCTTTCTATTCTGTTCCATTGATCTATGTGTCTACACTCTGCCAATTCTGTGCAGTTTTGATGACTTAAAATTAGGTAGACTCATTCTTCCCACTTTATTTATTTTTTTTAATTTTCAGAACTGTTTTAGATATTCTAGTTCCTTTGTCTTTCAATATAAGTTTTAGTAAAAATCTTATCCATAGCTTCAAAAAATTGTATATTTTAAATGCTTATACTTAACAAATCAATGATTTTTGACATATTCTGAAAATAAAATGTAGTCTGGTTTGTTTAGGAGATAATCATGGGCTGTATGACAATAGTAATTCATATTAAAGTATAATAGCATTGTGCAGTTATCTGCTAAGTAGATACAAATCTAAACTTATAACATGAACTTCTTTTTATCCTAAGCAGTATATTTCTGTACATGCATAGACCTCATTTGGAGAATACATCAAAATAAAATTTTGAAGTCCCTTTTGTATCAGCAGCCAGGGGCAAATTGACCTTTCTCCCCTCTCTCTGCCCTGATCCACATTCCTTATAGTAAGAAGAACAGGGATCAACAACCCAAAGCATGCCCCTTCTAAAAGGTGGGCACTTTTTCACCTTGCTTTTGGAAAATGGGCCATTTGTTTCCCCTAATGATTTCATAGAATGAAGAGGAAAATATGTAAATACTTAAGAATATAAGACCATTTGTAAAAATGGGAAGAAAAAAGAAAATCTTCCCCTCTTTCTCAGGTGCAGAGAACTTTGAAAAGAAAAATTAGCCTTCATGAATCCTTTTAAATCTTCTATACTGATAAATTTATAGAAAATACAAATTAAGGAAAATTCTTTGATATAAAGATTCAATCTTATATTAACACACAATATTAGAGGGCTTATTTGTTTTTTAGTTTACCCAATTTTACATATTTATACAAACCAAAAATGCAAAAAAATGCTTCACTGAAAAAAGGTTTGGAGGTAATCATGAAAAGGACTATAAAGACAAAGCTATCATCATCACAACACAAAATTTTGGGTAATAGAAATAGTGTGCTAGGAATGATGATAAAACCATAAGTAGGCAAAGAAGGACCCATTTATAGAATTTAGTTTGGACAGGAATGCAGGGGGAGGGGCCATGGTGGTGGTATAGACAGACAGATGTCTTCTTGACACTCTTTCAAGACTTTTGTTCAACCATCGAGGTGACTTCTTAGAATCATTAAGGTTTATAAAATGCAAATACCCCTACAAAGGAACTACTAGAAAGTAGTGGTTCTCAACCCTGGTATACGTTAGGATCACATAGAGAACTTTTATAACATACTGATGACCAAACTCTTGGAGGGTCTCAATCGACTGGTCTAGGGTAGAATCTGGGCATTTTCTTTTTCCAAAACAGCTCCCCTAGATGATTCTACTTGAACCAAGAATGCAAACCATTGCCTGTTAGCTTTCAGTTAATGGTCTGCTACAGTGGTTCTCTTCCTGGTCATACATTAAAATCAGCTAGGTAGCCATTAAATGCTAGGGTACAACCCCCTCAGATTCTGAATTAATTGGTCTGAGTTAGAGCCCAGACGTCTGTACTAACAAACAACAACAACACAAAAACCCAACCCAAACAAGCAATCAATTCTAAGGAGAACCCAGGGCTGAAAACCACTGCAAATGAAAAAAGGTAAGGCTATCTTTCTTGGAGAGAGATGGTGGGGAAGGGAAAGGCAGAGAGAAAGCAGAGTGTTGATGAGGTTATAAGGGGTTGCAGGAACATTTCACCTGCTTTACAAGTTTTCCACTGAATACTCACTGGCTGAGTCTGAGAGACTAAAATTCCTATTTTTATGAAAACCAGAGGCAAGAATGAGTGTGTATGACCCACAAGGAGGAATCTCAAGGGATCCATATTCAGGGTTTGGTGTTAGACTGCTAGGTAGGCTTTTGCTCTGTACCTATCTCAAGGAAACCTTGACAGGTTGTTCTCTATGAGCCACAAAGTTTGTTGGATCAAATCCCCCCACAGATCTACTACAGTATTCCTGAATTTGAATAGCAACTCTCACATGGTGTCATACACTATCTCGTTTATCACATGGACGAAACCATTATTAAAGATATTCTCCACCTTTCCCCACTTAAGAATTCAGCTTTGAATTCTGAAATGATTGTTCAATCCAAGATTTTGAATTCTTTTGGCAGGTAGTATCCCCACTGGTGTTGTAGTACACAAATCCAGGAGTCTGGCTTGATCCCTTCCAAGGAGTTAGAATACAAATAACATTTTTTAAGTCTATAAGATGTGACATGATTTTTCATTTTAATTTGATGCCCATAAACAGGGATTTTTTTAGTCCCTCCTTCTGTTTTATTATTCCTCCCAAATTTCAACCTGAAAGCCCCACATGACTTGACAATATATTTGTGATGAGCTGAAGCCCATCAATCAAGGATTTTCTTTCATCACAAGGCAGAGGGGCAGCAGGGACATCTGCAATGGTACCAGTCTTCTTGTGATTAGAGCATTTGTTTTAATACGTCCCAGGGACAAATGGAAAGCAAAACGTATTTAAAAAAATTTAAAACCTTCCACTGACACATGAACTCCTCCAATTTATTCACTGAACTATTTCTGTATTTAGTGAGATTAAGGTTCTTCAGAGACAGCAAGCATATTTGCACTGGAGCATGTATTATTTTACTGACAGGTATATATTATTGCAGCAAAATCAGAAGACGTTGGCTTAAAATGACTTCTGATTGCAGTTTATGAAAAATGTAACATATCTATAATCAATGGATTTTTCTAACTGTGATTTTTGACATTCAGTCTTCAGTTGCACATATGTTATTTGAAAATAAAATAGTGCATTTCCTATTTTAACCTTGTAGTTAGAAGTATCTCTGTTAGTAAGAGGCACAGACAAAAAGATATCTAGCATTTAGTGCATTTAATATAAATAAAGAAGCCACTATAGGTTGGTTGCTGAAAAAACTGACAAATTATTTCAATTGTTTTGTGAGAAAATATTATTTATCTCATAGCAACCAAGTTTACTGATGATTAGCTTTTATGCTGGCCAACAGAATACAAAAGGAAACAGGAGTCTTAACTTGTACAGTCACAAGAGCATAGCTCAATAGACCCTTCATGTTAATGTTCTATAGGGATATATACTTCCCCAGGCATTGCTAATAACTAGAACCAGCTATGGCGTATGCTGCAGCTATAATGATTCTGTTAGTAACATTTCACTACCACCCAATGAATTACCAAGACAGCAAGGAAATGCAGATCTCTAGTATCAATTTTAATTGTACTTTAAAAGAAAAATTATTTATTTTTAGTTTAAGTTCTCCATGAAATTCTCGTTCAACCAAAAATCTTATTAAGATAAGTTTTCACATTTGGATCTCAGCCACATCTGTCAAGATAAATGAAGATTGTATCATGATTCCCTGGCCAAGAATTTTATCATGCAGGTTCATTAGCCACTGACTAGGTTGGTTAATTTATTTGATTAAAGCCTGGGGCTCAGGACAACAAGGTCAGGAATTTAGTGACATCTGAGTTAATTTGCCTTGACCTCTATTTACCTTCTAAATGCTGAACAACTTCTTACAAATCTATAGTTCACCACACATTCAGCATCAGGACAGAACTGGACTTGCCACCATCAGAAAAACAACTCTATCTTGCTGATTAGGTGGCATTTGGCTCGTACACACTACATGAGCATTTGCTTATCGGATAATTTGGTGATCGTGACAACTCACTTCATATTTAGCATCAATTAGTGGGTTTTGCTTTTTCTAGGACTACTGTGGTCAGGGATATTTAGCAAGTGATTTGATCATTTCAATTTTGAAATGTAAACTCCATATAAATAGTCATTTATCTTCGTATTGAGGCCACTAGGAATTATCTAAATATTGATAACTGCCAACTTAGTTTGGGGGTAGAGGGGTGTTGCTGTGGATCTGATCCCACTCTTAAGTCTTTGCTGATGAAACTCCATTCTGCTTTATATTGTCTATCTTCTTACCATTTTTTAATAAATCTCTTGGGGGGGGTGCGATTCACACATTCTTAGGAATATAGTCTCCTTCATCTTTTGGGTATCATTTTCTTCTCTTTCTAAGCTAGCTCTCAGAGCCAAGAACTCCGCCGTGGCCAGGGTGCCTCTAGTGTTTGCCAAGACTGATCAGCTTGAGCTTCAGGGCCAGGTTTGGCCTTGTCCATGTCTTACCCAGGGGAAAAGGTGCTCTTGAAACTGCTCCCCTCCTTCCCTGTGTTATACTCTGATATACAAACTTGAGAGCAGTGCTAGGTGGTAGATACTTTTTAATGAGACAGCTCCTTCTTTTAAATTCCTCAGTTTTCAATGTCAGCTCTTTTCAGCTGTATGGCTAGAGGCTGGCTTGCCAGGTAAGAGCTTGAAATTAGCCATGGTGGGAATTTTCACACCATGGAAATCAGCAAATGCTATAAATCAGGACTTTTTTTTTTCCCTCAGAGAGCCATTTACCAGCACCCCATTGGCTCTTTCCCTACCTCTCACCCCCCTTTCCCCAAGAATTGCATGTGACCATGGAAATGGGAAAATAATTCGGTTAATAGGATGATATACTTTTCCAGTCCTGACTGCACCTTAGGCCTAAATCTCTTTCCTTAGGAGCCTCCCATCTCAGCAGGTTACTAGGCTTTAATGAAAACGGGGTCTGTGTGGCTCCCTCCTACCTCTCAGAGGTCCTCTACCCTTTCTGCCCCACACATGGAGTTAATACAATGCTGGTTGCAAATTAGATAGTTCTAAATTCCTGCTTTCCTCGGGGAGATAGAGACAGGGGCCTCTTTGTGGACGACTATTCCCAAACTAATATCTTCCCATTTTTCAGATATGCCTCAAGAATGCACAATCTGGGATCTTAGTCTAGGAAAACCAGAAGCAGTTGGCACACTTTCATTATTAACTACTCAATCAAACCATTTGCCAACATGCTAACTGCTGTCTCTTCAACATCCTCCCCTTTCCAATACCACCCAAGTCAGGGCAATTGAATAGGATGAAGAAATCATTTTAGTACTTGGGTAATGGGGAAGAAATAACTGGAAGTATGATAATTTTTTTTTATAAGAATGATTTGATATAACTTAATTCTTTTGAACTGTTCACTAGGCTTTGTAACTTATACCATGCTTTCAAGTATTAAAGAAGAGCTAAAATGTTTTACTTAAGTTAAACTAATTAAAACCTTTAAAAATTCAATATTCCAGTTTTCCTGACCTCAGTTAAATACCTTAATCCTATTAGATCACTCTTTAAAATGAATTAGACTCTAAAGTATTATAGTTACAATTTTTTTATGTAACTTACCCAGTGTAGCAACATAATAGGGTTACTAAAGTTAAGGTTAATGAAAAGAACCAACAAGATTCCTGCAATTTCTTCCTCTTAAAAAAAAACACTTCCAATAATTCCTACTATTTATTTTATATACACCGTACAGTACAAAGCAACCTCATGCTTCTCTCCAAATGGCAAGTAGTTGAAATCTGGACACTTTGACCTTAAGTGGTACAGTGCAGGGGGTATCCCTGCTCAGAATCTGCTACATTCATAAGGGTTCACATCTTCCAAAATGAAAATCAGTGTTATCAATGTCTTGTTCGGCGCTCACGTTTGCAACAGACATTTTGGACAGGCTGTCGGTGCCAGGCCCTGTGCTGTACTCCCTCTTGGGGAGGACGTAGACACATCATCAAACTGCTATAATACAGTGTGAAAGGACCCAAGCAGAGGATTGTGCAGAGTGGGCCCCAGGTTAAAGAACGGGCACTAATTTACCTGGGAAACAGGACAAGGAAGTTTACTAAAGTCTGTGCAAAATTGCTTCAGCCACTGTTTAACTTGGGGTCAAAGCTGTTTCCACACCCTGTAAAAGGAGCAGGTGCAGATGAAACATGCATCACCAGTGTGGACCATTAATTGCCCCCTCATATTTCCATGTTCCTCAGCTTTGGTGCCATCACCACTGAAGACCTGATTGGATCCCCCTGCTCTATTCTTAATGCCATTTTTTTCCCGCCTTCCGTATTTGGAACTGAGGCAAAGGAGACTACCTAGTCTGGGTTCTAATAACCCTCTAAGAGGTGTGCTATGTAGTTATATTGTTACCTCTTAGGTTTCTTTTTATTCAGAATTATAGTTCCTACCTTTTCGAAATTACACTTTGCACACACTTTTTTTTCCTTTTAGGATGAAAATTGAACTTTGCTTCAGCCTGACATTAGAACTGCTCATACAATCTAGATTTAAAAGAAACATATTTCTCTCAAAATAACTTTTCAGAAATATGCGACTGTCAAAGTACAATGTGGTAAGACCTCTCACACAGGGTTTAATAAACTCTTCTAGAACATTGTTGGAGAAGCATTAGGAATAGGATGTCAATGTCTTGCCTAGTTAGAATGGAAACAGTTCTTCTAGTAGAAGAGTGCATTGTTTTTGTAGTGGTATATTTCGGAAAGATGATCTTCACATAGTACAAGCATCCTTTGTTCTCTTTTCCTTAATGATTTTGGAAGAACAAACTGTTTATGTATATAGGCCAAGTATGTTTTCTTATCATGCATTGTTTTAAGCATTAATTATGCTTTAGTTATTTATCGGCTTTATTCCTTCCAGGCTTGATTTCTTCTCAACAAAAGAACAAGTGTTAATTCAAATCATTTTGAAAAGTCATTCAAAATATCTCAAGTAGACTTAACACATCACACAGAACTGCTCAGAAAGTCTTCATAATTGACTAATGACCCATTCTCTTTGGTTTTACAAAGAACAGAGACAAACAGGTGACTTCAGAGCTCTTGTCTTTGTAAATCTTATTTCTGTTATTTCTGGCATAAATGTAACTTCAGAAAAACCCTCCCACCCAGAAAACCACATTATTTGTAGCCTGTGTAGAATCTTACAGTAAGAATTAGAGGTAGATGTGGTTGCAGAGACCTAGCAAATGACCCCCTTCTCAGAGGACAACTCAGGGAAATGAGGTACAAGGTACCCTAGCAAGTCTTCCAGTTTGAAGGGTGGTTATGTACATCTAATTGCCAGTAGCTTTTTTAGCCTCCTTAAGATTTTGAAAGGAAAATTAGTTTTAAATAGTAGTTGACAAAAGATCTAAGTGACTTATAAAAAGAACCAGATGGTGAGGATCACGAAACACTGGACTGTTTTTCTGAGGGTGACTGCAGAATCAGCTACTTGGGAGATTTTAACAGGAGAATCTACGTCCTTTTAATAATGGCATTAATTATGGTGGGATGGTGTGGGGGTGGAGGTCCTTCAGGAGATCGTGAAATGCAAAGTGACTGCCCAGGGTTTCAATTTTGAAATTCTACCACAAATGAATCTATTTTTCTTAAAACTGTTCAGAATGAGGCTCAAGGCTCAGGGTTTTCAATTTATTAACAGGCTTATAAAATTTTATTTGGTTACTTCTAACAACAGGTAGTAAACTTAAGCAAGGGCAGAAGTCTGGAAATTGTTTTCAAGTTAGGGGTCAGACCTTGTATACATTGGTTTCTGAACCTGAAGTTGCTCTGTGAACTTCAGCAGAACCATAAATGTTGCCACTGGAGAAAGTGTTCCGACCCAATTTCTCTATACACATGTACCATTTACTTTACAACCTCAAAGCCTGATAAATAGGTTTTCTGGATTGGCAATGTTTGCCACGCAGGTAGAATGTATGCAGGTGGAATTTCATTCTGTTCTAAATCACAGCATTCTGAAAAACTCGGGGCCTTGCAAAAGGCCATATCTCAAAAAAGTTACTGCTTCAAATAAATGTGCCATTTTATAAAATTACACCTAGTGAATCAGAAAAAATGTTCTTTCATGTGAGTGACATTTATATGACTGCCATTTATAGGGAATGTCCTATTCTCACAGAGCAAGGCTGAAGAATGGTTTTGAAAGCTGAGAGTCTTCTCTGAATGATAAATGTGGTAGAAGTCTAAGATACTTGTGTGGGAAGAGATGCTCCACCACTAGGCACTTTCCCTACAACAGTGAAACTTGCATTATTATGAAGAAAGTAATTACTTGGTCATACTGCATTAACGAGATTTTCTATATATTTCAAACCAACAAACATCTTTAGTCATGGATTTTCACCTTGTTAGAGTGTTGGACTGTGTGGATCATCTGGTCCAAGAGCCTTTTATTTTACATATGTGGAAAATGAGGCTGAGGTGGTGAGCTTCTAGTTAGAACTAGGAATAGAATTCTCCAACCTCCCTCCCCTATTCTCCATCCAACTTCCCTTCATCACACCAGTCATCTTTTTAAAAAGTTCCTAAATTACCATCCAGAGGGGGAAAAAAAACTCTTCTAGCTGCCTCTGGACAAACTTTGGAAACGGGGATTTATGTACTCTTTACAATAAGCTACATTTTCAAAGAGTATTTCTCTGGAAAAGCAATCGCTAAATTACAGAAAGGAATTTAAATCAAGATCAAGGACAGAAGTGGTTGCAGATCTCAGGACACATTTCAGCTCTTGGGGAGGATCTGAGACTTGCAGAGATTGCCAAAACCACATTCTTCCAGGCGCTCTTCCTGGTGAGCGCCACAAGACCTCTCTCATCTGGAAGTTAAGATACAGAGAGGAATACAGACCCTAAGTCTTCCTTCCACCTTCGGGTTTCTTCGCATCCTGGGGTAGAGATGAGCGATAAAACTCCAGGAAAAGAGATGTTTGCTGCATGAATTGCTTAACTCATCGCGGGACACCCTCAGATGGCTTTTCCTGGGGGTGGGGGCGGCGCGGCGCCGAGTTTGCCAGCACCTTCTTCCAGGTGCTTTCGGGCTGGAGAGTGGAAGCAGGGGCTCGAGGTGGGCTGAAGCAGATAAGGGAGGGGGGCGCGCGGCGAAAGGTACGAGGCAGTAGCGGGCTACAGCAACCCACCTGCTAGGAAGTGCTTTCGAGGCGAGGCGGCCGCGGTCGGCGCAGCTGCAGCTGGGCGCGCCGGGGGTCAGCTCACAGCTCAGGGCTGCGGGTGGCTCCCGGCGCGCATTTAAGAGGCCAGAGAGCGGAGGGAGGGCCCGCTAGATTTCGCAAGATAAGCGGTGAAGAAAGCGTTTCCAGGAAGCATTCAAACTGGGAATCCCGAACTGGAAGAACCAGAACTTCCTGTGCTGCCACTGTGGCCGTTGCTGCAGATGTGCTGCTGGTATCAGCATGCGGGGTTTCCAGAGGTTTTCCCTAGAGCCCGTGGAATCTGCATTCCAGGAAGACTGAAATTTAGGAAGGCTGAGGAGGATCCTCTCCTGAAGGAGCGAGACAAGTTTGAGTAGCCGAGAAAACACTACCTGATCTAGGCTTTGAGGCATTTCTCTTGCTGCCATTTTGTCTCAATTCAGCGAAAAAGGTGACATCTTACCCTCTCTCTGGAAGCCTTGGGTTCTCATGGGGCTCATAGCTTAGTAGATCTTGTATTTGGAGGTTTTCATTTAGGTAGATTAAATCGTTTAAAAGAAAGAGGGGGGTGATGATGCGGATGCCTTATTGTCAATATGTATCTATTAATAATAGATATTAGATATAATATATTAATAATAAATATGCAATAATGCATAATCATATATATGCGATTGGATTGATATGTCTTTCTATATAGGAGGAGCTCAGAAATTACAGCAATGGGATTTGAGATTTAATCAATCATAACCTATAGGGTAAAGCACCCCTCAAACTCTGCAGTTTAGAACCTAGAGTCCTCCCAATCTGTCTCTTGCCAAGCCATCTGGTCTTAAGGTCCATGGCATACTTGTCAAGGTCCAGATGTTCAGCCACATGGAGGCCTGTTTCCAGCAATTTTGAGCCAACCCTTCCTTTGCTTGGATTGCAGCTCTCTGCAGAGTATCTTGTGGAGTTAGCTCAGACCCCGTGTCTTCCAAGAAGTCTTTCCGAGCCTCTGGTTGCAGTTAAACTTTTCTTTCTCCACACAGTGTAGTTTATGCTTCCAATACAGTGGTTAGGAAGGTTTGCCTCTTAAGAGAGTTACTGTGTCTACATCTCTCCTACACTGCAAGCTCCGGGGGTTGACACCCTATTGTTTTCAGCCTGGGATTCTCCACCACACCTAACACAGTGCTTGCTTATAATAGGTACTCAGTATTTAGTGCCCTCTTTAATAAACCTATGTCAAAGTTTCATCCGATAGTATTCTTTGGGAAAGGAAGAACTTAAAAAGTATTCATTGATTTTATAGCATCAGTTTCCCCAATCTGAAGACTGACAGGGTGAGAGAAAGGTGTGCAACTAGGAAAGGCCTCCCATCGTGTCCCTTAGAGGCCTCATGGTTAATTGGCATGGTTTTGGTGATCTGCCCCTGGTCTAGCATCTGGCTTTAAGCCTTTGTGGGCACAGAAACTTGATACTTAGCACACTGACCCTGATACAACTGTAATGCTGATTTGTTAGTTGTTAAATGGAATATAAAGAAAATAATTACTGTGAAAATACAGTTGCAGAGGGCACCAAACATTCTAGCCATCACATTCTTTCCCTGGGGGAACATCCCAAGGAAGCCATTTTGTGCAGAAGGCTGCTCTGTAAACAGGGAAGTGAGTTATCAGATTCCAAGGCTGTTGGCATCTAAGTATCTACCACTGATACCATGATGCATGTTGCTGGGTCTATGGACAAGGTCACTCTGGTTTCTGGGTGGTGTTTGGATCCATGATGAGTTGACGTATGGACAATCATATTGCCAAATGCAGCCTCCAACTAATAACACAATCATTGCTTTTTATACTTATTTTCAGGTGGACAAAAATTTTTAAGACCCAATTTTTATGAGAGGCAGATATATTTCAGTTATGTAGGCTCTTTTCTTTGCCAAGGGCAACTAGAGTCCCAGAAAAGGAAGATTAAATTACTGAAATATGAAGGATAGAAAAAATTGTCTTTATTAGTACTAAACTTAAGAGGTGCTCGACATTTATCTTGTGGTTTAAAGATGGATTTTTCCCTAAGTCCTAGGAGGGACACAAAATTCATAACTCTCCCAGTCTTTCCTTAAACCTCTGCTGTCGGGAATATTAAACTTTCAAATATGCCAGCAACCTAAAGACCAAGGCTTTGCTGTTGGCAGAATTCATCCTTCTTCTGAAAGTTTATCATCAGAACTCTGGAAAAGCCTTCCCAGATGTTGCACACACCGCAGCATTCCTGTTTAGAGATTTCCACATTTACTGCCCTAAGTCTTTCCTGCCACTTCCTCACTGGCCAGCCTGCTGTCTCAATTTCTCCATATGGCAGAACTTAGGACAATTGATGAAGTAGGCCTAGAGCCAGTACTTAATGACTGAATGAAAGTTTGCCTTTAACATCTTGGGGCTCCTTTTCTATGTCATTTCTCTCCTTCTCTCCTCTTAAGGGCCTGTTTTCTTTGCAGTCTCAGGTCTTGACCACTCCTCCCTCTTCCCGGAGGCCTCTAATTGCAGTGCATCACACATTATCATGGGGTGCTGGCTCTGGAGGTGACTGACATGATAGTCTTTAATTAGCACATATATGGAAAACTCTTGACTTAAGATTTGCCCTCCAGTTGTTTTTGAAAAACAAAACAAAACTGAAGGATTCCTGGAGATGTCTGCTTTATCCAAAGAAATAAATCTCTAATGGGGGAGTGGTGGATTTCAGGAACTTTGGGAGATATTTTGAATATGGGTATAATGAGTATTTTGTGTTTTGTTTGCCCAGTATCCAGGGTCAGGACTAGGGTGAGGTGAGTGAGGATCCTAGGGCACAAAATTTGAGGCATGGTTCACTCTTAAAATGGACCCTTGTGAACAAGAAAATGAGTGTTCCTTAAATTTAGGCCTGTTGGTGCTTCAGTGACCTCTTCTTGTCACTAGCCTTGCAGAATCCATTTTTCTTTGTGCTAATCAGATCTTTATTTTCCTTTGAGAAACACCCTAGCACAATCCCAGTCCCTGTGGTCCAGGTGGAAATGACAACACTGGGTGAGGTTTGGGGGGAGAGTCAGTTTTTGGAACAGACCCATGACATAGGCCTCCTGGCCAGTCAAAGCACACAGCCTTGTCCACAGTGATTGGTTTAGTGATGACATGTGACCTAGGCTGGGCCAATAGAAATCTTTCCTGGAACAATCCAGAAAGAAGCACACTCTTTACAGAGGGTTGTTGAGATGCCAGCAGGTGAACCTGCTAGAGGAGAAAGTGAGCCTGAGAAAGAAGCCTGTCAAAGGAAAGCCAAGTAAACAGGTGAGAAGGGATAGATTTCTGAATCTGTTGGAACTCTACACCTGAAGAGAATTATACACCCTGGGTTTTTTAGTTACACGTATCAATAATTGTGTTATTTGTACAATCCTGCCTAATGAAATGGGATATGATAGGATGGGAAGGGCACCTGCTCGGTCTTGCTTCTCCAGTCAGTCTGCCCACTAAGGTGGCTTCACTGCACAGCTCATCTGGAACGAGAATGCCATTTATTGTTTTGGAGGGAAAATTTCCTGAATTTTCTTGTAGCAGATTTGGGAGTTGAATAAATAATCTTGGTGGCTGAAGTTTTTTGGTTACTTTTCGGTAGATGTGGAAATTTAATATCTTGTCCCAGCCAACTTCTTTTCTACTTCTTTCCTACCCTCCTGGGAGGTGGGCTAATAGAATCACCTTCTCTCCCCAACGAAATGCGAAACTGCAAAGGGTTCAAACCAGGTCCATGGCCTGAATTTACTTACTATACCAATTTCTAGGATTCCTGCCAACACAAAGCAGGAAGCAAAACCAAACAACATTTTGCCACCCACCTGTTACCAAAAAAAAGCACTGATGGGAAAATATGCCAGACAGCAGCAATAATGGAGGCTGGGCTAGGTGATGATGTCAGAAATAACAATAAAGAATTTAAAAATAAGATATGCCCTGAAGACCCTGGCTCTGCCACTAGAAATTCAAGAGAAGGTGAAAGTGGAAGAGTGTGTGTGAGAATGAGTGAATAATAACACTTTAAAAAATCACTGACTTGAGGTAAAGGGCAGCTACTTCTGGGACTGGGAATTACGGGGGAGCGGGGGGAGTGGGTTGGAATCCCTGTTGTATTTATCTGCATTTCTGACTCTCTGAGTCACAAGGTCTGTGGTAATTTGGCAGGACTATGGACTGACTGTCCCCAAGAGAAATACGGACTAGGTCCAGGCCACACCTGCTGGTCTCGGAGGAGGTTGCTTGGCTATGATGTTATCAAAGCACAAGATCTTCAAAGTTTGAAGAGAAGGGGAAATACCTAAGTCAAGTTAATGTTTTGATAAATGATACATTTTTTGATAAGAGAGATGTTTTCTTTTTGTAATTCAAAAACTGAAAATAAGTTTTACCTCAGCCTCCTGGTAAAGAAGCTGATTGTCAAGGTGCTGGGAGAGCTCTGTTTCAACAGTGGGGAGTGGTTCTTCCTATTAGTACTAGAAATATTATTGGTAAAGGTGATTCCAGTACAGCCAGTCTGTGCCTGGTGCCAGGAAAGGGAGGTTAGCTGAATTGTCACATACTGAAGAGGAGACCAAAGAAGAAAAAAAAAAAAGAAAGAAAGAAAGAAAGAAAGAAAATGAAAGAAAATGAAAGAGAGAAAGAAAAAGAAAAGAGTGAATGTAGCTTAATCCATAGTCCTGTTCAAACAGAATTTGCAATGAGATCAGTATAAAGCAGATCATAGGAGGAAAAGGACAAGAATAATGAAACATTGGGCCACTTTTTCTACTTTTGACTGTTTATAAAGATCAGTTACTTGCTAAGAGTTATTTTTCTTCCTTGTAATTGCCTTAAAGATAACTATAGAGCTTTCTTTATCATGCTGATAAGGAAATGCCAAATATAGTTGATTTATTTTTATTTATAGATTATTTGCCAAACAGTTGATTTCACTACTATAGATCATTTTAGGTTATGTAAAACTTCATGTTAAAGGATTAAATTAAAATATTTGAAAGGTTGATGCACAGGTGCAAAATTCAAGATACGAAAGCAGTAACATTAGAAAGCATTTCCCCCCAGACATCAAGTTCTTCTGCCTGGAGCCAATCATGTTGATTTATTGGGTTTCTTTCACAGACAGGTTATGCAAATAAAAGCCTGTGTATTTAGTCTTAAAAAATCCAAGTGGCAGCCTGCTAGTCACATTCTATCCCTTGCTTTTCTCACTTAACAGTGCAACTTAGAGATCATTGAGAAAGAGCAGTCAAGGCAAGTCTTTTTGAAATTGTACCGGTACATGCCTAGCTTCCTTTACTTGGTCCCCTCTTTCTCTGCTTTGTTTCCATAGCACTCATTACTTTCTATCACACTGTAATGGAATGATTTACTGTGTTTATTGTTTGTCTTCCCCTAGATTGCAGGTGACATGGGAACAAAGCATTTTTGTGTCATTTGCAATCTGCTGTCTATGTAGCACCTAGAATGGTGGCTGATACCACATAGCAGGGTCTCAGGAAATATTGTTGAATGAATGAGTGAATATATGTTTCAAAGGTAAAATGATGGACTGGTAGTAACCCATAAGAGAAATATGTAGAAATTTAAGATCTTTGAAACCATTCATGTAAACACTGTATTGATGTGATTAAATCTGCTCTTCAGCGGAAGTGGAATGCTCAAGTAACCACCCCTACTGATTGCCAAACATTTTTGTGCTAAAATCGTTCAGAAAAGGCCAATGCCTCTGGCTACTTCTCTCTTGCTATTCCCAGGGTTCTGCTTTTTTTTTTTCAGACTTCTTTTTCAGCTATAACCTTTTCATTTAATTACTTCTCTCCCAGCTCCATATCTGCTACATCTGCAATAACATTTTGTGAAAATGTGATGGAGTTCTTTGGTCTTTTTCTCTGAAAGTGTCTTGGTAGTGAAATATTGCACCCAGTCCCAGCAATTAACACTTGTAAACAGGCCATGTTAGGGTGTCCAGCATTCATTATAGAAAAGGGAGGGAAGACTACCCCCTTCACATTTTAGGACCCTACAGGAGGCCCTGAAAGAATTTTGATTCCTCAGAAATGTCGCCTTCGTTTTTATATAACCATTGCAGAATAAGGGATGTGGACAGATGGCTTTCAAATGGTGTAAGTAAAAAATATTTGAAATCATTAAAAAAAGGAGGTGGAGAAAAACAAAATAAATGGCTTATTCTACTGGTCCTCTTTAGGTAGATATCTGGTTTGGTGAGGCTAGTGACTATTTGGGAATATTCTTGATTTGTGCTGTCTTGCATTTTGTAAAGGAGTGATTACATAATAGATTTTACACATGAGGAAAGCCATAAGGGAAAGAATATTTGGAAGCAGTGGGGAAGGAGGTTATACTTTTTTATGTCATTCAAATGTGAATTGCTTAATACTCTAGATCAGAACTATTTTAATTTTGAACTTAAATCCAGGGCCATTCATAACTTAATGTCCATTCATTAAGAAGACCATTCATAAGCAAGAGAAATATTTCAATTAAACACTAGAAATTTAAATAGAGAAAAGAAGTTTGTCAAATCTTGTCAAAATCCACTTGCTAGAAATAAAAGCTTATTATTTTGGGTGTGGGGGTTGATATCTTTTGATCCTGGCGCCCCCTTCTCCTCTTCAAAGAATAAACCCTCATTTGACCAGAGAGAGAGAAGGAAGCCCAGTTAAAGACACCTAGAAAACCCAAACAGATTCAGTCAAGTTTATGGACTTCAAATGTAGTGCCATTAAGTCATTTTAGTTAAGTCTAAGACCAGTTTTTAGGCCACTATACTTGGAAGGGAAAAAGAAAGAGACAGGAAAACTCTAAAAAGCAGATCCAAGCCTCCAAATATGACTGTGATACTTTATTGTAAGAGTGAAACAATCAAGAAATGCTAAGAGAATTACTATATATGTTTTAATATATTAATCTTTATATTGATAGCCCTATTATGACAAGAAAAATTATGTTTAGTGTGCTTCCATAATACAAGGAATGGTATAAAAAACATTTTAATGGCATTTCTATCCAAAATGATTGTCATAAAGTCAGTTTTTTATACTGACCCATACTCCTTCCTGGGAAACCACTCACAGTTACCCCCATCCACCTTTTCCTAACTAATAATTGGCACAGTTCCATTTCCACTCTGATTTTCTCACCATTACCTCTGTCCATCCAGCCTGCTCACCCTGTCTGTCCCACTCTTGCTGGTTTCTGACCTCATCAAGACCTCCAGGTCCCTGCTCTTGCTTATTCTTATACTCCTCGCTTGCTCGTGCTTCCCCTGTCTTTTCACTTCTCTTACCTCACTGAGATTCCACTTACCCCCATGACCCTTTGCTCGCAAATACTTTTTGATTCCCTTGGCTGTCTCTTTGTCCATTTTTCTTATCGGCAAAACCTCAACCTTGGTTTCCCCCAGCTAACTGCCTCCTTTACACCTCCACTCAAAGCAGATAACTGTTGCTAGAGAAAATCACACAGTCATGGTGACTAGAGTTATTTCAAAACCAGGAGCACATGTGGCAAAGGCACACCACACTAAGTACTATCCTGCTGTACCTGCTAAGCAGAGTCAATGTCTAACTCTCTGAAATGACTCCTTAAACCTCTACTTCCCTTCCCCATGCAGTCACATACTGTGATTACCATGATCTCATTTTCCTATCACTAATTCTAAGAGCCCCCCATATTCATACTTAGGCCTTCTGCCAAGTCTTTTTGTCCCTAAGGCCATTTTGTCCAGGTATACTCTGAATCTCACCCGGGCTACCTTCATAAAGACCACTCCTCCAATTATCTTCTTCCTTTTCTCCGTCTTCAGTTTATTCCTGTGCCCTGGATTGTATCGGATACATTCAAGTAATGACTTCCTGTCCTAACCTTGAGCATTTGTTTCCATTGCATGATGTTTGCATATTGTAGTTACTATTGCTTCTGCTTGGAAAGAAAGGGCTTTGCTCAGATCTACAAGTGACTGCCTCATTATTCTGTTCTCAGCTCAGCTTCTCTTCTCTATGCCTTTACTGACCCTCTCAGCTCAGATTAGCTCTCCCATCTACCACCTTTCAGGTAGGCACTGTACGTCACGTTACATAATTTTATTTCCCTCATGGTACATAGTGTCTGAAAGTATCTAACTTTTTATTGATGTGTTTATGTATTTCTGTTCCCACTGGAGTGTAAGCTTATTGGAGTCCAGGAACCATCTCTTCATTAGTGTGTTACTGTATTGCCGGAGAACAGTCACTGGCATTCAATAGATGCTCAATAAATACTGACTGATGGATTGACTGATTGACTACTTAAAGGTAGTAATTACAATAATTTGGAAGAAATTGTTCACCAACAATGCTGATAAAAGATGTATTATTGTGTTTTCTCCTTCAAACAAATCTATTTCTGGAAGGCTAGTGAAAAACAATAATATGAACACCACTACTAATAAAAATGCTTGTATAGAATGTTCTATATGCCAGACATTTTTCTGGACACTTTTAAAATATTTGTTTAAGCCTCACAACAACCCTCTGCAGCAAGTACAGCAAATGAGGAAACTGAGGCATAGAACATACCCACACACTTAGGTGTTTCCCAAATGCAGGTTTCATTGTTGCTTCAGTGGGGAAAATGTTGAGCAGTGTTTGTCTAACCTAAGTCCCTTCAGATCATCACATTTGCTGATTGTCATTTCCATAAGAAGGAACAACCATTTAGTATAAAGTGTCAGGCAATCTTGTAGCCACCACTGATCTTGGATACACTACACCCCAGGAACTGTGCTAGGCATTGTGGGAGATACCAAAGAAGAATAAGACAGGGTCCTTTCTGGAAAGACATGGTTAATGTCTTTAGTAAGTCTAAGGACTGTACATCTATAAAGGACTATATAAAATCACTAAATAAAATGAACAAATTTATAAAAGTTTTACACCTTTGCATACTTCTAGTTTTTTGGTGACAATATTCTTTCTATTTTGAAGATATGGAAAATATTCATGAAGTTAGATTACGTGGATAAAGGCCATATCACCAGAACATGGCACCCAGCTTTCAGAGTCTTAGGGTATTGGATCCAAATAAGAATATTCATATTTGGGCATTAAGCAGTCTCCCCTTTCTGAATGCAAGTATCAGTTGGTCCACCCAGTTCTCATACCATTTTTCTTTGTACTACATTAAGTGTCTTCTTCCCCACTTTTTTGGGACTTTATGTAAACACAAAAGCCTTAATTTAGTAGAGTTGGCTACATACCACTAGATGAACTATACATTTTTGAAAACTCACAAAGTGGTAATTTAAGAACAAATATAGACAGCATATCTTAAACAATTCAGTCATAGCTCCAACATGGGTTGGGTGATACTCTGCCTATTTTCTTAAAGAACTAGGAATACCCTTAGGCAGCAGTGACTAAGGAGACATCTGTCTTCATCCTGTTTTTACATCCTACACTAGCCCACACCTTCCCGGACTGGCCTGGGTACAGCTCATTTCAGAGATGATCACCAGGAGTTTCTGGTATGGGTCTATAATTTCTCAAAGTTAAGTCCCTAAAATATCTTACTTTCTGTTTCAACTACACAGTCTGCACCAACTCTATTTCAGTTCTGTAGCTACATATACTCCCTGTGTTTATTGCACAGATCTGCAGTGCTAAGAATTCATGATATGATTTAAAAAAATAAAAGTATCTACTGATACTGTGTGTAAGAAAAAAAGTGCTTTATACTTTGCATTCCCTCCTCTCATCTTTTACCAAAAGCCTCTGTAGCTGGCATGTCTGGAATTTTAAGATTCTTTGGTGTAGTAAGTTGAATTGTGTTCCCCTAAAAGATATATCCCAGTCTCCAGCCCTGTGAGTACCTGTGAATGTGAACTTATTTGGAAGTAGGGTCTTTCCTGATGTAGTTAGTTAAGGATCTTGAGGTGAGATCGTCCTGGATTTAGGGCGAGCTCTAAATCTAATAACTCGTGTCCTTGTAAGAGAAAGATTTGAGACACAGAGAGAAGCAGCCCGGGTGAAGACAGAAGCAGACCCAAGTAAAGGGATGTTATGCAGACCCAAGTGAAGGTATGTTGAGGGTTGGGATTAGAAATGCCTGGAAAAGATTTCTCCTTAGAGCTTCCAGAGGGAACCGACCCTGCTAACACCTTGATTTTCAATTTCTGGTGTCTGGAACTGTGAGACAATAAATTTCTGTTGTTACGCCACCAGTCCTGAGATAACCTGTTACGGCATCTCTGGGAAATTAATATGCTTGGTTTTAGGTGGGTAAATAACTAGTTCATGACTTGAGCAATGCCAAAAAGATCCTTACCTATTGCTGATTAATGCTTCTTTTATGGTTATTTCCTGTCTCCTCTATCATCAAATGCTCACTTTCCCTGTATACCTGGGTTAAGGGTAGTTCCTCCCAACCTTTGCAATAAAGACAACCCAATACTGACAACAATCAACCACCCAGGTAAATAAAAAGAAATCTATACTTTCGTGGTTTTGCTTTTTAAGTATTTCATGCTATTGTTATAAAAATTTTAATTATCATGTATTTAGTAATATTTCAATGAACAATGCCTAACGTAAAATTTTGCTGAAAAGCAACTTTCTTCTGGGAGAATTTTAATCAAAATAAAACAGAGAGAAACCTATTTAGCAACATAATCTTAGACAGTCAGATCGTCATTTGCACATTGTAGGTTTTCAGGACAGAGAGTAAATCATGTTAGGCTGGAATAACTGAAGGAACATACTGCACTCACTCTTCTTGAGGGCTTTCTGGGAGGCAGGTTAGCGGTGATGTGAATTTTGTCAGAGTGTCAGAGATTCTCTGCATCCGTGGACTTGAATCTTGCCTGTGCCAGCTGCAGTCACAGTTCTGGGTCTTTGCTCTCTGATCACTCTCTGAAGTCTTAGTAGTTCTAGAAGGTAAAAGCTTGTGTCTATTTAGTTAATAATCACAGTAGGTGAACACCAATTACATGTGTTCTATTTATAGAAGGGACAAACAAGGATTTTTAACAGAGTCTGTGAATTCGGGTTCACAGCAAAAACTCTCAATTTTTATTAAATGCAAACTGAAACTCAATTGTAATTCAATTTCAGTTGCTTTTGTAAACTTATTTTATTTTATACATGTATCAATTTTATTCTGAGAAGGGGTCCATAGGCTTCCCTAGCCTGCCAAAGAGTCAATGGCACAGAAAATTTTAAGAACTCTTGCATTAGCTCTTAGAAAGAAAGACAACTAAGGTCTGAGGCCACTAAATCATGGGTTGACCTGGGTTGTTCAGCACATTTCCTTTCAAGGACATAGACAAATTGCAATAAGTAACATTCCAATTTTCCAAAAAATGACCAAGCCCTGGTTCTCTTTAGTTACTTTACATTTTATTTACATCTTGTGTACCAGTTTTTTTGGTGGCCACATTGAGCATGTCTTGTTAGTTTTCTGTGGAGGTATACAGTAGGTTATTGTCATTAGTCATCTGCAGCTCTCTATATTGATTCTGAATGTGTGATCATCTTTACTCTGCCTTAGTCACATACTGACCTTTCTTATTTGGCTTGTAACTGGAGATGGGGTGCACACTACCCTCAGAATGTTTGTGCTGGAAGACACAAAGTCATTTATGGGAAAACAGGGACATTATAGACAGGTCATGTGGAAAGGGTGTCATGGAGTTTCCTTTATGGAAATGAAAATGCTGTTTGTAGTACTTTGCCTTTCATCATGGAAGATTATTCTGCTGATGCTATGGCTTCTGAATGTATGGGTGTGGCTGAATTAACTTGGGCATGATATGTAATTGGATTCCTCTTCTCTGATGTTCAAGGCAAGTGGAACTTATTGTTATTTTTGGCTCTCTTTAGGGTTAGTGGTTATAGAATGCCCTCTTTTTTCTGAACTAATTTTCAGAAACTGTCAGGAACAGGGCACCTGGCTGTCTCAGTAAGTGAAGCATTTGACTTTGGCTCAGGTCATGACCTCATGGTTCATGAATTTGAGCCCCGAATCAGCTGAACTCGAGCCCTGCTTCAGGTGAGCATGAGCTCTGCTTCAGGTGAACACAAGCCCCACTTTGGGTGACCCCCACTTCTCTCTCTCTTGCCCTTTACTCACTTGTGCCCTCTTTCCCTCTCTCTCTCAAAAAAAATTTATGTCTGTATTCAAACATACATATTGGAGTAGCAGAACCATTTATTCATTCAACAAATGTTTGTTACGTGCTGATGGGCTGCTAGGCCTGTAATTTGGACTGTGATTTCACATGCTCACATTGTCATTTCTCTTGGTTGCCTTTCCTGTGACTTTACAGAGGATGCAAGACCTCACTTAACTATCTTCCTCCCCAAATCAGATTTTCCTCTTCAGGAACCTTGGTGCTCTTTTTCCCTTCCACGATGTTATTTCTACCAATTTTACTCCTTTTCGTGCATTTTCAATGTCTGGGGTCACTGGTCCTTGCCCCACTACCTACAGTCAGGTGTTTGTTATTCAAAACATTGGCAACAAGCAGTCCAAACCCACCATCCAAACACAAACAAAAGAAAAAAGAAAACACTCATGATCAAGCCTCTCTTGTCTGCTTCTCTTCATCTCCAAACACCCTTGGAAGAGTTCTCACTTGCTCCTAACTACTTACTCCTGGGACCTTTGTCATTTGATATTCTGTCTTATCAAACCACTGAAAAGTACTCAGTGATTTCTTAATGTGAATTTTGATGGCTAGTCTCCAATTCTCATTTTTTTTTCCTGACCTCTCTAAAGCTGTTTTAAACTGTAGACTGCCCCCTGCTGAACACTGGTGTCTCCTTGAGTATCACTGGCACTGTGTGTTCCTGATTTCCTTTGATTTCTCTGGGGTTTTGTGGTCCTATTTTCCACATCTGTCCATTCCCAAATGCGGCTCTTTCCCCAGGCCTTACTGGTTCTTCTTTCTCTCTCCTTGTAAACCTCTGCCTAAGTGAGCTCATGTCAGCTGTCAGCCCTGTTGACCAACTCCCATATCTGTGGGCACCATATTGTCTTTCCTCCTGGACTGGTGGACACCCCCACTGGTACCAGACAGGTACCTCATGTATGCGTGAGCTCCGGTCCGGCCTCTTAAATCAGTGCTCCTCCTAATTTCAGGTGTACTCACTGGTCCTTTTCTTGTAGCCATCCAGACCCCAGACTTGGGACAGTTAATTTTGACTCCTCCTTTCCTTCATTATCCCCCACAGCTGGTTGGTTGCTAAGTGTCCTCCAGTATTTCTCAGCATTTTTCATACCATTTTTTCCTTTCTATTTGTAGTCTTTTCCTTGTTAATGTTCATTCTCATTATCTATCCCCTGTGCTTCCATTCCCCACCCCTAAACCCATTCACCAAGTTCCTTTTCCCAAAGCACATGAACATATCTTCAAAACTTAGGCCATGAATCTATTCCCTTTCCTACAGAGGAGTAGAAAGGGAGGTTTTTCTCGCTTCTTCCCTTCCCTTCCTTTCCCTCCATTCCTCTTTTCCTGCCTCCCTGCCTTCTTTCTATTCTCCTACTTTCTTTTCTTTCCTTCTCTTTCATTTGGCCATTGTTTCCTAGTGAATGGGATAATATTAATTGAACTTCTGCAGATTCTGCAATATTACTACTTAAGATCCTGGTTTTAAGTAATGGAAAAAAACTCAAGTTAGATGTAAGGAAATGGGATACAGCACTAAGAATACAGATGGATCCCAAAGGACTGGAACAGGATGGCAAAACCACTGGGTCCTCTTTTTGTATCTGTTCCTTGATTCTCTTTGTGCTTCTACATCATCCTTCTCTCTTTTTGAGTAAATCAGACATATTTTACTTATCTTAGGAATACAGTACAAAGTGCAGTTAGGCTAACCAGGGATTACCCCATTGTGGGTGCAGACCGTAAGTCTTTTTGGAAGTGTAACTTGTCCCTTTCCATGCCCAGTGTTATGCCTAAGGCTGGAGGAGACCTACACATTGTCTAGTCTGGATATGTGCGAATACTTCCTTACTTGGTCCAAGTCATCAGTCTCGAAATTATAGAGTGCAAAATATGATATTCTGTCTTATCAAACCATAGAGTGCAAAATGTGATTGAAGCAGTACATTCAGTTCTCATCCATGACCCTCAGGTCCTTGAGGATAGTTCAGCTGATCCAACTACATTCCTGAATTCAGGCTTATAGAAGCAGAATAGGCATTAGTTTCCCAGCAATCTTCAGATTCATTCTAAGAAGTTCTTAGGTCATCTAAAGTGTATATACTAAGAGTCTTAGAGGATTAAAAAATATATATATATGGCCTTAAAATATTCATTTGTGTTATCTCCCCTCTAGATGATACAGTTATTGAAAGAAGAAATTATAATTTATTTTTATGTGTTCTGTGGACTTAGCTTAAACCCTGTGTATATATATGCATCAAATTTATTTTATTAAAAATGAGTCTTTGTTATGATTGAAAACATGGATACCTACTTACTTCTTCCATCCTATTTCTGGAAACTTTTATTTGTCTTAAAAAAAAAAAACTTGGATTGTGTATGACCTCTCTTTGATTCTCCCTGACTCTCTCCAAGAAGTTAGTCATTGCACTCCATGTCCCCAGTAGCAGTTTGGATGGAGCTCCATAAGCACTGTTTTCAGTGTGTTGTAATAATATATCCTCCACTGGACTGAGTTTATTTAAGACTGGAAATATGATTTATTCATTTTTGCATTCCTTTCAAGAAGCTGAAACTAGAGTCTGTTCATGATAAATGTTTTTTTTTGATTTTTTAAAAATTTATTTTTGAGAGAGAGTGCACGTGAGTGGGGGAGAGGCAGAGATAGAGGGAGACAGAGTGTCCGAAGCAGGCTCTGTACTGACAGCAGAGAGCCTGACATGGGCCTAAAACTCCCGAGAACCATGATCTAAGCTGAAGCAGTCAGACGCTTAACCGGCTGAGCCACCCAGGCGCCCCCATGATAAATGTTTGTTGAAGGAACAGTAGGATCTCCTTCCACCGCCCCCCCCCCGCCCCGCGTTTGTAGTGTTATAATGGAACTCATCAGTGGATACAGTAACAGGTTCTCTTACACAGACTAGATTTACTGGGTAAAAATATGGTCTTCAGAAGTAGTTTTGCTTGGGATGAATCCTGGATCTGGTACTTACTAGCTCGGTGACCTGGGCCTCTGTGCCTCGGAGTTTTTGTCCATCAAATGGAACGTTAATTGTACCTACCTCATTGACTTGTGAGTATTAAGTGAGATAATATTTGTAAGGTGCTTAGAACAATGCTTGGCTCATAATAGGTGCTCTGCAAACATCAGCTATTATTACTAGGAAAGTTTTCTTCTGAATTTAGTAAACTAGAGAAAAGGGAAATAATGGAATGAGATATTTTGCCCTATTATATAATGATTTTACTTGTTTTTTCCTTCCATTGATTTCTTACATGTTCCTCCCCCCCCCCCTTTTTCCTTTCTATTTTTACTTTCCTGATACCATTTCTTCTTTTTGAATTGGGTGGTAGGAAATGTTAATAATAGAGTTAGGGTTGGGAGTTGAAAAAGTAGCAGTTCTTGGAAGCTATAGATTAAGCCAAGTAGACTGCGATAATAGGAGTTTGCTATACATGAGTCATTTGAAAGGGTTTCCTGGATGTGGGTTTAAAAGGTTTTAGGAGGAGGAGTATCCAGAGATTAAATGAATGTGAGTTGGTCCCTCTATGAAATGCATTTGCTATCTTTCACCTTGTTTAATGCAAATAGAATGCCAGTTACCTCTGGGTGAACTATATGTTCTTGTTTATAGACTTAGGACTTTGAGGCTCCAAGGTTAAGATTTCCATATTTATAAAGAGGTTTACATTATAGCAAGGTGTGCATGCATATATCTTCATTTTTTGACTATTATGTTAATTTCAGAATCTCTTTAAGCAATTAAAAATATCTTTCTTGTTGATATAATTTGATCAGTGGTAGTTACATGAAAATGATCTTGCCAGGGCTGTTTGTATTGCTTGCTCTTGAAATTTTAGATACATGTGACTCTCTCCAACTCTTTGTAGTACAGTGGTTGTGTACTACAGAATAGAATAGAACAGAACAACAGAACTTTTTATCAGAAACTTTGACTTGCTGTTTGTGTGTAGAACTCCCTTTTAGTTCTGGATTAGGACAGTGCCAAAAAATATTCTTTACTTAATCTTTTAACTTAAGCAGAACTGTTTATTGAAAAATAGGCATTTGCATTGTTAGCTTTAAAGTTTAAGTGTTTCTTCATGACTTCAATCATACTGTATTTCCTATGTACTCAATTATTTTGGAAAATTAGGAGGAGTGGGGCAGGGCATGAGAGTACTATTAAGCCATTAGGTTTGAATGAGGTCGATTTCAGGATTAGAATTAGGACAGAGATGTTAAATGCATTATTCAAGCGCTGTGATAAAAGTTTAATGTAAAGGATTTTAAAAATGAATCTTACATGAAATAAGTTTGTTCTTAGGAAGTAGAGTGTTTGGTTTGGGTAATAAGGTGGGCAAGAGGGAGAAGCGTATATACTATGGTAATTGGGAGCTACAACAAAGCTATCCACAAAATGACTAGAAATAGGTTCTGATGATACATTAACCAGGAAGGTGAAGCTTGAGTGGCTTATAAGGCCATCAAAATTCAACAGTAAGAGACCATACTTATTCACAGTGTTCTTTTGTTAAAGATGCTGACGGATGCCTCCCAAGGTCAATGAGAAACACATGCTCAATGAACTGCTCCCCTGGTTTTCTTCAAGGCCTCATTTACCAGAGGCATCCAAATAAAATGTCCTTGTTTTCTTGATTTTTCAAGGTGTAGTCAAGCACAAGCTTTAAACAAGTCCTCCGTTTTCATATTTTTTGGAATAGCATATTTATATAATTCTTTGAATATATTTTTATTATTTTGACGGCTCAATTTGAGTGAGTCAGTAGGTTTCTGAACACAAAGATTAGGTTCATATGTCAATTATGGCATCAGTAGAAGTATCAGTCTATTTATGGATACGTTTATTAGGAAGAACTTTTTCAGTAATGGGGTGTTTGGATGTGTGGAAACCTTTGGGTGAATAAGATATCAAGAGGGGTATTTCTATTTCCTCTGGTTATCCCCCTAAACCATAGACATGAGCAAGTGGTGACGGATGACATTTAGGTTTAAGGATTTAAATAGCTAACTAAATATTTCTTGACTAACAAACTATAAAATGTAACACTTGCTTGTGTTTCTTTCTTTCTTTCTTTCTTTTTTTTAAGTAATGAGGGGGTGAGGTAGGAGGAGGGTCTAAATATGTAAACTGAATTCAAAAACTTCTATGTAATACTTAAAAAATTTATTTTTTATTTGTGGTAAAATACATGTATAAGCATAAAATTTACCATCTTAATAATTTTTGAGTGTATAGGTTAGTGGCATTAAGTACATTCACATTGTTTTGCTATCAAAATTGCCACACCTGTCTCTAGAACTCTTATTTAATATTGTTTTGTGAGGTGAAATTCTCACATCTCTAGTTCAACCTACCAAGTGTACAAATCAAGGAGTAGAAGTACTTAGGGGTGCCCAGGTGGCTCAGTCGGTGAAGTGTCTGCCTCTTGATTTTGGCTCAGGTTATGATCTCCTGGTTGGGGTTCATGAGTTCAAGCCCTGTGTTGGGCTCTACACTGACAGCACGGAGCCTGTTTGGGATTCTCTTTCTCTCTCTCTCTCTGCACCTCCCCTGCTTGTGAGTGCGTGCTCTCTCTCTCTCTTTCTCTCTCTCAAAATAAATAAAGTTAAAAAAAAATGTGAATCATGACTAAAGGTAGAATTTAGTGAAGTACAGTTGGCACAGGTAGAAAAAGATGAAAAAGTAAGTGGACTCTGTTTCATGTGATTGTGTGATAGGAGATAAGCACCATTTATCTAAAAATAGACTCAACTTGACCTTGTCCCCACAGAATTTCCATTTCTAAAATCTTGTCACATGTTTAATTGTCAAGGATTAGATCAGATGCTGCCCGTGTGCTGCTTTGGTCACAAATTGGATGATAGGTCAGCGGTCACAGTTTCTATTCTAGGGCTGGACAGAGGCTCTTCACAGCTCTCCAGAGATTTGATGGCCTCTTCTTGCTACAAACTCATGTCTCCCATATCCACAATAAGGAGAAGAACTTTAGGTCATAGAGTTGTCTTTATTTTCCCAGGCAGAAGCATTCATCCCCCACATCCTGTATGTTCAGAAGAGTGCTGAGAAGAATGAGTAGCCGATGACAAGGCTAGAGATTCAGGTAGTGTGATCTAGTAGGGAAAGACTCTAAGAGTCTCTGTTTCCCTTTGTACTAGGGAGAGCTTAGTACTGTTTCTACAGGACAGGACTGGGCTGAAGAGAGGCCAGAAATGTTAAGAGCACAATTTTTCCCCCATGTAATTATCTCATTGAAAGGATTGGTTATACAGTATTTTTTCAGACTTGAGGTCATGACCCATTAATGATGGCAAAATCAATGATATAATATTACCAACATGTTAATAAACTGAAATAAAAGAGTAGAGAATATCACAATGAGTGCTGCTTCCTGAAACATTTTTTAGGTACGTTTTTGTTAGTATATTTGTTTATGTGAGTATGTGTGGGTGTGGATGTAGGTATTGTAAATGGGTATCTGGGCAATGGACAGTTCATTGGTTACCAAGAAGTCTTTGAGAAAAGCTTGAATCTACTGAAATCACAACTGCTTGCTTCTGAGTTTCAGAGTCTAATTTCCTCAAGGTATTAACTAACATCTAGGGGCAATTAAATCAAAGCTATAAGCTGTTTCTAGCTTCCTTCTGTTTTCAAATAATTCTTGTTATCTCAAGCTAATAGAGCACTAGTCAGTATGTGGAAATAGTAATTCACTACTAAAGTAATCATATTGTCCAGTATTGTTCTAAGAATATTATATGTATTGATTCTTACTATAATCCTTGGGATAGGAAACATTATCCTCATTTTATGGGATGAAAGGATGGAGGCACTGAGAGCTTTAATGAACTGTTCAAGCTGGAAGCTGATATGTGGCCAAGCCAGGATTCCAACCCAAGCATCTGACTTCAGAGTCCATGATCTTGACCACTGCTCTGTAGTACTTCTTGCTGTAACAAACGCAAGTATTTTGTAAGCAAAAAATTTTAACATTTTTAGGATCACACTGAGGATTTGAGTCTTTGGTAACACCTCATTCAAAGTGATTGAAATAATGTTATCACTGCTCTTCTCTGATAATTCCATTTCAGAAAATATGTGCCAATGACTTGATACTTACTTGTTGGGGTAGTGCTAAGATAAAGTGTGATGCTAAGATTAGTCTAGCTTATTATAGTTCATTCCTGTCTGTGTAAAAGGAAGGGTATCTTTGAACACTGAATAGTGTTCATTGAACAAGTTGACTTTTTAGTTCAAATTCTCAGACATTTCCAGTTGGTAGGTGGCTGGCCGCCTAATGAGGCCTAGGGAGCAAGTATGCCATTGTTTTACCAGAAATCAGATAAGGGCTATTACATGACACTTGTCAGGCATTTAACTGTCTCAGGAATTCAAACAACAACAACAACAGCAACAGAAACCTCACACAGAGCAGAATTAGACTTATAAACTGATTGAAGCTATTCACCTTGGATGCTTTGAATCACTTTGAATGGTAAATATGTGCTGTATATAGCATTCACAGACATGGTCTCATTTTCTCCTGAGGGCTTTTTCTTTCTGGGTGTGACTGAAACATCATGACTGCCAGTATCTGGACCAGTGAGCTAATCTAGCTGCTCTGGTGTAGACAGTTGGGACTGCTGGGGTATTAGCAACCCTGCAGTGGGCTTCCAGTGACCAATGGGGATAAATACCCCAGTTTCCTCCTCCCGTGGGTGGGATGAATTAATTCTGAAGCATAGATTAATTAAAAAAATTCCATGCTGAATTAAATGCCAACCTCCCAGTATGGCTGCTGGTAGTGGTTAAGTTGAAAGATAACCACATATCCTCCTCCTTCCTGTCATGCATCACTGCAGATCTCCCATGAAAAAGTGGACTCCATTTTCCCAACTTGAATCTAAGTAGTCACGTGAATTTGCTTTGGCCATTGAGAGATTAGCAAATATGACCCAATCAGAAACTTGAAAAGTGTTTACTTGCTGGGGCTTGTTTTCTTGCAGCATTTGGAACTTGAGGCTGCCACCTAATGGAGCCAGGGCTGGCCTTTTGGAGGAGGAGACTTGACTTACAAATGAGCTTATCCAGCTAGAGCTGCCTAGGCCAACCATTAGAAGTATGTGTCTGACCACTGAAGACATCTAGCCATGCCAGATGAATGTAGAAATCAGTTGAGCCCACTCATACAAGAAGAACCAACTGAATGATTCCCAGAAGCATGAGAAACTATACAGGTTCAGTTTTAAAGTCAGTAGCATTGGAATGGCTTGTTACGTGGCATTCACTAACACATTTGCTTAACCACTTATTCTCTATTGTCTTTCTTTGTCTGTATCTTTTTCCTACTCTGCTACTGGAGTTTCCTAAACCTCCCAAGGAAATGTTCACTCAATCCTTACCTCAGGGTGTACTCCCAGGGGAACCCAAACTAAGATACTCTGTATTTATTTTTTACATACACTGAAGTCTTTTTCCTTAGGATTCTTTAGGGATTGTGAGCTGTTAAGTGGCACTGGACGAGAAAATTGCAAAATTCAGACTGCCCATTTGAACAATCCCACAGTGCCCTTGGCCTTAACAAGCTCACAGATTGGAACATTCTTTGCTCTGCTGACATAACTTCCTGATTCCCGTGATCAAAGTGCCATACATGCTCTTTGTTCTCCCCCAGCATGACAAGAATCTCTTCCTAAACTGTTAGGCATAGAAAAATGTGTTCTCCTAGGCTGGGAGGAAAGTGCAGAGTTGATTCAATTCCTCTTTGCAGTGAATGAGGGAAAGGTGACTATTTCTATGAAACTTAACTCCTATACCTTTCTTCTTTGATCAATTTACTGTCGATGTGATTTGAATGAAAAAGAGAAGCTCATAAGCTTAGCAGTGGCTTTATGAATCAAAGAAACTCAATTTCATCTGGATTTTCCCTAGGTAGCAAAAATAGAAAACTTAGGCTCTATTGTAACTGGATAACCAGACAGCAGAAAATTTGCCAGGTAAAAGTACAAAGAAATATGAGTTATTTTGATTATCATGGTGATGAGATGAGTGTGTGTGTGTGTGTGTGTGTGTGTGTGTTTGCATGCGTGCACGTGTATATAGGGGAGCATGTAAGCTCAGGTAGGGTAGGGAGAAATTAAAGAAAGGAAGTTACATTTGAAGAATAAATATATTCATAAACTTGTAGGTACAATGCTTTTATAAATGCTTTAACACAAATACATTTTAAATGTGGTTATGTGGACTCAATTCCCCAATGTTGTTTCTTTTCACAAAATCTTTATGTGATGACTATATGAATATGTTATGAATAACATAACTCTTGAAATACTTATCACCATGCATCAAAAATTAGTATCATGATTAATATCTTACATGCTGTTAGGACTCTGTTTATGCAACCTCACAAAAAACACTATTTACCAGAGATAGAGTCTACTATTCTCAATTATTTATTCTAACATCATCTTTCTCTGGGGAACTTTTGAATTTGGTTGACATCTGACTTTGAGACAATTAATATTACTTTGATTTCCCACTGTAGCACTTTGACACCACTTCATTGTAAGAATAGTTGTTATTTATTATCATTTCAAGGTGGCAAGATAGGACTGTATCTCCAGGAGGTAATATACAAATTATTCTGTCACTGCAATGAACAGCTGCTTTTCTTTCCAGTCTTCTGCTGCACATAAAGTACATTTTCTTTATCATATAGGTTAAAAACAAATACCATTTTTTAATTAAAAGGCAATATCCTTTCATTAATAGCTGATTTTTGGAGTAAAGGTATAAAGACAATAAATAAAAATTTATGTGTAATTCAAATAGTTAGGGGCAACCAGTAATAATGTTTAGTGTACTTCCCTCCAGAATTTTTGTTTGAGTAAAAATTCACATTTATTTTATTTATTTATTTTTATTTTAGAGTGAGAGAGAGAGAGAGAGAGAGAGAGAGAGCAAGCAAGAAAGAGGGGGAGAGAGAGAGAGAGAGAATATGAATCTTAAGTAGGTTCCATGCTCAGTGCAGAACCCAATGTGGGGCTCAATCCCATGACTTTGACATCATGACCTGAGCTGAAATCAAGAGTCAGATGTTCAACTGACTGAGCCACCCAGATGCCCTACACATTTATTTTTAATTAAATTGGCATTATAGTATTTTTAAATTATTTTATTATAAAATAAGAATATATTTTAAACTTAAAACTGTATTGTAGTTACCTTTTAAAACCTCTAAATATTTAAATGTCATGGTCCTGGCTTCATCACATCTCCCTGCTTGGATGTTCATGGCATGTTCTACTTGGCCCGTATCATTAGACATCTATGTCATTTCTAAATTTTCATGATTATGCTTATATACAATGCCAACATCTTTGTAACTGAATTTTTCTGCACTGCTGTGATTATTGTCTTAGTCTAATGTCCCAGAAATAAAATCACTAGATCAAAAAATAGTACATTTTTGAGGCTTATTGATATATTTTTCTCTCAAACAGATTGTACCTATTTTCAGTCTCTAAGGGTATATTTTAATAGCTTTGTTGCTCTTGGTAACATGAATTTTATATTCAATTGTCAGCTAGTTTGATCTCCAAACACTAAGTAAAATAAGGATCAATTTGTCTGTCTATTGAGGAAAATAACATAAGGACGCATATATGTCATGGATTTGTCCTCACACTTTCTCATCTGAACCCCTTCTAACCTGGTTCTTCCCCCGTGTCCAGTGTGTAAGAATGGCAGGGAAAGCACCTGCCATTTTGTGGCATGAATGTCCCAGAGCGGGCTGGACCACACCCATGTTGTCTAGGAATCCTAATGCAATCCAGTTCTCCATTGCTGTGTGAACCAGAATGGCACTTGTGCTACTGCTTTGGCCCATTCTGTTGCAAACAAATGGGCTTTAAAGAGAGAAAACTCTCTAACCAAATTCATTCTGTAAGGCATATAATTTAATATGAAGGAACTTAATTTGTCCTTTAAGTCTCAAGGAAGTGAGACTACCTAGTAAGACAAAGGTGAAGATTCACAGTTTGGGCTAGATTTTGAAAATAGAAGAGAATGTGCCTCGTTAATATATGCAGAGTTATTAGAAGACTATTTTGCAAGAAGGAAAAGACCTGTAGGAGAAACTTTACAACTTTCAGGGCAAGTGTCTCCATAGAGTTGGCCAGTCTGACATCTCCTTTGCCTCCTCCCTGGGTCTTGTCTCTCCATCCTGCACCGCAGCCCGGGATTGCCTTTATCTGTACTCACTGCCATCTTGCTTGGGTTGCAGCCATTAAAACCACCTGGCTCTCCACCTCACAGAGGCCTTCTGTCTTCCTAGAGGCTCAAGGCCCTTTAATCACCCCATCCCATAGCAGGTATGTGCTGAAGTGGCTCCCTTTGTGGGCCTCCGCCTATACTGTTCTCCTGTGAGTTCCATCTGCTGTCATTGTTCAACACAAGAGACATGAAGAACTGAAGCAAAGTCATTCATAACCCCGAATGTACACTCTTGACACTGCCTCCAAGTAGAAGTATCTCAGATTTAGATTTTAATTGCTTATTTTTTCATCCAACTAAGAAATACGTATTCAGAACTTATGATGTGTCAGGTACTTCTAAAGGGTGTGAACTCCACATTGCTTAAAAGTATTCAAATTCACGACCATAATGGAGGTTATAATCTAGTAAGGATAGCAGATAATTAACAAATATGCAGCAGTTTCATAATGTAGTGTTAGGTAGTGGCAAGTGCTATGAAGAAAAATTAAGTGGAATATGAGAATAAAAAGGGAGAGAGAGAGGTGGTGAGGAGAGGTCTTTCTGAGAAGGTGGAATTTCAGTAGAGACCTGAAAGACAGAGAATAAGCCATATAGATAGCTGCAGGATATCTAGATGTCCCGATAAAGGGAACTTTATTTGCAAAGGCCCTGAGGTGGGAGTATGCTTGAGAAGAAGAAAGAGGCCAGTGTGTATGGATGGAGTAAGTGAAGAGGAGGGTTGGGCAAGTCAGAGATAGTCAGAGGTCAGGTAAGGAGGGTAATGTAGGGTCCAGCTGATGTAAAGCCTGGATTTTATTTGAAATGTGATAGGAAGCCAGTGAAGGCTTTTAAGAAAGAAGTGTGATGTATGGGTGCCTGGGTGGCTCAGTCAGTTGATTGGCCGACTTTGGCTCAGGTCATGATCTTGCGGTTCGTGGGTTTGAGCCCCGCGTCAGGCTCTGTGCTGACAGCTCAGAGCCTGGAGCCTGCTTCTGATTCTGTGTCTCTCTCTCTGCTCCTCCCCACTCCTGCTCTGTCACTCTCTCTCAAAATTAAATAAACATTAAAAAAAATTTTTTTTTTAAAGAAAGAAGTGTGATGTAACCTATTAACATTTGGCGGCTGTCGTGATTTTTCTAATTCTGCTTTCATGGTCTTGTCCTGTGGCATTGAGACAGGAGGACATTTTTTTTTTTCAAATTTTCTTTTGCTTTTGTCAACAGCACCATGTGGGAGACAGTTTAGATTAGATAAAGGTTCTTTTTCTGCCAGAGGCATAATTAAAATTTCTGGGACTTTTTATAAAACTTTACAGTGGACTTGGAGTAGTGAAGGTTTTTTGGAACCAAAATAACAGAGTTCCATCTCACATTATGTTAACAAACTTCATTGGAAAATTGATGGTGTATCTTTGAGACTCCAAGGAACAGGTCCATGTAGGCCTTGGGATGCAGGGCTGCCCTAGGGGCCTCAGTAGCAGCCATTTGTGGTCCCTCTTCTGCAGTTTCACCAACAGTATTGAGACCCATAGTCTCTGGGTCACTTTGTTAAAAAGTCTAGAAGAGAGAATTTGATTGGTGCAGCTTGACTCAGGTATCATCTTCTGAACCCATCAATTCTAGTCAAGGGGACAAAGCAGCAGAAACAGAAGTACTCTAAGACCCCTGCGGATACAGTACATGGTTCCCAAAGAGCAGACTTTACAGATAACTTTCTCTGAAGTGCTATGTGACTAGTCAGTGTCCAATCACCCATGTGCTTTGTTTATGCACTTTGATGGAGGCAGACCCCTGAAGCAGGGGCTTCTGGGTAGTAGCCATGTCTCTGCTCTCTTTCTCTATGGGGGGTTCATATCCTGGGCAACTTGGTTGCAAAGTCCTTGATGATAAGGACCAATTTTATCCTATTTTGTACCTCCTTGCACGAAGTAAAGGGTAAGGGATATTTTTGGTGTTTAATTTTGCTTCAGGGCCTGTTCTTCATGATCCTGGAGCTGCCCCACAACTATCTAAAATTACAGGTTCTATTTTACATTCTTAAAAGATTTGCTGATAACTTGGCAGGCAGATATAGTTTTATTGTGAAGAAAGTTTTGCCCACTCTCACATGTACTGCTGTGCCAAGAACATGGAATTTGGAGCCAGGAGACTATATTAAATCTGGTTCCTGGGAAACTGGGAGATGGGGATTTGTGGGCAGGAGGTTTATTGGGGAGTGTTCTGGAGACTGGCATCCATGAGGCATGAGGGACATAAGACAGGATAGACAGAGAAAGGGAAGTACGATGCCGCGGTAACCTTCAGCTGATCCTATGGGGATCCGTGGAGCTGGGTGGACCTTCAGCATTATCCAGAAGTGAGGCAAGGGGGGCCACACCTCTGTACCCTTCAGTGACCAGGAAGGGGAGGGAGCTTCTTTTGGGAGAGACAGCTCCCTTAGGCCGAAGGCAATGCCTGGAGAAGATTGCTTCAGTGAGCTTTCAGCTACCAATGCTATCAGCAGCTGTGGGAGTGAGTGCTTTACTCCTGATGTGTGGGGGTGAGGAGAGGGAGAGTCGGTTAAGTTCACCATCGCATCCACCCCAAAGACTTAAATTTCAATTTTGTTCTACCATACTCTCCTGTGAGGCTGTGGGAAAATCCCCTAATTTCTCTGAGATACCATGATGTTATTAAAAAGTGAGATTTAAAAAATCAGATTAAATAGTGTCATGAACTCTGTGTAAGACACTTTCACTTGTGTATATTGTTTAACTTTCCCTGTAAGTCTGTGTCTTATCTATTTTAGGACAATTCTATTGATGAGGAGATGAAATGATGAAAATGGTTTGCTTGAATTTAATACAGATAAGCCGTACAGAAAATGCAGTCTCAGATCTTCTGAACTTAAGTCTTTATTTTGGCCAATTCATTAGAGCTGTCTCTCAGCAACAGAAATAGCATTAACAATAAGATCAATAATATAATTAGTAATGGCAAGTGATACCTAATTATATATGCTTGTTACGAGGATTGAAAGACATTTGCAAATCATAAGTTACGGAAAAAAAGTGAAACAATATCACTGTTCTTCAAAATTGCTTTTTCTGGGCACTTTGGTGCCTCAGTTGGTTAAGCGTCTTACTCTTGATTGTGGTTCAGGTCATGATCTCACGGTTTATGGGTTCAAGTCCCCCATCAAGCTCCATGCTGACAGCATGGGGCCTGATTGGAATTCTCTCTGTCCCTCTCTCTCTCTGCCTCTCCCCTGCTTATACGCATGCTCTCTCTTTCTCTCTCAAAAATAAATAAATGAACTTTTAGAAATATTGCTTTTTCCATCCATAAGACAGGGGAATGTTCTAATTAAACTTGAAAAGAGGAAGAAAGGTTTACACAACATCCTAGAAAATCTCTCCTAGAGAACCTTTAAGAGGCACAGGGCATCATGTTGTTTCCACATTTTTTAAATTGATGTTTGGACTCCTCTGGTTCACTTTTTGAGAGCTTAAAAAATTCAGCTCACATATTCTGAGCTGCAGCTTAGTCTTTGGTGCTGTGCTGTAGGATACAGAAATGAAAGAAATGTTGTCCTTCAGGGATAAATATAAGACCCATCAATGACAGTGATGGGAACCCATGTACTGGAGGAACAGGACATTAAAAGAGTCTGGGCCAGACTCTTCAATTGTCAAGGTGACTCATACCATAGATGTCAGCTTTGGTTTTGAACTTTATACTCTTTGACTTTCAGGATCCATTTTTATAAGGTGAAAAAGTCATGGCAAGTAAGCAGTCTGTGGTATCTTTATCAACTTAGAAGAAAAGGTGCGACTCTATATGTGAGGATTGTTGTCCCATTGACATGCAAAGTGCTTTATATGATACACAGAATCCAAAGAAAACAGTTGTTTTGAGCATACATGGTCGCAGGTATATTTTGAATTGCTTTGTGAATAATTGATATTCATGACCCTGCATGCAAACTCAACAGTGTACTTCAATTTAGGTTGAAAGAGTGTCTCCACATGACTGTGAAAGCCCCCTTTCCTATTCATTTCATAGTTACTTTGCTAGAAAATTGCAGGTTTTGGTCAAATTTTTACTACCTCTTATTTCTGGAAAATAATCAAGTATCACTATTAACACGTACTATTTGACTAAAAGTATTTGTCTAAACCATGAAAGCTGAAGTTCTGTGTTTTCTCATGTTCTTTCTTGCCTCCCCACCCCCTCCCCTGCTTCATTTAGTAAATCCAGATTCCCCAGTGTAGCAAGTTCAATAGAGGTCAATGGATTCTCATGTCGCTGGTTTGTTTACTTTTTATCTCTACTTGACCTACATTAAAAAGTCAAGATTTTTGGCAGGAGGAGTTATTTGAAAAGGAAATGTAATGGTGTAGGGATGGTTCCAGTGACTTTGAAAATTCTATCTGTGTAATTGTAGAGAGATTGAATTAAGGCCACATGGTTAGTTTGTTCAATCACAGTTGCATTGCTTGGCTTCAATGGCAATAAGAAAACATGTCTATTAGTCTGTGTTTCTTACCACTCTGTGAACCACAGTCAGTGTCAGTGACTCATTAAGTTTTGGTTGTATAGACCTGTCTAATGTTTTGGGTGCAATCTGGCATAATACACCAAATCATAAAAATAATACAGACAATTTTGGTTGTGATTCTTAGCGGAGAAGAAAAATTAGTAAAATCTAGAATGTGTTTTTATTTTCCCCTTTTGTTCCCAAGGCTATCATCATCCTTTGAATCAGAATTGTGAACAGATGAAAGTGCTTCCTAGTGAAAAAGGCAAAATCCGCTAAACTCAAGCACATTAAAAAATGCAATCTCGTTTTCACTTTCTAAAGTATTGGTGTCAAGATATACTTGAAACAACAATTAACCTTAGGAATGGATATGACAACAGAAACATCCTTCATGTGTATGCTCTAGCAAAAATTCCAAGTTTAGTTTGAGAAGCGTCAACAGTTTTCTCTCTTATGTAACACAGGATCAGGGTTTCTCAGCTCAGCACTAGAAACATTTCAGGCCAGATGATTTGTTGTGGGAGTTGTCCTGTGCACTCTTGGGTATTTAGCAACAAGCCTGGTCTCTACCCACTATAGATGTTGGTAGAACCACCAGCCTCTCGCTTTTCCCATTTGTGACAACCAAAAATGGCTCCAGACATTGCCAAAAGTCCCAGCACTGGGGGTGTGGGGAAAGGGCAAAGCCAGCTCTAGTGGAGAACCAGTATGCTAACAACTCTCTTGGGTTTCATGCTTAAGTTCAGTATTACCATTTAAAAGCAGAATTTACCTATGGAGAATATTTTAAAATTCCATAATCTTTGCTAGGAAGATTTAAAAAAAATTTTTTTTAGTGTTTATATTTTAATTTTGAGTGAGAGAGAGAGCAAGAGCGAGAGCAAGAGTGGGGGAGGGGCAGAGAGAGAGGGAGATAGACTCTAAAGCAGGCTCCAGGCGCTGAGCTGTCAGCACAGAGCCCGATGCGAGGCTCAAACCCACAAACTGCGAGATCATGACCTGAGCTGAAGTCGACTCCTTAACCAACTGAGCCACCCAGGCGCCCCAGGAAGATTTTCTTTTAAAAAGGAGCTGTATCCTATATCTGGTAGACAGTGGCCAGAAAAAAGGTCTTGTGAACTTTCTATGCTACGATTTAGTGACACACTTAGAGGAGTAGTGATTATAAGACCTTTTTGATTTCAAGCCAGAAAAAAGGTCTTGTGAACTTTCTATGCTAGGATTTAGTGACACACTTAGAGGAGTAGTGATTATAAGACCTTTCTGATTTCAAGCCCGCAGTATTTCAATGGCATGTTTTAAATATTATGGTTAAAGTAAATGGAGTGGAAATTGTATAATTCTCATATTGACTTCATTTCAAAAAAAGAAAATAACATTTAGATTTAGAGAGAAACAAGTTGTCAACAGCTTTGGAAAATCTCTAACGATGCCTAACTATGCCAAAGACCATGGGAATAAAATTGCGCCTTTTCTCAGTAATGTTGCAGTGAAGAATCCTATTTTCATCCTTTTGTCCACACGATTTTCTTATCTATAGTATCCAAGTATAGGAGTGAGAGTGTTGGTGGTGTTAATATGCTTCTGTCAACAAATCTTCATGTATACGGTTTGTTTTTCCTTTTGTGTTTTTGGTTAAATTTACTTCTATTTCTCTAGAGTTAAATAAAAATGGATTCACAATATACTGGCGTTAGGATTTACAGCTATTGGCCTTATGATTGGACTTTTATGCATATGTGAGATTGTGTGTACATGTCTTGGGAGGACACCCATTTGCCTTCATTTTTATGCCCATTTATAAGCTTCTCCCTTACAGTGTCATCCACTTAGAGCAAGTTTGTTGACTATTGAAAGGAAAAGCTTTCTCCAAGACCTGCTCAGTTTAAACTCATCCAGATCCAGATTCTATAACAAAGTGCATGTCAGGAGTCAGAATACCCCCAAATTACAATAGGTCACTCATCTTCCTTTCTCCTTTCAATCTGGGATCCACTGTGAATGCAGGGGTTTGGCTTTCTCTGGGAGTGCGCTGGCCCAGCAGGGCACCCAATTACTCTTCTAGCTGCTGATCTGCCCAGGGATCCTCCCTGAGCTGCCCCACATAAAGTCTGAACATCCTGACAAACTCTGTATTCAGTAAGTTAGGTTGAACAGTTAATTTTCTTCTTTCACTCTTAACATCCCCCATCTTTTCTTAAAGTTCAAGACAATTCAAAATTTTCACAGCTTACAGGAAATAAAAAGTACTGTGAAAATCTTACATCCCACTATTATCTCCCATCTGCCCATTTTCTATCTTCCCCCAGTCACAGTTAACCACTATTAGCAATTTCTTATGTGTTCTTCCAGAATTAAAATGCACGCGCGGGCACACACACACGTACAAGCAAATTGTACTTTCTTCTGTTTCTTACACAAAAGAGAGGAGGTTGTATGTGATGTGCAATGCATTGCTTTTTTAACTTAGCAATTTTTCCTGGGGGGATTTTTCCAGAGTCATACACTAGACACTGGCTTACTGCTCACCTTTTCTTATAGTTGTAAATATTATTCTTTGTATGAACACACAATAATTTATTTAACCAGTCCCCTGTGGATGGACATTTGAGTTTGTTCCATTCCTTCACTATCATTAGTAGTCAGCACTGAAAACGGCTGCATCATTATGGTTTGCACACGTATGAGTATAGATGAATGATAAATCCACAAAGTGAAATTGCAGGGCTAAGGGGTATCTGCAGTTCTAATTTTGATAGATATTGGAAAATTACCTTCCAGAGAAGCAATTTTAATGGTGACATGGGACTGTGCCTCTTCCCCCACAGCCTGGCCAACGGAGTGTTAACGTAATTTAAAGTTCCAACAGTGTGAGAGGTAAAAATGGTGTAGTTTTAATCAACATTTCTTTTTTTGTGAATGAAGTTGAGATGTATCTATCATTCAATCCTGATTGGCTCTTTTGAGTTGCTATTAGATTATGCCCCTTGAACTCTCATAATTTTAGACCACGTGAAATCATATGGGGGCTGTTCATATGTCAGACCCCGTGTAGGACCCTCCAGCTACCCCTGATTGTGTCTGGATGTCAAAGTTGACCCAGCTCACCTCATGTGAGGCTCTATTTCTCTTGGTGATAGTTCAACTTTTAAATTTCGTAACTGCGAGTTTGTGTTTTCTTCAGATAATTTACATATTCTAAGACTACCTGTCTTATTAACTCATATGTTTTCATTCATGATGCCACACACTTTCCCTTTCCCATGTAAGTTCTTTGGAATTATGACTAAAGAGTAATGTTTTTCATTATGACAAACCTGCAATTCTCCCCCATTTCCATGAGATGAAGAACAAAAAATGAAGAGTTTTTTGTCAAAAATGATCATTTGGATATCTGCTGGAAGCCAGTTTCTGAACTCATAAAGTTGAGAAAAAGTCTCCTTGTGAGATAAGGCAGGTTTGCAAGGCTTCCCACCATCAGATGGCGACCGACATCTACCCCCACTCAATTTCTGCTTGCGCACTGACCCCCAAGGTGCCTGGCTGACTGATATCAGGAGTGACTTGCCTTATTATGCTAAAAATATGTGAATTGTACCTTATGAAAAAACTTATTATAGGAGTTTCTTCTTTTGTGATTATAGGAGCAAATATTACATTTCCTGAGAAACCTGTTTTTCTTCCCCTGGAGAAAACAGGCTATTGACCCTTGCTCACAAAGAACTAACTCTTGCCTTTATTATGCTAAAGACATTGCCTTGTATTTGAATGCTAAAGATACCTTCCTTCCCCATGTGATAAGCATCTAGTCACCTACACCAATCACTATTGATAAAGATTATGCATGAGTCTTCTACCAATCTATGTTCTGGGAAATTTTTGTATAGCAAAGAATTTGTCATCAGAAATAATTGTCTAAGGCAATTCCCACTTCTGTTTTGTACCCCATACATTTTTTCAATAAATAAAGCTGACTCTCCGGTCAGTGCAGAGAAGGCTGCCTGGTGATCAGAAAGAAGCCAAGGCTCTCTCATTCTCTTTCGCCGGCGCTGTGCATCCTTCAGGGAGCCCTGGACCTGCTGGAGCTGGACTCCGGCAGATATCCTCTTTTCCATTGCACTCTCTTTTATATAGATGGATATAGACATCAACAGGCAAATGTACTCATATAGGCACTCAGCATTCATCCAGTATTCATTAGTGCCTACTATGTGCCAGGCACTACTATCCTGTCTCTTACAGCCCAGCAAAGACATTTGAGTATTCATCAATCTTACCTACATTGTGTGTGGGTAGAAGGGACTATGCAGGGACAGCACATATTGCACAATCTATCAAAAGATCAACTGGCAATTGGGACACTGAGTTCTATTAATGGATTTGCCCTTATCTTGCTGGATCAAGCAAGTTCTTTCATCTCCCTGGGCCTCAGCTTTCTCATCTGTGAAAAATGTAATGTTGACTAGAATAGATGATATTTACATCCCTTCTAGTTTTGACATTCTAAGATCATAATGCCCATATGCTACTTTTACAATTTAAAAAAAAATCCAAGAATCCACATTTAAATACTAACAAAAATAATTGTCCCCTCTCCCTTTTGTGGATACCTCTCTAAGGATTCATATTCATTCTTTTTCCATCTGGAGGTGGCAGGTCATGTATTTTCCACAGTGATAGAATTTGTCAATATATGTAAACACTTGCATTAAAAAATCTCCCAGGACATTAAATATTCAACATTTATGACATATTTTTGTTGAAGTATCTATAAGTGAACGAAGGGTCACAAATATAAATATCAGCAGAAATCTTTAATAATAGACAGGTTCTGGAGAAGGCAGAAGCACCTGGGGAAAGGATGTCAGAAGCAGACACTGTGATGATGGCCTGTGTTATTTAGGAATATCTAGGCCCTTGCTATGGAAGGATCAGCATCCCTCAGATGGCAGATATTATAGTCCAAATCTCCTTCTGGAAGCAGGATATCTGCCTATGAACCTGGAAGCAGTGATTTATTTTTGCAAGATGCTTATGAACCTTACACAGTATCATTTTATCCAGTCACCCTCACCTGTATGTTCTCCATATTCCTCTTCTGATCGCTATTATATTCACCCTGGGTTATTCTTCAAATTAAGCTATTTCTTGTGTCATGGCAGTAGGTCAGATTGTAAACTCGATTTTGAAATAGGTCAGGTAGAGAAAGATAAATGCCATATAGTTTCACTCATATGTGAAATTTAAGAAACAAAACAAATAAACAAAGAACAAAAGAGACAAACAAAAAACAGACTCTTAAACATCGGGAACAAACTGGTGGTTACCAGAGTGGAGGTGGGTAGGGGGTATGGGTGAAACAGGTGAAGAGGATTAAGGGTACACCTATCTTTCTGAGCACTGAGTGATGTGTAGAATTGTTGAATCACTATATTGTACACCTGATATGAATATAACACTGTATGTTAATTATGCTGGAATTAAAAAACTAATTTAAAAACTGTAAAGTCATTTTAAAAATTTATCCTATTTCAATGACTTTCAGTCAAATTTTGAACAAGTTAAATAATTTTATTCTCTTTAATGCAAAATACTGAGATTAATGATATTAACTTATCATTTATTTAATACTCTGGATAAATAATATCTCCTATTATTTTCAAATTAACATGACTTAGTGGGAAAGAGTGGGTTTTTGGAATCTTGTTTTAAATATCAGTTTCATCAGTTACCATTTGTAATTCACCAGCCTTATATTTATCTGAGCTTCAGTTTATTTCTCAATGATACTAATAATTTTCAAATTGTCATGAGGTTAGAAATAATGTATGAATACATAAAACTATCTCAACACAGTAGGACTCAATATGTGTTAGTGGTTTTATTGTTATCATTATCATTATCATTATGAATTATCAGATAAAATAGCCACTAGTAATTTTTCCATTTATTTTTTCATCTAAGGCAAAGATTAGGATATTAGGTCTTGCTGCTTTTTTCTTTTTAATTACTTATTGATGTTTGGGTAATATTTATTTCTTATTTCTATTTGAAAACATCTAGCAACTTATATATGATGAACGTGCAAATACTGGATGAATTGAAAGAGGGATGAATGACTGCTCACACGCTCCGCTAACTGATCACTTTGTACGAAAAGTAGTGCATGTATTCCTATGCCAAAAGCAGAGCTCTTTAATGAGATATTTTCTCCATGATCGCTGTTCTAAACAAATTCATTATCATACAAAAACAACATCATATTTTATTGAATACAATTAGCCTTTTCTAGTATTAAGTTTGGAGACTTATGAAGAAAGCAATTTTATTTTTAAAGGAGGAGAAAAAGAGACTGATCTCTCAGAACAGGGTAATAATCTAAAAGAGGCGCAAGGATGCGTTTCAGAGCTCATTTAGCCGGGCGGACGCGACGCGGCGTCGTTCCGAGCAGAGCCTCTAGGTGGCAGAGGAGCACCGCGCTAAGGCGCCGGCTTCCCACCGCAGTTGGTGCAAGTGGCACCGCACCCAACGAATTTTAATGGCCCGCGCACACAGAGTGGAAGGTATCAGTACCCATTTACCAAAGTTATTAATTATGCGCTTCACATAAATGCTTAATTTATACTTGTAGGCCAGTGTATACCCATTTTAAAAATAATTACTTAAATATAGGAGAACAGGATGTGTAATATAGCACATCAATTTTTAAAAAGAAAACCGTTCTTGGGAGATTGACCTTTCAGTATTTCATTTTTTTTCTTTTCTGGCCGTTTAGTATTTTAACACCAATGACTTCTTTGCAGATGCAGAGACCTTCAGAAGGCGGCTTGAGAGCAGAGTGGTTAAAGTTCAGACTCAGAACCCTGTGTGGTCTGTGTCTGAATCGCTGCTCCCACACTTGCTGTGTGTCCCTCAGTAAGGTAGGTATACTCTGCGCTTTGGTTTGCAGTCTGGACAAAACCGTGGTGCCTCTGTCATTAGGCGGTTGTGCAGGTTAAACCCGCAAACGTGGTTAAAGCACAGAACTTGACTCATAGCAAAGTGCTCCCTAAATGGCAGCATTTGAGCCTGAGGAGATACTGCAAATTAGATAATACAAAGTAGATTGGTTTATTCAAATTGAACGGCGTGCGTCATCGGAATGTGAGACGTGTAGGCTCTGAGGCAGTGACCAGGCGTCCCAACAGCTTTTCTTACGTTGCTGTTTAAATGAAAGAATGTGCCTCATCTCCATCTCTCCCTAACAGCATGTGCTGGGCGAGGGAGGGCTGGTCACAAAGTTCTGATAGGAAGCTCAGGGGCACAATATAAGCACACCACTCTGACATAGCTTCTCAGTAGGAGAATTCTGGTACTTTCTTACAAATCAGGATAAATAGTCTTGTCGACAGCTGAGTTTCAAAGGCGGGAGGGAAAAGATGCACTATCCCTGATACCTGGAGCAGAGCCTTATGATACCAGATTCCAGTGAAAGTTGGTGCCCTAAAGAAGCACCTACCAAAGGAACCAAAAGGAAGTCCCAGAAAGTGATATTTTGAGTAGTTTTTCTATAACAAATGGAAAGGAACTCTTATAAAATGTAACCCTCTTGGGATGAATAGGACATGTTAAACCAGTATAATTGCAGCAAGGTGTGAGAGGCAAATCTTTATTTAAATCCTACTTGCCTCGTCTTTCTGTATTTTGGCCTAATTTTTTCATTCTCAGTGAACTTTCACCCATAAATTAATTGGGAACCACGTGGGTAGTGATATGAGAAAACAAAGGAGGTAGGGCTTTAAGTACTTTCTTAGGTGTCCATGGATGCATCTACCTGAAAATGAGTGGAAACAAAACAAAACAAACTTTCGTTCTTATGTAGAAATAGCAGCAGATCTAAATGTCAATATTTAACTTACACCCTGTTCTCCATGCCCAGGGGAGTGAAGAAATGGGGAACCGTGGCCTTTCTTCTCTGCTCTTCCTGCCTGTAAGCAGAGTTAACAGGCATGTTTTTGGAATTGGGAAACCTTCCAGGACAGGAATCTTTTCTGTCTCATGGATATACCTCCCCAGGGCAGCCATGCTTGGCTGGCTGCTGGCGGGTCCTGCTTCTCTCTGCACTGCTCTGCTGTACTGGCCTGTACCCTGTCCTCCCCCTCCCTACCTCCCATGGCAAAAGGATCAGGGGGTCCCTTTAGGCAGGGACCCCTCTGCGTAAAGCAGAAGTTGCAATTGTTGTCCAGTCCAGTGAGGCCTTCTCATTGCTCATTGGCAAGTTACATGTAAGGGAAACAATCTCTGTGTACTTTGGTTTTGAAGCTTCTGGAAATAGTACACAGGCTTCAGTAGATATTACTTTAAATAGTGGCTTCAATTCATTCAAATTGCAGTTGTTTTGTGCCTGTTCCATGCTGCATACTATCAGTACAAAATAGAGTAAAACATGGTGCCTGTTTTTAGATGCTCATGGAAGAGAGGTGGACAAAGATAAAAGAGGTGATTATGTTGCCCACACACCTCGTATACTGTTAGCCTACTGTTTTCCAGGAGTCATTCTCTTTGAGAGCTGTGGTGGTTGGCAACGAATTAATTGTGGAGGTGATATGGGGAGGTGAGGGAAGAAAAAGGAAGAAAACTCACCCTCGTACATCATTCCAAGATTATGTCAGCATTACATATCACAGAACAGCCTCTACAGTGAAAAATGCCAGTAGTCGGGCCTTGTATATTACAATCTACTTGATTAGGGAATTACTTTCAGGGATATAGGGGGCAATCTGGGGTATCCATGATGACTTGGAATGAATGTTTTTTCTTTATCAATTGCTGTCTCTCTCTGTTGGAAGAACATCCATTATTATATTTACAATGTAGCCTCTGAAATCGGAGACAAGACCATAGGAAAGAGATAAAAATTTTATTTTAAAAATTCACCTGGAAGGAGAAAGAAGGGAATTCATTAGGATGTAGGGATTTTAGGTCTCCAGATTTATTGTATGAAAACTTTTTATATGATTACAGAAAAGAACTCTGGGATAGTTTGAATTTACAGTCTTGGAAGTAGCAGATACAGAAATAGATTTAATTGTCTTATAATAGTGAGATCTTAAGATAAAGGTCAATATTGATACAATGCTTGGAAGTAGCCTTTTGGGATAATGACATTTTCAGTTGTGAGATTTGTTTTTGTCATCCCTTTTCTTATAGGTAATCATGTTACCATATGTGTCAATATTAGTGGAGTGTGTTATTCATGTATTTTGAAAGAGATATGAAGCACCAACAAGGTGCAAACTACCATCTAGAATATAAGGGAGAAAGAGAATTATTAGATGATCATAAGCACATGAATAAATGGGGCCATCTATCTTGCTTACAGAAACTGGGGGATTGACTTTTTGGATGTTGAGAACAATTGAATATAAGTAATTGTGTTATGTGTGTGCATGTGTGCACATGCATGTGTGAGTTTCTGTGTATTTCTATAAGCCAAAATTTATAATGTGGTTCTGCCGTCTTAATTAAAAGTCTTTAAAATGTAAAAATATGGAGAAACACATATTTATCTGAAGCATGAAACAACCCCCCAGGAAAAACTTTCAAAACTTCATCTTTATCCTAACACCCAGGAAGTGACAAGTCATTCATCATGTATAATTAATACATCCTTTCTTCCCTTTCCTCCCCAAGCGCAAGGATTGCAAAATGAGTCATGCAGTTTCATAGTAAATTACACTGTTTTCAGCAATTTGTTTCCATGTCTGGACAGATGTATCATTTAATTTGTCAATTCTGAAAATTTATTCTCAGTTTTTGTTCTCAAATGCAAACATACACATACCTGATACTGCAAATATGGAATGAAAATCTTCATTTTGTAATATTAAGAAAAGCTTTGTTTGTTTACAGACCTTTAATTTCAATATGACAACATGATTTATCAAAAGCAGCACAGTATTTAAGTAAGGTGAAATAGTTTTATGAAATGTAGAAACGTCTTCTAGTTGAAGAAAGATCATGGGACTAATATAAGCATTTAGTCTATTTAATTTTATATTTGTGCAAGGCTAATCATTGATGAATTCCTTCCTCCAGAATGGTTTTCGAATTAGAAATAAATTTCAGTATTTAGTGTGTTAGGCTATCATGTAGAATATATGCTCAATCAATATTTGGTTATTTAAAGTCAATTTTGGATTGTCTTCCTTTAGGGAAAGTAGTATTTGCATAGATAATCCACAGGTATTTGTTCTAGCATCTTAATGTGTGTTTATATGTGTTGTCATTGATTTTATTGAAATGTGTGGGAAATCAAAACTTTATATACAGGAAATCCAGTCATCTAACTGAAAATTAATTCAGCTGGTTTTTTTGGCTTCCCAGTCCATTTTGGGATTTGATAGTGTCATTTCTTGGAGAAAAAGAAATCACCAACATAAGGTAGATAACCTTTATCCCTTTCACCAGGTAGGATGGATGATAAAACATTTGGTTTAAAATGATAAGCAAAAGATCACAAATACATATATGGCAGAAAAGTAACTGACAAATGATTCTATTAATTTCTCTATTCAATCGTGGCAATGGAAGTCTGAAACTAAAACTGATTCTCTTACTGTTAACATTTTTTTCTATGAGTAATTACCAGGTAGCTCTAATATTTTTAATTTTTTATTACTTTTTATTTTTTGAGAGAGAGAAAGAGAGAGTGCATGCAAGTGGGGGAGGGGCAGAGGGAGGGACAGAATCTCAAGCAGGGCCCCGTGCTTAGCAACCAGTGAGATCATGACCTGAGCAAAAATCAAGTGTTGGACACTCAACCAACTGAGCCACCCAGGTGCCCCAGATAGCTCTATTATTTTTCAAGTTCTTCCCAGTCTTTAGGGCAAATAAACAATAAAAGATAGTAGGTAACTGAAACAGTTAGTTAAATTACTTTCTCAAAAATTCTAACCAGTTATGTGTGTGCTACATAATCAAGGCCAAGATAAATATTTTAACTGAAATAGATAAACAATTCCTTTGGTTTGTTAATATGATTAACATTTGTCTGTATCTGAAAAAGTGTCCTCTTTCTCAGTGTTATATTTTCTGTCAACTTCAGAAGGAGCTCTCTCAGTTTTTGAAAAAAATGTAAATTAAATTCTGTGTCTTTTTTATCCTTAAAACACATCCATAGGCCATCCAGGTGACAAGCATTATCAAATACAAGTTGCTGAAAGATGAAATTGGATTTTACAAGTTGCCTTGAAAATGATGACATGTTGAGTTACTTGCTCTAGTGGATTGCTTGGCTCTCACACTTCTGGGTTGAATGGATGTTTATTTTGTCTGTTTGATGAGTAACTCCTTTCCCTTGAAACTCTTCCTGGTGTTCCCAGAATCACAAATTATGGAAGAGTTCTACCTGCAGCAGGTGAAGTTTCTCCAGATCCCGGGTGGTGGGATTATGCTCTTACTCCTGCAGCTCTACTGGCACTGGCACATCCAAATGAATGCTTAATTAAGGACAAAGGTAAACATGCAGAAGTCTCCCAAAATGTATAGAAATCATGTTGGTAGGCATTGGTTTTGTAGCCCCAGGCACCACAAGAGCACAGATAATACATAATTAATCAAAGGATAAGATTTTTGTCTCTGACCCCAGTAGTCTTGCCCAGTCCTATACGCTTTAAATAAGAAGTCTCCTTCTCATCCCCTTTCCATGGACATCTTTGATCTTTCAGCGGTGGGAGAATCCCACTTGTGTTCTTATTGGACATCTCAGTGAGTTGGTAAGACCTCACTTTTCTGGTGAGGAGTAAAAGAATGTGTACAATCTGGTTTTCCTCTTTTCAATCCTTCCCTTTGGAGGTCTTGCTTAGAGATCACTCACTATGAATTTCAGATGTGGCACCATGTGAGCTTCTGGCTTGCAGTGCCCATCAGGGTTTTTCTCCCTTCGCTCACAAAGAACCCTAGTTTGTCAATGATTTTTATTCCTTTCTTCCCTTGTGAATGTACATACCTTTAAATGTATAAGTGTCAGCTCGACATTTTCATAACTTGAATTGAAAATATCATAGAGGATACATGCCTGCCTTGCCCCTGTGACCCCCATTTACTCATGGGCTGTTCTGTACTCATAATTTACTGATGAAAAAGAAAATAATGCTATTGCTTGATAGCTCACTGCATTTAGGATTCTCAGATATATGGATGAGCTAAGGTCCTAAGGAAAAGTTGCATAAACTGGAGTCATAAAAAAAGCATACTGCTGAGACTGTCTTTGAAAATATGTGGCTTAGAATAAAGGGGCTGATTTTGCCATGGCAGTAAAATTGCAGTAGGTCAGCTCCTGCAGCTTTTGATTGCTGCTTAGAATTTCAGAATTCAAACGTTATGAAAATGCAGGAGCGGGCCACGTGTGCGTTCAAAAGATATATAGTTTAAAAGGCAGAAAAAAAAAAGAGTTCAGATCACTATGGAATATCTCCTTGACAAAATGTAATATTCTCTTATTTATTTATATTTTAAATCGGGTTTTCTAGAACATTGGCACGTAAGAAATTGAAAGGCATGGAAATTGCAGAATTTAATTATAAAACTTTTTTACTTGCCAAGAATAGGAACAATTCTTATTAAACAGGACAGCTAAATATTACATTATATAATACCATAACTCACACAATAAGCCAATTTCAACTTAAGAAATTAGTTTTGCATAAGCCGGTCTATTAGTATCAGCTGCCAGGAGACTGACATGTTCATTATTTTTATTCTCCCTTGTTGAGGTTTCAAGGTAGTGGAGAAGTTCTTGAGAGAGTACGTAAAATATTGAAGGGCTGAACAAATTTTTCTGAGAGGTTCTAGGATTGCAAAATTGCATCCTGAGCCAGAGGAATGCTCAGAGACATTTCACCAGCAATGTTATGGGGGAGCAGACCTAATTCCTTCCACGTCAAAGGCTAACTGCCGAAAAACCAGGAACTTTCCCTGCTGAAAAATACATGGTGAGGTAAGTCAAAAGCAAATAAGCAGACTATTTATCTTTAATTTCTCCTGAAGAATGGCTGCTTTAAAAAAATATATTGTGTGCCCAGGAGAGGGGAATTACTTGGTAGTAATCTGACTCTTGACTGGGCTTTTGTTACTTCCTCATTATTTTTGTCTAAAACAAGCTTTTAATTTGCTCTTAAAAAATAATGTTATCTGGCAATGTTACTATGGTAACTATGCCTTGGCAACCAACCATGAGTGCCGCCCAAATAGTACTCAAAAATCGGAGAGTCCAACAGTAATAACACAGTGAAACTGCCCCCATTCTCACCAGTGAAAGGTCCAAACAACTAACTGGTAATGAAAACATGGAAGAGAGGGAGGAACGGAGGGTATAATCTTGAGTGGAGGCAATTGAAAGGAAAAGTGATTTAAAAAATTATGCCCATGGCAGGTTCTTTTCTTTAAAACGATCACAGCATTTTAAAAGTTAAACTGGAAGGAATACAAAATATCTGTCGTGGTGGGCACAGCCAACCAAGAAAGCAAGTCCAGTGTAAGAACTGGCTCAGGTAGGAGTTGGGGAGGCTCAGGAGGAAAGAGAATGCATGTGCATGTGTGTGTGTGTGTAGGGACTTGTTTCTCGAGTTGAGTCAAAACTAGGCTTCAAAGTCTGGCTGTGTTTGACAGAGGGTGTGCCCTTTCCTCTCAAGCATATATTTACGTGTGAGTGTAATTGAGGAGTGAGTTACATTTAAAAAAAGCTATTAAGCAGTTGTTTCTAATGCAGGGACTCTTGAGAGAAGGCTGTAGGCCCACGGTTGTTATTTCCTAAGTAGACTTCTCTGGTAGGTTTGTTTATTCTACCTCCTATGGATCCCTTGAACTCATTTCCTCCTCTGTTTCCACTGACACACTTTTTGACTTTGGTTTTTTTTTTAAATTTTTTTTGATGTTTATTTATTATTGAGACAGAGAGAAACAGAGCACGAATCAGGGAGGGGCAGAGAAAGAGGGAGTCACAGAATCTGAAGCAGGCTCCAGGCTCTGAGCTGTCAGCACAGAGCCCGATGCGGGACTCAAACCCACAAACCGTGAGATCATGGCCTGAGCCGAAGTCATATGCTTAACCAACTGAGCCACCCAGGCGCCCCTTTGACTTTGGTTCTTAACACCTTTCTTCTGATGGGAGTTGCTCTTCAGCGTTTTCTCCCTAGAGTCCATCCTTCTATTACTTTCTGGGCAAAGTGATTGTTCGCTAATGCTAGATTGGTCACTTCACTTTTTAAAATCCCATAATGAATTCTGACCACCTTTCGGAACAAATCCTCACTTTATCCTTCCTGATAAGCCCCTGCTTACTTCTGCCCTCCTAGGTTGGCCAATGCCCTCTCATAATTTACCCTCCACTATTAACAGATCTCCTTCTAAGTTCCTGATCTACCTGATTTCATGCCTCCCCTTCTCTGTGGGCCCAGAATCCTGCCTTTTAACCTCCCTCTCCATCCCATGTTCCCTTACAACCAGCAAGAGGAGAGCAGTTAAAAAAGGAAACTGTGTAGCTGGTTGGCTTCTTCACTGAGTGTTTGTCATTTATTGAAATGGCAACCTGTCAAAAAGCCTTTTCTGACTCCTTTTCCAGATCAGTTTATACAAAGAGCATTATGCTCTTTTTCACTTTCCTTGGGAATATCAGTTCCATTTACTAAAGTACATTGAAATTCATTGATAAAATTTTATTCCTCCAGTAATGGCAATATGATTTGCATGAAATAATGTAAATGAGAAGAATACACACAGTACTTTGTAACAGTTTAAAAAGTAATGTGTGTATTTACTGGTCAAACTAAGCTGGTCAAACTAAGAAACTCAGGTCGTTTCACTAATTGGTAGCAATGGTAGCAATGCTAATCTTCATCTTGTAGGTCTAGCAGAGGCATCCACAGTGAGGTAGTAGGGGAAGAGAGCTGTGAGGAGAATGACCAGATTCTCTCAGAGTTGTTTGGGGAAATTCGTACCATAAGAGAGTGTAGTCGGATAATACCTGTGTCTCCCCTTCCTTATGAATTTAGAAAAAACTAGATGGTTCTCAAACTTCAGTGTGCATCAGATTCACCTGAAGGGTTTGGTAAACTATCCCCACATCCCAGGTCCAAAGTTTCTGAATTAGTAGGTTTGGGATGGGGCCTGAGAATGTGCATTTCTAACAAATTCTCAGCTAGAGCTAATGCTGCTGGTCTCAGGCTAGATTTTGAAACTCACTAGGCTAAAGACTCTAAAAGTGCCCACATTCAACTTCATGCATTTAGGGCATAATTATAAATATGCAGCTTCCCTTTGAGTTATACAGTCACTTTGGTAAGATGTACGTAGGAAATAGTTACAACATAAAAAGGGAGCTAACATCTTTTGTTAGTTTCAACAAAATGATTTAATACTTTTTTCCTTAAAAAGAAAAAAAAAAAAACACTCAGAAGTATAAAAGCAAGAGAGAATTGAAGCAAAAGTCCCAGCAAGAACTTGAGTTTAGGCAGCACGTGTGAGTTTAAAAATACAAATACATGCACATATACCACTTTTTAACCCAACATAATGTTCCTTCTTAATTGTCTGATAAATAAGCAACAATATGCTTAAGTGATATCAGAATTATGGTAGAGACTGTTGTGTGATTTTCAAAATAGCTGAGAATTACATTTAATAATAGTAATAGAGGGGTATCTGGGTGACTCAGTCATTTAAGCATCTGACTTCAGCCCAGGTCATGATCTCACTGCTGGTGGGTTTGAGCCCCGCGTGGGGCTCTGTGCTGACAGCTCAGAGCCTGGAGCCTGCTTTGGATTCTGTCTCCCTCTCTCTCTGCCCCTCCCTGACTCGTTCTCTCTCATTCTCTCTCTCTCTCTCTCTGAAAAATAAATAAACATTAAATAATAATAATAGAAAAGAATATTTTTCTTTGTTGTGGGAAATAAAAATATGAGAATTAAATTATCATATTCTTTTTTTATCATTCTCAGTCATTCATCATGCAGTAACACTAGCAAGAATCAAGCCCATTTTCTTTTGTAATTCATTTTTTCATGATGGGATAAGTGATAATGGAACAAATCAACATGAGCATTTTTTTTAAAAGCAATTGTTAGGCTATTTCTGGAGATGAGTACACATTCAACTCAATGTTGTGTTCTTTTGTCACTTCCACTTGCAGTATTGTAAAGACATTTTTTTAAATTTCCATTTGATCACCCTCTGTATCATCCATCCCCATACGAAGATTAAAGTATTATTTCTTAAGGCAAGAACATCTACCAGTAAATTCTGTAAATGTTTTCATCTCTAATAAGGTGCAAAAGTGCCGGAGTCCAGCTCCAGCAGGTCCAGGGTTCCCCTGAAGGATGGACGGTATTGGCATTTTCGAAAGTGATGAGAATCGGCGAAAGGGGAAGGAAATGAGAGAACCACGAGGTTCTTTCAGATCAGCAGGCAGGCATCTCTGCTCTCCAGTCAGGCATCTCTGCACTGCAAGCAGGCATCTCTGCACTAACCAGAGAGTCAGCTTTATTTATTGAAAAAATGTATGGGGTACAAAACAGAAGTGGGAATTGCCTTAGACAATTATTTCTGATAACAAATTCTTTGCTATGTAAAAATTTCCCAGAACATAGATTGGCAGAAGACTCATGCATAATCTTTATCAATAGTGATTGAAGTAGGTGACTAGATGCTTATCACATGGGGAAGGAAGGTATCTTTAGCATTCAAATACAAGGCAATGTCTTTAGCATAGCAAAGGCAAAAGTTAGTTCTTTTGTGAGCAGGGGTCAATAGCCTGTTTTCTCAAGGGGAAGAAAAACAGGTTTCTCAGGTAATGTAGTATTTGCTCCTATAATCACAAAAGAAGAAACTCCTATAAGTTCCTTCACAGGGTCTGATACCAGTCAGCCAGGTGCCTTGCGGGTCAGTGCTCAAGCAAAAGTCGGTTGCCATCTGACAGCAGAAGTCGCCCCCCCCCCCCCCCCGCAAACCTGCCTTACTTCAGAAATGGCTTCCAGCATCTCCCCCTTTTTCATTTTTTTAAATGAAGGTGGTATAGCTCAATGTTTATCCTGTGAAAGCCTCAATTAGTCATTTTAAGGAAACAGGGAACAAGGCACAAAATGAGTACCAACACTCCAGCTACCATGCCAACATTTGTCAGGAGTGAAATTAGCCCCTGAGAGTTAAAGAGATTCTGTAACCCTTGCAGAAAGGAGGTTACAATCTGTGAAGGAGAGATAAAGTTAGCAACGTTTGTCAATCAGATGGCAAAGAGTAAGGACAGTTTATCTCATTGGACTGTGATTCCTCAAGCTTCTGCCGTGCATAGACCAGCCAGCTTTCGGGGTGTGGCTGGAGCAGGGCTGGAGATCTCAGGAGCCAGTGTCTTTTTGAGGGTCAGTTTAAGTGGGTTGACTGGATCTGGATCACCTCGCCAGGTTAACTCCGGAGTGATGGACCCTTGGGATGATGCCTGAAACTTTAAGAGCTGAATCCTTTGTTTAGTTGTATATCTGTGAAGTCCACCTCTAAGTCTTTGAAAAGGGTGACCCCTATTCTTTAAATATCATCCTCACAGAATAACAAGCAAAGAAGATTGTGTATACATGAAATACTGTAACAATTTTTTTTTGAAGTTTACCTCAAGTCGTCTAATTTAGGCAAACAACAAACATTTAAAGACAATCAGAACTGGCCTTTAACAGCTATAATGGTGCGTTGTTGAAACATAGTTTTTCTCTCTAAAAAAACCCCCATTTCCAGAGATAGTCAATTTGAGACCAATGCATTTGTGGAACAAGTCCAGTCTTAACAACCCTGGCCTAATTATTTACATAAGCTCAGCAAAACTAGAGACTGTTCATGACGATCTTTTAAAGTTTGCTTTGCTGGGACCTTTTATAAGGAATCTCCAGGTTGAACTTTTAGTAGCCTCTCCAGGCCAGAAGCCAAGCCAAGCACTTTCCATCAGACAGGCCTGCTAGATAAGTCTCAGTGATCTAGAAAATGCAATTAAGTAGCTCATTCCCTGAGATTTTGGTGCCTACAAGGTGCCTCATATATGAAATTTCCAAATCTGCTAATATGATGTATTGAGGTACCCAAAGCAGCTATGTTTAGCGAGCAAAATCACGTGGATCAAATCCATAAACATAGCTTTATTTGCCTAGTATTCTAACCAACAGATGGTTATATATATATTGTAAATTCTGAAAAGAACTATCATTCTTATAGAAAGTGAGTTAGTTACAAAGCAAAGAAGTTACCTTTATTATTCTACCTAGTGACATTTAAAATTCATATATAATATGGTCAATGCAGAAACTAAACCAGTAGTACCTCAAACAATAACAGCAATAAAAGGAACATATTCAGTAGCATTGGAATCCTTTTTATCATCCTGAAATGATCTTAGATTTGTAAGATTAACTGTGTCATCATCACAGTGTGGGACTTAAATCATTTAAGTTGTTGGAAATAATTTTAGTTCAGAGAGTGCACTTCAGCTTCTTGCAAACACACAATTTATAGGACCTAAATGAGAGCATTCATTTCGTCTCAGAACATATTAATTTATTAGCCTAGAAATACTGTTAAACCTCCTGACTAATCAAAAATATGTATTAGAGTGAGTTGCTGTTATGAATTCAGCCTTTTGGAACTTTCCACCTCTCTTTTCAATTTCAGTTTGAGACTGTTCTGTTGCTTAATTCCCATCATAATTAATTAATTTATAAATAATTTATGCCCCATCTTCTCCCAAGAAAGGATTTAAGGAGGCTGCATTTAACTAGGAAACTACCATAAATATATAATGAGGTGGATTTCAGTATCCTCTCTTTGGTGACTGGAAGGTCACTCCTCCTTGCCTAGGAGAATAGTGCAATACAGCCTCGTCTATCAGGACCCCTCTTCTTCCCTCTCTGCCTGGTTCACTTTGGGGGTGTGGGTGCTGATGGTCTTGTCCTAGTCAAGACCAGGTTCAAATTCTCTTTCTTCCACATATTAACTTTGTGATCTGGGGCAAGATACTTAATATCTCCAAACCCATGCTCTATCTTTAATACAAGGATGATAATTACAACTATCTCACAGCGTTGTTCAGAGGGTTAAAGGAGTTATTATACATAGAAGCTTAGAAAAATGCCTGGCAGATAGTAAGCAATACTCAAATGCTAGCCATTGTTATTATACATCCTTCTGTTCTCAACTATAATGTTATTTCCTCAAAGATGCCTCACTGAAATCCCACCTTAAACCAATACTGATATCATAGGAGCCTGCACTTTTCTTCATGATCTGTATCATCATTTGCCATTGATATTTAAGGTGTGTAATCTGTTTTTCCCATAAAGCTGTGAGCTCTAGAAGGGCTAGAATCTGTCTGACTCAATGCTCTATCTCTGATATTTAGTATAGTGCCCACTACAAAGCAGTCATTTGTTAATTGTTGAATGAATGTATCCAGAGAGACCCGTCTGTAAACATGCTAATCGAGATGGGATTACAAATAATTATTTTGTTAGTTTTGTAAATTTTTACTTAAAAATGTTTAACAATTAATATATATTTGCTTTATACAATAAGAAGAGGAAGTAAAATCTTGTTATATCACCTTTATGCACTATTGTTAAGTCACTTCAGTGAGACAACAGTGGGATGGAGTAGGATGGAGTTCACATTTTTTTCTTTTTAATGGACCATTGGAGTAGATTGGCATTTGTCAATTGGGGATGATATTGTCCCCCAGAAAACATTTGGAAATGTTTGCAGACATTTTTGGTTGTCAAATCTGGGAAGTTGCTACTGATATCTAGTTTTCAGAGGCCAGGGGTGCTGCTAACCATCTTGTTTAACAGAAATCATCCAGCCTGAAATGTTAATAGTGCCAAGGTTAAAGAACCCTAGCTTCGATGGATGGAACCTTGTAAAAAATATTTAGTTCATGCAATTTACAAAATCGATTGACCTGTTAAATAATGGGACATAAGAATTTCAAAAATTAGTAAAATTTACTGTGATTTAAAAATGTTTTTTGGTAGTTTGTATTTGCTTTGTGGCATGATTTACAGGTAGTAAAGTAAAAATGAGTATTTAATGTCATATATTCACCAAAAAAAAGTTTTTTGGTAGTTTGTATTTGCTTTGTGGCATGATTTACAGGTAGTAAAGTAAAAATGAGTATTTAATGTCATATATTCATTAATGTCTGTGTCAGTAGAGAACTTTGTCCTGTGCTATAGATTTTTTTCCCTTTATGACCAATGGAGGTGGTTTTGTTTTTTATTATTATTATTTTAACGTTTTATTCATTTTTGAGAGAGAGAGACAGCGTGAGCAGGGGAGGGCAGAGAGACAGGGAGACACAGAATCCGAAGACAGGCCCCAGGCTCTGAGATAGCTGTCAACACAGAGGCCGATGCAGGGCTTGAACTCACGAACCCTGAGATCATGATCTGAGCCGAAGTTGGACGCTTAACCGACTGAGCCACCCAGGTGCCCCAATTAATGGAGGTGGTTTTAAAAGAACAGTGTCAATTGACTGCTTGTTCACACACTTATAAATACCCAATTTGATGGAAATTTTTTTTCTAAAGAGCAGTTTATGAGTCAACTTATCCACAGTTATTAGGCAAAGAATACAAACATCCATACTGGTTGTAGATTATTGCCTTATAGCTCTGTAGTAATAAAACAGAATTAAGATAAGGCTGTTTAATGTTCACGAGTTTGGTCTATTTGAATTTGAGTGTAACATGTGGGAGAGGATCAGCCAGTACAGGCTAGGTGCTGCTACAGTAACAACATCTCTGGTTTAATCCAACAAAGGTTTATTTCTTCTTTGGAGTCCGTTGTGCATCTGAGTGACTCTCCCAGACAATTGTCTATGTATAACAATTCTCCCTTCCAGGCTGAGGCAGTGCCCTCATCTTGGAGCTGCACTACTCCAAGTACATCCTATGGTCATCGTGCATCATATGGCCTTGTTAGTTGGTATGGCAAGGAAGAGAGAATGTGGGAAACTGCATGTTAACTCTTTCATGCTTTCACCTGCAATTGACATAGATGAATTCCAGTAACATGTCATTGGCCCAGCAAATTACATGGTCATGCCAGATTTAGGGACTAAGGGAGGTTTCATCTTTTCATGTTGCATAGGAGAAACAGAAATATTCCTGAGCATGAGCAATATGTATCATAACTAGCTTTAGTGTTTGTTTACTTTTGTCTGTGGTTATTCAGAATATTTTTTTAATTTGTTTTTTTAATGTTTATTTATTTTTGAGAGAGAGAGAGAGAGAGAGAGAGAGAGAGAGAGAGTGCAAGCGAGGGAGGGGCAGAGAGAGGGAGATACAGAATCTGAAGCAGGCTCCAGGCTCTGAGCTGTCAGCACAGAGCCCAATGTGGGGTTTGAACTCAAGAACTGGGAGATCATGACCTGAGCCATAGTCGGATGCTTACCTGACTGAGCCACCCAGGTGCCCCCAAAATAGTTTTTAAGAAGGTAGTTGCTGCTCCTACCCCACTCATGCTCTGTTCTCTCTCTCAAAAATAAAAAATGTTAAAATTGAAAAAAAATGAAGATAGTTGCTAAGTGCTTAGATGCGATAATCTCACATCAAAATATCCTAATTTCATTATACTCCTTTTGGGTCTGTCTTTATATCTCACTTAATTGCTTCTAAATGTTTGGACTTCTAAATGAGAATTATTATCAGATGCTGTGGTCTCTGGTTTCCAAGATGGGCTAACATATTCCACAGGGTACTGAATGCTAAGGGACAAAAATGGTGGCCTTTGCATTTTACGTAATGGTGAATAATCAAAATGTTATTTTTGTGGTAAAAGAAAAACAAGCAGAATACAAAAAAAAATGGTGAATTCTTAAGTGAAAATATGAGCCCTATTGAAATTTTGCACTGAAGCAGGCTGCTTTTAGCTGGGTCCCAGAGGAAAGTAAATTGCCACCAAGATTACCTTACTGGACAGAGTTGAGGAGCACTGCTGTGTACCTAATTTTTTTATTCAGTTTTAATTTGGATATTGCCTTAGTTTTCATTTAGGTGGAAATGGTCATATCATAATTTTTTATTTATTTTTAAATTTTAAATGTTTATTTATAGAAGAGAGACAGAGTGTAAGTGGGGGAGGGGCAGAGCGAGAGGGAGACACAATCTGAAGCAGGCTCTAGGCTCCGAGTTGTCAGCACAGAGCCTGATATAGGGTTCGAACCCACGAACCGTGAGATCATCTCCTGAGTCAAAGTTGGACGCTTAACCGAATGAGCCACCCAAGTGCCCCTCACCATGTTTTTGAAACAGGAGCTCCTTCAGGGATCTGCTATTACTATATCACAAAAATGGGAGTGACTTATACTAAGAGGAATTCAGAATTTCTACTCTGTATCCACTAGCAGTTTGACATAGGAGAAACTAGATAATAATGATCTCTGTGTTCATTATTCTAGACTACCACATGAACTATCACACCCACTTGTCTGCATTTTCCCATGTGATTCTGCATGTTCATGGTTCTTATTATTTCTAGCTATTTGGACCTGAATGGATTCATTCATACAACAACTTTGAGCACCTGCTGCGTGTGAGCAGCATTGCATTAGGTGCTGGGGATTAGGACAAGATGAGTAAAGACAGCCTTTCCTCTAAAGGACATTCTATGTAGTAGATGATGGCCGTCAGCAGTTGTAAAATCCCTAATTCATTTCACATGTATTTATTGGGCACTGATATGTGACCTGCACCCAGCAATACCACAGGGAACAAGAAGCAGTAGAGTGTAGTGTTTAAGAGTAGAGTCTCAGCAGCCAGTCTGGAATTGGATTGCATTTCGGGCTTCATGGAAGTTCTTTGACCACCTTGTGCCATGATGTCCTTGTATGTGAAATCAGGATGATGCTGGTTTTATTCAGGAAATGAAATTCTTAGGAGGATCATTTGAGTTAGTATATATAAAACACCATTTAAGTTTTAGCTCCTATTGTTATTCCTTTTTTTTTCTCATGCTTTACCCCCTCCTCATACTATATTCTTTCCCATATCTCCTTTTTATTCCCTCAGAGCAAACAGTCCCAGTAATTAATCATTAATTTGTATATTGTACTTTATCGGTGACCTGTTAAAAATATTCCCTTAGGAAAACACAGAGGAAAAAATAGAGCTCTTTCATTTTCTGGTTTCTATGTAACCTTTTGTTTTGTTTTGTTTTTGTTTTTTGCAGTCATGGAAAAAAGCCGTTGCAAATCACATTCTTCAAGGGATGTAATCAGGTGAGACATTTGATTCCAGGGCAAGACAACCCCAATCACAAGTCATGCTTTGCAGGAGCCTCCTCCACTTTTCCAGCCTCTGAGATTCTGAAATGTCTCCTGTCTGCCTCCATCACCAGGGCCCTGTGCTGGTTCTGCAAGTGGGCATTCATCAGGGGCACACACAATCGTCAACAGCCTGCGGGGTTGCCTTGGCAGCGGAGCAGGAAATGCCTGCTACTTAAGAATCTCATACTGCCTTTAATAAGTGCTTCACTGGTGTGATTTAACTTTGCAAAGGAATAAGTGTAGGGAGAACTCAGTGGAGACCCATTCTTTGGCAATATTTGCATTTTATAGGAAGCATACATATAAATTTCCCATTTCTATAGTAACGTGGCTTTAATCTTAATGAATGCCATTTTGGTAGTTCTCTTCAGAGAGTGAAATTAACATTCACATGTGAACTGGAAATGTTAAAGTGTTATTAGTCTCATGAGGGTTTTGCTTCTGGCTATGCAGTTTGAGAGATTTCATCCCAGTTTAGGTGTAGCAAAATACCACCATTTCTGCTTGTTAGAATGGAACTCTCCAAGGTTTCTGTCTACTTCAGGCCAATGTTTGATTTTTCAAAGCAGAAAAAAATGTTTTTCCTGGACCCTGTATATAGCCCCATGTCAAAAAATCAACTGAGAAGCCAGAAAAAATTGGTCATGAGTGCTGAGAAAGCTTTTGCTTTCTCATAACAGTTTTCTTGTCATTACTAACAAATTTCTTAATTAAACTACCTGGATTATTAATATAGTTCTGTGCAATTTTAGAAATTCTATTCATTTATTTAATGATTTATGTTTTGTTTGGCTTTGCAAAGGGTTTAAATTGACAACCCTTTGTTAAGTTGACAAATTCTTTGTATAAGAATGCAAAGGTGAGAGCTTGGAATTAAGAATCGTGTACAATAATCCTGGGTTTGGTAATGCTGTTTAATTTCTTGCTTTTGCTGCCTGTCTTTTCTCTCCAATATGGAGGCCTTCTTTTTCAGTTGCGCTGCAGGTCATGATCATTTTACCTTACATAGAGATTCTTGGTTATTAAATAAAAATTTGGATCGCACCCCAGGCTTAGTGATATAGACACAGAATCCAAAGCAGGCTCCAGGCTCTGAGCTGTCAGCAAAAAGCCCAAAGCGGGGCTTGAACTTACCAACCATGAGATCATGACCTGATTAGAAGTCAGATGCTTAACTGACTGAGCCACCCAGGCACCCCAGACTTTCAACTTCTTAAAGCGTAACTTCACTTAAACACACAAGCACACATATCTGCTTTTAACATGTAAAAATTTTTTTGAAGAATCTTGGTTTTCATCTTGCATATTTACCTAGTTAAATGCAAGCTATAACATTCCAAATCCTAAGGTGATGTTCTGTCATAACAAAAATAGTCAACTCACTGAAAGAATATTTATTGGGGGCCTTATTTGACCATGCACTTACCATTTTAAGTCTTCCTAAGAGCTGGGCAAGGTAGATACTGTTATTTCCACACAATTGATAAGGTAACTGAGGGTCTGAGGTGTTAAAGGATGTGGCCAATGGCATGGCTTTTAAGTAGATTGGTTTAATCATGGCTGGCTCTTTAGTGTGGTCCTTGGACTACTTGCCTTGGGGTCTCCTGGGAATGTATTAAAATGCAGAATCCTGGGCCTCAGTACTATAGGATCTGAATCTACATTTTAAGATAATCAGGTGATTTTCATCCACATTAAAATTTGAAAAGGGATATATGGTTCTTAAAAAAAAAAAAAAACTTTTGGCCAGTTAAACTATAAGACACTGAAAAAAATTCTATTTGAGATGCTTTTCATCTTTGGGGCTTTTTGATTTTTACCTAATTACAAGTCAGATTGTAGTTCATTATTCTTCAGCTGTTCTGTCCCTGCATCTGGCCTTGTGCTAGTCTAACAAGGATTATGTGTCGTGCGGGCTTCTGCAACATTTCTTAGTGATCTGTTTTGTGGTATTATTGTTAGTTAAAATGGCCATGTGGCTATAAAACAAGAAAAACTGCTTCTGTCTTACTGCTTGATCTTTCCACGTATACAGGTAATCTCGTCACATTCCCCTCCAGACTCACCTTTGCTTGTTTAATTCTTTAAAAAAATTTTGGCTCTTTCCTTGTCTCCTTCTTCAAACCATTAGAAGTGACTTGCAGTGATAAAAATCCACTTAAAACAAGCAAGTTTTATCATATATAGAAAAAATGGGAAAATTATAGAAACAAGTTTAAGAAGGCAAAACATACTTATACCTTGTGTAAGAAATGATTAGTTGCTGTAGCTGAAAATTGAATTTAATTCTCATCTTTTGGGCAGTGAAGTCAAACAGGGAAGTGTAAGAGGCTGTTGAATTCTCAATGTAGGATAAATGTTCATCTGGAGAGAAACACATTTTCCTACTACTGAATACTAAGAGGAGTATTAAAAATACACCTTGCTTATGTTAGTCTTCAAAAAATGCTAAGGTCATGAAATTTAGATTTTGCGAAATGATTTTTGGGATGGAATGAAAATAATATGATGGAAGTATATTGTTTCTTGATGATCAAACAGCTGAATATAGTGGCAAGAGCTTGAGAGCCTTATTTGAATGTGCAATTTAATGTGTCCCTTGGACTGAACTACCCTCTTGCATTAGGTGCATTTGAGGTGGGCTTTTTGGCAAGTGTGAGATCTTAGTAAGTTTGAATTTTCAGAAGTGGGTAAAGTCATAAAATGTTCTGCTGTTGGTTCAAGGAGGCTTAGAATACCAGGTATGTTGGCAGGAATGTTGACATCCCATTGTGAAAAGCGTTTTTCTCTTTTTAGTGGAAACTCTCACTGTTGCAAACGTCTTCTGATTAGATAATGGAAGAGACCATTTTCTGAGAGCTCATAGATGAGTCTGTAACAAAAGAAGCAAATCTTAAATATCTTTCCCAGAATTGTTGTGGATGATTATTAAAGACTATGGCTACATGGTTTGTATAAATATATATATTTTTTCCTAAAAGCAGATTTTATAAGTAAAAAAATCCAGTAAACCATGTTGAAGGACATTCAGCTTTAAACAGTTTGAGGTTCAATTTTGTTTCAGTTTCTTTGTTAACATGGAATAATTATTGAATAAAGCATGGTCTCAGATCTCAAGGTATTTGCAGACTGGTAAGGGAATAAAACTCTCTTAACTATTATTTAATTAGAAATAACATTTTATAGATTTATATTATGAATAAGGACATAGCCCTAAGAAACTGGTTGATAATTTATATTATGAATAAGGACATAGCCCTAAGAAACTGGTTGATATTTTACCATAGAATCACTTGGAAATTCTTGCTAAAAATGTGGAAAAACAATTTAGTTGAGGACCAAAATCTCCATTTTAAATAGAATCCCCAGGAGATTCAAAAGCAGGAGTCCTTGGTGAACACTTTGAGAGATAATAGGTGAGAATGGTAACCTTATATTTAATGGACTGACTGGTCATTCTCGCTGCATGGAAACCCAGTTAAAGTGTAATGACTAAGGTCATCTGTAAAGACTAATCTTAATGATCACCTTACAATTTTACTTGAAGTAAGCTATCCATGTTAATCTCCAGGCATGAAATGTAATGATCTGTTTTATTATTGTTAATTTATGCTCAAGCTTCCTTTTGCTCTTCTTTTTAACCAACATAACAATTATACAGGCTAACTATTTGCCTCAGGGAGATGCTGTAATAGGACTAATTAAATATTTAATATTTTAAAGGACTTAAACAACCTTGTAAGTAATATGTTAAGAGGAGATAAAATCATGATGTTCCCTTTAGTAGGAGGAATATTAATGAAGCACTGGGATCAAGCATCCCTTTAATGCCCGTATCCTATGTCTGTCCAGAAGCAGAATAGCATAATGGTTAAATTAGTGGCTTTGGCAACCTATGCAAGTCCCCCTTCCTAGCTGCGAGAACTAGAACAAATTTTTTAGTCCTTCTAGGCCAGTTTCCCTTGTGTCACCTATAGGGTGGGGATACGAATATCAACCTACCTTTCTGAATTGTTGTGATGGCATATAATAGATGTGTCTAATAAAGGAAAGTGGTTTTTATTAATATGAGTTAATCCCATAGACTACAGATGTTACTGAATTTGTGACTTGCAGATTTTTCTTTTTAAACTAGAAATGTAGTTAAGATTTTTGAAATGGATATGTACTTTTAGAACTAATCTCAGATCTGGAAAGAAGGAAGAGTAACAGGAGGAGAAAGAGGAGGAGGAGGGGAGGAGGAGAAAATGCCTCCAAATGTAAACCTACACAGCGGCTAGAGACAAAGAGAAAGCAATCTCTGTTCAGAGGATGGAGACTTATTATAGATATATGCAATCAATGTAAAAATGACCTCACTAACGTGGACAATCACAGGATCATGGAATGTTGGAGTATAGAGATCATAGAGGAAATGCTTCCTTTTCTAAGTCAGTGGTTAGTGAAAGAATCTGAATTAGCAGAATGTTTTTAAAATGACATCTTATTTTTTCAGAGTTCACATAGAAAAAGGAGCCAGAATTAACAAAGATTTAGGGAAGCCGTCCCTTTGGAAATTGAATCAGAATTAATTGAATACATATTTTAACTTTTTAAATGTTTATTTATTTTTGAGAGAAACAGAGACAGAGTGTGAGTGGGGGTGGGGCAAGGAGAGAGGGAGACACAGAATCTGAAGCAGGCTCCAGGCTTTGAGCTGCCAGCACAGAGCCTGACGCGGGGCTCGAACTCACGAGTGGTGAGATCATGACCTGAGCCAAAGTTAGACGTTTAACTGACTGAGCCACCCAGGGGCCCCATTGAATAAGTATTTTAAATACATAAACAGGTACATCTAAAATATTTTTTCAGAGCTGTCTTCCTATTTCCTAGGCATTTTTTTTCAAGATTTTCCCTTTAAAACCAAAGATGTTTTGTGAATTCCTTTCTAATGGAAAGTCTAAATGTAAAATTTATTCATATAGTTTTTCCTGATGGTGTGAATTACAAATTTTGGGGTGATCCATATGCTGAAATTTTATTGAATATTCCCAGTCCACCAACCTGGTAATGAGCTTTGCCAAAGGAAGCAGTGTTCTCAACTCTATTCATTCATTCAACAAATATTTATGATTGTTTCTGTGCACTAGGCCATTAGAAAAGAGAATGAGGTTTAAATTTTCTCAGAAATTATGTATTTTTTCTTGTCACCTTAATGTACCATCACTAAGTATTCTTGATTTGTTCTTAAAATTTATCAGCTATGTATTGGTTTTAAGAACTTACTGGGAAATCAGGGTGAGGTTCCACTTTCCCTTCAGGAACAACTGATCCACATTAGTCATGGATTCCATTTTTTGTGAGTTCTCCTACTCATTGGAATTTATTTGTAACCCTAAAATCAATTCTCATGGCACTTTTGAGGTCATTCATAGACATGTGCGTGAAAAATTTGAGTTGGCCCATGGGCACGTTCCTGCGATCAAACAAGGCCGACCACATTGCCTTCCTGATTTAGCTTTTGTATTGTTACCACACATCCTTTGCCTTGTCTGTTTGGTACCATGGGTTTTGCATTTTTGTGCTTCTTGTTGGTGGTTTAAAATGGGCCCTAAGTATATTGCTGAAGTACTGTCTTGTACTCCTCTGCACAAGAAGGCTGTAATGTGCCTTATGGAGATGATGTGTGTGGTAAACTTCATTCAAGCATGTTGGCTGTGATTTCTACATTAACAAATCATTAATATATATTTAAAAAGGCATTTTTAAACTGAAACACACATAAAACAAGGGTTATATATCAATTGGTTGATTAAAATGTGATCAGAGGCTTGCATGAATCTAACTCTGTATTTTCCCAAGGAACGTTCAGTACTTCAGTGTTCACAGTGACTTTATAGAACGTAACTACCATGAATAAAGATAAGTAATTGTATTTGCATTTTTTGAGGAGTTAGCTAAATGCTTGTTCTCATATATAGCAGTGGTCAGAGATTCTTTGGCAGGACAATTAGGAGTCATTCCTGCTCCTCAGATCCTTCCAAAAATGTTGTAAGGCCCTGATTCCTAACATTATATCCATTCCTGAATTGAATGGTGCCAGAATGGTTTCTGTTATCTACAGTTGAGTCCTGGCTAAGATGACTCCTCCTACCTCTGACTTTTAGAATTTTCTCTCCATCCTTATAAGCTAGAAGATTTGAGAAAATTTTGGCATAAATAGTTGTTATTGTCAAATATGAGCCATGTACTAAAAATAACAAAAAATTCCCTTTCGCTTTGGATCTACTCAAGATGGGAACAAATAAACTGCCCTTCTGAGGACACAAACGTAACATGAACAAAATCAACAGTATTGAAGGCCTTGGACTTTAATTTCATAAATGCTTTCCTAACCTTCTGTTAAATGTGTGATTTGTGTGTTTATGGCTGAGCTAAACTAATTTTCTAAGATCGGCTATTGGTTAGTTAAGGTAAAGAAAAGGGTTTAATTTCTCATTAGATTATCTAAATTAATTTACTGAAGAAATAGAGTAAAATATTTTAACTTCTTTAATGGGCTCAAGCATTGTCTGGGTACTTGAAGTGATTTAAAAATTATTTTTTAGCATATTATTGTGAAATTTTGACAGCACCTATCAAACACTGCAAAGAAATGTTTACACTATTATTAATTCCTGTATGTCATTTACAGAACTATTTTAATCTATCCCTTTTCTTTTACTATTTGAATGACTGAACTAAAATATATAGAGTAACCATGAGAGGCCTAATGATTTTGATGCCATTAGTGTCCCATTATTGTTGGTCTCAAATATTTTTATTATCTTAGTGTCAAAAAGAACAAAAAATTCTATCAAAATATATTTAAATATTGGGAATTGCAATAACATTAAATCAATTGGAAATGGGCCTCCAGTTCCATTGTTATACTTGTTATTGATTGAAAAAAGTCAGTGTCCCTTTAAATTATCGCGGTTAACATTTAGCAGTGAGCATTAGCAGCCTTACTGTGCCTGCTCCATAAATGCGTTCCTTGCAGCATCTGAGCTATCGCTTTATACAAACTCAAAGTTAAGTTGTTGTCTTACAAGAGATACCCAGTAATGGGTAGATTGTGGATTATAGCCTCTTAGCAGTTCAATTTTAGTGTCTTAGTTTAAGTTTCCTTTTCAACTCTGTAAAATTTCTTTACCTACAGATGCAGGTCATCAAAGGTAAGGAAATCTTTATAATCTGCAGGGTAACGTGAGCCATGAGAACGCTCCACTTCTTCCTTCCATTCTGTTGTCACTGGTTAGAAGTTTTTTTTCCCAAGTGTCAGTGTTGTTGTATACTGTCTATCCTAGACTTCTTGGAGCCATTTTGGAACATTTCAAATTTATTTCATTGGGTAATTGACATTTCTTATCAGGATGCCCAAACAGAGCTCACCCGGACTCCCTCTTTTGCTCTATCCATTTTGCTCCCTCAGTCTTTCCAGAGAGACTCAATATTAACCTGTGCATACATTTTGTTGTTATTTAAATATGGCCTATGTACCATGCTACAGATTACATTTAATCAGGCATGTATATTCTCCTATTTTTGGGCTTATGGAATGTCTCCAATTTTTCACTAGTATTAATAGCTGTGTGAAGTCTTAATTTGTCTTTTAGGTTAATTCTTTTGTCCATATTCCCCAAAGTGGAATTAACAAGGCAATGGGCAGGAACCATTTTATTCACTCATTCTTTTATCAAATATTTATTCATTTCCTCATATATATCAGAATTTGTGCTAGCTGCCGGGCATATGATGGTGCTTATTTAAAAATAAAAGAGATGTGATTTCTGCCTTTAATTTTATAGGTCTTGTCTCATGTGCCAAATTGTTCTCCAGAAAGAGTGAACAATTTTCAGAACCCCCAACCTTTTTCATTCCTTCGATCTTTCCAATGTTGGCTTTTAAATTTTATTTCCTTTTCGCTAGTTTAATAACTATGTAATGGCACCTAAAAATTATCTTGATTTGTGTTTGTTTAGTTATATGTGAAGATGTGGATTTCTTCCCAAATCAGCAATTTATTCATCTTTTCTCTTTGTTTTATTTTAATGGGATAATTGGTAGATTATTTTCCCTTTTATTAAATAGGAATTTGTTTTTCTCCATTTTCCAGGAATGCTATTTTAACCTTTAATTAGACATAATTAGACACAGAAGAATGATGTTTAGTAATTCAAATAAATACTCATCTTGAAATAGAACATATAATGAATTTAAAGATCATTAAGGTAATCCTAATACACTTAGCTTAAATGATTGAAAAAAACCCCATGAGATCAAATAGCATTTTTGCTTATCCTTAAATAAATTAGCACTAATTTTATGACACTATGGCTGAAGATAAAGAACGTAATATGATAATTAATGAGTCCTTTAGGAAACAAAGGTAAATTAAACACATTTTAACTTATTAAAAAAAAATCCATGCAAAAATTACCTTTATCAGATCATTGTTGAATAGGCTTTTTCTTCAGGAGCCTACATACATTTTCAATTAAAAATCCTTAGTCTTATAGGAACTTAAACAGGTTTTCTGACCCATTAACAGCAGTTTTGCAGCCACAGCATTCTCATAACCACCAAAGAACTTTAAACTGCCTGTTAAGCAGGGACAGCCCAGCTTTGGAGTATGTCCACTCTGGCTGGCCCTATGCGGGGTCAGCATCTTTCCTCCCTGTGGCTCCCACATCTTCCCTAGGCTTCTTCCCCATCAGATTTCTGGACCCTAGACTTCCTCCTTTGTGAATTCTCCTCTAGTCGCTTTTGACTTGCATCCTAAGGGAAAAGACTGAATATGAAAATGTTTTGGGGGTGCAAAACTACACAGAAAAACAAGCAATAACAACAACAACAACAATAACAACACAACTTACACAACAGACCATGGCAGAAGCTCATCTGCTGCGTTTTCCTTTTCAATTTTAGAAACAAAGTAGTATTGGAGCAGATTACTTCATTTCTCCTTAGTTTGTTTCTGCCAAGTTTTAGGTTTTCTCATCCAGTCTCCTAGGTTTTCTCATCCAGTCTCCTGTCCCTAAGACACACATGGACACAGATACACCCCACAGGTGGTGTGATGGGGCTGAAACTGATAAAAATCTTAAAAAAGAAGTTCTTAGGTTGAGCCGCATGAGATTCCTGTTATTTGATCATTGTTTAACCCAACACAAGGGCCAACTGCATATCTTCCTTCAATAGGAAACCTCATAAGTATGTAAATGCTAATAGGGGACAGCAAAACAAGGTAAAAAAAAATTGAACAAAACCCATTGTTTGTCACCACCCAGATTGATAGTATGAAACACACAAAAAGTCAAACAAATCAAAATATATTATAAAGCAGACTTTTTCAGCTGCACATTGTACGGTATTTTTCTTTCAGGTTACCAGCATACTGGGGCTTCACAGTAGTCAATAGGTCCTTTTGTTCTGTTTACTCATCCATGATTTCAGAAGCATGACTGCTGGATCTGTGAGGAGTGAAAAGATGTCACGATTTCTCTCTGCCCATGATAGTCTAGTTGAGGAGCACAAGACAAAATTATGGAATAGTTTGAGAATGACTCCAAGGCCAATACCTAAGAGTAAGGAGCAGAGTGAGTTCCAGGGCAATAGGATTTCATAGTAGGAGAAAGTTCACCATAAGTGTATTTGATCCAGCCTGGAAACATTCACTGGGGAAGAAGAGCTTTCTGCAGGGAAGCAATGCCAGGTACTGTACCTGGTGTCAAGCACACATTAAAAATTGTAGTAGAAAAGATAGTGTATGTTTAGGATTGTCAAAGAGGGCTAGTCTACCCTTTAGTTAGTCCTGTGACATTTCCATTTGCTCTGCAGTAGCCTAGGCATTTTAACTGAGCCCATGATGCTTCCTAGATGACTGATTTATGATGTGAGAAGAATTTACCTATCTTGAGAACCTGCCACACTGAATTCTTCCTGATGACCTAATTGATCTACTTAAAATCATCAATAACTTTTCTTTTGTGGGTAAAGGACTTTATTTTTTTTAGGACTTGTGCTAGATTTTTCAGAATGTGTAAAAAAATCCCTGAAATTGAACCAAGAAAGCACTCAGATTTTCTTGTCACACCCAATAGTCATGATTCCCACCAAAAGGAGACTGTTTTTTCCTCATCTCAACTATTCAGGAGAGAAATTATATGAGTAAGAGACCAACTCACAGAACATAATAAAATACTGTCATACATCAAGGAGATTTTTAGTTTTGTGCTTTGGATTGAAGAGAGAATACAAATAAAATTAAGCAAGATTCTCCTCCTTTAGACTAAAAAAATTAATAACAGGACTTCTTTATAGTTTGCCATGAATACAAATTATATACAAATGTCAGAAGAGGAGAAAAACCAGTATGTCATTCAAATTTTAGTATTGTCTTCTACAGCATAGGACTTGCCAGGATAGGAGAGACCAAACTTGTCTTCTGTTGTGCAAAACACGTCTAAGTATGGATAGAGGAAAAAGATAATGATACTTAGGGGTTTTTAAAAATGAAATAGACTCATTTACGAGATGGTTAGGAGCAGTCAAATAAGCAGACAAAGTTTGTCGCTTGCTGCAAATTTTCCACATCGTTCCTGCTCCAGTTCTTAGCCCATGTGCAGAAAATACACTTTCACTTATGGTCTTCAGCATCGTAGGAATGGAAAGTTTTTAATCCAGGATCTCTGTACCACTTGTAAATCATTGGTATGCTGACCAGTGATCTGCTCTCAGCTGGGGATAAAAGTCCCTGGAATTGAAATCACTCCTCCTCCATTTCCCTTTCAGGTTTGTGTCAGCCTCAATTCCCTCTATCTTTAGCAGAGAACACTCTCAACCTTGAAGCACCTAAAAGAGCCAAGTATTGCATAAGTTGGTACTTTATATGCTCTCTTCTGTCCTTTTCAAAAGATTTCATACATATAAATATCCCCTTCCAGATTGCAAGGCTTCTCGGGACAGAGACTTTGTCTTCCGTTTCTTTTTCCTTACCTTCCTCCCTTGCCCCCATCATTGTGGCCTGTGCTTCTCCTAGCCTTCCCTATTACCTCTTTTTTAATTCAGAAGATGCAGGTCGTTCTTAATATTTACTGCTAAATCTTGGTGAATTTAATTCAAAATTACACTAACTGCAGAGAGAAAAATCTGTACCAGCAAATTCACCAATATGTCTGCACTCTGGTTTATTCATTGCACATTTGCATTTTATAGATTTTTTTCCCCCTTATGGGGAAAGAAAAACTACCAACAAAAGGATAAAGTTGAGGAATATTAGACCTTGTAGCTGTAGGCTGCCCCTAAACTGTGCAAAAGATTTTGCGGGCGAGCCAGATAGGATCCTGAGGGAGCAATTTCAGGGCAGAGAGGCAGAATGAATCCCATTCAGGTGAAGAGAGAAACATTTATTCATTAAGATAGAAGTTGAGGGGAAGAGGAAGTGAAAGGGGCCACAGACCTCAGAAGGAAAGAAATAGTTATAGAGTCCTGGGAGGAGATATTGTCGGAAATTTTGAAGTCTAAAGTACCAGCCGAGGGCATTGTATTACTTCCTCTTGGGAAAAAGAGGCCTTAGGGTTCAACTCATTTGTTTTGGACTAATAACACAAAGAGACTCCTGGCTCTACCCTATGATTTTAAATATGAACAAAAAATATCCATGGAGGGAAAAACAGGCTACAGTATGTGACCACCATTGTACTAAAGAACATGAAATTACAAATCAATGAGTGACTTGAAAGAAGATTAAAATGTGTTTGTTAGTCTATTTTTAAGCCTTTCTTTTATAAGGCTAGGAAAGAAGGTTATATAAAGTTTAGCCAGCTTTTCGTAAGATAATCTAAATGCACCTTTTCCACCTTCTGTTCTCAGATTTGGCAGCAAAAAATTGTTCTGATCACAGTTCCTTGAAGTATAATTACTTCGTCAAAAGAAAACATAATTAGAACTGATATTTTAAAATGTGCCGTAATTGTATTTAAAGATTTGATCATTTGCTCACATACGAGATGTTCTGTTAATTTAGCAACAACTAACACTGCCAGAGTCAGGAAATGATCTGACGGTTTTTCTCTTTCCTGTTTTAAAAATACCATCTATTCTGCCCTTTTGTCTATTCAAAGAGATACAGTCAGTTTCAGTGGTGGATTGAATTAAATGCTCAGCTCAGCTTTATGAGTGTCAGGTCCACTTATTTGCTTTGTTCTAGTGCACTTTTGCACGTGTTTCATACCGTTACTGCAGCAGGGTAACAGCAGGAGTAACTCAGGGTTCCAACACACCTTTAAAGGTCTCTTCATTCGTAACCCCAATCAGCATAAATCTGTTTCTCGTTCCTTATTCCTACCCTGAAAACTCTGCAAATCCCCTCCTTCCTTCTACTAGTCTCAATTATCCCTTAAAAAAAAAAAAAAAAAACCTTCCATGTGGCAGCAGTTTGATCGATTGAATTCCCCCACGAATGGCAAGCTCTTGTCTTGTTGCCCACATGTGGATTCGGATCAATAAATCAAAGATTTTTGAAATACAATATTTCTTATAAAGAAAGGGACTCCTCTTTCACAAACCATAAAACTTCACAGAATAAATACTGTGTAGACCCATGGGTTTCAGAAAGACCCAGAGACATCAAGTTTGAGATAGAAAACAAATTAAGTGAATTAATTATTCTTGGTTCACATCATCTAAGGCTAGCATTGTCAAAGCCAAAACAAATAGATGACTTTCTTCTCTTTTTCTGTGGAGGGTGTGTGTCTAGTACCTGCTACCAAACTTTCTGGGACCTCGGTATTAAGATGCAGGGCCCGATCTGAGCATGTGCTGCTCGAAAGTAATTTAGAAGACTGTAAAGAGTGGAGTTTCTGGAGTTGGGTGCTCTGACCCTGGATCTCAGGTCTCTCATAGAAACTTTGGCAGATTATTTAGCCTCTTGGAACTTACCTCCTTATCTGTAAAGCAAGAATAGTGATAGTACCTACCTTTTCGGTTGTTGTGAGTCATTTAGAGTGGTTATTATTATTATCACGCTGGATTAAATACTGTCTAGCCAAATATTTCAAACAAATTACAAGCTCTGATGGCTCATTTAAGCCTGGAATATTTTCTCCTAGAATTTAACTTCTGATTAATTGACAGTGACTCTTAGTTAGAATCCCATACACTTCTAGTTAATTTTTTTTCTTCTTTCCCTTCAACCAATTTCTAATTGAAATGAATATTATAGTGGTCATTTTCCAATTTCATATTTGAAGTGAAAATATGTATAGGAATTATATGGATAAAATATAATTTTCTTGTTACTGAATTTGTTGTGTGAATTAACTACTTGAAGTGAAGAGTAACTGGAAGAGCACAAAAATATATTTGAGGAATATGAATTTCAATCTCTCATTTTGTCTAGGCCCTTTTTTTCAACATGATCTGATATCGATTTGCCGAAGTGGGATGGATGGAAAAAATGGCAATCAATTCAGATCATTAAAATAATTGAACAGAAGAAAGAAATTCGATGTTTGCTCCAGTTGCAATGCAGTAGTGAATTCTCATTTGTGACATACATTGTTCAGCATGAGCTTGATAAAGATTAGGGCTTCCTTCTTATTGTAATGTTTTATTTTATCTGAAATATTGGCATTTAAGCCATTTGTTGATCATATTCCTCATGTTCTGTATGTTAAACAATTTTTGATTGAAAAATAAGTTTATGTTTTATACCAAACAATAATGGCACCAAAATAAATTTATGAATAACTAGTGTTTGGTTAGGATTATGGAACGAACCTAGATCTTTGAAGGCCATTTGAATTGTTTTCATTTGATGTTTCTCAATATCAATAATCTAACCATGTAAAACTGTAGAAACTGGACTTTGGTTTTTTAAGTCAACACAATACACTTGCCTGAAGTTGAAAGATGGATTCTTTGAAACTGTATGAAAATGTTTTTCTGTAAAACTATGTTAGTTTCCAAATAATGATGACCACTTAATTGGCCATGGAGATAAGTTTGAAATAGAACAGAGTAAAGATGAGTGCTTGGATGTAATCTTTTTTGGGAAAAGTTAAAGAGTGTTGATAATTTTTTTTTTGGAAAGTTAAAGAATATTCACAGAAGTGGGTTTGAACTAGCATCTTTAGTTTTGGCTTCAGAGACAGTCATAGGATATGCAAGCTAGAATCAGAAAGTGTTTTAAAAAAAGCCAAAGAGGCAAAAATATGGCTTCTTGTTTGACCATTCTGACCATTGACAGAACTATGATTGACTCTCAGATTGTCAGTTTTATGGGACCAGCTAAATATTTATTGTTGACTTAAGGGAAGTGGCACATCAGTAAATATTCTAGGACCAAAGGGTTATTAATAATGTTGGCTTGTTTTGAATTCCTAGAGGGGACATGGAACTGATTTTCTTTATTTGAATCTGCAGCCTGAAGGTGGAAAGATGCAGTCTGCTGCAGTATAGGTGTTATTAAATGCTTAGCTTGCCTCAGACCACTGTGTGAGTGTTGTTTAAAGCTAACTGTATGCTACATCTCACTGGGAAAAGAAGTTATAGAATTCCTTAAGGAGTCTCTAAAAGCAATGTGTTGTGTATAGTCTGTTGTGTATATGTATTGGTAATTGTATTGAACAGTAGCAATATTTGCTACTGCATCCTTTTCTTTTTGTCAAAAGAAGCTGGGGGGTTATACTTCTAAAAAATGTTTTTCTTCTCTACCAGTATCTGCTCAATCTGAAAAATCTTTGCCTTAGTAATTCAGAATGATATTATTCCTTTCATTTGGATTCAAATTTAGCAAATATTTATTGGGGCCTTACCCTGTGCCCCGTTATAAAGATGAATGTGACAGTCCACTCCCACAGGAGCTAATAATATATGGGTGACAGGTACTCCTCAAGAACAAAACCAAACAAAATCAAAACCAAAAACCGCTAAGCGTAATATGAGTTACTGAAGTTGCCTTAAATAAGGAGACTTCACTTCAGCTGGGATGGATTTTACCCAGGGAGAGAAGGGAAAGGAGATTCCCAGTCGAGGAATAGGATGTGTCAAGGAATAGAGGTATGACAGTTCATACAGCTATTAGGAAACTGTGAGGTCCAGTGTGTGGTAAATTATAACACAGCTTGTTTATCACTTTTGGTGAACTCCAAGGGCTTGGTCATCTTCTTAAACTGCTCTTTCTACTCTATCTCTATGACTCCTGTGGTGTACTGCTTATACCACCCCCTGATAATCTATTTAAAAGATACAGAATCATTAGCACTGAAAACCCAATGTTTTTACTGTAATGCGTCATTTGAGCTTATCAACATTCCAACATTCATTAAAGATCTTGGAGTTGGAAGTGCTGTTTATTATTATCTAGTCAAAGAGGTTCACTTGAGGATTGATTATAAGGTTGAGTTAGAGATTAAACCAGATCTTTACTTGGAAGCACTGACTGAAAAGTGGATCTACTGGTCCTCACGGGTGGCTTCAGAGGCCATCTGCATACTTCTGAAAGACTGGCTTTCGGATCACAAATATAACTATATTATACTTTTCAGAGTGTAAGTTTTCAACAAATGTTTGTGGAAAGAATGAAGGGATGTATGAAATGCCACATCTTCACTGGATCAGGTGAAGTCATAGATCTCTGCTTAGACTGTTTACCTTTGACACTGGAGATAAATGTCATGATCATTAGGGTCCCTATTCCAGAATAATATAATAACCTCCCTGGCAGAATGCAAAATCCAACACTAAACCCTGGTCTGGGGTGTGGGATAGAGAGAGTTAACTGGTAGGAGAAGAAAGTTTTTAAAAGAGTTGTTAAGAAGTAGTTTGTGGTGCAGTCCAATAATTGTTGATTATAAAAGTCACCAGCTTTTGGTTCCTGCCTGTGGTTTTAATTAGTTTTAATGAATGTAAATCATTTGGTCCTCTACTGACCTGCTCAAGTTCATTACTCACTAGGTTGTCTGCAGCTGGTTGTTTCAGGATTAACTGTCATGCTTAGGAAGACAAGCTCTTGTCACTCACACAGTCTCAAGCTAGGGCGATTCTCTTTCCCAGGAATGAAATTCAGTCCATACCGAGCATTTGGCTTCAGTGCTCAGCCTGTGTGTTAATAACCCCTTGGGTGGTGTGAGAGGAAGGCTCACAGATGCCAGGTGGGTGTAGACTCTGGATTTCATATATGCATTGAGCCCCAGAAATGCCTTTTCCATTACCTGCCTTATTAGTGTAAAATGCTGATATATACTTAATAATATGATCTTATTAAAACGACTGGTAGGGAGAGGAGTACATTTAGTGCTTAAACTCAGTTTAACATATCCTGGGACCATTTTACAGGTGAAAGTCGGTCCCTTTGGCTGCATGCTTCTTCAACCTGGCTGTACTTTTTTTTTAAATTTTTAAATGTTTTTGTTCATTTTTGAGAGAAAGAGGGGGGGAGGGGCAGAGAGAGAGAGAGAGAGAGAGAGGGAGACAGAGCGTGAGCAGGGGAGGGGCAGAAAGAGAGGGAGACGCAGAATCTGAAGCAGACTCCAGGCTCTGAGCTGTCAGCACAGAGCCTGACGTGGAGTTCGAACTCAGGGACCACGAGATCATGACCTGAGCCGAAGTCAGATGCTTAACCGACTGAGCCAGCCAGGCACCCCAATCTGGCTGTACTTTTGAATTAGCTTTAAAAAACTCCACATAGAGGCCTCAACCCAAATCAATTAAATAAGAACTTCTAATCAATTAGATAAGAAAGTTACTGATTCTCTTTTTGATTTGAAATAATTTAAATATTCCAGAAGAGTTACAAAAACTCAGTTATACTTTTTTATCTACATTCAACAGTTTTTAACATATTACAACATTTGGTTTATCTCTCTCTATATTGATAGTTTTTATGAACTATTTGAAAATCATGTATTTTTTTGTTTTTGACAATTTTTATTTTTTATTTTTTTTTAGCATTTATATTTCCCCAGCTTTTATTGATATATTCTAGACATGTAATATATATAAGTTTAACGTGTACAACTTGATGATTTGATACACACGATACACATATATTTTGTGACATGATACTACAATAAGGTTTGTTAACACCCCCATCCATTAACATAATTACCATGTTTTCTTTTTTGTGGTAATCACATTTAAGATCTATTCTCTTAACAACTTTCAAATATACAGTACAGTAATATTAATTATAATCACTATCTTGTACATTAGATTCTATAACTTCTTAATCTTATAGCTGGAAATTTGTACCCTTTTTACCTGGATCTATCCCACCACCTTGCCCTTGGCAAACACTATTCTACTCTGTATTTTTTTTTTATGAATTCAGCTTTTTTAGATTCCACCTTAAGTGACATACAGTATTTGCCTTTCTCTCTCTGACTTGTTTCACACAGCATAAAGCCCTCTAGGTCCATCCATCTTTGTATGGCTGAATAATATTGCATTGTGTGTATACACTACATTTTCTTTATCCATTCATCTGTCAGTGGACACTTAGGTTATATCCATGTCCTTCCTATTGTGAATCATGCTGCAGTGAATATGGGGGTGCATTTACCTCTTCGAGATAGTGATTTCATGTCTTTTAGATATGTCCCCAGGAGTGGGATTGCTGGGTCATATGGTAGTTCTATTTTTCATTTTCGAGGAGCCTCCATACTGTCTTTTTAGACTGTACCAATTTACATTCTCACCAACAATGCACAGGGATTCCCTTTCCCTCATATCCTCATCAACACTTGCCATATCTTGTCTTTTTGATAATAGCCATTCTCGTAGGGCTGAGGTCATCTCATTGTGGTTTTGATTTGCATTCCCTTGATGATGAGTGATGTTGGACATCTTCCTATTTTCTGTTGATCATGTGTATGCCTTCTTTGGAAAATATGTCCATTCAGATCTCTTGTTCATTGTAAATCAGATTATTTTATTTATTTATTTTTTACTATTGAATTAAATGGATTTTAAAACATATTTTGGATATCAACCCCTTATCAGATACATGGTTTGCAGATATTTTCTTCCATGCCACAGGTTACTTTGAAAATATGTTGTATACAACATGTCTCTTTACCCAATAACTTTTCAGTGTGCATTTCCTTCAAGCAAGGATATTCTCTTATACAGTCAAATTACAGCAATTGAATTAAGGAAACTTAACATTTATATAATACTTTTATCTAATTTGTAAACTGTATTTTGATTTTGTCAATTTCCCCAGTAGTGTCTTCAATAATTAAAATTTTATGTATCAACTTGGCTAGATCACGGGTGTACAGAGATTTGGTCAGACATTATTCTGGGTGGTTCTGTGAGTGTGTTTTTGGATGAGATTAATATTTTATTTATTTATTTATTTGTTTGTTTATTTGTTAATTCATTCATTTGATGAGATTAACATTTAAATCAGTAGACTGCATAAAGCAGATTGCTATCCCTAATGTGGTGGGCCTCATCCAATCAGATGAAGGCCTGAACTAAACAAAGAAGCTCACCCTCACAGTCCCAGAGTAAGAAGGAATTCTTCCTGTCTGATGATCTGAGATGTCAGCTTTTTCATGCCTTTGGGCTTGGACTGAGACACCGACTCCTCCTGGTTGTCAACAGGAAGGTTTTTAGACTGGAACTATGCCATGGGCTCTCTTGGGTGTCTGACTTGCCAACTCACTGTGCAGAATTTTGGGATTTGCCAGCCTCCATAATTGCCTGAGCCAGTTTGTTTTAATAAATCTCTTTCAACACACACACACACACACACACACACACACACATTTTATTGATTCTGTTTCTCTGGAGAACGCAAACACGATGTCCTTTATAGAACTTTTTCCCTAGTTCAAGATCATGTGTTGCATTTAGTCATCATATGTCTTCATATGACAGTCTTCTTTAAACTAGAAGAACTCAACTTTTCTTGTTTTTCATACCACTGATGTTTTTTAAGAACATAGGACAATTATTTTACAGAATGGCCTTCTACTTGGATGTCTTTGATGTTTGCTTTGATATATTTTTGGCGAAATACTACATACAAATTATTTTTCCTTCTCACATTTAAAAGCATACCTCATTAGGTGATGTTACTTTGATCACTTACTTAAGCTGTTGCCAGTCCCCCCACTCTACTGTTATTGTTATTTTCTTTTGAAACTAATATGTACTTTGTGGGAAAATACTTTGAGCCCACATAAATAACCTGTTCCTTTCAAATTTTTGGCCAGGAGATTTAGCACCTCTTGATGTTTCTTGCCTGGATCAGTTTTTACTATGATGCTTGTAAAATGGTGATTTTTCAACTCTGTTCTTGGTTCTTTATAAGTTGGCATCTTACTGTAATAAACAGCTTTCCTTTCTATCATTTACTTGTTTATTCATTTATTATAGGCAAAGACCCAGAGGTTCCTATTGAATTCAGTTATAATGTATTGCCCTCTGTATGTTTTATTTATTTTGAAATAATTTTTTTAAAGAGCAGTTTCAGGTCAACAGAAAATTTGAGAGAAAGGTACTGAGATACCTCAAATATCCCCTCCCCCCAGAAAGCATCCTCATTATCAATGTCACTCACTAGAGTGGTACACTTACTATAATTGATGAACTTACACTGACATACCATAATCACCCAGAGTCCATAGTATACATTAGGGGTTTCCTCTCGGTGTTGTACATTCTACGGGTTTGGACAAACGTATGATGGCATGTGTCTATTAAGGTATTATGCAGAATATTTGTGCTTCCCTAAAAATTCTCTCCACCTATTTATTCTTCCCTGCCCTCTTCAACCTCTGACAACGACAGATCTTTTTGTTGTCTCCATAGTTTATATTTTTCCAGAATGTTGTAGAGTTGGAATCATATACTGTGTAGCCTTTTTGTATTGTTTTCTTTTACTTAGTAGTATGCACTTAAGATTCTTCCATGTCTTTTCATGGCTGAAGTGCTCATTTTTTTTTAAAGCACTGAATGATATTCCATTTTCTGGATGTATCACAGTTTACCCATTCACCTAATGAAAGACATCTTGGTTCTTTCCAAGTTTTGGCAGCTATGAATAAAGCTGCTCTGAACACATGGGTGCATTGGTATATTTATTTTGATGATAAAGTCATTCTAGATTTGAGCTATGAGAGTCTCTTCAGGCTGGTTTCTGTGTCTTCTAGTTATTCCCTCATGGTTTTTTGGGCACTTTACTTTTTTTCTGGCACAAGATGCTCTACACGCATGTTGAATTCCAGTTGTGAGATTCAGCTGTTTCTCCAAGGATCCCTGGTTCCTTTTAGTGAGAAAAGGTATTTGGAAACCAGGATATGGGTGATATTATATCCTTTCAACAAAGTCAAACATTAGAATGAGCATGGTCATGTGTGGTTATGGGAACAGATATTCTTTTTGTTGTTTTTGTTTTCTTTCAGAATATTTTATTTTATTCTAAGAACTAGACTTTTTGCTTTGGAGTATAGTTTGCTTACCAGTTGCTGAAACCATGAAGGAAGAATACACTTAATTAAGAAGATAATTAAATATTACAGTTGATTTTTAGTTAAAGAAAAAGCATCATTAGAATCAAAAAAAGGAAGCTGCATTTCATAATCTGATTTTCTTACCAGTAAGGAGTGTTAGTTTTGTCACAAGAAACTGTCATAGCCCCTTGCTTCTGCAAAACGAATAACACCAGTTAGGTCTAAATCAGTTGCGCAATGACCAAATCTTGGCAGTGACAAAATAGACTTGACATACAACTATATTGCAGATAAATATTTGAGAAATGGAATATTGATGCAGTTGATGAATTTAAGAAATAGCAGTCGCTTCAGAATGGAAGACATGAAAAATGGGCAGATCGCCTCTGTGCTATGGGTGAATCCTGAGGAAGTAGCAAAATATTGCACCCCAGAGGGGATAGAAATGAGAGAATTAGCCAGCCAAGAGTGAAATGTAGAAATGAAATCTCTGTGCAGAAAAATAAAGAAATATTCTATTAAAATTTATTGTAACAAGTTGCTTAACTAAGTACAAAACCATGTTGTTGCGAGAACATGCATGGAAGTAGCCTTCAAAGAGTCTAGGAATGAAATTATTGTCAATATTTAACAGATGATTTTGAGATAAAGAAAACATATTAACATATATATGAAATATGAATATATATATTAACATATAAATTAATGAAACTTTGCTAAGCCCTATGAGCCCTGTTAGCAGGTATGGGGTAAGGGTGGGTATTGTGGGCAGAGGGTTGGTTAATGCAAAGGCTCGGGCACTGCACCGTGGGGAGGATCAAACAAGAAGTAACATTTCCTGCAAAAAGGGTAAAAATACTTTGGTACTGTCAAAATATGAAGAATGCTAATGCTGATCATAGCAGAAAGAACAAAGACGGAACATACTGAGGTTAGTTGGAGAAAACAAAGTCACTGATTCATTCAGCCTTTTCTTTTGGCAAGTAGAGGAGGAAGCCAGTGTTTTGCAGAACATGTTAGAGAAAGGCAGAGTATAAATCAGTGGGTAAAGCCTGGTGCTTAGTGATTTTACTGTAAGCAGTGCATAAGCAAACAATGAAACACTTTGTGTCATTTGCTAGAGAACTTAGAATTGTACTTGCACACATCACACAAAAATGATCACTGGAACTCAAAGTAGAGAACTATAGATCCAGACAGAGAATACAGGCTTCTCTGATTGCCATGATTGAGGAGCTACTTCAATTCCTTAGTGAATGCAAGTTGGAAATGGCTTAGAACTTCCTATGTCCTAGTGGCATTTATGCGTAAGGAAATGTGTTTCACTGTGGTTACACAAGGAGGCTGAAGCTCTCCACAGTTCAGTAGATGGGTTTACCTATGATCGTTACCAATGGGAAGCTGTTTGGAGACAGGTCAACTCTCACCTGGTACTGACTTTGTTCAGGTGCCGAACTCCAGGATTTTGCTAACACTATTAAGTCAAAGATGTGCATTTTACAAGAAAAGAATGATCAGGACTTGAGATGAGTTCACATTACATGTCCAGTGCTGATAAGAACACAGATGCCTGTGGAGTAGTTTGTGCTGAGGCTTTTATGGTCATGTGGGAACACCCACATTTTTTCCTGATAAGGATTGAATTTTAATCTCCTAAAATTTATATGTTGAAGTCCTAACCCCCCATTTTGATTTGGGGAGGTGATTAGGGTTAGGTGAAGTCATGAGTGTGAGGCCCTGATGGTGGGATTAGTGCCTTTAGAAGAAGAAAGAGAAGAAGAAGGAGAAGGAGAAAGAGGAGGAGGAGGAGGAGAAGAAGAAGGAAGAAGAAGGAAGAAGAAGGAAGAAGAAGGAAGAAGAAGAAGAAGAAGAAGAAGAAGAAGAAGAAGAAGAAGAAGAAGAGTGTGCACTTTCTTTCTTGCCATTTGAGGACACAGAGGAAACGTGGCCTTCCACACACCAGGAAGAGAGCTCTAAGCAGGGACTGAATTGGCTAGCATCTTGATCTTGGACTTCCTAGCCTCCAGACCTGTGAGAAATAAATATCTTTTTTAAGTCACCTAGGCTATGGTATTTTATTACAGCAACACAAGCAGACAGATAAACTCCTGTAATCGTGTATGGGAAGCATTCATATTCAGAAACTGCTTTATTAATTTATTATAAGGTATCTTCACAGAGGAACTAGAGATACTTGAGGTCCTTATTCTCGATGAATTCTTCCTCTCCAAGAATTGCATGGAAAACCAGTTCTTAATCAGAAAGTGCTTGGGTGACTGTGGAATCAGAACAAGGAGCAGTAGATGAATTGTTAAATAGATGGCTTGATGGTGGTGTTGAAAACCCAAAGAGTACTTTTTTCTTATCGGCAGTTTTCAGCTCAGTTGGCCATCTCCTTTGTTTCCTTCTTTTGTTTCTTTCTCTTTCTCTTTTTCTTTCTTCCTTTTTTTTTTTTTTTTTGAGAGAGGGAGAGAGAGAGAGCATGTGAACAGGTGAGAGAGAGGCAGAGGGGGAGGGGGATGAAAGAGAGAGAGAGAGAGAGAGAAAGAGAGAATCTCAATCAGGCTTCATGTTCAGTGTGGAGCCTGATGTGGGGATTGATCCCATGACTCTGGGATCGTGACTTGAACTGAAATCAAGAGTCAGGTGCTCAACCAACTGAACCACCCAGGAGTTCCCCTCCTTTATTTCTTGAACCACTCCTCGCTTTGCTCTGCAAACACCACACTCCCTGTTTTCCTCACATCTCTGACTTCTCCTTCTCAGTCACAGTGGCTGTCTTCCACTGGCCTCAACATACTGTTCTAAGCAAACATATGTTTTCACCTGAACAGGTCTTGAATTTTCTTGCCTTTGTACTTTTATTTTGCTTCTCTCTTTCTTTCTCAAATGTTCACCTCCTTCTTTTCCATTCAAACAAATCAGCTATCTCTGAAGAATCAGCTCAAGTTATTCCTCCATTATAGAATCTCTATAAGGAGTTGACTTGTATTTAAATCACTTATACTTAACTTTTCAGACTGGGGAATAGTTAGGGGAAATCAGTGAACTGAATGTACGACAAATACATGCACCAATGTGGATGAAACTTGGAAATAAATTTGGATGGAAAAGGAAAGAAAAAATACATGCCACATTCTATTTTCTAAAGCTCAGAAGCATGTATATTTACATGTATATGTGTACACACACACACGCGCACACACACACACACACAATGTAAAAGATAGGAATTACAAAGCAAAATTTGGCATAGTGATTTCTTTTATGGGGGTGGAAATGGGGGGTCCCCAGACAAGGGAATGGAATCTAGACAGAACATGCACATGGATGCAGTGGTCAAGGTTATATTGTAGTTAGTAGGGATGATTATGCTTATAGCTTACAATACTGCATATATTCTTTGGTAAGTATCAAATATCAGCAAGTAAAACATGAGAAAAAGTTTTATTTCTTTCATGTCAGTTATAATACTAAAAATTTAACAAGTGTTTTATTAAAAATTTCTGCATAACTTAAGGGGGCAGCACTTGAATAAACTAGTTTAGAGGCCCAGACAAGGGCTGCCAAGGTTCATGACCCTTTAACAACAGCATTGGTTAGGGCTTAGGACACAGGATCTTACCAGCTATGTTACTATAAGTAAGTTTCTCACTTTTCCTCATCTATAAAATGGGGGTAATAATAGTTCCTACTGTATGGGGTGGTTGTGAGGGTAAAATACGTTAATGTATATAAATTGCCTAGAGAATATCTGGCATGTAGTAAAAGAAGTTAAATAATAGCTATTTTTATTTGTTGGGGGAAGTTATTAGGGGTATGGTCCTCAGCTTTGAACTAGGAACAAAATTAGCATATTGTGATAACAGACCTAAATTAACCAAACTTATGTGAGAAGATGTATAAACTCTGGCTAAATTAGAGTTTAGAAAAACCCTAAGGGTGGTAACATTTTCCAATGACAGGATGCTTGTATCTGTTATTCAGAGCAGCTACTTTCCTGGTATTGAGAGACTTAGAAAATTTAATTCAATTTTATTATCAAAAGAATGCTTGAGGTCATGGAGTCAGGGGGGAAAAAAGGAAGTATTTATTCTAGACCACTGTGAAGCTTGATGAATCAGTGTCCACTGTCCAGACAACTGTTTGTGCCCCTTGTGGTTACATTCAGAGTGTCTTCACCTGGAAAGTGCTGGGAATCTGTTACCTTAGGCTCTTACAGTTTTTTCAGGTTTCACTTTTTCTTACATATACTTACGTTAACTATCTACCTTTTTCCTGAAAGATAAGAATGCAGTTGATTAACTCCAATTTAGTGAAATGTAATTGCAGAGTTCTTTTTCCCTGAGAAGATAACTATTTCTCTGTGTTTGAATTCAGTGTTTCTGGTGTCTGTACTTGTGCATTCATGGACATTATTTTTAGAATTCTTTGAACCCTAGGAAAAAGTGAGGCTAACACGTTTTGTAGAAGGGACACATGTGTGGAAGCCGTGGGCTTGAGCACATATTCTGTGAAGGGCATGGTTAGCCCTTAGCACCAGAACTCTGTTTCCCATCCAGCCTTTTCCAGAAGTTCTGAAAGCTGATGTGAAGAAAGCAGAAGCAGTTAGGGAGAAACAAGAGAAGACAGGTGATAGATGGCTTCAGAGACTAGAACCAGGGCTGTGAGTGAGCTACCAATCCCTTAAGAGACATTCAGAGAGAACAATAGTTAGATAGATAGATAGATAAATAAATAAATAAATAAATAATACTCCCTCTTCCTGAACTCTTTTGTTTGGTTTTTGGATAATATTTTCTGAATAGTTGCATTTACTATCAATTCCCTTTTTTCCTCTGGGAAAAAGGTGGAGTATGTATCCCTTGTCCCCAAATCATTCCTGATTCTACTTTATGAAAACAACAACGAGTTATTTTTGCATGTGAATTTTACTGGCTGACTCTTGGCAGTAATTTATTAACAGCTTTTCAGGAGCTGCTTCACTATTTCCTCAAGAATAATTTGCAAGGACTGTGGGATGAAATAATAAAGAGACCTTTGGGACAAGGACATGGGGACCACTGTCCAAGGGCCTCCCCCAGAGTGCTCCTGGAGAGTCATCAAGGCCTGAGAACATTTGTCTTTCTGTTGGCTCGTCAGGTAGTTTCCCCTGGGAGAAGGGAGAGTGACAAGCTGTTTATGGTGTGACCTGGCGGGTGCTAAAAGTACTTTCAGAAAATATCTTCCTTACTGGCTCGACCTAAAGCTGTCATTGGAATGACTCTAATGATGGTTTCCAGAAAAACCTCTATTAAAAATAAATGTTGCCTCTGAGGCAATAACACATGAACAAATGCCTGCTTGGTAACAGTGTGCCCCATGCAGGGAGCTGCAAGTTGGAAGGGACTGGGACAGGAACCATGAAGGAAGTCAGCCCATTTTGACAGAAGGTGTAGGAGAAGGAGTGAAGTGGGTGAGGAGTGGAGTGGCTTTGCCATTGCCTCCTCAGCAGAGAGAGGTAGGTCCCAAGGGACAGATAGAGAAACAGCAGTGGGAGAGAAGTGAACAGAAGGCCACCTGCATCACAGCTTTGTCTCGGATGGGTGGGGTTACTCTTTACTCTACAGCCATTGATTTTGCCGATATTAAAATGATCCTGCAAATGAACTAGCCAAGCCCTTGATATTTGAGCAGAGAAGACCATCACTGAACTTCAAAGGGGGGAAAAATCTTTTTTTTATTTTTTTATTTTTTTAGGTTTTCTAAATCTTGGCGTGGCAGCTGTTTTCATCTCCTCGTAGGAAAACATGTTTTCTAGCATGGCTACATTAAACTAACTCCTCTTGGGCGTCATTCCAGTCAATTAGGACGCTTCATTTCAACATGTCCTTTCTCCAGTTCAAAGTTGTTATCACGCAGTCAGGTTTATAGACTTTTCTCATTCATGGCTTGACGTATTCTGAGTATTTCTCATTAGTTTCAGAAGAGATGGGGAAGAATCTCATGACATCATCACAACAATCTCGAGTGGTCTTCTGGTCTGCAATCATTTTAATTAAAATGAAGCCTACTGATTTTAAAATGAACCATAGGTTTTTCTCTTCTTTGGAAGTGATGTCTTTCACTTTCTTAAAATCGATAATTTTATGAGTATGTGCAATATCTAAGTATCTATAAGTTTGTAGGAGCTTTTTGTTCGTTTGTTTTTTAAGCAATGTAAAATCCAGCCATTACCAGGTGAGCTGTTAATATTTTCACTTCCTATAATTCTAGGATTTAGTTCCTGTGGGATTGTTAGTATTATTTTTACAGTGTTCTACTGTGTACAAAAAAGTAATATATTTCCACATGACTTAAGGGACTTGATATTTGACATAAAATTATGATCATGTACAGCTCTGAAGCTGTGTACAAAAAAGATGAAACTGAATCATTTCATTGAATACAGTACATTTTCTCCCCAAATAAATTGATTTTAGATGAATTCCCTTCATCTCCTCCACCCTGCTGGGCCTGGCTGCTTGCTGTGAGACACAGCTAAGTAGGAAGGAGGCTGTTGTTATGTGATGGCAAATTAATTCAACAATTTCAACAAACATTTATCGAATGCATACTATATGCCAAATATAATGCTACGTGTCAGGCATACAAAGAGGAATCAGGTATAGTCCTTGCTTTCAAGAAGTTCACTATTGAGAGGCCAGAGAAATGTTTATAATGAACTACAGTGTATTATGGTAAGTGCTCAATTTGTGATGATGCAAAGGGAATAAATGTAAAGAAATGATCTGTTTTCTTCAGTGACATCTGCTCTGGACTTTGACTCTTAACAAGTGGATATCAACAGAAAGGGTGTTCCATGCAGAGGGCAAAATATAGAAGAGACTTTAGGATACCTGCTGGGTATCCGGCTACAATGGCTTTTTAATCTGGACTAGGAACAGCGATGAGGCTTGAAATCCTCCTGTATATTGGTAAAACCTAGCGTTTACATAATGTTTTTTAAAATCTTTTTTTAAGCTTATTTTAATTTATTTTGAGAGAGTAGTAGAGAGCAAGTGTGGCAGAGAGGAGGAAGACAGAATCCCAAGAAGGCTCTGTGCTGACAGCAGAGGGGCTTCAACTCACAAACCCTGAGATCATGACATGAGCTGAAGTCAAGAGTTGGATGCTTAACTAACTGAGCCACTCAGGCGCCCTGTATGATGTTTTATAATAGAGTGATTTCCCGCCAATTATATTATTTATGCCTCACCAAAACCCTGTAAGATAAAAGAACCACAGAAATTTCTCTGCTTACAAACGTTTAATTATGAACCTTTCCTAATCCAAACAGAGCTACTTTGCAGAATAAAAGCATTTCCGTTCTATTTTCCACCAACAGATGGCAATGGTGGTTGTGCACCACGTAGCTACTTTGGTCCTCTGTAGCTGCTCACAGTTGACTGTTATGTAGTCTTTGTGCTTAGTTTTGAGTTTTTTCATAAGTATTATTAACTGTATTGTGTGCAGGAGGTATAAAGGCAGAGACAATGTGCAAAATGCCTGTAAGATGAGGGTAGCAGATGCCTCTGGTGCCTCTGTCATGTCCCCCCAGTCCAATTTTGATTTCCGCTGCAGTCACAGACTGTGCAGGCACAGACTCCCCTCACATACTAGTGTCACCCTCAAGAGTACAGTGTATTCTGTCCCAGAGCCTTCTCTGGATTGGCAGGAGCTTGTTCAGACTGAACCCAAGTGCAGCCCAAAGAGTAAAGAAGTTAATATCCTAGAGATAACCCTCCCCTGACGGTGGATAGTAGCCCATGGGTAAACGTTCCAGGCTCCTGTCCTTCTACCAGAAGGTATGCTTTATGGGATCATTATGGGATGCATTCCTGGTGGTTTTGGCAGAACGGAGCCCCCAGTTCTCTAGCTACATCCTTTCACTGGCTTTTCTTACTTTCCTATCTTACTCAATTACATGAGAGCACAATTACCTAGAGATTGTCTTCTTAAAAATATAAACTCCCTGAGGGCAGGAATCTTGTTTGTTTGGTGCCTCAGAGAGTTTTGGGCAAAGCATAGGCAAATAAGTCTTTGTGGAATGAACTAATAAATTAATACCTACATAGCAGCAAGGAGGAAAATACTGTATTTGGATGGAGTTCTGTACATATGGCTTTGAAGGAACAAACTAACACTCTATGTTGTAGAAATGCATTGGGGCCTGCAAAATCAAATCTTTCTCTTGTTACTTTGAACGATAAACAGATGAACTTGGAACCTAACTTGTTGGTAAGTTAAGAACTGTATGTGGACTACCTTTTGTACATGAGAGCACTGAGTTTCAGCTAGGCTAACTTTGTGCAACAGGAGAAACTGGCCGTGGGTGCAGTAGGTTGAATAATGCTCACCAAAGATAGCAAGACCTAACACCTGGAGGTTTAAATGTTATATTATTTGAAGAAAGGGTCTTTATATATGTCATTACCCTGAGGATTTTAAGATAAGATGACTCTGGAGTGTCTAGGGAGGGTCCTAAATGCCGTTGCCTGTGTTCTTAGAAGAGAGCAGAAAAGAGAGAGGACACAAGACACACAGCGGAGAAGGTGATGTGAGGTTGGAGCAAGGGAGAGATGTGGCCACAACCAAGGAATGACACAGATGCCAGAAGTGAGAAGAGGCAAGGAACAAATTCTCCCCCTAGAGCTTCTGGAGGGAGTGCCCTCCTGCCAACACATTGATTTTAGATGTCTAGACTCCAGAACTGTGAAAAAATAAGTATCTGTTGTTTTAAGCCATTCAGTTTGTGATAACATGTTTCAGCGGCTTAGGAAATTGATATAGAGGCCTAGTGAACTGACCATCATCTACTCTAAAGAGCCTTAGAAAAGGAAAAAATCCACATGGGTTAGCATACAACCTTGTTGGCATCGTCAGGTCTTTATTTCTTTATGGAAAACTAACCCTTTCCCCCCTCAAATAGCCTTCCTGAAAGACCAGTTAAAAGTGACCATCTCAGGAGTGCCTGGGTAGCTCAGTTGTTTAAGCATCTGACTCTTGATTTTGGCTCAGGTCATGATCTCACAGTTCATGGGATTGAGCCCCGAGTCTGGCTCTGCACTGATATTCAGGAGCATGCTTAGGATTCTCTCTCTGTCTCCTCCGCTCACATATGCATACATGCTTTCTGTCTGTCTCTCTCTCAAAATAAACAAATAAAGATTAAAAAAAAAAGAAGTGACTATTGACCATTTAGGAGGGCATCAGGGGTGATCATCCAGGGACCCAGTCATCCATCGTGGCTTTCCTGAACCACCACTGGTAAAACTTTTAGAACAAAAAGACTTCTTAGTTTATTTAAGCAAATCAAAGGCTGGGAAATTTCCCAAGAAGTGTAATTTGGGGGAGAAACTCCACAGTTAGAGTAACTAGAAATATTACTTTCCGTCTTTCACTCTCCCTTTAGCCTATACATGACCAAAGACTGCATCTCACACACTACACAAAAACACACCCTATACACACACACACCCCTCCCTTCACTACAGCCCACACACGTGTGTGTGCACACAGTTGCAGTGAGAACACTGACAGAATGCCACTACAGAATGCCTACCAACCAAAATTCTATCAGCATGTGAATGGATAAAAAATAATTGTGGCATATCATGTAATACAATACCAGTCGGCCACGAAAAGGAGTAAACTACTGATTCATGCAGCAATATGAATGAATCTCAATACTATTATGTTGAGTAAAAGTAACCTGACATAAAGCATGCATGCTGTGCGACTCCATTTATATGAAATTCTAGACAGGTGAAACTGTTCTATAGCAATAGTGGATTAGTAGGAGCCTAGGGCTGAGGATTGGGGACTGAGTGCCTAGAAGTATAATGTTGGAAATGTTCCATATCTGGATTTTGATATTGATAAGCTGATCACATGGTTGTACACATGTATCAAAACATATAGGACTTGCACACATAATATAGATACATTTTATTTTATGTAACTTATAGGTTAATAAAGTTAATCTAAGAAAGAAAATGAAAAGATCTTTTGTGCCACTTTTGGCATGGCTCGCTAAATTATATTGTAGGGAAGCTCACATATATATACTTGAAAATGTTATTTATTTAATTTTGAGAGAGAGAAAGAGAGAATCCCACTGACAGTGCAGAGCCTGATGCAGGATTCGATCCCATGAACTCTGAGATCATGACCTGAGCCAAAATCAAGAATCGGATTCTCAACCGACTTAGCCACCCACACACCCCTAAAAGCTTACATATTTTTTTATGAAGTACTATTTCCTTACATATTTTAAGTTATTAGGATAATAGCATAAAATGTTAGATAGAATGCAGTAACAATAGGTTTAATAATGCTCCCAAGTTAGAAATATCTGTACATATAAATTTGAAGTTAGAATTGTTGATAAATTTTGAATATAACACCTTTTTTTATTCTCAAAATAAATTTTGTCATAGGCTTAAAAACATCCATGATTCTGGGAACGTAAATAAGTGGCCCACTCATGACATTTTTAAGGCATTTCTAGTCATTTTGCCTGCAGGAGATATACATACACATTCCCAAAATTTTTTTCACATGTCTTAACTTCTAATATTGTTTGTTGTAACTGGGGAAAGAATAGTCGTTCTCAAACTGTCTATCTCTCTGGGTGCCATTGTGTTTTTAATAGCAGGTTAAATCAGTGCAGACCATTCCAAAACAAAAGAGATCCACAAATTAGGTACAGGATGAATCTCCTACTATGTAGAAAATTATCATCTCAGTTGAAGTATCTATGAGATATAAAATGGGACACACCATAAAAAAAAAAAAGAACATGACCAAAATCCAGGCCCTCAGTAGATATTGTTGTTTCAGATAGAACTCCAGGATCAAAATAAAGGTAAAACTGGATGAGTTCAAACCTTTTCTCAACTAAGCCCAATTAAAAAAAAAGGTAACTAGTTACATGTATTATATCCCTGGGGAAGGTGCCTGGGGAACTGAATGGAGTTGCTTGCAAAGTTTTAAAAGAAGTTGAAGACTTAGTTCCTTCTTGGGCCATGGTTTAAAGATTAAATTGAAAATAGAAGGTGCTTGACATTTGATATTTAGCCTTATGGCTGGCATTGGAAATCCAGAGTGTGGGTAAGGATACTGCTAAAGGGCATTTCCAGTGGGCGCTTGAAGTCTGGCCTGGCAACTCAGTGGATGAAAAGGACAGAGACAGCCAACAGCAGCGACAGCTGCCTCACACATTCCACCACCACTTGGTTTCTTCCCAGCATTGTAGATGGAGGCTGGGCTTCTGTCTCCACACATCACTGCTCCCGTCTTCTCCCTTTACTTCCCCAACCCCGCTGCCATGATAAGCTGGCATAATGGTTTCTGAGTGCCATTAGAGCAAGTTGGAGTTTCTTGTTTACATTTGTGACCCCAGTGACAAGGAAAGTATCTGACATGTAACGGTCATGGAAATGCATATATGTTTAACAACTCAGTGGTGAGAACTACAAATGCTTCTGCTTCTGAGTAATCATAAATGAAATGATAATGGCTGCAACGTCACTCACACTGTAGGAAGCAGGCTGCACGTGTAGGTGGGCAGTGGCAGAGGTTAGGGCTGTGTGGAGAAGCTGGGGGGCCTGAGAAGATAGAAGACTAGACTATAAGTAGAGTAGAAGGCAGGCAATAGAGAGGCTGAATCCTAAATTTCCAAAATTTTAAACTTCTACCATAGAGGTACGCTGCCTTGACAGAAGTTGTTTTCTTTTCTAAGTGGACTTTTGCCTGAGAGAATAAATGATAATTAAGTGCATCTGTTCTCTCACCATATTCATACCCCACTTTTAGAAGGGTTTTACTTTATTTTTTAAGGGAGGTATAGAGGATTCACCCAGTGATCAGTTAGAGTATCCTGATATCCACTTCCATGAAGTGTATAAAATATGTTTACTTCATGATTTATCACCAAAATTTAGAAGTAGAAGCCTGCAAATAATCATATTAATTATATTGACAACCTAATGCGAGGAAAGCAGTAATAACTTTAATTTCTATAGATGACCTTCAATTATGTCCATGTATTTAATAATAAGATCATTACTGAATACACAGTATTGGGTAGAAACTTGGTGAGTTACATTCCATCTGTTCTTTTCTAAGTTTATTTATTTATTTGGGGTGGGAGAGGCACAGAGAGAGAGAGAGAAAGGGAGAGAGAGAATCTCAAGCAGGCCCTGCACTGTCAGAACAGAGACCAACATGGAGCTTGAACCCATGAACCGTGAGATCATGACCTGAGTTGAAATCAAGAGTCAGATGCCTAACCGACCAAGCTACCCAGGTGCTCTGCATTTCATCTGTTCTTTAAATCTTTGTCTCAGGGAGCTTCCATGTAGCAGATTCTGGTCAGTGACCATGGCGGAAAGCTCTGGTTCTATAGGCACACATACTGAGTAAGCATATATGCTAATCTGTGTCTTGCTCAATTTAGGTCGATCCTCCATCACAGAGTTTCATATTCATAGATTTGATGTAACATTTTTATTTGTTTATTTTAAAAATATTTTATTTTTTTAAGTAATCACTGTACCCAGTGTGGGGCTCGAATCTACAACCCCGAGATCTAGAGTTGCAAGCTCCACTGACTGAGTCAGCCAGGTGCCCCTGATATACCCATTTTAATGTGTGTACATTCTTTCTTTTAGTACAGAAATGGAGATTAGGTACATTTTCACTAGCATTGTACCCAGTGGATACCAGTACCTTATTTTGAAATTGTGTGATGAGAACCACACATTTATGGAAACACAGCTGTGTTTTAAAATTGAACAGTTAGGTGATGCAAATTGTAGATAGTGTATAGGAAATAACTCACTGTAATTGAATACGTTATATGCATAATTATATGGCACATTGTGCACCTATCAATTGGCAATACAGTACATTATATAGGACACAAATACTGCATTTAGAACAGACAATAATGAAATAGAAGGCTTGTAAAACATGGTATGCTTTCATTAATGTTTAAAATGAAACAGCCTTTCTAATAGGCTATCACTCACTGAAATCAATACAAAAAAAGCTTTTTTCCCCTTTTTATGTAGCTAGTGTGTTTAAGAATATTTTGTATTTGAAATTTTACTTTTTATTAAAAATCTAACTATTATAACCAATAGGATAGATCCAATGGCCAATCACACAACTATTAAACAAACTTAGATAACTGATCAGTGACCTCAAAATGTTTTATTTCCTTACGAAATATCCTTTTGTCCAGTACTCTTACCCTTTCTTCTCAACGTGTTCTATTATAAATTCCCTTTACATAGCGGACATCGACACATTCTTGTTCTGGCAAAATGACACCCTTCTCTTTGAGGTGAACTGTAAGAAATCAAACTTGCCAGTGTCCCCATCTTTAAGTTTCTGATTTTTCTCATTTTCTTCTTTTCTATTTATTAAATGCCTTCAGCAACCTATTCTTTGTATGGAATTTCCCTTTCAGAATGAGGGATTTGCACTTGAAATGCTAGAATACTTTTTTAGAATACATTGAATACAGTACACACACACACACACACACACACACACACACACACATTTTCTTGCTCAAATCCCAATATAGGAATAACTAGAAATTGATTAAAAATGTATGAATGTTAGAAAACCAACAGAATGCAGTAGTAGGAAGATATATTTATTAGAAGGGGGCAAACTAAAAACCACTGGGCTCAAAATAAACTTGGGATCTATTCTTAACTCATCTAAGTACTTTCACCCATTAAAAGTAACCCAGTGGACTGCAGGTAGCACAGAAAAGAGGAGCATTAGGTATTTGATAAACCTGGCTACCTCATCTATGTTTGAGAGTCAGACCTTTCAGAGCCTGGATAAATCAGAATCTTCAAAGAACAGAAGCAATAGTATTTTATAGGTGCTGGGATCAAAAGCTTTCTCCTCCAGGGAGAAATTGCTCTATTATTTTCCATTTCTAGCCTTGGGGCTAGAATTCAGATTGATTCTCCCACAAGCGTAGTCTGGCCAGAGCCTTCTGCAGAAAGGATTTCACTTACCTGATTCCTTTATATAACTTTGGGCCTCCAGTGGTGGCTTCCAATTTTAAGACCCCAGTTGAGCAATTGAAGAAACATCCCTGAGATGTACAATTCTCTCTTAGAGCATTTTTGTTTTCAAACTCCTGTACACATAGATTTATAGGCTATTATGGACAATTTTTAATATGAAAAGTGTGTATGTGTGTGTGGTGTGTGTGTGTGTGTGTGTGTGTATGAAAGACATCAGCAAATAATCTTCTAGTTTGTTGATGAGATATGAAAATATAAGTATTCATCATTTAACTCGACAGGTGAGTATGTTTCCATTTACATACATACATTCCATTTACAATTCAAAATCATGATTGAATTAATTTGCTATAAAATCCATATATTTTTACTCAGTAGAGACAAAGTGAATTTGCAGTCTAATGTATAAATGACAATATATATGTCATTCCTTTGTGTATGTAACTTCAAGTATGTCTTCTTACAGTTACCAAAATATGAACACGGAGATTGTCTCTTCATTAAGATCATGCATTAAAATATTAGACTTCTGTGTAAAATCTTCCAAGGGATTTTTTTCTCCCTCTCTCAGTGATAAGATATCAGACTACCAGGAGAGGAATCTCTTCCTTTTAGAGTCTTCTGAACGTACAGTCCAGGAGATAATGATACAGAGCACAAAGTGTACTTTTTATTCTGGTGTTCAGATGAGGGTCCTGTAATTCACACAATTTGAACTTATTTATAATTGATGAGGAACTTAAAAATGACCAGTACTCATTTCAAGGTTTAAAAGTGGCAACATATTCCATAGCTCAGAAATGAAGAAGTTGACTAGGTAAGATGTTCCCATTGTACCTGCTCTAGATAAGGTCAAAATATTTCTGGTAGGTATGTAGGAAGGTGCTGTTTATTAATTTTTTCCCCAAGTGCCAGGCACTGTGCTATATATATCCTGCAAAGTAGGTACTGTGACCTCCATTTTACACTGAAAGAAATAATCCTGGAGGCCTTAAGTGATTTGTCCAACAATCAATAGCTCATAAGTGACAGAGAGGTAGGTTTCAGTCTTGGTCTGCATGATTCCAAACTTGTGCTTAGTAACTGCTTTACTCCAACAGACCACTGTGGTTACAAAGTTTGTTAGTAGCTTGCTGATGAAAAGTATCCCACCTCTCTGAAAAAGTGACTCCGTTCTGTTAGGATCAAGGCAAGAATAGTGGGCATGAATGATCTGTGTGGTTATTTTCATGGGGTTTATAATAATTTTGGATTAACCATATTATAGTTGCTTTAATTGAGAAACTCCCTTGAGTAATGGTGAAATCAGCCTTTCAAGTAGGTTTCTTAAAAATTTATGAAATTTAAACCTAAAAAGAAGGCCTTGAAGATTGTCTGGCTAGATCCTCTCATTTTACAGTCAATGCTTTAGGAGTTTGTGTTTGGTTATAACATATGTGAGATTGCCTAAAAATCTGCTGCTGTGTCTTTGCCTATGTTGGAGGTGAAAAGGAGATTGTTGGTTCATTAGGAGAAAATATATGAAACTTTGATGCCTCTGAGAAACTCCCATCAAAAGGAAACGAAAATCTATAGTCTTAGAGGAATTAACATGAGTCTGCTTCTCCATTTATACTGAGTCAGTCAAATCATGACTGAATTAATTTTCCGTAAACTTCATATGCATACTTAGTAGGATCAGTATATTTTCAGCCTATATCACACCTTTCTGTATATGAATTTAGTTTCATTGTCTTATCCTAGCTCACTAATTTTGCAACTTCTTGAAGCATAATAATCTTTTTAAAAAAAATCAAAACATTACTAGAATTCTTACATGATAGTAGTGTTTTTAGCATTCATAGCATTCATTAATTGAGAAAATATATAATTTCAAAATGTTATTCCCAATTCAATACACCTTTTAAGTAAATTTGTGTTTCATGAGTGTCAAAAGCATCTCCAGACATTTGACTAACAGTAACACATTTATGTAAGGGAAATATTCAGTATGTAGACAATGTCTGATGTGTACATGCTTTCTTTTAGGTTCTTCATTATTCATTTATTCATCACATTAACTTTTCACTTAACACATATAGACACAGCATGTACTAACTGCTAGACACTGTGTAAAGTGATGGGTATAGAGAAGAGGCCAACCAGATTGGTTCCTCCAAGTATGCAATGTGCAATGGAGGAAGTTTACAAGGCTTGAGAAGAGCATTAGTCCTGGCACTTGACCTAGTTTGGGGTTCAGGAAATGCTTCCTGCGTTGGTGAGACTTGGAAGATTATAAATTTAATTGAAGTTGTAGGAGAATAGGCACAGTGCTAAGGCAGCCATTGGCTACATACCTAGCACCACTCCAGAGCCATTTTCTTT
>CM053559.1:27028767-27177335 GCA_028646485.1 Cryptoprocta ferox | reverse complement strand
CAGGTCTTTCATCCATTTTGAGTTTATTTTTGTGTATGGTGTAAGAGAGTGGTCTAGCCATTTTCTATGGAGTCATAAAAGCATATATTGTGATCTCATTAGTCTCCATTGAATAGAGTGGAATAGTTGAAACCAGGTTAAATAGTTTAGCAAGGCCCTGGTGAAGGCATGGGGTTATCAGTGTATAGGATTTACACTTCAGAAATTCTTACAATGGGATGCTCAATATAGATGCACTCAGTCTGTGAGCCTAAGACTCATTGCATGTGCTTCTTCCGAAGGAAAAACGTCTTCTTGATGAGTCCCTCCCACAAGTAAAAACTAGCCTTTCCTCCAAACACCTAATAGAACTCTCATGTACTCATTTATTTAAAAAATAGTTAATAAGTGCCTTCTATATGCTAAGTACTCTTCTAGGCACTGGGGATATATAAAAACCCTGGTACTCAAAGTTTATCTTCTACTGGGTAGGAAGAAAGAGATAAATATGAGATATATAGAGTGGTGATAAGTGTTATGAAGACAAAGCCTATTTAAGCAGGAGAAAAAGATTGAGGGGGTTGTGGGAGGGGTTACTGTAGGGTATAAAGTGTGCCAGTTAGGTGTCTCTGACCAAATGACATTTCACTTGAGGCCTAGAGTGAGAAAATCAGTCCCATTGCTACATGGAGATGGGGGGAGTCCATGTTTTCCACACCCCATTTAGTCAGAATAATATGACCCCTTCTGTTTCTATTCTAAGACCTATTCTCCACGGTCACATTTTCTGCCCATGATTTGCTCCTTCCTGAATGACCAAAAGTATTAATATTTATTGCATTCAAGAGAAATCTGAAGGGAGGAACTAGTTTGTGAAGGTCTTTTGGCCTTATCTAGCTTCTTACACAACTCTCAGCTTGATACACTAGTTTCAAGTGTTTGCTGACACCTATAATAAATTCTTCTAACTTTTGCTGCTTTAAGGACAATATTTTGACCTCACAGTGTGGTTTTATTTTATTTTTTCAATGTTATGGTCCCCTAATAAAAACATGGAACAAATAGAACAGACAAGTTAGTCATTAGGGTCTGCTCAAAAATGAAATTTCTCTCACTGTGGGTATATCATGGGGTTGTTTTTCTCTACCAGCTTGAACTTAGCTTTGGTCATGTGACTTCTTTTGGATAATAAAACGTGAGCAGAATGATTGATGTTTGTCACTGCCATGAAGCTTTAACAGCCATTTATAATTCACCACGTTTTTTCCTTGCCTCTGAGATCATGGAAAACATGTGTTAAGAAAGAGGCTTCTACTAGCTGGGTTCCTGAGTGATAATATTAAATATAGTTCCTTGGCTTACATATGAGAGAGTGGGCAAGAAATTAACTTTGCTGTTGAAAGCCATTGAGATTTTGATGGATATGTTGACATACTTTGACTTAGCTTATCCTGGCTGATTCAGCAGGAGATGGAATGTTCTGGTCCCACGCACAAGGCTGGAGTGGTCAGTTAGGCATTTACCTGTAAATGATTTCAGCTGAGCTAGGAACAATATTTTTTCCATGAAGAGAGAAGAAAGCATACCTAGGAAAGAACTGGAGGCCAAGGCCAAGAGTACCCAGATCTTACAACAAGCTAATGAGATTGAAATGCTATCAATGATTTTTACTGTAAAGATGGGGAAACAAAATGGGGTGCCTATTAGGATGCTAGTAAGGTCACTTAAGAAACACTAGGAATGTGGCAGAATGTTTCCTTTACATGATTCCTGGTATATCCTGCTAGGTTTAGGGCAACAACCTAAACCACTACGGAGGGATGGACAAGTACCTTCCTTTCTAATGCCACCCATACCCCAACATGGATACTCTGTTGAATACTTTACATTTGCTCTTCCAGAAGCATTCTGTATCCTTCTCTATGCTACTCTCTGCACAGGGAATCTGACCTGTATGAGTTGTGTTGATCTCTGTCTTCTGATTAAGTCTGGGCAATGGGAGGCCCCATCAGATGATCAGTAATGAAAGGAGAAGCAGCATCTGTACTTGGTCAGCTGGTTCCATGGCCAAGTTGTTGTGGGTTGATTGTGACCTTCTACCCAAAGCCAGAGCTCTTGACATTGGTCCCTTCCAGATAGCCATTTTCTCAGGGTGCTGGTAACTGCTTCCGCTTGTCATCTCTCTGGCTTAAGTGTCCTAGTAACACTGTGCTGTCACTGGCCTGGGACACTGCACCATTTCTCATTCTCCTAAGCCTTGCCCACACCTTTGTAAATGATTGCTTTAATGAACTGCCCTTAATTACTCCATATGCTTGCGCTGTTTGTTACCTAGGAAGGGTCTGATTAGTAGAGGCACCTATTTTTGTATTCTCTTCTACTTCTTTCTTTTTCTCTATCCTCTCTAGATTCAGTCGTTAGGGTAGTCCTTGTCTTCATGCTCAAAAGATTCATGATTATCATGAGTCAAAGTCATCATTTACTCTGTGGATTTTCATGGTCTTTATGCACATGGGATTCCCTGTGTTCTGTCTGGATATCAAAATTTTTGAGGTGGGAATGTCAATTATGCCCTTACTGGGATCCTTGCTATTTTTTCATTTCCATTTGAATTTTAAATGCCTAAATAAAAAGTAGTCATTGTAGAAAAATTTTCTAATTTTTCTACAGATGATGATAGCTAGTCATTGCCAACATCTGTGGGTAGTGCTTGCTATATATTGGGTACTATTTTAAGTGTTGTACATATATTAACTAAAAAAATCTGAAACACTGTGTACAGAGGCACAAGGAGTTTTGTTTTACATATTTTGATTTTACTTACGCAATATTGCAGTTATTTTTTTAACAAAAATGAGATCCTATTATGTATATGATTTTGTAATCTTTTTTTACCTAAAATTTGTGTGAATATTTCTCCAGGCCAATATGATCGACAATATCACTGTAATAGGAGTAAAATACTGAATTTTCTATTGTATTTATATATTCTGCTCTTGTTGGATGTGTTGTTTCTAGCTCTTTACCATTATGAACAAAGTAGTGATAACTGTTCTTGTATATAAATCTTTGTCACATTTCTTATTATTTCTTCAGGATAAATTGCAATGCCTGGAATTATTGAGTGAAAGTATATGAACATTCTAAGACTCGTAAATACTGCTAAAGAACTCTACTGAGAGTCATATCAATTTCTACTTGTATCAGTAGTGTAATAGTGTTTCTATATACCCTATGCAAAGTAGTATTACTGATGTTTCTCTTTCTCAATATAGTAATATGAAAAGTATCTCATAGCATTTATGTCATTTCTTATTTGATGTCTCAATTTCCTTTACCTGTTTTTCTACTAGGATGTTTGTCTTCTTATTGAATTTTAATGTATTTTTAATCAAAGTTACATATGCACATAGTTTAAGGAGTTACTGAGTGAATAGTTTGTTAAAGATAGTAAGTATTCCCTGTTGCTCCTCCCCTTCCATTTCTTCTTCCTCAGAGGCAACCACTTTTAATTCTTAGAGCTGATTTTTTCTGGCATTTATTTCTGCATGTCTAAAGCACACTAGTCAATTGATTTTCCACTATGGAATATGAAGATACAGGTCTTTTCCCCATTTTTTCCCCAGTACACATATGCTCGTCTCTCCATTCTCATACTATATTTACACATCATTTTTGTTAAATCAATATTCCTTGTTTCTATTATTATGATTAAGCATTTTAAGAGATCAATTTTAAGATAAATTATGATTAATTTCCTTTCTTGCACATTTTTTTTGTGTCTCCTGGTTGAAAGTTTGTTTTCCAAACTTAACCTTTTTTCCTGATATGCTTAGTTTTCTATGTCTTTATCAATAACTCATCTTCAAATTATTTTACAGGTTTCTAATCTCATTCATATGAGGTATTCTATCAAATTCATCTTCCTTTCCTTCCCTGAGAGTTATAACTTCCTCCAGTATGGACTGGTAGGTGGCCTTTTGCCAGGAGGGAGCATAGATGGTGTTCTAGGACCTCCTTTTATTCTTACCTATGTGATTTCTTTTTTTTTTTTTTTTGGTGTTGCACTTCCTGTTGCCTGTACCTTAAACATTCCTCTTTTTACATTTACTCCCACTTTTCTGATGAAGTGCATCGTTTGTGCCTTCCAGGGTGCATAATGTTAAAATTTTAGGTTTTACAAGACTGAGAATATCTTTATTTCTACCTATGCACTCAACTGGATTTTTGGCTAGATAGAGAATTCTAGGTTGGAAATAACTTTAACTCCAGAATTTTGGAGCACTGCTTTCCAGTTTCTCCACTGAAACTTTGCTCCCTCCTGATCATTTAACTGTGATCTGTTTTTTGTTTGTTTGTTTGTTTTTTGTTTTGTTTTGGTTTTCTGTCTGGACACTTGGAGGATTTCTTCTTTGTTTCCAGTGGTAAAATTTTGCAATGAAATGCATTGGTGGAAATCTGTTTTCATGTAGTGCTGAGAACTTGATGGGTCTTTTTAATTTGGACACATAGTCTTCAGTTCTGAGCACTTTTTGAACAATTTCTTTAATACTTTTTTTCCTTTCTCTGTTCTTTCTTTTTGGTTCTTCCGTGATTTGATTCTTGTACTCTCTGGACTTTATCATTTTAGTATTTGATTTTTCTGTTTCCCATTTTACGTTCCTATGTCTTTTTCTTTTTTACAAAAATCTCTTCTGGTTCATTTTTTCAAATTTACCTTCCTGATTCTTCTAATGAGTTTTTTTTTAAAAAAATTGTTATTATGTTTGAAATTTAAATGGCTCTCTCTCTCTCTCTCTCTCTCTCTCTCTCTCTTTGTTCCCTGAGTTTCTTTTATACTGATGGCAACCTATTCTCATTTATGGTCCTGATTGATTATCTGTGAATCATATTGTTACTGGTTATTGCCAGTGAGACTTGGCAGTTTGGATCCCCCAGAAACTTAGTAGGCTTCTGATCTGTGAATCATATTGTTACTGGTTATTGCCAGTGAGACTTGGCAGTTTGGATCCCCCAGAAACTTAGTAGGCTTCTGATCTAACTGTTTCCAGAAGATTTAAGTGTGAGGAGCTACAGTAAATTTCTTTAAATCTAGAGCTTGAGAATTTTTGGCTTTTGACTTCTGTGTTTGGACCCCCTAATTAACTTAATGACTGCTGCTTTATAACAATTTGAAATATTCTTTTGGGTGGAATGACTACCTTTACTGTAGTCTTATTCTCCCACCCCCACATTCCCCCTCCCCTTTTTTTCCTGCCAGAGAACTTTTAATGGGATGTGCTTAGCAAGCCCAGGGTCACCAACCTCATTTTCTGTCAAGGCTGCACTTCACAACTTGTAAGAGTTTCATTACGGGGTACAGAAGCAATTGGCTTTTTCACCCTGCAAGAATCCTAACTGGGGGCTCTCAGTCAATCTAGATTGCTTGCTGAAGGAAGAATGTATCTCAGTAATGCTGTATTACTTTCTACTTCTACAAGAATAACTTGCTATAGTCTCAGTTTGTCCTTTTGTTGTTGTTGTTGTTGTTGTTGTTGTTGTGGGACTTGGCTGAAATTGCAAGAACTAACCATCATGTTTCCACATTCTGAAAAGTCCCTACCATTTTTAAACTACATCCTGTGTTGAAATCTGGGTCTGTGTTCCAAAATTGGTCAAGTTACAGTGTGGCCCAATGTTCTGCCACCACACAACAAAGTCCTCTACATTGCAGCCTGGAGTATCTGGGTCTTTACTATCTGATAATATCTACTCTCAGGCAATTCTATATTTTAGGTTCTGTTACTTGCACTACCCTGCTTTTGGACACCAAATTCTGTCCAAATCATTTATTAATTCATTCAGCCGTTAAGTAACAGGAAAACAAATACTGCTTTAAACAGGTAAGGGTTTTGTTTGTTTGTTTTTGGTGTTTGGAGATTCATAGTCCCAGGGCTAATGCAGCTGCTCAGAGATGGTCTCAGTAATCCAGGCTGCATCTGTCTTCTGGATTTGCCATCCTTAGCATGTGCTTTTTACTTAACATGGTTATAAGATGCCTTTGTGTGTTTTACTTTTTAGGGAGAAGAGAAAGGCAATGTGCATACCATCTTCTTTCACATTGAGAAAGATTTTCTGAAAGTCCTACCCAGCAACTTCTGCTTCTATCTTCTTGGCTTGTCACATGACCACCAGTAGCCCAATCCCTGGACAGGGTAGGGATGCTGTGGATAGAAGTTGGGTTGGTCAACCAGCAGTGTCAGCCCAGACAGTGTGCCTAAGTTACTGGTACGTTTGTCCTAGCCCTCAGCTTATCTATGCTGACCTTTTATTTGAGCTCTCTTGGAAGTTACCTCCCTCCTGACCAAGATCCAGTCTGATCCTACACAGATTAGGGGGCTTTTCCGACTTTTAGTTCACTTGTGCAGAGCTTCCTGGCTCTCTTCCTCTTGCAAGTGTACTCCTACTTCCTCCTGCCCTGAATTAGCCTCATTTTCTCTCTGCCCATTTTATCCTATCTCTGCTCTGTTCAGTCAGATCCTATTTATAGGAAGTTTTGTATTCAATGTTTGAAACTACAGTACATTCATTTAAATGAACCCTGAAGATTTTACAGCATGAAGCTTTCTAACCTAAAGCAAAATATTCAATGTAAAATTTAAATGCATTTAAAAATGTTTCAAAGCATGGAAGTTGATCTATATTTAATTTCTGGAACTATTAGTGGGAACATGGACGATAAGAAAATCTCTTGCTAATTTTACCTAATCATATGTAAATTTGGATTTAATGAGAATGGGAAGGTCTCTATTTTCACATTATTATTGTCATTCTCATGTTGATCCTTTCTTGTCTTCTAATTTCTGTGTATGTTGGAGCCCAAAGTCAACTGGACACAGAATTCAGAACTTCTTCAACTTTGTCTCAGTTATAAGAGATGCATATGTAAGCAAAGTAGATTTTACAGAAGGAGGAAAAAAGAAAGGGGCATATATGTCTTGCACTCCACAGAAAACAACTTAAAATCCATTTTAAACAAAGTCCTTTCTCAGTAGTTCCGCCATGGGGAGTGTCTTCTTTGGCCATTTCCCAGTCAGTGCTCTACTTTGATGTTTCCTCTTCTTTCGGATTCTGCCTCCTGCCATCCTTCAGTTGACACCTTTGCCCTCCTATATGGAGCAATTCAATTTTGGCCTGACTCCCATCTGTAATGTTGTGTACCCAAGCTCAGAAATGTGCTTACTAAAGCAAAGTTTTGTACTCTTAGGTGGCTTATAAAGTTATTTTTGAGAAAAACAACAAAAACAACAGTGTTCTGTTACAGTTTAATCTCAAAGTTCTCAGACTAGACTGCAATCAAGAGAACTATAAATGTATTTTGTGTAATTTGATTATTTCACAGTTGGGTTGTTATATTTTTGAGAGACATCCTTGTCCATCGTCCATTTTGGCAAGGTAGTGTTTGAAGTTAAAGATTTTTTTTTTTATTCTACCACTATGGACCATAGTGGTAGAGTAAAAAGATACTTAAAGGGTAGATCTCTCCTATTTATTGTTTTAAAATGATTTATTATTTTTATTTAAATATAGTTGATATAGAATGATACATTAGTTTCAAGTGTAAGCACAGTGACTCAACATCTCTGTATGTTGTGCTGTGTAGCTATCATCTGTCATCATACAAAGCGGTAACAAAACCATTGACTGTGTTATATGTTGTACCTTAATTTCTGTGACTTATTCATTTAATAATCGGAATAATTAAATTTGTTCATTTAATAATTCATTTAATAATATATCTACCACTACCCTCATGCATTTTGCCCATCCACCACCCCTTTCTCTCTGGCAACCATCAGTTTGTTCTCTGTATTTATAGGTCTGAGTCTGATTTTTGTTTGCTTGCATATTCATTTGCTTTTTATATTACACATATGAGTGAAATCATATGGTGTATGTCTTTCTCAGTTTTACTTATTTCCCTTAGCATAGTACTTTCTAGGTTCATCCATGTTGCTGCAAATCTCATTTTTTATGACTATGTAATATTCTATCTCTGTGTGCATGTGTGTGTGCACGCACGCGTTTATATACACATCACTTCTTTATCCATTCATCTAACAATGGACACATAAGTTGCTTCCATAGCTTGGCTATTATAAATAATGCTGCAATAAAAATAGGGGTGCACCTATCTTTTTGAATTAGTATTCTCATTTTTTAAAGGTAAGTACCTTAAAGTGGAATTATTGGATCATACAGTAATTCTATTTTTAATTTTTGAAGAACTCCAAAATGCTTTCTACAGTGGCTATACCAATTTACTTTCCAACCAACAGTGTATGAGGGTTTCCTTTTCTCTGTATCCTTGCCAACAATTGGTGTTTCTTATGTTTTTGATCTGACAAGTGTGAATTGATATCTCACCATGGTTTTGATTGCATTTCCATGATGATGAGTGATGGTGAGCATATTTTCATGTGTCTGTTGGCATCTGTATGTCATCTTTGGAAAAATGTGTATTCAGGTCCTCTGCCCATTTTTTAATTGGATTCTTTTTGGTGTTGAGTTGTGTGAGTTCTTTAAATTCTAGTAAGTTAACAAATAGTGTAATATTGATTTCAGGAGTAGAATTTAGTGATTCGTTACATATAACACCCTGGATTTTCTATTTCTTCCTGATTGAGTTTTGGAAGATGGTGTGCTTCTAGAAATTTATCCATTTATTCTAGGTTGTTCAATTTGATGGCATACAATTTTTTGTAGCATTCTCGTATACCCTTTTGTATTTGTGTGATGTAAGTTGTTACTTCTCTCATTTCTGAATTTATTTATTTGGGTCCTTTCTTTTTTTACCGTCCTGGTGAGTTTGGCTAAGGGTTTACTACTTTTGTTCGTTTTTCCAATGAACCAGCTCTTGGTTTCATTGATCTTTTTCTGTTGTGTTTTTAGTCTCTATATCATTTATTTTTGCTCTGTCCTTTATTATTTCCTTCCTTCTACTCACCTTGAACTTTGTTCTTTTCTTTTCTTGTTTCTTTAGGCAGAAGTTTCTATTGTTTATTTGAGCTTTTCTTTGTTTTGTTTTTTGATGTAGGCCTGTATCACTATGTATTCCATCATAGAACTGTTTTCACTGTATCCAAAAAGCTTTTGGAGCATTTCCCACCCCCATTTTCATTTGTCTCCATGTATTTTTAAAAATATCTTTGTTGGCTCATTGTTTTGTAGTAAGTTGTTTAGCCACCATGGTGTTTGTTTTTTTTCCAATTTTTTTCTTGTGACTGACTTCTAGTTTTATATCATGTTTCAGAAAAGATGCATGCTGTGATTTCAGTTTTTTTAAATTTGTTGATACTTGGTTTGTGACCTAACATGTGACCTGTTCTGGAGAATGTTCCATGCACACTTGAAAGGAATATGAACATATATTCAGTTGTTTTTGAATGGGATATTCTGCATATAGATGTTATGTTCATCTAGTCTAATGTGTCATTCAGAGACATGTTTCCTTATTTTCTGCCTGGATGATCTGTCTATTTATATAAGGAGGGTATTACAGTTCCCTACTATTATTGTATTACTATCAGTTTCTCTCTTTATGTCTGCTAATATTTGCTTTATGTTTTTAGGTGCTCTAATGATGGGTGCATTGATATTTATAATTGTTATATCTTCTTTTGATTTGATCCCTTATCATTATGTAATGCTGTTTTTTGTCTTTGTTTTAAAGTCTATTTTGTCTGATGTAAGTATTGCTACCTTGGCTTTTTTTTTCTCTCCCACCTGCATGGTAAATGTTTTCCATTCCTTCATTTGATTGAAGCATTTAGACCACTTACATTTAAGTTATTATTGATAGGCATGGACTTATTGCCATTTTGTTCATTTTTTTTCTGGTTGTTTTATAGTTATTCTCTATTCCTTTCTTTTTGTCTTGCCCTATCTCTTTGTGGTTGATGAGTCTCTATAGTGTTATGTTTGGCTTTATTTCTCTTTTTCTTTTTGTATATCTATTATAAGTTTTGGGTCTGAGTTTACATACATATATGAGGTTCATATATAACTTTATAAGGAATTAGTCTATATTGAGTTGATGGTCATTTAAGCACAAACATATTCTAAACCAACTTTTTTTGTGTATTTTTTTACTCCTTCATCCATGTTTTATGTATATGCTATCATATTTTACATCTTTTTATTCAAAATTTTCTTAGTCTAATTATGGTCTTTTCTTTTCCACTTAAAGAAGCCCCCTTAACATTTCTTCTAAGGCTGGCTTATGGTGATAAACTTCTTTAACTTTTGTTTGTTTTGGAAACTCTTTTATTTCTTCTTCAGTTATGAATTATAATCTTTTCTTGTACAGTATTCTTGGTTTTTGTTTTTTTTTTTTCTTTTTGGCACTTGGAATATATCATATTGCTCCCTTCTGGCCTGCAAAGTTTCTGCTGAAAAATCTTCTTATAGTCTTATGGTGATTCCCTTGTACATAACAAATTGTTTTTCTCTTGCTGCTTTTACAGTTCTTTTCTCACTTTTAAGTTTTGACATTTTAATTTCAATGTGTCTTGGTGTGGGTCTCTTTGAGTTTATCTTACCTGGAACTCTCTGGGCTCTTCTTCCTCAGGTTAGGGAAGTTTTCAGCCATTATTTCTTCAAATCAGTTTTCTGTCCCTTTCTCTCTCTTCTTCTTCTGGAACACCTACGATGTGAAGGTTTGGTCTCTCGATGTTGTCCAGGAAATTCCTTTACCTATCCTCATTTAAAAAAATTATTTTATCTTTGTCCTGTTCAGCTTGGGTGCTTTCCTTTACTCTGTCTTTCAGATTGATAATATATTCTTCTAATCTGCTGTTGATTCCCTGCAATGTATTTTTTATTTCAATTATGTATTCTAGTCTGACTGGTTCTTTTTCATATTTTCTTTGTCTTTATTGAAAGTCTCACTGAGTTCCTCCACTTTTCATTCCAGCCTCGTGAGCACGTTTATGATCATCACTTTATGTTCTTTATCAGGCAGGTTGCTTATCTCCATTTCATTTAATTATTTTTCTGTGATTTTGTTTTATTATTCCTTTTGAAGCATTTTCCTGTGTCTCCCCATTTTGCTTGACTTTCTGTGTTTGCTTCTATGGTCTAGTAGAATAGCCACTTCTAAACTTGAAGAAATGGTCTTGTGTAATGGTCATCCCCTACGTAGAATGTGTGCGCTTGGTGACTTTTGCTGGCTGGCTGACAGCTGTGGCTGTCATAGGCTAGGGGTCCCAGGACTCTCCATGCAGTGTGTAACCTGGCAGGACAACTAAAGTTGAGGTGTGCACAGATTGGTGTAGTCTCTGAGCTCTTACTGCAGCAGGTACCCTAGCAAGACAGATAAAGCTGAAGTAGGCACAAGCTGGAGTGTCCCAGGGTACTCCACATAGTAGGTACCCTGGCAGGATAGCTGGAGCTGAAGTGGGTACAAGCCAGGGTATCCTGGGGTGCTCAGTGCAAGGGGTACCCTGTCCAGGTGCCTAGAGCCAAGGCTGGTATGGGTGGAGGATCTGGTGTGCTCCATGTGAGGGGGTGCCCTGGCAGGATGGCTGAAACCAAGGCACACATGGGCTGAGGTTTCCAAGGTGCTGGATCCAAAACAGGTGTCAGTTGTGAGGTCCAGGAGTGCTCTGCACCTGTTACTTTGGTGTGAAGTCTGAAGCTGTGGTGAGTGCTAAGCAGCCCTGTGGTCACTGTGGAAGAGCAAGGGCAGGTGTAGGCTAGGGTCTTGGAGCTCACTGCGGTGACAGTCTGGTTAGGGCACTGGACCCTGCTCTGGTCTGAGTTTTCAAGGTGGAGGGGGCAGTGTAAACCATGTTGCTTGCCAGTCCCTTTGATCCAGAGAGAGTTGTAGATACTCATGTGCTCCTGTTCCCTCACAACTATCCCTTCCCACTGCAGTTTGCAGCATTGGGGGTGGGGCTTCCCTTTGTTACTGAGTCTCCTTCTGTCTTACTGTTCTCTTTTGCTTTTCCATGTTTTGTGTGTAGAGCTGTTCAATCAACCTCCCGTTTTTCTTCAGGAGGAACTGTGCCGTAAATAAGTATAATTGTGTTCTGTGGAGAAAGTGAGTTCAGGGTCTTCCTACGGTGCCATCTTGGACTGGAACTTTGTCAACAATTCTTCTCCTTTGTTTCTTTGTGTTTGTATTGATACATCTTTATGCATTGTGGCTGAGACTCTTGGCTCTTCTCTTTCATAATGGAATTCCTGGTTATTCCTTGTAGTGAGGTGTAGACTTTGGAGTAATTTCTCTCAAATGGGATGCTGTCAAACTATTGTATGAAACTTATGAAACATCTTTCTTTGTTCATTTCCCTGTATTGCTGATTAGAATTTAGATGTGATGTCTGGAGCCCAAGCATTCCTCTTGAACCATGAAGGGAAGCATGTATGGGGATGGAAGAGGAGCAAGACAGGAGATTGGCATCATGGAGTGCCAATTTAGCTCTTGACTATTTATCTCCCAACTTTGTTTGTGTGAGAGAGAAATGAACTGTCTTGTTCAAGCCACTCTATTTTGTGCATTTTGTAACATGCAGCAAAATCTGTTTCTGATGACACATGTGTATTTATTCCAAGGATTTGATATATAATCAAAGGGTTGTTACTTTGTAGCTAGGCTGACCTCTAAAGCAGTGGTTTCCAAACTGAATAAGCTATACCATAGTATCTATATGTAAGATACATTGGGATAGAGGAGGGAAATATTAGAACATTTCTTTTAGAAATTCTATTAATAATATTATAAGATAAAAGTTAAGATGTACTCACATTTAATTAATGTATTGACTGTGGTCCTTGACTTTACTGTTGAACAGTCATGCATCCTAAAGAAATTTTTACAACATGGAATCATTAATGGTCACAACCTCCATTCTTGGTTTGTTTTTAGCATATTTCAACAATTAGCATGTTGCTCGAGTTGGTTAAGAAGAGTTATGGATAATGTTCTCTAGTTTTAGCTAAACTAACCTTTACAACATGGGTAAATGACTTAATAATATTTTAGGAAAGCAATTATAGATTGAAGATAATCCTGACACAAATGAACAGCAAGAAAAGGGCAGGACACTTTCCCTATTCTCTGATTTTTTTATGAGGTGATTGTATCACCCTTATTTTACCACACTAAAACATTATTATTTTTAGTCTGAGGAAAACAGTTTGGTACTATTAATAGGTAAAAAATATTATATATTCCATATTAATCTTTTCATTTATGATTTCTATTTTGTATCTGTTGATAGTATACATGAGTAATTTATATATAATTTATAAATAGATATATTTACATATGAGGAGTGAAGGATTATTCTTCTGATGGGCTGAATTTTTTTAAGTTTTTTTTTTAAGTTCAGAGAAGATGAAAAGCTACAAATTATATTTCTAAACCCTCCTGGCCCGAGATTGGAAAAGATGAAGTGAGGGATAGGCTTCCTTCATGCAGTTAAGTTAGGCTATTTCTGAACTAAAATTGTGGTAACTCTATACCCAGCTTGAAAAGAGATTATGATAAACAAGTTTTGTTTCTCCTCTTTTATAGTTTCCCAGCAGGTCTGGCCCAAGGCCAAGGATGGAAGGAAATACAGAAACTAGTGATAATAGTAGTAATAACTAGTGTTATCCACTGAAACAGCATAATTCTTGAACATCTTTCCTGGATCAGGCTTACATGCTGACATTGAGCAGTTAAGTCAGCTCATTTTAACTCATTGGATATGTGGGATCACTGTTGGAACAATATTTCCCGATATTAAAATTGAAAAATTTAGGTCCAATACCAGTCTCCAACTGCCTAAAAATATAACTATTCTTTTACAAGAGTGAGGACTGCAGGCAGTACATCTTTTATTTTTGCTACTGTGATGATAATTTCTTGGTATAAATTTCTTCCAGTTGAAATCTAAGAATACTCTTCAATGGAATTTCAGAAGATTCAGATGTGACTAGGAAAAATTCCAGAAATGTCTGTTGTTATGCTGAAACATGTTAAAATAATAATTTTCTAGAAAGGGTGAACACTCATTGTTTTCTTTTCCACCAAGAATGAGATACAAAGTAGAATCTAAGACATAAGATTTATTTAGAGTGATGTATAGTGAAATCAAGGTGGGTGAATTTTTCATCAACCTCTCCATCTTTCCCAAGTCATTTCTGATATTGACTAAACAGGGTTGTTTACCTTGCTTCTTATTTAATGTTTCGGGATTCGTGTATGCAGCGATTTTATCACTCACTTCTACAGGTTCAATTGTCAGGAACAGTAATCTCGAAGTATTTCAAACCTGAATTTAATTATGTGTAGGAGGGAGCTGTGAGTATGAATTAAATCATAAGAGTGTGGGATGGGAGGGTGATTATGGGTGACATGTGGGCATGGTAGTGGGCTGGGTGAGAAGACGTGGTTGTTTTTTGGTTTAGTGAGTGTAACGGACAGCTGACATTTTGGTGAGTTTGTTTTCAAAATTCAGATGTCCTGTACAATAGGTTACAGAAATACTACAGGATTATGAGAAAGCTAGAAAGGTAGACATGAATGATGTTGCAGAAACTTTCTCTGTTCTGGAGACTACTCTTTGAAGTAGTTGAAAATTACCCACAGGCAAAGAAAAAGGCAAATGGAGAATTCAGTGGTGTCTTGTAAAAATGAGCAGCAACCACAATTTATAGGCTGTCATAGGTTAAAAATTATGGTGACCTCTATTTTTTAATAGCTTTATTGAGATATAATACATATTCCATACAACTCACCCATCTAAAGTGTGTACTTCAATGACTTTAATTATATTCTCAGAGCTGTGCATGCATCAGCACAAAACAATTTTAGAATGTTTTCATTACCTTAGAAAGAGACCTCATACCCCTTAACTATTCCCCTCAATCCTCCCATCCCCATCAGCACTAGGCAACTATGAATCTGCTTTTTTTTCTATACAGATTTGCTTGTTCTGGACCTTCCACATAAGTGGAATCAAACGGTATGTGGTCCTTTGTGACTGGCTTCTTTCAGTTAGTACAATGTTTCCCAGTTCATCCATGTCGTAGTATGTATCAGTATTTCATTTTTTTTCATTGCTGAATACCACTGTATTTTAAGGGTATACCATACTTTATTCATTCATCAGTTGATGGGCATTTGAGTTATTATATCCACCTTTTGGCCATTAAGAATAATGCTGCTGTGAATATTCATATACAAGTTTTTGTGTGCACATATGTTTTCATTTCTCTTGGGCATATACGTAAGGTTGCAATTGCTGGATCATGTGGTAACTCTGTTTTAAAACTTCGAAGAACTTTCAGACGATTTGCCCTTGTGGTGGCGCTATTTTATATTCTGATCAGCAGTGTCTGAGCATTCTGATTTCTCCTCATCCTCATTAACACTTAATTATTTGACTTTTTGATTATAGCCATTCTAAGTGGATGTGAAGTGTAGTATCCCATTGTTTTGATTTGCATTTCATTGATGATTAAGGATGTTAAGCATCCTTTCATTTGCTTATTGGCCATTTGTATATCTTTTCTGGAAAGAAGTCTAGGGTTATTTTACTTTTTATTATTGAGTTATAAGAGTTCTTTGTATATTCTAGATACAAGTCTGTTAACAGATCTATAATTTGCAAACATTTTCTTCCATTCTTTGAGCTATCTTTTTGTTTTCTTGATGGTGTCCTTTGAAGTATAATTTCTATTTAAGAGCATATTTTGGAGGATACTTGAGCCTAGACTTCATTGAAAGCAAAACTGAAGACCAAGCTTATATGCAGGTAATTTGCTGAGAAGTAATCTCAGGGGGCAGGAGTGAGGAACAAGGAGATAGGACCAGGAAAGGAGGGAAAGACAAAAGTATGATGTGTAATCCAGTAGCCACTGATATGGGGGACTGGTAGTTGATCATTGCTGGGACTTTCTGAGGAGCTTTATAAAATGTGTTTCAAGAACTGTTCATCCATGGGGAAAAAGGAGTGTGTATTTTGCTTTTGGTGTCAATCACCCATTTATTAAGGCTGGTCTCAAGGGTATTAACTTCTGAGATGTGCACGTAAGGGCTAAGCTGGTTTCTGGTGGCATCCCATGGTGCATACTGGAGGAGGTAGGAAGCAGGAGGTGTATCCTACAGATCCCAGGTGAAGAGCTCTCAGGTAGTACCTACACTAAGCTGGTGAAACTGCCCCTGAACTTATCATTACAAGAGGGTCTGGAGCAAAAGGTAGACCAAGAAGATCTGAAGTGTTGCCCAAGCAGCATCTATTTTAATAGGAAACAGAAAGACTGAGATTTATGAAAAAGCCAGTAGTCATCTGGTGAAGAAAGCATTCTCAAAAATCTATTATGATTAAGATGAGGTAAACTAGCACTGTGGATAATTTCTGGTAATAATATGATCCATTTGAATAGTTATTAGCAGTTAAGTGTTTTTGAAAGCATATCACTTAATTCTTATAACTCTGAGGAATAGGTATTATTAGTTCCTTTCTGAAGATGAGGAAACAGAGGCTCAGAGATGATTCAAATCCCTTTCTCAAGGCTACATGGTGAATGTTGTTGCTGCCTGATACTTATTCAAAGCTTGGGGAGAGAAATATCGAGGCTGAACTGTCTGAGGCAAATATACTCTACTCATTCCTCCGGGTGGGGGGTTTCAAATTCATGTGAGTTACAGAAGCTAAGGAGGCAGAGCTGAGGTCTGAGGTGGTTAGAGAGGGGACAGGGACCATGAGACAGCTGCTCTCCGGTTTCTGGTGACATCCTCATGAGGGGCTCTAGCAGGGTAGATGCACAAAGTAAAAACAAGCACACACCAGATATGGATCTTATTTGGAACTTTCAGTTTAAATGTGGGAAATAATAATAGTAACAACCCCCATATAGACCAAGGAAAATATATCTGTTGGGTAGATGTAGTCTATTTTCTGCTTGTTTGCAACTTCCACCCCAGGTGCTTCCAGTCTCCTTCAGGGAAAGATTCCTTACACATCATTTAGTCTCTTTTGTGGAACTGGTTTTATGACATTGTGCCTTTGGAACATTGTACTTCCGCTTACATCAAGGCACATGAGGTACATAAGAAACTCATTCCTGGGTTTATTCTAAGGCTATTTGGAGGACATTGTTCACTGCATTAGTCCTCATTATAAAAACCCAACAGGAAAAATTTCTCTCTGGACTCAGTGACAGTAATAGTTGCACTCCTAATGAAAAACTTTGTTTTAGTCTTTATGGACGCTGTAAATTATGTAACTGGGCATGCATTTTCACTTGCCTTGCCTTCTAGAAGGTTCAGAACCAAATTTGTGACCTACAATCACAAAATAATAAGGTAATAATGCCATTATTTGAGTGTTGATCATACTGTGATTATTTTCATTTTCTGCTCTTATTTTATCTTTATTCTACTTCACTTATTCTTGAAAATACTTGCACTAAATGCATTTTAAAGTTGCTTACTGCACACATATAATAGGGTATAAATGATTTATCTAGTGACTCTGAATTTAAACTCAGAGCTTTGATTCTAAGTCTAGCCTTCTCTCCTTTATGACACAATGTTTTCAGTCTCTGAAACCAGAAATAGTTGGGTTGGAAGCAACGTGTGATTGGTTGTGTCAGTCCTGTATAACTGCTTTTGTTTTTCAAAATATGTGCTCCTTTGTTTGTGTGTATGTGTGTGTGTGTGTGTGTGTGTGTGTGTGTGCGCACATGGGTGCCATAAAGTTTAGAAAGAGGTTAGAGGGTTGCTTGAAATTGATAACCGCTTTACACAGTCACAGCAGGGCAGCAAAAAATTTGACTCTGAGCTTAATGAAAATTAACATCTTCCTTTTCTCAATTTTAGGCTATTCACATTGACTTGGGAAATTGTGTTTATGGGACAGCTCTGAATGTGTGTGTGTGTGTGTGTGTGTGTGTGTGTGTCTGTGTGTGTGTGTGCACGTGAACGTGCATATATTTGATTTTGTTCATGGGACAGCTCTGAATGTGTGTGTGTATGTTGTGTTTGCCAGGACCCAGAGGTGGTTATGCTTAGGGGAAGGTGAGGTAACAAGGGCGAAGTAAGCTCAGGCCGGGACAAGTTGTGCAGCTGAAGGAAAGCACAACACAAGTTCTGCTCACTTGCTGTCTCAAAGGGTCCCTAAAGCAGCTTAAGGTACCACGCTTGCTCTCCCATACTTCTTTAGTCCTAAAGGTTTTGAAAACTCATTGTGCAGCTTCAGAGGGTGCACCAAAATCATCCCTGCCTTGCCCATTATTGTATTATTAACTTATCATCCCCAAACCAATTCAATTTCTTATTCTCCTTTACCTTCTGGCATTTAATTTATCTCAACATTTATAAGACTATGAAAGCTTTCCAGAAGTCCAGAGCCTTCTGCTAGTAAGCAAGACTGCCTTTTTCAGCATTTCCAGAACAGTAGATTTTATAACCTCCTTTGGAAACACCTTTTGGCATTTAATCAGTTCTTGCCTTACACTTTGCCTTCATCCCTCCAGCTGTATCTTGAGCATCATTCTAAGTGAAAAAAAAAAAACAAAAAACGATCTATACCAGTGTTTCTAAAACCTTGTATCAGAATAACCCAGGGTACTTGTTAAAAATTCGATTTTCAGGGCACCAGCATCAGAAGGATAGATGAGAAGGATCTTGGGTAGGATCAAGGAATCTCTAATGTTTTCAAGCAATGGAGGTGTGTTCTTTTCTATACTTCAAGAAGCCCTATTCTATACCTTCGAACAGTGAGCTTCAGACTTTGGAATGGAGTTTGTTAATTTTTTTTTGGGGGGGGGCACATGAATGAGCTGGGGAGAGGGGCAGAGGGAGAGAGAGAGAGAGAGAGAGAGAGAGAGACTATCTCAGGCAGGCTCGATGCTAAGTGTGGAGCCTGACCTGGGGCTCTATCCCATGACTCTGGGATCATGACCTGAGCCCAAATCAAGAGTTGGATGCTTAACCGACTGAGCCACCCAGGTGCCCCTTATTTCTTGATTTTAAATATACTTTCTACCTATCTTTCTGGAGAACAGCTTTTATAGATGAGATATTGGATCTTGGAATTCATCGAAACACCATTGCTGGTATTCACCAGTGTTCGAGATATAAAGCATTAGATCACCTCTATTCTTCTCCATAAATTTCAAGTTACTTCGTTTTTCTTTGCTTGAAATCAGCACTTAAATGCATTAAACATTGTATTTAAAATTTCAGAGATATCCACACAATATTAAATAATGTATAAATATGCATATATCATAGTTCTTTTAATCCTCAAGCAAAATTCTTATTGTATATACTAAAAAAGCTTTGTTCATTTACATGGGTAATTTTGTGTAATAGGTTAAATATAAAACAAAAAACATACAGGAATGTATGGAGAATAACATACAAAGAACCAGATACCTATTGCCTGAATTTAACAAGTGTTGCCATGTTACTGTATTTAATTCATAATTCTTTTATTTTTAATAAAACATTATAGATAAAACAAGCATCATTTGGATCCTAACCTCTCTAATTTCCATTTCCTCCTCATGTTCTCATAATAAAATCTTAATCCATGTGCATATTTTGTCTTAGGATAAATTTCAGAACCCTACCTGATGAGTCAGAAAGTATAAAGACTTAAAATCTTGCCAAAACTGCTCCAAAGAGTGTGTCAGTTTGTATTATTGCCACCGTATATAAATGTGCTCTTTTCTGTTAGGCCATTGCCAAATGGTCATTAACAATCATAAATTTTAGAGGTATAGGTAGTATATCCTTGTTTGAATTTTAATTTTATTATCATTGAGTTTAAACATTTTTTAATGTAGTAATACATTAACATTGTTTAAAAACCAGAAAGTATTAAAGGCATTTTAATTGTTTTAAAAGAAAATTCTCTCCCCCATTGTTAAATTCCAGTCCCCTCAAAAGTAATCACTAATTTTAGTCTGCTTCCAGAATTCCTGTATGTATATTTGAATATAATGGTATCTCACCAGATTTCTATCTCCCCTTCCCCTTGACACATCAAAAAAGTTAGCATATTTGTTCACTATTTCATACCTCCCCTGCCCCCATGACAGTATAGCTCAGAGATGCTTCTATAATCATACATAGAAAGGTGACCCTTATTTGTTTTTCACTGCTGTATAGTATTCCATTTTACACATGTACCATACTTTATTTAACCAGCCCCTTCAGGTAGATACTTGGATTGTTTCCTTACTCTTGCTATTATACATGGCTTTGACATGGATCATTTCAAATATGTAGCAGTGTATTGGCTGAGTCAGAAAGTATATTCATTTATAATTTTGATAAATATTGTCACATTGTCTTCTTTAGGTGCTGTACCAATTGACTCTACTCAAGAAATACATGGAGTGTATTGTTTCCTCATAATCTTACTAACCAAAGTTTGATCAAACTTTTGAGAATTTGCCAATCTGGTAAGTGAAAACATTTCTAAGTATATTTCTATCTTAATTTTATGTTATTTTAAGTGAATTGAGCATCTTTTCATATGTTTGAGAGTCATTATATTTTTGTAAAATCCCTGTTCATATATTTTGGCCATTCTTACATAAATTTTTCCTTTTCTTATCAATTTCTAAGAACCTTTTATAAAAAAATTTTTTTTACATTTATTTATTATTGAGAGACAGAGAGAGACAGAGCATGAATGGGGGAGGGATAGAGAGAGAAGGAGACACAGAATCCGAAGCAAGCTCCAAGCTCTGAGCAAGCTGTCAGCACAGAGCCCGACACGGGGCCCAAACCCACAAACCACGAGATCATGACCTGAGCCAAAGTCAGTTGCTCAACAGACTGAGCCACTCAGGAACCCCTATGAACTTTTATGTATTAGAGAGTTTATTCTTTGTCTCCAACATGAGTTGAAAAATGCTTTTTTTTCTGGTTTTTCAGTTGTCTTTTGACTTTGCTTATAATATTTCTTGCCAAAAGTATTTAAATTTTTTTTGTGTAATTAAAGGTATTAAGCTTGTTTCATGTTAGATTCTGGATTATGAGTCATAGATAAAAAGACCTTAACGTGGAATGCTTCCATATCTTCTTTTGTCACTTTTACTGAAAAATTATTTTAATCTTGTTCCATTTGTAATTTACCCTAGTATGATATGGAAATTACAGATTTCACTATATATTTTCCCCGAAGACAACAGAATTGTCTTAGCATGATTTCATTTCTTGATAAGTCTAACTTCCTCACCAATGTGAAATTCCATCTTTATCATACAGTGAGTTATAGATATTTAAGTCTATTTCTGGGTGTTCTTTCCTACACCACTGGTCTATTCATGTACCACTACAACACTGATTTGGTTATTAATATTTAATAAATGTTTTAATATCTGATAATAATAATCCCCCTCTTGATATATGTATATATACAAATATACATATATATGTATTTTTTTTTTTTAGTTTTTTTCCCCCTGACTATTCTGATTATTTTTCTATATGGCCTTTAAGATGAACTCATCTAGTTAAAAAAAGTAAATCTGGGGGCATTGTGTTAAGTTTATACATTTCTTTAAGGGAATTAAGATTAGGATATTGAGTCTTCTCAAGAACATGGTATATCTTTCCATTTGTTCATGTTTTCTTCTATGTCTTTTAGTGGTGTTTTAAAGTTTTGTTTATAATGGTTTTGGGCATTTCTTACATTTAATTGTTGGTATTTCATCTTTCTCGGTGCTGTTACATATGGGATCTCTCACTCCATTCTGCTTTCTACCTTGCTGTTATTTCTACTTATGAAAATATCTATTTCCTAATCTGTTGAGAAGATTACTGTCAGCTATTGAATTTTAAATTGTAATGACTCCATTTTTTATATTTGCACAAGTTCTTTCTCATTAAAGCCCAGGTGGAGCTATCTTCATAGTGTTCAGTATAGCTTCTATTTATTCTTGTAGCATATTAATAATTCTAAAAGTTTATTTTATTGTCTTTCTTAACTCTCAGGGTTCAACCTCACCTGTTTTTGGAATCTGTTCTGTCCCTTATGGCACTTTCTTTCCTTAGGAGATGTAAAATTTTTGCTGTGACTTCCTTTTCATCTGGGCTGCTTTTCCCGCATGGGAGTCCCTTGAGACCCTGGTTGTGAAAACATTCCAGAAGAGCAGTTTTATGGATGCTTCTTCCAGAGCTTTAACATTTTCAGTGGTTGTGGAGAGGGCTGTATCTTAATTTCTTACCTTCAGGATGCCTTACCTTATAATTAGTGTAGATTGAGACCCCACAGTCCTGGGGTTTGATGTCTCATGAGTTTATTTTTATCCTCCCTCAGAGCCCTGGACAGATGGCAGACTTCTTGCTCTTTCCTCAGGCTTTTCAAATTCTTTTTTCATGGAAGTGACAGCTCTTCAACACTGTGTGTTTTGTAGAGGGCTCCATTTCAGTTTCTCTGCTTATTGTAGGCAGAGGTCAATCTTCTGTTCCTCTGGGAGTGTTAACACTCCATGGTCTCATATACCTTGCGCCTATGTCTTCTCTAAGGAATCCTAGAATTGATAAGGCAACATTGTCTAAACAAAAATTAAAATGAATAAGACTGTAACACTGGGAAATATCAGAAAAGAACAGTCATGTGAATGTGGAGAAATTTCTTCCCGTTCTTGTAGAAAAACATTGGAGAGACAGACTGCAGTGATTTTTTTCTGTATGCCCCAGGGTTTTTGTTAGTTTGTGCCCTAGCTTTAAGTAAAAGTTGATAAGGTCTGTGTTTTCTTCTCTCACCTTCATTTCTTTTTATGTCAGGAGTTAATTATCCAATCTATGTAATTATTACCAGCACACAGAGTCTCTGGGCCTGCAAGAAATTTAGAATTACATATGGGCTTTTAGCAATTTACACAGTATGGGTTTTGAGCCAATTTGAGAAACATTGGAAGCCATTATCATCTATCTGTAAAATACCTTGCCCTGTGTTTGCTGCCCTCAGAACAGTGGATTACAAGAAAGCCACAAAATACTGGTGAAATAATTGGGCATGCAGTTCTGGGCATTGTGTATACATCCATTCTCTGACTGCACATCCATCGTGTGCTTATTGGCTTTTTCTTTTGAGAAGTCAGGCAAGTTTTTCTTTTGTTCTAGAGAATTGTTATCATATTCTGGCTGCCCATTCTCTTCAGAATATTTCTTTGCTGTAATTCAATCTTCCCCACAGATGATTTGATTTTGTTTCAGCTCCATGAGTGCCACGTCCTTATCGGCTGGGACAGTCGTTTCTGAGTGATATTAATTTTTGTTTCTTTTCTTTTGAGTCCAGGGATTAAGGGCCTAGATTTCACCCACCAGTTGACTTTATTCAATGTCCTTTCTCTTCTGAATCTTGGTATTTGCCTCTTCTCCCTCCAAAGGTATTTACACCAGTAGTCATCCAATACTTTGGAAATATGTTATTTTTTTCTTTTTACAGTCTTTGGATAGAATGTTTCTATCTTTTATGGGAACTACTGTTGGATATGAAGAAAAATCTTTTAAATTATTGAAGTCTCTTGACAGTGATACAAGATTACTTTATATCATCTGTTCACTAGGTAAAGAACATTTGCATTAAGCCTTCATAGAAAATAAACAGTACCACACACCAATCAACAAAGCACGGCAGGAAACCTCCAATTCATGAGTGCCTAGAATCATGAGAGGGGGCTGGGATTTTGCTGTATTCCCAGACCTCATCATTCCCTGCTGTACACAACTGCACAGTCAGCTGTAGATCTGAGGAATAACCATACACTTGTGTTGTTACATGCAGAGGAATGCTCACAAATCTCAGGGATGCTTTGCCTGGAGCGTTGTGAGCCAGTTTTGTGGCCAGACCCAGTGTAAACTGAGATTTGCCACTGGGCCCAGAAAACTGCCTTCGCTGTTCCTAAGTTTACACCATTTTCTCTCAAGATAATAGACATTCTACATGGAATGGGGCCTCGGATGCAGAGGCATTGGCAAGAAATGAGCACATCCTCCTCTTTAATGACAGGGATTCCATTTGCGCTGCACACTGAATGCAATAGCAGTTTTGTGGGGCTCTCAAGCCTCACTAGGGATATATTTGGGGGAGAATGTGATGAGGATGGCAAAGTGGTGCCTCATGGCTCCCTGGGCTGCCTGCACTGATGTGCTGATTTAATTCAAGGATGTGCTGAAAAGATACTTCTCTGCTTGGAGCACAAATTCCGGAGAGAAGCACCCTTACATTTGCTAAGAATAAGAAGATGGCAGCTTTGAACCACAAGTATTTATTCCTCACTGTAGGTTTTCTTAAGCTGTCATAATTATAACGATGTGGTTGGGCTTAAAGCTGGGTTCTTTCTTTCTGGGCTGGCTGGGTAAAATGGTCTGTTTGCTCAATGAGAGCATCACAGGTGTGTGTTTGCTGACCCAGCCCATCCACATGCTATTTCAGGAGAGGTGGGTACCATGTCTGGACTGTGGGGTGACAGACGATTGTCTACATGTAGGGGCAGTGATGTAACCCATAGTTTAAGTCCCCACTTGCCCCGTATGGGCCCTTCCCTCCTGAAGACAATTGTGGGATAATTTGCTCTAAAGTAACTTCTAACATAAAATAAAATCTATTCCCTTAGGATGAGAGGGGCTGTAGTAAAGTCATGATTTATATACTACCTTTCCTAAGGAAATTCTGGTTTTAGAAAATGAATGTCACTGTAGCAATCTGGCGGTCTAAATCCTTTAATTTTTCTCTTACCTTAATGCCCCACTGAAAGGCATTCAAACAGCTATGGTTTCATTCTGTGTCAGGTTTTCTGTTTCATTCAAATAGAATCCACTTTTAATGCACTTGGTTAGGAAGATATAACACTGTTATTTCTAGAGTTCAGGAATTGACAGATACATGAAAGATGTATGAATGTTTTTGGTAGGGAGAGCTCATTGCTTTAGGAAAGGAGTTTTGGTTTTCAAGAATTAGCCACACTATTCAAATTCTTGTAAGTTACTATGAAATACTATACTTGGCTAGCTTCCCTAGGACCAACCTCACTTAGTTCAGTAGGTTTTTCACAATTATAAACACTTCACCATTTGGCTGCAGCTATTTGGGAAACTTGCTGGCCCTGAGTGTGACATTTCCCCCTTATTTACTAGTCTAAGATGCAGAGCCCTTACATTCAAGGACATAAAGCATCCTTAAGAGACAATAACGAAAACCAAATCAAAATGGAATTCAGTTTGTGAAATATCTCAAATCGCTCTCACAAGTTGAATGCAAGTTTCCATTTATCTTTTCACCAATGTAACCAGTACTTTCCCTCATTGAACAGTTCTTCACTAAGTACCCAGTGCTAAGTGCTGGCCAGAGTACAGACCTTTACTAAAATCTAGGTTTACTTTCCTGAGTGTGCCCTGACCACCAACTAATCCCACAGTTTGCTGTATTACTAGTAGTGAGTACTTTCGTGAATTTCCTTATGTGAGTCCTTCCTTTTTCTTCCGTTCACAGGGGACGCTCTTCCTCTGTGGTGGGATTATGCGTGGTACAACTAAGTGGAGAAGAAGGCTATCAGACTTCATTCTGTGTGGGAATTTAACAATTTAAACTTCCCTGAGTAGTGTAGCATGAGTTCTTTTGAATTCTGTTTCTACGTGTTGGGAATACTCTTTGTAAAGTGGAAGGAACACATTAGCTTTAATCCACTTTATACATTTAGAGTTATAGAATGACATGTAAGGGTATGTAGTTTGGAATAATGTATAACTGTGTTCAAATCTAGGCTCACCAGTTACGATCTATGTGTCTTTGGACAAATTACTCTTTCTGAACTCACTTTTCTTGTTGTGAAATAGGGCTGATAATAATAGCAAACCCACAGCCCTGTTTTGAACATTAAATTGAATATGCAAAGTGTACTTCACATTTACTAGTATTTACCTTTCTTTTGTTTTTTAATGTAATAAATCTTCCAGGAAACTCGTATGTCTATTCTAAATTCTGCATCAAATTTCTTGGCATCTCAGCATCAGCAAATGTTAAATTGGCAAAAGTGAAGGAAATTTAAAAGAAAGGCACTTTAAACAATTGATGTCAGTAGTAAGATTTATTCATACAAATAATAACGATAAAGTACTTTTGTACAAACCGTGTGGAGAACATACTTTTGCAAAGAATGCAAATATAAATGCATTTTAATTTAATTTTTAGTTTAACTTATCATAATAGTTATGCTTTTATTCAAGGATTTTGGAGTCTTTACCCATGTTTTCATTAAGTTTTCAGAATCACACAAGAAAGGTATTATCTCTAAATTGTAGATGGGAGAAAAAAAGTGCATAAAGATAATATGATTTGGGCAAAGCTGCACAATGGATGAGAAGCAGACTTGTGCGGGCTTGGTCCAGGCCTTAGCTGCTTTGGTCCAGGAGTCTGGAGGTACAGGGTCCCCAGTAACTATTCAGGAACATAACACATACCACCTTGGGTTTCCTTCTCAGAACCTATCAAAGAGGAGGAATTAATCAACCAATAATCTGCCACTTTTACTTGCCCCATGTCCAGCCCAACTTTCATGCTCAGTGGCTATAAACTCCTTTCTGTCCCCTCCCCTTCATCTTCTCTAAACCATAACTGGTTAATTCCAACTCTGACTTTCTCCAACCCATCACCCATATGGCTTTGGAAGAATACACAATCATGCTGACTAGTCTGTCTTTAAATTCATGACCTTGAATGTCAGCTGGGTCCGAGTGCTCACTGATATTCATGCCCAGCTTTGCTAACCCATTTACTTCTTTCCTCTTCTAGACACCCATTTTACTCTTTCCTCCTGCCAGCTTCAGTACTTTCATCCTCTCCTTCATTTTTACAGAGAAATTTAGAACATTGGAAGAGGATTGGCACAGCCTCTCATGACATGTCCCTTCAAAGCCTTCCAGCATGTGCACCCCCACACTCTGCCGTCCCAGCTGTGACCAGAGGTAAGTGCACCCTGAGCTGAGCCACCATGTTCCATCTTCTTTCGCCTACTCAAGGACATTCCTCCAGAAATTCTCCTCTCTTTCTTTCACATTATTAGGTTTTGTTGTTGTTGTTGTTGTTTTACTGGTCTTTTGGGGCATTACCATCAGTATTCAAACACATGGCCATTTTTACCATATTAAAACCAAAAACCAAAGAAAAATAAAAAGAAGCAAAGAAACCCACAACAAAAACAAACACAAAAACACCTCTTTTCTTTGACTTTGCTTCATCTAGCACCTATTGCCAATTTTCTTTGCAGCAAAACTCTTTGAAGCAGAGTTGTCTAAGCTCAGTTCCCAATTTCTCTACTCTCATCTCTTTTCAGTCTGGCTTTTATCCTCACCGTTGTCCTCCGAATATTAGCACACCCAGGGAAGAGTCCTTCCAGAGATGCCTCTCTTCACTGCATCTCTATCTCATGCAATCTTGTGGCTTAAATGAACAAACAGGTAAAAAAAAATCACTACCAAATTTGCCTCATCCCATCAAACATTTCTTACTGATTCCAAAGTGTTTTTTTTAAGATATTATTTTTAAGTAATCTCTATACCTGACTTGGGGCTTGAACTCAAAACCCCAAGATAAAGGGTCACACGCTCCTCCAAATGAGCCAGCTGCCCCCAAAGTGGTATTTTTTTTTGACTCCTTAGTTCTTTTATGCTTAGATGGTGTTCCAAATTCGATAATATTTAAAAGTGAACTTCTGACCTACCTTTTAAGAAATCCTGTTCTTCCTGTCAGGTGATAGCAAACCTATCTTTCTGAATGCTCAGGCCTAGGTCAGAGGAGCCATATTTTACTCTTCTTTCTCCCACAACCCACATCTGGTTTTTCAGAACCTACCGTTACTTCTTGCCACAGTGGATTCCAGAACTTGACCACTTTTCACCACAATAACTGCTGTCACTGGTCCAGGGTGCCATTACCTCCTACCCTAATTACTAGAATAGCCTTGTAACATGGGCTTCTACTACTGCCCATATCCCCTTGGTCACCTTCCACTGCTTTACTGTTCACTTGAAACACAGCACCTGGAGTGAGGCTTTTTAATGTGTTAGTCATATTATATCATTTTTCTGCTCAAAATCTAGCAATAGATCCTGTCTGGGATAAAACCCAGTCATTACACTGTCCTACAAAGCAATTCATAGTCTGACCCCTCTGCTCTCTTTATCTTACTACTCTACCTCATGTCCACTCCACTCTGGCAACACAGGCGTCCTTGCCTCTTCAAACAAGTCAAGCATGTGTCTGTCCTAATGCTTTTGTACATCTCTTAGGAAGTTTCTTCCCCTGTGAAGTGCACATGGCTAGCCACTTAACCTCACTTATGACTTGGCTCAAATATCAACTTCTTACTGGGATCTACTCTGACTGTCCTATTTAAAATTGTCCTATCTGAAATTGAAAACTGTGCCAGCCTCATATTCCCAAGTCCTCTTACAATACTGGATGTTTTTCTCCAACCCTGATCATCTCCTGATATATGATGTGTTATTTGCTTATTTATTATATCTATTGTTCCTTGTCTCTATCCTGCCAGATGTAAGCTCATCAAGGGCTAGAATCCTCTTACACTTTGTTCACTGACAGAATATCCAGAGTGCCTACAATTATACCAGGCAAAATGTGGTTGCTCAAAACATATTTGTTGGATGAATAAGTGACTCTAGGAACCTTGCTGTCCTAGGTATGCAGTTATAGACAGGAGTAACATTGGGGCATTTTGGGACTTGAGGTTATCTATTCCTGGCCTCACATGATTCTTTGTTAGAGAAAGTCAGTATATCATGGGGGACTTTTAGGGATTTCTGGCCCAGGATGTTTTTCATTTAGAAGACTACAAAATTTTTTTCCTAAGATTTTACAAAAGTATCCCACATGTTTAGCACCCTATCTGGTGCATTAACACATAGACAGGAAAAACTCTAGACTTTATCTAGAACTCACATTCTTGTAAAGTGACATAGGTTCTAGAATGTACTTACTGGGGAGTAGAGGAACCAACTGGGTCTTCTTTGTGGCCAGATCCTTGGAGCTCATGGTTACATGGCATAGATTGTGACATTGGGAATCTACTGGGTTAAGCAATGATAAATGGTCCATGTGGAAAGAATACTTGAAGTCAGAAAGATGAATTATCAGGTTAGATCCTGGTCTTAATACCCCTGAGCTTTCCTTTCTTTGTGCTGTAAGTCATTGTGGGACTCAATGATAAGTGTAAAGTTGCCAGTCCAAGGCAGGCACAGAGCAGGACCACTAAGGGTGAATTTTCTTTTCCTGAGAAAGAACTCTCTGCATTACTCCTATTATACTATTTCCTGGGTATCACAAAGGAATTTAACTTGCCTGAACATATGAACATACACTAAAGAGATTAATTGATGAGCTGGAAGAAAGGGAACAAAGAACTTCTTGCTTCTCTTTTATTAACTCTGAATGCCTCAGATTTACAATAGAAATTACAAGACTATAGCAAATTTCCAGGGAATATAAATGAAAAGACTGCAAATCATCAATTTTGGAGATGAAAAGAACCCAGTAGCCATTCAAATTTCCACTAAGAATATGTCATTGTGAATATTTATTGAGAACCTACTGTGAGCATGTATTTAGGTGTTTTGTGGCATTGAACATAGAGGAGATGGGACTTGTGAATTCCAGAACTACTAAACATTAATGCATTTTCATTGCACTGGGCAAAATATTTCTATCAAGATGACTGAAGAACTTCTTAGGGACTTTCTAAGATATTGTTAGGTACACTTCAGAGGATGCTGTTAGGAAGCTTTTAGGGAGTTGTGCAAATGCATAGTCAGCTTAAAGCTGTTAAACACATTAATTAATGCCAATTATTCTCGTGTGGTGGCTATAGCTTCAATTGAGAATGACTACACCACATCTGTTTCCTTCAGGCACAACTTTAGTCTTCATTTGAGAGAGTGTGTAGGGCATCTAGGATAAAAAATAAAAGAAGCCCACAACCCTTAGGAATGGCAAGAATTTCAGTTCCTATGCGGTCCTATAAAAGTCACCTACCATTTAGTGCCGCAATTAATTCACCTGTGAATTAGAATGTAACAATGGAAATAAGACTTATTTTTCTGGAACTTCTAATCGAAGTTCCCCAAAATAGAAGTGGGTTGACATTGGCTATGGAAATTATAATGCAGCTTAACAACTGAGGAAGCCCGATTTCATTAGAAGGCTAAGTATAGACTGAGCCAGTGCTTGTTCCTGTTTCCCTGAAGTTGCTGCTGCTCACACAGGGAATACTTGGTAGCCAGTGTAATACCATGTTTGAACTGGATTTGTCTAGTCTTTCAAACCGAGTTAATTTCAGCTCTTCAGAAAAATATACAAATGACATACTTCTAACGATGCAAAACCAGTTTGGACTATTGGAATTATTTTATTTTCAAATATTTGGAACTAATCAACTGCCGATTCCTAAGTATTGACTGGGCTGACATAAATGACTTTAAGATCTAATTTATTTCATTTATGTATTTATTTATGTATGTATTTGTTTATTTATTTATTTATTTATTTATTTTGAGAGAGAGAGAGAGAGGCAGAGAGAGTGAATCCCAAGTGGGCTCCTCATTGTCAGTGTGGAACTGGAAGTGGGGCTCGAACCCACAAACCTGTGAGATCATGAGCTGAGCTGAAACTAAGAATCGGATGCTCAACCAAGAAACTGAGCCAGCCAGGCACCACTAAGATCCACGTTAAATATGTAGCAATGATTAAATTATGTGTAAAACTTGGTATGTTCTCTTCAACGGCTAAGTGAAGAACGAGAACACAAAATTAAAAATAAAACATGATCCCAGTTATGCAAACATATGTACATACTTGACATTTTCTTCACATGTATACATAGGAAAATATTGGAAGCAAACATAGCAAATGTTAGCAGTGGTCATTGCTAGGTGATGACGTTATTGCTGCTCCTTTTCTATTTTCTTCTTTGTATTTTCAGTGCTTTTCAGGTTCCAGTGAAAGCCTATTAGTCTTATAGTAATAGACCAAAGCCATTAAAATTGTGCTTAAAGGTACTTTGCACGGGGCAGGAGCACAGTACAGTAAATGCTGAGTGAATGAATGGCTCCATCAGGAAATCTGACAAGCTTTACCAACTCTCTGGCAGTTTTGTCCATCTTTCTTGTAGGTTGATAGTAAAATGTCACATCGTGAAAGGTTTCATTGCAAAATAAATGATGGTGTATTATAAATCACTACCATAAATAATAAGCATGGACTAATCAAGTCCCTTTGTGATGAGACAGCTCTAATTGCTTTTAATTTCATGCTTTCACTTACTGTACTTGCTAATTCTTAAATTTGTAATCTCCAGTGTTCTCTCAGTCATTAGTATAAATTAGCAATGTTGTACTATATGCAAATCAGTTGGCTGAAAAAGTCAGTTATGTGGAAAATACTGTAAATAACCTTTTTCAACTCAATTAAACAATGTTGGTGTGATGCCCCAGGCTTTGAGGAACAAGTAATTGACTAAAGCAGTTAAAAACCTCTGGGTCTAATCCAGAAAGTCTTACACAGACAAAATTCTCACTTTCTTCAGCACTTATCTTGTACACCCAAGAGTATCAGGATAAGGCGAGGGATGAGAGCCTACGTGCACAAAAGAGGATGTATGTGAGCTAATATTTACTGAATGCTTTATGCCTGTTTGTGATTCTTTGTCCCCAACATGAAAATGGCATTGAAATATAAAATGCAATCAAAGATATGCCTTCATATTTTCCAGGCTATGTTCTGCTGGCATACAGTCTCCCAGGATGGATTTTTTTTTTCTTTTTACCAACGGAGGTTCATGATAAAATGATTTTGGGAATTTTTACACAATATATATCACTCTCTTTGAAGAGTCACAAACAACATTAAGATATTAAAGGTCTGAAAACTTGTGCCGTGAAGAAATACTTTTGAATTGGTTTAATCCAGTGGTTAATTCCATTTGAAAATAAAACTATTTTCTTTTATTTATTTATTTTTTGTTTTGACCTAATATCTACTAACATACTTTGGAACTGTCATTCTACACTCAAAGATCAAAAGGCATTCAAGCAATATTCTAAACGTTGTACTTTCTGAATATGTGGCATATGTAATTAGGAGGTAATTCTGTGGCTGCCACATCCCCCTTTTATCTAGTACATAGTGTTACAAATAGATACTAATACAGACAGTCTTGTTTCCTGGGAAAAACTATATAGTAACCTGGTGGCACCTAGGTCCAGGTGCATCTGATAAAAGACCTGTTTAGAATTCTTAATTTTTTTAAAAATAAAATGAAATATTTTTAAATGATTCAGTTGCACAGCATATATAAAATATCTTTTGTAGTTTTCAGTTGCAGTGAACACAATGGAGTGTCCCTCCTACCTTCCCACCCTTATTTCTACCTGCCACATTGATAACCATTGTTTTGAGCCATAGATGTGAATACATTTTGACTTTCAATCCTATATCATGAGATGATAAGTTACATGGGGTCCAAAGTCCAAGGCCCATTGAGGTTTGTGGATCCTCTGTCTTCTTCTTTTTCTGCCGTGCAGAAACTTTTTGTTGTGATGCAGTCCTAATAGTTTACTTTTGCTTTTGTTTCCCTTGTCTCAGGTCACATACCTAGAAAAATGTCAGTATGGTCTCAGAGACATTACTGCCTGTGGTCTCTTCTAGGCTTTTTACGGTTTCCAGTCTCATATTTACTACATCTTGAATTTATTTTTGTGTATGGTGTAAGAAAGTATCCAGTTTCATTCTTTTGCATGTAGCTGTCCGGTTTTCCCAACACCATTTGTTGAAGACACTCTTTTTTTTTCCCCTCATTGCACATTCTTGCCTCCTTTGTTGAAGACTGACCATGTAATCATGGCTTTAGTTCTGGGTTTTCTATTCTCTTCTATTAGTCTATATATCTGTTCTTTTGTTCATACCATACTGTTTTGATTACTACAGCTTTGTAGTGTATCTTGAAATATGAAATTGTTATACCTCCAGTTTTTGTTCCTTTTCAAGACCATTTTGGTTCTTTGGGGTGTTATGTTTTCATACAAACTTTTGCATTTTTGTTCTGGTTCTGTGAAAAATACTTTCGATATTTTGATAGGGATTGCATTAAATCTGTAGATTGCTTTGGGCAGTATGGACATTTTAACAATATTTGTTCTTCCAGTCCATGTGCATAGAATATCTTTCCATTTGTTTGTGTCATCTTCAATTTTTTTCTTCAGTGTTTTATAGTTTTCAAAATATAGGTCTTTGTCCTCCTTGGTTAAGTTTATTCATAGGTATTTCATTATTTTAGGAGCAGTTACAGGTAAGATTTTTTTCTTAATTTCTCTTTCTGCTACTTTATTATTAATGTATTATTAATGTATAGAAATGGAATGGCTTTCTGTATATTGATTTTACATCCTGTGACTTTACTGAATTCATTCATCAGTTCTAGTAGTTTTTTGGTAGTTTTTAGTAGGGTCTTAATCTGGTTTTGGTATCAGGGTTATACTGGCCTCATAAAATGATTTTGGAAGATTTCCTTCCTCTTCTATTTTTAGGAGTAGTTTGAGAAGAATAGGTATTAACTTCTCTTTAAATATTTGGTAGAATTCACCTGTGAGACCGTATTTGTTCATTGGGAGTTTTTTGATTACTGATTTAATTCATGGCTAATAATCTGTTCAGATTTTCTCTTTCGTTCTGACTCAGTTTTGGGAGGTTATACATTCTAGGAATTTATCTTTCTAGGTTGTCCAATGTGTTGGCATATAATTTTTCATAATGTTCTTTGCAATCCTTTGTATTTCTGTGATGTCAGTTGTTATTACTACTCTTTCATTTCTGATTTTGTTTATTTGACTATCTTTCCCCATTTGATGAATTTGGCTAAAAGTTTGTCAATTTTGTTGATCTTTTCAAAGATTGGTTTTATTGTCTGTTCTATTGTCTTTGTCTTTTAATTTCTATTGTGTTATTTCTGCTCTAATGTCTATTTTTTCCTTCCTTTTACTGGATTTAGGTTTTATTTTTTTCTTTTCCTAGCTCCTTTAGGTATCAGGTTAGGTTGTTTATATGAGATTTTCCTTGCTTCTTGAGGTACACCTGTATTGCTATAAACTTGCCTCTTCTGTTACATTCCAAAGATTTTGGACAATTGTGTTTTCATTTTCATTTGTCTTCATTTGTTTTTTTTTTTCTTTCGTTTTTGATTTCCTGGTTGACTCATTCATTGTTTAGAGGCATGCTATTTAACTCTTGTATATATTTATGTTCTTTCCAGATTTTTTCTTTTCGTTCATTTCTAGTTTCATAGAGTTCTGGTTAGAAAAGATGTATGTCTTCTTGAACTTGTTGAGAGTTGTTTTGTGGTCTAATATGTACTCTATTCTGGAGAATGTTCCATGTGCACTTGAAAAGAATATGTATTCTGCTGTATAAGGATGGAATGTTCCAAGTGTACATTTTAGATCCATCTGGTCCATTGTGTCATTCAAGGCCACTGTTTCCATTTTGATTGTCTGTTTCGATGATCTATCCACTGATACAAGTGGGGTGTTAAAGTCCCCTACTATTATTACATTACTATAGATTACTTCCTTTATGTTTGTTATTTGCTGCTTTATGTATTTGGGTACTCCCATGTTGTGTGCATAAATATTTACAATTGTTATATGCTCTTGTTGGATTGTTCCCTTTATGATTATATAGTGTCCTTTTTTGTCTGTCATTACAACCTGTGTTTTAAAGTCTATTTTATACAATATAAGTATTGCTACTCTTGTTTTCTTTTCATTTCTTTTGCATAATAAATCTTTTTCTATCCCTTTATTTTCATTCTGCATGTGTCTTCAGGTCTGAAATGAATCTCTTGTAAGAAGCATATGGAAGGATCTTGCTTTTTTTAATCTACTCTGTCACCCTATGTCTTTCAATTGGAGTGTTCAGGCTATTTACATTCAAAGCAATTATTGGCAATTATTTTGCCACTTTGTTACATGTTTTGTGATTGTTTTTGTAGTTCTTCTGTGTTGCTTTCTTCTCTTGCTCACTCCTCATGGTTTGCTGGCTTTCTTTAGTGATATACTCGGATTCCTTTCTATTTAATTTTGTAGATCTATTACTGTTTTTTTTTTTTTATCTTGGTTACCAGTAGGTTTGTATATCATATCTTCTGCATATAGCAGTCTATAGCAAGATGATGGTCACTTAAGTTTAATCTCATTCTTTTCTCCTCTCTCTTGCATGTTTTAGGTATATGGTGTCATACTTCACATCATTCTATTTTTTTAATCCTTTGACTGATATTTATAGGTTATACTTAATTTTACTGCTTTTTTGCTTCCTGTTTTTCTTACTACTGTTTATCGTCTTTCCTTTTCTTTTTTTTTAAATTTTTTAATATTCTGTTTATTTTTGAGACAGAGAGAGAGCATGAGTGGGCAAGGTACAGAGAGAGAGGGAGACACAGAATCTGAAGCAGGCTCCAGGCTCTGAGCTGTCAGCACAGAGTCCGACATGGGGCTCGTACCTACAAACTGTGAGATCATGACCCGAGCCGAGCCGAAGTCGGACGCTTAACCGACTGAGCCACCCAGGCGCCCCTGGTCTTTCCTTTTCACTTGGAGTCCCTTTTAACATTTCTTGTAGGGCTGGTTTAGTGGTGATGAATTCCTTTAATTTTTATTTGTCTGGGAAACTCTTTATCTCTCCTATTCTGCATGATAGTTCTGCTGTATAAAGTTCTTAGTTGCGGGTTTTTTTTTTCCTTCAGCACTTTGAATATATCAGGTCACTCCCTTCTGTCTGTAAAGTTCTGCTGAAAAATCACCTGATAGCATTAAGGGACTTCCCTTGTATGTGACTGTTTTCTTTTCTCTTGCTGCTTTTCAAATTCTCTCATTATCACCACTTTTTGCCATTTTAATTACTGTGTGTCTTGATGAAGAGCTCCTTGAGTTGATTTTGTTGAGGGCTTTCTGTGCCTCCTGGATCTGAATTTCTGTTTCCTTCCTTAGATTCAGGAAGTTTTCAGCTAATATATCTTTGAATATACTTTCTCCCCCCTTTTCTCTTTCTTTTTCTTCTGAGATCCCTATAATGTGAATGTTATTATCCTTGATGGAGTCACTGAGTTCCTTAGGTCTATTCTAATTTTTCTCTCCCCTGTTTAGCTTCATTGCTTTCCATTACTCTGTCTTCCAGGCCACTGACTTGTTCTTCTGCTTCTTCTAGTCTACTATTTATTTCATGCAATTTAAAAAAAAATTTCAGTTCTTGAGTTATTCATCTCTGATTGGTTCTTTTTAATGTTTTCTATCTTTGTTGAGGGTCTCACTGAGGTCTTCCACTCTTTTCTCAAGTCCAGGGAGTCTCTTTGTGATCATTACTTTAAATTCTCTGTCAGGCATATTACTTAATTCTGTTTTGTTTAGCTCCCTTGTTTTGTCCTCTTCTTTTATGTTGGACATTTTTTTTTGTCTCCTCATTTTGTCTAACTCTCTGTGTCTGCTTTCTATGTGTTAAGGAAAGTCGGCTACATCTCCTGTTCTTGAAAGTAGTGGCCTTATGAAGAAGAGATTCTCTAGTGTCCTGCAGTGAAGTGGCTCATGTTCACTGTAACCTAGTGCTTCTGGGGTATCTCCTCTGTGTGTTGCATGCCCCCTGCTGTTGTGGCTGAACCACTTTTTCTTTCAGTCCATTCATCTGCAATGGCTCTCTTTGTCTATTGTGGGCAGGGTTTGGTCCCTGTGTTGTATATGGGCCAATCCAGGGCTGCCTTGGGCTTGAGTTGGGTCAGATGAGGCATTTGCCAGAGCTACAGTCCTGATGAACTGCAGGGTGCCCTCCCTGTGTGGTCCCCTGAAAAGCTTTTGTTGGTGGGCAGGGCCTGTAGTCAGACCTGATGTGTGCCCCCAGTCCACTGCTGGGGCTGCAGTTGGACTGGTATGTTGGTTATCTTCTTTTCTCTCTGGGGCAGGGGTCACTTGGGAGTGGTACTGGTCCCTGTAGGGGCTGTTTGCACACTTCCAGGCTTGCGGCACCACTTTGGATGGGTTTTGGCCAAGGGTATAGCAAGTCTGCAGGAGAAGGAAGAGGCGGGACAAATGTTATTAGCAAGGTTTGCACAGTTGTGCTGTGGGAGAGGATCTGGGGCCTGAGTGGAGTGGGCTTGTCTCCAGGAGAATGTGTGGGCACAGTGTGCTGTTATCAAATTAGGTAGCGAGTGTTGGCACTGTCCTGGTTCAGCAGGTGTCTATGTGTCTAGGCTAGGAGGTAGGAGAGGGAAATGGCACCCACCAGCTCTTTTGTTTCTGAGGAAGTTTCCCAGTAATCTCTGCTCCTCCAGCATAGAATCTGAGATTAGTAAACAAATCTCCTTTCCGTGTACTCCAGGCATTTTGCAAACTGCTGCTCTTGTGCTGTATCTCAGCAGGGCTGTTTGTTGTATTGTCTCTTTATGGGCAAGGACTCAGTTTCCTATCAGCCTTCTGGCTTTCCCAGAGCCAAGCCTGCTGATTTGTAAAGTTCCAGGTGTTAAGACCTGCTGATTGTAAGAACTCTTGAAATTATGCCCCACTGGGTTTCAAAACCAAATGCTATGGGGATTACCCATGCCTTGGGTACCCTGTATTAGGGTCTATTTCTTTTCCTTCTTGGTTCCTGCTTTGCTCCCCACTCCTGTGGACAGTCCCACAGGGCCCTTCAGGTCCTGACCATGTCTCCATCTTTCCTACCTTCTTGGATGTGACCTCTTCTCTACATTTAGCTGTGGAGAGTCTGTTCTGCCCATCTTTAGGTTGTTTTCTGGCTTATTTGCACTGATGTGGGTGTCATCTAGTTGTATCCATGGGACAAGATGAGCTTAGGGTCCTCCTACTCTACCATCTTCCTCTAACATGGGTTTCTTCATGTTTAAAAAAAAGTATACCACATTTTCTTTCCTGCCTATAGTACAAAAAATGGAACATCTAAAATTGTGGGGCCCTGAATTTTATTACTGATCATTTCTGGTAACTTGAGAAGAAACTTTAGACCTTAAATATTATTTGGGAAGGCTTTATGTTTGCCACCCCTCCCCCCTTCCCTATCATACATTCAAGTCCTTATTTCAGTAAAGGAAAAAACAGCTTTCATCTGAGACTTTATGATGAAGTGGAGGAATGCAAATCTTATAATTAAGAACTCAGTCTTCATTATTAGCCTGCAAATCATACAATAAAATAAACCTGGCAGACATGGCCAACTGTTCATACTCAATTAATTTGGAAATATATTATTCATCTGTTGTGGCCTTTCTATTGCAGCTGACAGTTTTCTTCTCTTCAGCTCTATTAAGGGTTTCTGGCAAGTGGCACTGCCAAAGGGGTTGAAAACCTAAATGCAAAGCAATTGTTGTAAATCCAGAGGAGAGGTGAACCATGTAACCACCTATAGCTTTCTTCCTGAATTGCCTCCTTCATTTCCATGAGAGCTAAAAACATCTACTGGGTTGGTATAAAAAACCTTTTACATTGTGCTTTCAGGAAATGACACCTGATCATAAGGCTTTTCGACCAAGTCACGGTCACAGAGCTGCAGTGAAGGACACATCCACATAATTCCCAGATTGAAGATAAACGTGTGTTCTGGCTTGCCACGTAGTCTCTTCACATCTCATTCACTGTCATTCTTCCAGGATCAGAGGCAATCGTGCTCTTCATGGACCTAGAAACCTTTCCTTTTCTTGATGTCAAAAAGTCTGGGGGGGGCAATCTGAGTTTAATTTGTGTTTTTACCCAGTTTAAAAATAAATTTGGATGGCGTCTTCCTTTTTTTAAGTATAAAATGTGGGTTTTTTCCTTAAAAATAGCACTTGTGTGGCCTTTCACAATTTGCAATATCAGAATTTCTTTCTTTTCATTAAAAAGTGGCTGAAATTCTGTAGGTTACTGGGCTTCTTAAAGGTGATCAATAAAATACATGCAGACCGTTTCCTTCAGAGCAATTATCACTCATCAAAACAGATAATTTTGTGATGACATGAATTCAGCAGATTTGTTTTGTGTGTGTATGTGAGGAGAAAATAGTTAATACCCTAAATCTGTGTTTTGAGGGGGAGGGGTTAGGGTGAACGGTGACAGTTGGTGTTTGAGTGTGTGTGTGTGTGTGTGTGTGTGTGTATGTGTGTGTGTGTTCCCGGGAACAGTAGACAGTCTTGGGGATGGCATGGAATAAAGGAAGGAATAGACGCTTTAAAATGAGTGGATCTGTGAGGCGAAATCTGTCAGGCGCTTATCAAATGCTTTAAAAGTCAGCCTTCCTTTTTTGGAACCCCTGCCTTATATACTTTATTGTCCTCAGTCATCAATCATTTCTCAATTCAAATGCTAATCACTTTCCAAATAGACCCTCTCCAGAAGAGCTGCCTATCTGTACTCTGCTACCATCATGCTTATCAGAGAATTCAAGGTTCTGTTTCACAGGACAGGCAAATACAAGATACATTAATGTAGCCGCATAAAATGGAGTTTCCACTGCTAAAACCTCTAGAAGGAAATAGAAGGGATATGGGGCACATCACTTGCTTTGTTATATGATTTTACATCGTGCCTGTCATATTGCAAGAACTCAGTAGTTTGTATCTTAAACAAATGAGTGTGTAAACAAACATGAATGTTGGCTCTATTAGAAATGCTGGCGTGGTTACCAAGAACCAGTAGAACCAAAAGATGCTTTTACTGGTCACTTAAACCATTCCTTTCTTGTAATGAAATTATATATAATTTACTTCAGGTACAATATGAAAAGAACATTTTACAGTTGTTCAGCTCAGTTATTCATCCTGAGCAGGACAACTTAGCTCGAAACTAATGTTGTGTCTCTGCTCCCCAGTAACAGGTCTGTGTCAAATTAGATGAGCTTTGGATTTCTGTACTTCAAGACTGTGGCTTAAGCAGGCTGAGGGCAGTTACCCAGGTTAGATGCTGACATGCTGCACAGATCTGCTGGAGAGATATCAACTTAGTATCAGGGAGGAAGAACCACATCCTGACACCCTGAGCACCGATACAGGCGGGGATAAATGGTATCCCACCTTGTAAATTCTATCTTGTTATCTTTATATCTTTATATAAAGTGCTATCTTTCTCTCTTCTGGGGAGTTTTGCTCCCCTAAGGTGGGTTTCTTCATCATTGTGTTCAAACCTAACACCTTCCACTCCCTTGGAGCAGTTGGTAGGCATTTAGGTTGGCTAACTTTCTAACCTATTACCTCTTCTAGGTAAAAGAGCTTGGTAAATAGATGACTTGGCAAAATAAGAGATTGGGCTTTTCAGAAGGTCTGCCAGGTCAATTTACCAAATCAATTCTAACTCCTGACCTTGCCGAACCTCAGTCTTATTGCCACCTCAGAGAAAGGGGCACTAGCATGTGGTGCTTAAATTCACAGACTCATTTTACTTCAGTTTGGACCTAGGGATCATCACTTTTTGGCAGTCTCTCAAATCTTCTGTGCCTCAGTTTCTCCATTTTATAAAATAGGGTTTATAACTGTACTGACATTAGTGGATAATTGTATTAGATAAGTCAATAGGTATAACAGTCTTAAACAGTCCTTAGCATATGGTAAGTACTTGAAAAGTGTCAGTTACTTTTTATTGTCCTGTGTCTGTCTCCTGGCAGCATTAGATGGTTCCAACCAAGGAAAATGTGGCTGCTTGTGGCAGCTCTGATGACTTCTCTGTGGCACTGTAGATTCCTAATGGGGTAGGAGAGGATCAGGGCTTAAAGACTCCCCAGGAGGTAATTGCCAGGGATGGAAACTCTAGTTGACACTTTTCCCTTTTCTTCTTTTCCCATTTTTCCATATTGGTGACTGGTAAATTTCTAGGGAAATTAAAAAAAATAGTCAGTGCAGTTTGGGTATCTTTATTCTGTCTAATTCATTTTAAAGAATGGGTGAAAGTTAAATGATGCCCAATAGGTAGAGGTTTATTTTTCTCACAACATGGGGAGTCTAGAGTATTGGTTATTGGTCCAGTGGCTGAGAGGTGTTATGGTTGTGGCTCTGGAATTCTTGTGACCTTTTCATCATATTTGTTACTTCATTGTTTGTCCCCTTCCAACTGAGCAAACCAAACCTTTCCCAGACCTACCTCCACCCCCACTATCTCTCCAACAGGCCCTTTCTGCAAAGGTCTCATTGTCTAGAATTGGAACACCTGACAAGCCCTAACTGCAAGGGTGACTGGGAAAGTGTAGAACAAGGTTGTCAGATTGGATTTAAAAAGATCATGATCCATTGCTTGGAACTAGACAGACACTGGAACCAGACATTCTCAGGACTCTGCAAAGAAGGTGGTGGCAATGATTGCCATTGTTCAGGCCATTAGCAATATCTTCTAAATCTGCATCCATATTTACAGTCTTGTGTATTTCAGTGGTAAGCTCTTTTTTTTGAACTATCTTGGTTATTCATCAAAACAAATTTATAAGTATCTTGTTTTACTTTTGAGACAAATGAGGCAACTAATAAGTGGTGGGGACAGGATTCAAATTCAGGTCAGCTGATGTCATGCTGGTGCTCTAATCCACTTTCCCATAGTGATTATATTAGAACTAGTGGCAAAGTGATTACCTGGCACCTCCTTGAGAAAATGAAACATGATTCTTCAGGCTCATTACTAGAGAGTAGACTCTCTGGAGTCTCCTATTGTGAGCGTCCTGAGTCGAGAATTACTTGTCACAGCAAGTGACCCAGAATTTCTGTGAAGCTCAGCCTTTCTTCTGAGCCCCTAGACACTTTCATATCTGTACCCATTTCAGGAATTCTATCTTGATCTCTTGAATTCTTCTGCCTAGGATTCTTTTTTGTTCTGTCAATTTATGGCAAGTCCCAGTAAAGTATAACTCATGCAGTGTGGATGACCCTGGACATTTCTTGACTTGTGATTACCCTTATGTAATGACATCTTTTCAAGAAACACTCACACATAACCAGCGTGCCTGCTTTCTGCGTAGGGAGGAGTTCACAGTTCACCAAGGATGCTGTTGCCTGTTTTCCACTCCGATTGCATTTACACCTGGTTTCAGGCCTAATTATGCCCATCAGCTCTGGCCTTTATGTCTGGCTGTGCAGCTGCAGGGAGAGTTGGTGCTATGTTCACTTAAAGGAATTTAGCAGGATTCTCACAGAGGAGACCTAGAAGCTGCTTGTTGAGACTAGGGAATGCTAGGGTTTCTTTCTTTCTTTCTTTCTTTCTTTCTTTCTTTCTTTCTTTCTTTCTTTCTTTCTTTCTTTCTTTCTTCTTTCTTTTCTTTTTACCATTCCTTTTTAGACAGTGGGGGACCTGGGTACACTGCACTAAGCACAATAAAATATGATGCTCCAGCACCTACACTCTTCCCCTTTATTCCTTCCAACACCATCTCTTCACTATGGTCCTTCTTTCCAATCTCCATCATAGAAATGGAAAGCCTTTTCACATACCTGTCAAGTTATTAGCACCTCAGTGTAAGTATTATCTGGTCTTTTCATAAATTCTCAGAATCTGAGAAAGCTTTAGAGACCTTAGCACCTCTTTCTAGAGCAGAAGCTAGCATACTTTTTCTATAAAGGGCCAAGATAAATATTTTAGACTTTGCTGGTCATATGATCTCTGTTGCACATACTTAATTCTGCCACTGTAGCATGAAGACAGCCACCTGTAATACATAAATGAATGAGCATGGCTCTGTTAGAATAAAACTTTATTTGTGAACTCATAAATTTGACTTTCACATATTTTCACAAAATATTCATCTTTAAACATTTTTTCCAGCCATTTAAAAATGAAAAAAAAAAACCTCTTCTCATCTCATGAATTAATACAGAAAGATTTGGCCTGTGGGATGTAGTTTGTTGAGCCTTCTTCTAGAGCAAATCTATCTAATAGAATCATCTGTGAAGATAGAAATGGCCTATAATATTGAGCACTTGAAATGTGGCTAATGAAACTGATGAACTGAATTTTTAATTTTAATTAATTGAATTTGAAATTTAATTTTAAGTAACCACCTACAACTAGTGGCTACTGTATGGAACAGATGTAGAATTCCATTCTTTATCTTATAGTTATTAGGAACTCTCAGATTTTGTATCTTTTAGATAAGAAATTTAAATACCTGGAAGAAGAAGTCTCACTGGCCTAATTAGGACAAAATCACAGAGACACATGGCTTCAGGGGCCCCTTTATTGGTTGGGGTCAAGGGGGGATTTCTTGCAGAAGAGAGCCTGAATATGCAACCAAACAGGGGTTTGCTACAATTTCCTGAAGTCTTTGCCTTTCAAAAGGAGGTCCCTAATGGAAAAGGAAGGGAATGACTTGAAAATGACATAGTCTTGGTAGCAGCAGAGTTGACTTGTTTGTCTGGCATCTGTCAGAGAATGTAATTGTCATTTTAAAATATGCTATGTGTGGGGCACCTAGGTGGCTCAGTCGGTTGAGCGTCTGACTTTGGCTCAGGTCATGATCTCACAGTTTGTGAGTTTGAGCCCGGCATCGGGCTCTGTGCTGGCAGCTCAGAGCCTGAAGCCTGCTTCCGATTCTGTGTGTCCCTCTTCCTCTGCCCCTGCCCTGCTTATGATCTGTCTCTGTCTGTCTCTCAAAAATAAATAAGTGTTAAAAAAATAAAATAAAAAAATAAAATATGCTACGTGTGTAGTCAGTCAACAAGTCTTATTAAGCATCTGCTATGTCCTAAGCACAAGCTAGGTGCCCTCACAAATTGTTTCAGATTTATTTTGCATCTTATGAAAGTTCTCACATAGAGTGCTGTTTTGCAAAGTATTAAAATGAAATCAAATGGCCTCATCATGAAAATAATACAGATTATCAGAAAGTACGTCAAGACTATGTTATGAAAAAGCTCAGGCTCTTCCCTTTTGCGGTCATCGCTGGAGCTGCAGCGGCCAACATGAAGTTCAATCCATTTGTGACCTCTGACCGGAGCAAGAACTGCAAAAGGCACTTCAATGCCCCTTCCCATATTCGGAGGAAGATTATGTCATCCCCTCTTTCCAAAGAGCTGCAGCAGAAGTACAACGTTCGGTCCATGCCCATCCGGAAGGATGACGAAGTACAGGTCGTGCGGGGACACTACAAAGGTCAGCAAATTGGCAAAGTAGTACAGGTTTACAGGAAGAAATACGTCATCTACATCGAATGGGTGCAGCGAGAGAAGGCAAACGGCACCACGGTCCACGTGGGCATCCACCCCAGCAAGGTGGTTATCACTAGACTAAAACTGGACAAAGACCGCAAAAAGATCCTCGAACGCAAAGCCAAATCTCGCCAAGTAGGAAAGGAAAAGGGCAAATATAAGGAAGAAACACTGGAGAAGATGCAGGAATAAAGTAATCTTACACACATGAAATAAAAACTGTTAAAATAAGACAAAAAAAAAAAAAAAGAAAGAAAAAGCTCAGACCTGACCCTTATATCAACTTCTGAAACTCTGAAAAAGTTTTTTAACTTTTAGAGCTTTGACCCTGCCAAGTAATGGCTTCTTTACCAGCCTAAGCTGCTAGTCATTCTTACCTTCTCTTTGGGAACTCCCCCAGAAGCTTCCTTATTTGTGTGATGTGTAAGGATACTCACTCTGAATGAGAAATCAGGTAAGACACCACTGACATTTCCTCTGAGGCTTAAATGATAGGAAGCAACAAGTCAGGATGATTTTGGAACAGAGATTTCTAGAAACAGCAACTGCAGGGGATCTAGTATGGGAAAGGAATGAACTTCCTTTGTGAAAGAAAGGAAACGTGGCCCCAGGAGTTTGGAGTCTAATATAGCGGGAGGAGGATGAGAAGTGGAATTCTGGAGATGGTCTGTGATCAGATGGTAAAATGAGGCATGTCAAACACTCAGCACAGATCTGTCAGGTATCTCATTTTAGCACACAATGCACAGAAATCACATCACTGACTTAGGAGTCAGGACTGTTCATTGATGGCCAAGTTGAAGGTGAAGATTCAGCCAACAAACGTGCATCCAGCTGAGCTAGAATATAAGTTGGTCGAATTATGTCCCCAGTTTTCTTCAAGGTACTGTGGGCCAAATAGTTCAGAGTGAAATGCCTAATGTGGAACTCAATATCAGGTATGTAGTTGTCTAGAAACCTCTAACTATGGATGAGTTGGATCTCTTCTCGTCTTCTGTTGGGATTTTTAAAAAAATCTCAAAATTCTGGTAAATTGAAGGGCTCAGACAACCAAGAAAAACTAGCCCATTAAATCATAGAAAATGTAGAGCTAAAATTATCAAAGTTATTAAACCTATGGAGCCCCAGAGAAGCTGTATATGCAATATAATATGCAGTCGGATTGCTTGATTACTGGAGCCTCCCACAGCAACAAAGGTTTTGAATCACACTTGTAGACGTGCTGCAACACTGGTACTTTAAATTTTTGTGATTGAAGGATTCTGTGATAGAATTCATTTGCTTCATTAAAAAGTTTGGAAATATACCTATGAACAGGGAATTTGCAAGGTGGTGTTTTCCATGGTTGAGAGTGAAACCATTTTGAGCACACTTACAATGGTAACATGGGGATGGAAATTGTTACTGCAAATGCAGGCAGAGTTGACAGTATAGATAGAATGTGATTCATGATTCTCTTCACAGAAGTCAGTGCAGTAATACTGGCCATCGGTTGGAGGTCTTTGCCCAGCTCTTGAGCATTGGCACAGAGGTGGTGTAATATCACCATCAAATGTACCTTACTTTCTTCACTAAGGGTATCACAGTTTCTAGAACTCAAATATTACTGTAAAGAGTAAGGACTTGATGTTATAAAAATATTTTTATATTTATGAAGATATAAAATTTTCATTGCTACCAATAAAAGTGGCTTAATAGTATACAATACTGAAAAGTGTTATAATTCCCAGAAAGCTTTATCAGGATTTTAAGAACTTCTTCTGGTTGTTCCAGGAGATATAAGCTAATAAACACATATTTGCCAACAAGGTGGGTTAAATATAAAGCATAGAAATTACTAGGTTTTAAGTTGCTCATGAGGTTCTAAATTAGCTAGTTTTTGTATCTGATTCATCGCAACTATTTTATTTTTAACCATTGAAGAGGCTCCTTGATGACCCTGACAACATAAAAATGGTGAAGGAAGGGCTTACAAGGGCAGTGAATGCAGATTTGAGGTGCGAGTATGGAGAGAGGTGTGACATCAAAGTTCCACAGTCCATTGTATCTTTTTATTTCAGAAATCTAATTAGAAATAAGAATAAGCCATTATACTTACGTCAAGCACAAATGATGACTGTGCCGAGGAACACGATGTGATTTTATTTTCTTTCTAGTGAGACTATTTTACTGTACCTGCTTAGCTTTATAATTTCTTGGAAGTTTCAAAATAAAACAAAAAATCCCTGTCTGTTGACAGGTAAGTGGTTGGTTCTCGCCCACTTTAGTTGTGTTTCTTCTGAGGAAACTATATCTTAATCTTTTGCAACTGACTTGTCTCCAGCTCCTCCCCTTCTTCCCTAGATGGTATAGCTTTAGAGGCTCACTTCTCCAGTCATTTCAATATTGATCAGCCTTAATGACTTCATGGCTAACACATTTGGCCTTTTTTACCTGGAGGGGTAAACCCAGGTCTCAAATATCTCTGAATCCCAAAGGCAATACTGGGATTAAAAAAAATCATTTTCTGCAGTATGGCAAGATGAAACTCTGAATAGAAATACTTGTCCTAATGTTTAAAAAAATCCATATTTGGCTATAAAATAATTCAATTTTAGGAAGTGCTCTTTTCTTATTCACACAATTTTAGGCTTTTTCTTTTAGCACCACGAACATAAAGCTAGAAGTAAAGTATTAAGGTTGAAGATACCCCCTGAGAGATGAATTATAGTTAAAAAAAAAACTATTCAAGGAAAGTGAAGGTAGTGTGAAGTCCACACATTTATAATCCTCTATTTCCCACCAAAGGAGGATTCTGCCAGGAATATCATGATATAAACGAGGGAAGGAAGGCTCTCCACGGGCCACCAAGCAGTTATTGTCTGGTAACCAGTTCATGTCCTATGCTATTCCTGTAATCTTTTTTTGACAAATAAACCAGTTTTCTTTTTTGAAATTGGAGAAATTTGATGCCCCAAATATTGACTTTTTAATGTAATTGCAATTTTATTTGATGGGATTTTAAAGAAACAGGAGTAATCATTTTGTATGTCAATTCAGATGTATGCCCGTTAAAAGACTTGCAGATGCAAACACACATACAAACAAATACTATTTTGGAATGGAATGAAGTGATTCTTATGATTTTAGATTTTTGTCTTTAGAAAGATCATCAATTATTTAAGTTTAGAATGCAGCCCTCTAGGGGACAATGTAATCTATAAGTGGCTGAGATTTTCAATTATGCCTGGTAATTTGTCAAATGTTCACTTCACTTAACATTAGTGTTTATTGATAATTTTTATAATCTCTGTGTTACTCTGATCCTTTGGATTGCATTTTTATTTTCAAATTTATACCTTTAAGTAGAATTAGTGATTGCTCATCACTCTAAGAGCCATTTAATAGCCTTTAAATATGCGTTTTTAAATGCCCTTATCTGGTTTCAATGTCTACATGTGTGTTTGTGAAATTCTTCATAAATAGCCACAGTACAAGAATAAAGCATTTAATATTGACTTAAATACACAAACTGTTCAATTCAAACCTATGTAAATCATCTTGGGTTCTATTATGTTTATTCCATCTGTTTTTATCATCTGCTGTTACGATAATTTATCATTTCTACATAGTATTAAAATGTAAATGAATCAAGAGAGGCAACACATCTGTGGACTGTTGCTTAATAAAACTATGTTGGGCAAGTGAGTTAAGTCATAATAATTAATTAAATTTCACTGCCCATATATGCTTGTCATTGTATATTTAGTGTGCATTTGCATAATTACATAATGGGATCTATATGATTCATGTTTTCTTGGGCATAATGTTGATGCACAAATTATCAGTTCAAAATTAGAGATGCTTATAAAGGTATCACAGAGACATTTTGCTTTTTTTCAGGAAATGATGTATAGGAAGTAAATTTTAAAAAACTTTTTTTTAATACTTATTTATTTTTGAGAGAGAGAGAGAATGTGAGTGGGGTAGGGGCAGAGAGAGAGGGAGACACAGAATCTGAAGCAGGCTACAGGCTCTGAGCTGTCAGCACAGAGCCCAGCTTGGGGCTTTAACTCACAAGGCACAAGATCATGACCTGAGATGAAGTTGGACACTTAACTGACTGAGCCACCCAGGTACCCCAAAGCAAACTTTTTTTTAAATAAGACAACAAATTGATACCTTTATTTATTTACTCTTCAGTAAGTTTAAATCCTTGAGGATTACAGCATCACATAAATTCTGTGGCCAATGTCTTTAGCAGGAAAGTTGCTTCGAAATTTGGCATGAACCGTGCCACCGTTTCTACAAGCATGAATTACTTTTCCCCAGATGACTCTGGTTTCGTTTGGTTTGCCACCAGGAGTCACTGTGTTGTTCTTTGCTTTGTACAAGTAAGCACATAGATAGAACTAGATAGAATTCAGTTTCATCTAGAGCATAAATACCTTCAATTTTTAAAAAATGTTTATTTATTTATTTATTTATTTATTTAGAGAGACAGAGCACAAGCAGGGAAGGGGCAGAGAGAGACACACACACAGAATCTGAAGCAGGTTCCAGGCTCTGAGCTGTCAGCACAGAGCCCTACATGGGGCTCAAACTCACGGACCACGAGATCATGACCTGAGCCAAAGTTAGATGCTCAACCGAGTGAGCCAACCAGGCACCCCTAAATACCTTCAATTTTAAGAAGAGCTGTGTGTTCCCTCTGGTTCTGGAGACCCACTTATAGCCAGCAAAAATGGCCTTAGACCACAGCCTTCTGGACATTGTTGTTTTAGGAGTCCTGTTCCCAGCAGGCCTCCACAGGTTCCATGATGGTGGAAAGAGAAAGGCTAAATATATATATATATATATTTTTTTATTTTTTTATTTTTTTATTTTTTTTATTTTTGAGAGAGAGAGCATGATAGCGAGCACATGCATGAGCAGGGTAGGGGCAGAAAGAGAGAGGGAGAACGAGAATCTGAAGCAGACTCTGTGCTCTCAGCACAAAGCCCTATGTGAGGCTCAAACTTGTGAACCATGAGATCATGACCTGAGCCGAAGTTGTGGGGTCAACCGACTGAGCCAATCAGGTGCCCCCCTCCCCACCAATTTTTTTTTTTTAAGTTATGCATTCTTAAAGTTCAGCAAAGTTAACTGTTGGAAAAGACATCAGATCTGGCTTTGACAAGTTCTGGCTTTGTTCTTTGAAATCCTGCTTTTAAAAGTACACTGGTAGTATATTTTTATATCAGGGAAGGGTTTACTCTTTTAGAAAGGTGGTGTGAGCAGGTCAGATTAGGTATTGTTCTGAGCCAGGTTGTATGCCTACGACCTCTCACTCATAATATTTTTGACTGAATCACATTCCAATCAGTCTAATCCTCAAATGAATTAAATTAAAAAATGAAGTCTAAATAGTGGTTTTAGGACCATATCCTGGGGCAATGCATACTGGCCTTAAACTCATAGACATATACAACTTCTAGCATGTGCTGCAGGTGACTGGGAACAATTTTCCAGAGTGATATGCTATAGACAGCAGACTCTAGACAAAATCTATTTTGGGCACTGTCCATCTCCACCTCCTTAAAATGTAGTCCTCTCCATTTGCCCTCTGATTAGCGGATCAAAATAGCTCATAGCAAGTTTGAATGACAGGGACTTAACTTCTCAGGTATACCTGCATATTGAAAAGAACCTTGTAATTTTGAATAAATTTTGAAAATGCCAATCATACCATTCCCCTGCCTCATCTCCTTTCCTGGCTCCTCAGTGTATCAAGTTCAAATCTAAATTCCTCAATGCATCCAACACTGTTTTCTGGCTGTTTCATCATTTGGTCATCTTGGCTTTCTTGTTCTGCCTTCCTTGTCACTCACCAATTATCCTGTAGTGGCTTAAGAATTGGATTGTCAAAGAACCTCAAGTGAACACAAGTTGAATGCTGCCATATTTTTTTTTAAATGGGCAAATGGTGTCAGGGACTGGACTGTTTCAGTCTCATAATTAGAGTCTTTTCTCACTAAAACCAAATTAAGGAGTAGGTCAGTTGGGTGGCTATTCCAGGTACCAGTCAATTGAAGATACTAAAATGTGATTAGAGTAAATTAGAAATATGGAACCAGTTAATTCAGGTATCTAAGTGTACATTTTTTATAACTGGACAAAAATAAAAAGTGTTTCTCCTTCTGCCAAAGGAGATGGTGCCTTTGTGTGAAAATAAAAATATAACACAGCACAAGTACTACACACTGGTTTATTCAGTGAGCACTTTCTAGTGGGTAGAGCAGGTTCAAGTTCAAGTTGAAGTGACAAGGCAGATTACCAACCCAGAGAACAGTCAGACAAGCAGCTGCAATGCGGCTAACTGTAAAAAAATTTTTTTTCAAAGAGAAAAGAATACAAATTCCTTAAGAATTTATTAGGAATGAGTGGGTTTGTTTTCATATTTAAATTTTAAGCTCTTTTGGAAAACATGTGCCCCTGTCCAAAAAAAAAAAAAAAATCCTTCTCAAAAGTTTCAGAAAAACATGCTTGTAGAAAAAAATGTAGAGAGAAGCTGTTGCCCTGGTAATAAAAGAAATAAACCAAATAAATAAAAAACAAAAAACTACTAAAGATGTTTTGAATACGTCTCACTGGGAAGAAAAGTCTAATTCAAAGCAATTTCAAATAAGTTAAAATGCTATAGTATATCAGTGTATTTAATAATTACTTATTTTGAAGATAAAGAAGGGATGCAGTTTTTATTAATATAACATATTTCTCCCTGAATCTGGTAAACATTGAATTCTGTTTCCTTCTGAGTCTCCTTGTTGGTAGGAACAACTCATCTTCTTCTACTTAACCTTTTTTCATTTTTAAACTTTTAATTTTGAATTAATTTCAGAATTACAAAAAATTACAAAAATAGTGCAGAGAGTTCCTCATGCACTTCATCTAGCTTCTCTGAAAAATGCTTCTGACAGTACATCATTGGTGGACTCATGGAATGACTTATTCAGAATAAAGTTACCCCATACCATAGCAAATGTGACCAAGGAAATCATTTACAGCAAAGTGAGCCACTGGGCCACAGAATCCTCCAGTCATACATCTACATCGTCACCCAGAAAAAGTTGACTTTGTAGAACTGTGAACTGGCCTACTGAAAACTCAGTATGTCTCCAACTGTGGTGTGATACACCATGAGTTAGTGATACTGTCCTACAAGATGCCATTTATGCTTTGAATTGGTAGCTAATATCCAATCTTCCTCTTTCTCCCATAGCCAAATCTCCCAGAGTCAAAGAAAGAGGCTTAGGAATGGTTTCTTTTACTATTATAGCTAAGAACTCCTCCCTCCCTCATGATTTTTGTCTCTAATGATTTTTGCTCTCATTCCCACAACCTTGGTTTTAGATGTTTCAGAGGATTTTGTTACCAGGAAAGTAAGCTTCTACTGGAGTTGTGGGGGGTGGTGTAAAGATGGTTTTCTTGAGTTAGATTGGAGTTGAGATTAACACCTGACCATCTTGAGCCCCTCATACCACTGAACTAATACAATAGATAGACAAAGAGTTTACTAACCTGGTTGACATGCCTGATTCCAGTTGAGAAGGGAAAGTTGGATTGTTCTTGCAGTGGGACTTAGAAGACTCACTGGGGACTTAATAGTGAAAGTTAATGGGAGATTAGGACAAGCCAATAAATGCTGGACTACCAAAGGCTTAGCTTCTTCAGAGAATAATGTGTAGGTTACTAGGTGGAGAATCTCTACTGCCAAGGTGGTGTCTAAGGTAAAGGGGAACATGGGATGTGTGTTGGAAGAAGGATGTATCAAAATATTATCACTCGTGATGATCAGTTACTAGAAGGAAGAACAGAAAAGATATGTATATTATGTATATTACATGTAAATACATATTTTGCTATATATTTAAAAATATATTATGAATATAAGTTCTGTATATATTGAGAAAGAAAAAAAGCAGTTTCTGACATCTGGTAACTGGTCTGATGTTCCTAACTAAGCCATGTTTTTCCCCTATTGGACATAATCTCACAGAAAATTAATGTTGGACATGGTGACTTGAGACCATAATCAAATGAGACAAAAGGAAGAACACTGATCAAGCCACAAACCAGCATATAACCCCCCTCTTGCACATAATAAAAGTGACTGCTGCTGCTTTTTCAGTCATGGATTTATCCTCATCTTAGTTCTCCCTCAATGAAGCGAGTAAGAAACCCAACTTGTTCACCTTGTTCAACTGATGGTGTTTGGCTGAAGGACGTGGACAATATTCACCACACATTTCTCTTTTCCTCTTTTCCTTTCTTCTACTCTTTCACATAAAGAGTGTTGTCCTTAATTCTTTCATTAATTTTTCGGTACAGAATACCGTGTAGGATTTTGACTGAGTTAGATGAGAAATCACCACTGATGGAGACATTCTCTCCCTCTCTGGAGAAGGTGAGGGTAGCTTAGTTTGTATGAAGGATTGTTGTACCATGATGGGCAGATACAAGCAGTTCCTGTGATAGGAAATTTAAATACAAGTGGAGCATGAGGATGTGTGCTGGAGAGCAAACAGAATACACTGTGCTAAACATTTGCCTGTTACTCTCAGATCCATTTCCCTTCTTCTACACTGCCCGGGTTCACAAGGGTCCCAATTTCTGTAAACCACATTGCCCACTGGTTTCCAATTAGGTTTGACCAAAAGGAGGAATTGCCAGAACATTGGCAGGAGGAGTTGGAAGAAGCCAGCGGTGCTTCTGGTGATGTTTAAGAGAGTGGCTGCATCTCCTCCATGGTTCTAGATCCAGTCAGAAAGGCACTCCCTCCTAGTGTCTTTTGCCTGGTTCCGCCTCCTGTGTGCAGGCTTTCTCTCCTTGCCTCTGATAACACCATCTACTCTATTTGCTCACCTGCCCTAAAAATTGTAGGAACTTCCTGCTGTTGTTATTTTCTGGTTGCCTTAACTTTTCTTGTTTTCAGCTCTTCCCACATCTCTGTAAGTGGTTACCTTCTATTGCGATGCCTGTGTTAAACTATGTTTTCCTTAGCTTAATCTAATGATATACTGGATAACCCTAATTTGTAGATGCCTTTTAAACACTTTTATTAGAAAATAAATGATGAGTCTTGTCACTGGTTATTTTGATAAAATTATATTTTCCAAAATGGAACAGCTTAATTCTAAGAAGCTCAAAGTGATTTTTGATAACAAAATCCTGTGGAATCACAAATCACAAAAAGTAGGTGCAAACCCACCACTTTTCCATATTTTCCCTAGTTACATGCGGTTTCACTAATGCTTATAAATATTTGAAGCAATTAAGTGAAAAAATTCTTAATAGTCATTTTCTAATGATTTGAGATTTAAAAATAGACCTGACAAGAGTAAGGGGCTAGGATAAAACATAAATCTTAATGTTTTTTTCTGCCCCCAGAAACTAGTTGAAGGACGTGATCTTCTCATTATGATTCAAATTTGCCCTGGCTTTAGCAGGAGTTATGCACAAATCCAGCTGGAGAACAGGATCTTAATTTTTTATTCTCTCAGTGGGTACTTGTCTGGATCTGCTTTCTCAAGGCTAAATGATACTCCAAGGTGCTTTCAAGATCAGAATTGAATAAGTATCTAAACCCTTGACATGTCTGTAGGAGGCCTTTGGGGTAGGTCATCATCTTTGCAAACTGCCTCATCTTTAAGCAAGGCAAAATAATAGCTAAGTGTAGGAAGAATACAATTAACAAAAAAATTACATCTCTAAACTTCGGGTACAATTTCACATTGAAGTTGTGTTGACTCCTTTTTATTGTTGATGTTTTTGAATGGCTGCTACAGTTACAGCCATAGCTGGAAATTTTTATTTTTTCTTTTAAAAAAATTTTTTTATTTTTAGAGAGAGAGAGAGGGAGAGGGAGAGAGAGAGCAGGAGTGTCAGCGGGCAGAGAGAGAAGGGAGCGAGAATCCCAAGCAGGTTCCGTGCTATCAGAGATATCAGAGCCTGACCTGGGGCTTGATTTCACAAACCGTGAGATCATGACCTGAACCAGAATCAAGAGTCAGATGCCTAACCAACTGAGCCACCGAGGTGTCCCTGGAAGTTTTTCTTACACAAATTTAAATAGTGAAGAAATAATTTATTTTAGAATAAGAGTGTTAGCCATTGGTGGACATTCTCCTTGGGTTTACTAAAACCAAAATGCAGAATTCTACTTCCTCTGTGCTGATAATCAACATGCTTTAGGGAATGTAATGTTCCCAAAGGCCCAGAGAAGAGTTCACAACCATCTTTGGGGCTCAGGGGAATTTTGTTTCTCTTTTTGTTTTTCACTATATATTTGATAAATGGCCCTTTGTAGTCTGAAAGAATTAACGTGCCTCCTTAACCACCCAAATTACCTCCTGGGAGTGACTTGTGGAAAATCTGGCTCCCTGTCTTTGAAGAGCTTTGAGCAAGTTGGATGAAAGCAATTGTCAAGAAGCAAGTAGAAATACATGCTGTTTATTGAAGTGTTGAATATGTTTATTAGATGAGCCTATTAGCCACAGGGGATGTTTAAAATTTTCAGCAAATAAACCTTCAAACCAGATTATTTTTGTGTATCTGTCTCTCTTCATATACTCCATGAACACACAAGTCATTTATAGAGTGCATCTTCTCTCAATTCAGGAAAGATTTCTTCTCTCCTTTTTCTGTTGTTAAAGAGCCAAGAAAGTGGGTAGAATTATAGAACATGGTAATGTGAAGGAATCAGTGTTAAGCATGAAGGAGAGGAGAGTTGCATGGTGTGTATATGCACAAGTGCAGGACTTGAAACACCTCAAACCACAGGTCGTTTTAAAATTTGAATAAAAATTGGGTCGCCTGGGTGGCTCAGTTGGTTAAGCATTCAACTTCAGCTCAGGTCATGGTCTCTCGGTTCTTGGATTCCAGCCCCACATCAGACTCTGTGCTGATAACTCAGAGCCTGGAGCCTGTTTCAGATTCTGTGTCTCCCTCTCTCTCTGCCCTTCCCCTGCTCATGCTCTGTCTCTGTCTCTCAAAAATAAATAAATATTTAAAAAATTTTTTTAATTTGAATAAAAATTAAAAATGTCACCTGGTAATGTGTTTTAATTCACACCCATTTTCCCACCTTGGGCCATTTCTCTTTTTCTCTGGAAATCTAAATATTACCCGCATCTGAGTACTCAATTCACATCTGTCCTTGGAGTTTTCTGATAACAGGTGAATATATAGACATCTCCTTCCTTTGAAGTCTCATTGTTCCTATTGTCTGTATCACTCTGAGGCAAAGTATGAGGAATTCAGTTATACTCAATCAATGTTAGTGGAATGGGTCAAACAGAAGCTTAATCCTTTATCACCTTGCATTGTGTTTGAAAATCACATCATTTGTACGTTATGTGATTTTGTCTGTTTAAGCCTTATTTCCCTTTCCGGACTATAAACTCCTTGAAGGTAGGGATTAGGTTTTATATCACTTGGGCATTATTCACAAGGCCTTCCTGCTGCAGTCCTCGGCATATCCATAAACACCTATTTATTGGTTTTTGATGACTCCTATTGTGATACATCAACTCATGGTTGGCTCGAAACATTCTAAGATGATTCACTGCTACTCTCTAGTATTGATCCTCCATCAGATAGTAAGCGATTCAGCACCCAGAAGCCTGGGTGATTACCTTGTTAATTTTCCATGAAAAAGTCTCACTGCTTAGTACTGATTTGATCTGTATTTCTTCAGATATAATGTTGCTCCTCTGAGTTTGGTGGGTCATAATTTGCCATTAGGTTGTCACTTTGAAGGATGCAGTATCGTAGAAATTCCATTCTTGGTAAAAATATTTTGTTTCAATATGATTTTTTGCCTCAAAGACCAGCACTTCTAAGTGATTTAAAGCAGGCTCACAGCCTTTATCTGAAGAAGCATTTGTATTTCTCTCCTTGTGTCTGCCCTTAGAAATTATGAAAGTTCATAAATGGAATTAGGTTGTGTAATTTGCTCAAAAGCGGCTGGAAAGCTAGCTACTGTAAGTTTCTGGAAATTTAAAAAGTGAAGATGGTTCAGATATTTTTAGAAAGAGCTTCTTTGTTAAATGGCTCAGTATTGATAAAGCTTTTTTCATAGAGAACAACAGGGCCTGCTGAGGGCTCAGAGTTCTTTTGTGACTTTGAAGCCAACAAAGGCAAGAAAATATGCTGTAGAGGTTCCCTTGAATCTAACCAATCAAGCAGACCCAAGACTGTCTTCCTTGTGCTCCTAGGCTAGGTCCTGGGGTAAATACAAATCAGGCACAGGCTCTGCCTGCAGGAAGCTCACATTCTAATGCAGGAGAAAGAATATACTCATTAGCACATGAAAAACTGCATGTAGAGGAAACAAAGATTGCACAGAGCAGGGAATGATTATTTCTCCTCTGAATTAGCAGAAGGCAGGTGACAGGAAAGCCTTTCGGAAAGAGGCAGCTTTTGAACTGAATTTTGCAGTTGGAAAAGGAATGATCCAGACAGAACACAGGTGTATATATATATGAGGTGGCTTGGGGCAGGAGCATGAAAAGGTGAGCATTTCAGGAAAGGCAACATGATTTGTAAATAACAGGAGATGCCCGATGATGTGGACATGTAAGAAATATGGTATGCTTGAGATGCTGTAAGCTGTTCTGAATTGCTAGAGCATCAAGTGTGAGAATGATAGAGCACTGTTGCCATTGTAGCAGCCATTGAGATAAGCCCCGCTATCTCAGAAAGCCACACCACCGTAAAACAACATGACATTTAGTTTTCCTGCTTCTAAGCTTCTGTAATTCCGCCTACCGCTCAGCGCACGCAAAGAAGAACCCCCTGCCCCACTTGCTATAAAGAGGCTGCACCCACTGTTCGTGGCCCAGAATTTGGAGGACCACTCCTCTGGGCCCGCATGCGTAAATAAAGGAGTCACTTCCCTTCCTCCGGTGTTCGGTCTGAGTCGTTTCCCGTAACAAGAACAGTAGCAGAGGTAAGTTTGGAAATTCAGTCCATTCATCTGTATCACGATAGGTTCTGCGTGTAGTGCTGAAGAATTTGGACTTTAGTCTGTAGGGAATTGGAATCTAGTGATGTGCTAGAAGCAGGAAAGCGACATGATCAGATTATCATTTTAGAAATTTACCTATGTGAGTAGTGCCTGGGTGGCTCTGTCAGTTAAGCGTCTGACTCTTGGTTTTGGCTCAGGTCATGATCTCATGGCTCATGAATTTGAGTCCCACATCCAGCTCTGTGCCGACAGCATGGAACCTGCTTGGGATTCTCTCTCTCTCCGTCTCTATCTGCCCTTTCCCTGCTCTCTCTCTCTCTCAAAATAAATAAATAAGCTTAAAAAAACTCAGTTATTTATTGGCTTTAGTAACATTCTTTTTGGTAGAAATTCATATTTTCATGGAAGGAAGATTAATTTTATATTAGTTGGGAATATTTCTTTAGTCTCAAAAATATCTTACTGATTATTATGTAGATATCTTATACACTGTGTGTGGACTGCAGTTTTAAGATCAGCCTTAGAAATTCATATCAAAGACAAGCTATGGTAATAGCAAAAATGTTTTTTAGTTAATAAAAATAAAAATATTTTAAATTAAGTTGGTTACTGAACATTTCTTTTTGTGTATATGGCTCTAGGAATCTCTAATACTCCAGGACTATTTTTCTTAGATTGGAGTAGCATTTTATTTATTTATTTATTTATTTACTTACTTACTTATTTATTTATAATTTTTTAAATGTTTATTTTTGAGAGAGAGAGACAGACAGACAGAGTGTGAGTGGGGGAGGGACAGAGAAAGAGGGAGACACAGACTCTGAAGCAGGCTCCAGGCTCTGAGCTGTCAGCACAGAGCCCGATGCAGGGCTCCAACTCAAGGGACCACAAGATCATGACCTGAGCTGAAGTCAAACACTTAACTGACTGAGCCATCCCAGTGCCCCAATTAAAATAGTGTTTTAAAATAACTAGACCAGACCTTACTTAAAAGTATCAAACAATAAATAATTGTCTCTGTCAGTGGAAATACATTTAAAAACTAGGTCCATGAATGACATTATAGGACTTCAATAAATTATAAAACCTCTTATCTAGAACCAGAGATGTTACATTCATTTAGGATACTTACAGGTGGCTCATATGTGTAAAACTACAAAGATGATTTTATTTTTCTGGTGTAAGTTATTTAAAATTTGTAAGAAGATTGCTTCTTGTTCCTCTTACACATTTTTAGTGCATTTTAAAAGCATAAGTAGCCTAAGTAATCATTTAAAAATCTTTTGTACTTTTTTCAATGCCCATTATCAAAGAATTCATGGAATGAAATTTTATTAAGTGGTACTGATGTATCAGAATATATACCACATTCAATTCCACTTGTATCAGTCATAAAAGTATTCACCAGCACATGCGAAATAGAGAACAATGGATGGTTTTCTATGACTTTCTGTTCTAAAACACATCAAAGACTTCATTAAGCATTGTGGGCAGTTTTCTTCAAACTCATAATAGCATGAAAAAACAAATGTAGCAAATAATAGCAAACACTTATACAGGACTTAGTAGGTGTTGGCACATTTGCTGTCTTTACCAATATTGATTCATTTGAATCAGCTGGTATATTATGCCATAAATTATGTGATCATATATAGAATTTGTGTCCCAATAGTTGTTAAAGCCAATAATTACAGTCAGTGATAGTCTCAGTCATGTCTAAAAAATAATACTGAGGACTCCTGAATAGTAAAAATTGTGTGTATGATCAATGTGGCCTGCTTCTCAAATTTACAAAACAAATACAGTCACTTCTCTTATTATTACAGTTAATTCACTGACCCCTGAACTCTATACTAGCAGGGTATGTGGTATTTGCATCAGGACCACAGTCTCCTTTGCCATATTGTTCCAGGAACCTGAGAACTCACTTAATCAAGGTGTCACTGTTGATGCTGAGTCTGTATGGTCCCATGGACACTTGTCCAGATGTGTGTTTCTGTGGGGAAAGCTTGAACTCCACGCCTCCCCCTGGATACCTTCCCCATCACCACCACCAGTGCTAAGCAATGCCTAAGCGCCTATACAGTATCTCTCCCAGGACGATAGCTTTTTAGTTTACCCACCATGTTTAGCTATTTTTCCTCATTGTTCCTAGTCACCCCACCAGGCTGCCTGGACCCCAAAGGTTTTTTAGCATTAGAAATGCACTGTTCAGAAATCAGATCTTCCCCTGTAATCTTATTATGAAACTAGTGTCACCAGCCTGGATGGTCATATTATTTTAGGGGTCCCATAATCATATACTCATTCTAAACTGTGATCGGCTTTAACTAATACATCCTGAAAAAATTTCCCTGCTTTAAAATTTCAGAGTAGGAATTAGGCTTTCAATACTTATTGAATCTAAAAGATTCTTGGGTCCTACAAATTGGCCTTATTTTGCCTTATCAGTAATTTCTGAGTACAGGGGTTGCAGATAGTAGCATCCTTCAGGTACACTCTAATTCAGAGGAGTGGATATATGCTTATTTAAAATTTGTATAAGTATATGAACTCCTTAAGTGGCTATTTCCAAGATAAAGAATAAACCCCTTATTAAAAATAAGCCAAACCACATTATACAGTGTCACACCAAACCAAATTCAACCACAGAAAAAACCAAACCAAACCAAACCATCCCAAACTGTATCAAAGTACATACTGATAAGCAAGGTTATATGAATTTCTTGGATTGCCCATCTTTTCTGACTTAAAGATATTCTATGTCTTCCTGAACTGAATTTGAATTCAAAATCCATAATCCCAAGTAGGGCATGCAATTTCCTTTCTGAATGATGCTTTGCTCATATACTACTTAGGAATGAAGATTAAGGCTTCTTTAAACATTTTTAAGCCCTGTAATATCCCCCTTCCAGTCTTCTTTTTATAGAGAATGATAATAAAAATCGGGAGGGCAAGATGTCCATGTGTGTGTTTCCTAATCTTTGGCTCAAAGGATGCAGAAACTACAAAAATTGTAGAATAGTTCTGTGAGGCAAGGACACAAGGTAAAAATGTCTTCCAAAGTGACTAATTGAGTTGATTTGTTATCCTGTGATATTGTGATTTATAATAAGTTATATATATTTGGTCTTCATTCCCATTTCTGGCACAGGGTTTCTAAAACCCTTGGAATTTTCTAAGTGGTGACGACAATAAAGCCTTTTGCTGTGTGAATGAGGTGACTTTTAGAATGCACCTAAGAATGGGGGCGGGTTGCCAGTGATTGGAGGGTTGGAACTTCAGTCCCACACTGAACCTCAGGGGGAGTGGAGAGGGGCTGGAAATTGAGTTCTATGTCCAGTGGGCAATGATTTAATCAATTGAACCTAGGTAATGGAGCCTCCATAAAAACACAGAAAGACAGGTTTCAGAGAGCGTCTGGGTAGCAAATAATAGTGTATAGATAATATACATATTATAAAAAATATATAAATAATAATAGGTGATCTCATGGAAATGTGGGCAGAGAATGATAGGGAAAAATCTGGCCATACGATGGTTGACAGGACTGATAGGGAAATTCCAGTCCCTGCCTGAAGACTCCCCTTCTAGGTTCTTCTTCCTATCCTACTTGCCGTGGGCACCAAATTACTACAACTGCAGAATGCATATGTAACAGACTATAAATTGTTCCCTCTGCTTTTACTGAAGGTTCAGACCCCTGGAGAGTGATCTCCTCTGAGCCCGCTGGTGTGAAATAAACCTCCTGCCTTCCAAGATCTCCGAGTGCTTTTTGGTTCTCCCGCCCGGTGATCCAGACCAGGTTCTGTAACAAGAAGAGCACCTGGAAAGGGCATGGAAACTCCATGGCTTTTCCCTATACCTTACCTGTCTCTTATATCTACCTGTTCCTGTATCCTTTTATAATAAACCAGTGATCAGGTAAGTAAAATGTTTCTCTGCGTTCTATGAGCTATCTTAGCAAATTAATTGAACTTAAGCAGGAGTTTGTGGGGACCTTTGATTTACAGTCAGTTGGTCAGAAGTGCAGGTAATGACCAGAACTTACAGCTAACATCTGAAGTGAGGGGACAGTCTTGTAGGATTCAACCTTAACCTGTAGGATCTGATGTTATCTCTGGGTTGATAATGTCAGAATTGAGTTGTATTTTAGGACACCCAGCTAATGTCAGAACATTGCTTTTTGGTGTAGGGGCCACTCTGACACCTGGAAATTAGGTCTCAGAACACCCTTACAGACCCCTCCCCCCACAAAGGGCATCATTTGACATATGAAATGAAAAACAGGAGCCTATATTTTGAGACTGTTGTTTAAACCAGTCCCATTGATAGGGAAGGACAGAATTCAGTAGGTAGAAAGGGAGAGGCTAGGGCTTGAAGGTCCCTGGGTGGGGAAAAACACATATTTTAAAAGATTTCTTGTGTGGAACGTCTGAATTAAGCAAACTGCTTCAGGCATTTCAGGCATAAGTTTCCTCTTAAGAATGTAATAGACACCACCTACTCCCCCTCTCAGGTTCCCCTCAGGAATTTGACGATCAAAATATCTCACTAAAATAAGTAAACCATAAACCTTATGTTATATGAGGGACACTAAAACCATAGTCTGACTCCTCACAGGATGGAATTGAGCCAATCAGGAATGGACAACCCAGCACATAGAGTGATCAAGCCAATAAGGATAGAACCTGAGAAAGAACAAGGGGAAGGGTAGGAGATGGACATCCCTAACCTTATAAAGCAAAGTCCCTTGCCTGTAGTCTCGGGCATTCACTTCTGAATGTCTCCTCTCTATAAAAAGAGCTTTCATACTGTTCTTACTTTCTAATCTTACACTCTAATAAACTTTTGCCTGCTGCTCATTTTATTGGGTCCACCTCTTCATTCTTCAAAGTGGTAAGACGATTCCCAGGTATTGAGGTAAAGAATCCTGCAACACCATAACAAGAATACCATTTTACATTTTTTCCCTATGACTTAAGGGCAGATCTTATTCTCAGTATTCTAAGAGCTTCTCTCCCTCACTTTCTCCTTAGCTCATTTTTTTTTACCATATTATTATTAAATAAATTTTTTATTATAGTATTATAGTTTAGTTAATGCCTTACTATTTTCAGTTAATATTTTAGCTAATGCCTTTCTCTCTAATCTTGAGCAGTTTAGAAAGAGGAATTTGTTACATAAAATGTGTATGTTTTGACTAACATAAACAATATGCTGTTATAAATTTTCACACACTGCAATCTATAACCTGTTAAAGAATAAAAATCCAACTGAGTACATTTGAAGATCTAATTGGCTTTATTAAGTGATTCATGAACTGGGCAACATCCCATCCACAAGTAGAGAGTGGCTCCAGTGAAGTTGTGCACAATGGAAGGTTTTTTTTACAAAAAAGGTGGGACAAGGATGGAAGTTATTAGCAAAAGAAAAAGATTGTTTCAGGCCTGAACTTCTTTTGGCTAAATGAATGGCAGGGTTTTTACCATGCAGATATCTCACTAGTGCTGTCCCAACATTGCTGAAAGGTCTTCAGACAACCAAATAAATGCACTCACTCCTAGAGATAGGTTTTAAGTTTTAAATTTACATGATTTCTTGACGGAGAGTTGATTAGGACTGGATATCTATCAGACATCTGTTTATTATCTTGACATAACATTTTAGTTATCGTATATTAGTTATAAAGCTAAGGACTCAAAAGATGGCTATTGACTAAAAAAAAGCTAGTTGACCCTTTTGAACAATGCAGGTGTTGGGGTACCACCCCCTACATTGTTGAAAATCCATGTATAACCTTTGAGTCCCCCCAAATTTAACTACTAATAGTCTACTGTTGACCAGAAGCCTTACTGATGACATAAACAGTTAACACATATTTTGTATATGTATTATATACCGCATTTTTATAATAAAAGTAAGCTAAAGAAAAAAGTTACTAAAGAAAATTATGAGGAAGAAAAAATATACATATAGTACTGTACTCTATGTACTGTAAAACATCCAGGTATAAGTGGCCCTGTGCAGGTCAAACATGAATTTCAACGGTCCTGTGTTATAATTTTGGTGTCTCAGGTATTAGTGTATAGAAATTGGGGTTCTGTAGCTCATTCACTTACTATGAAAAATTTGCTATATGAAGTCATAGAAATCCAGGAGGAGATAAGCAGGCAATTTTGAAACTCAATACACTGAGTAAAGGATTTTAAAAGGTACTTTGACTTATAGCTGAGACATTAGAAAATCCTGTTCCAAAAAGGTCAGAGAAACATAGGTATTTGGCCATGATGAGGATTTTAAAAATATATGGCTCTTGGGGGATAGGAAATTCTAGAAATAAAATCCTAATTGGACAATCTTCATCCATTCACATGAGAGGGGAAAAAAAAGGATATTCTTAAAACTATATTCTGATGATAAAAGTAAAAAACTTTGAAATTTGGAAGCTACAGAAAATTATATAGAAAAGTAAAAAATATTACTTATTATCCTACTATTTGAAGATGGAATATGTTTTAGATTTCTTTCTGAGCTACCTTTTTTTGTATATGAATTTATTTGTTAAATACATGAGAACATCTAAATTTTTGTTTTGTGCCTTTTTATTTATTTAGTTTTAATTTTTTTATGTTTGGTTTTTATTTTTGAGAGAGACAGAGTGTGAGCAGGGGAAGGGCAGAGAGAGGGGGAGACATAGAATCTGAAGCAGCCTCCAGGCTCTGAGCTGTTAGCACAGAGCCCAACATGGGGCTCGAAACCACAAACCCTGAGACCATGACCTGAGCTGAAGTTGTCCACTTAACCGACTGAGCCACCCAAGCGCCCCTGTTTTGTGCCTTTTTAAAAGGCATATCTTTGTAGACAATACATTTCATTATATTATTAAAGTTGATAAAAATGCTGTTTGGGGATAGCATATGAAGCTACCAAATTAATTTACCACTTTTCATTTTATTACTAAGAAAAACCTGGGGTGCCTGGGTGGCTCAGTCGGTTAAGCATCCGGCTTTGGCTCAGGTCATGATCTCATGGTTCATGGGTTCGAGCCCCGTGTCAGACTCTGTGCTGACAGCTAGCTCAGAGCCTGGAGCCTGTCTTTGGATTCTGTGTTTCCCTTTCTCTGACCCTCCCCTGCTTACGCTGTCTCTCTCTCTCTCTCAAAAATAAAATAAAAAAAAATAAATAAAAAATAAAAAACCTTTAATGGTTATTTTCAAACACACATAGAAATAGAAAAAACCATATAACAAATGCCTAAGTTTTGGCATTAATCACATTATGTATCTAATACATGTTTTTTTTTTAATGTAACTAAGATATGCCACCATCATACCTAAAAAAAAGGTAGCAGTAATTTTTTAATTTATCCAGACCTCGGTTTATATTCTAGTATCTCCAACTGTCTCAATACATATCTTATTTACAGTTGGCTTGTTTAAATAGAAGCCAACACTGCATTGATTTTATGTTTGTTAAATCTCTTTTAAATTCTAACAAGCTTCCAGCCCCCCATAACATTTTTTTCACTATTATGAATTTTATTAATATGCTCAAGGATTAATCAACATGAAAAACAAAAATTATGAGAAAAGGGGTACCTGGGTGGCTCAGTCCATTAAATGTCTCTTTTAAAAAATATATATATATGTATAATTTATTGTCAAATTAGCTAGCATACAGTGTATACAGTGTGCTCTTGGCTGCAGGAGTAGATTCCTATGATTGATCACTTACATACAACACACAGTGCTCATCCCAACAAGTGCCCTCCTCAATTCCCATCGCCCATTTTGCCACCCCCCCACCTCCCCACCCCCATCAACCCTCAGTTTGTTTGTTCCCTGTATTTAACAGTCTCTTATGGTTTCCCTCCCTCTCTGTTTGTAACTATTTTTTTTCTTTCTCTTCCTCCATGGTCTTCTGTTAAGTTTCTCAAGTTCCACATATGAGTGAAAACATATGATACCTGTCTTTCTCTGACTGACTTATTTCACTTCGCATAATACCTTCCAGTACCATCCACATTTTTGTAGATGGCAAGATTTCATTCTTTTTCATTTATTTTTGAGAGAAAGCACACATGTGTGTGGGCATGAGTGGGGGGAAGGGCAGAGAGAAGGAAACAATCATAAGCTGGCTATATGCTGTGAGGCTGTGAGTGCAGAGCCGGAAGCTTGGGGCTGAAACTCACAAACCCACAGTGACATCATGACTTGAGTTGAAATCAAGAGTTGGCCCCTTAACTGCTGAGCCACCCAGGTGCTCCAAGCTCACTTTTTGTGTCATTTATTTGGAAAGAGACCAGGTTATTTGTTCCATAGTATGTTCCACATTCTTGATTTGACTAATTCATCATGATTTGTTTTCTTTCCTCTCACCCCTGTATTTACTATAAATTAATAGTTATATGTAGAGACTTGATTGAAATCAGATACAATTTCTTTTTGTGAAGAATGTAGTCTCTATTGTTGCTTATTTACTGTGTTGAATCCAGAAGCCCATGCCATCTGGTTGCCCACATTTAGTGACGTTAAGATAGATCAGGTGTTGTCAGCCCAATAGAGCTTTCCTCAGTTTTTCTTTTTTCATCGTCTTAACACCTATTGATGAGGATTGACTAGATCCATAACTTCGTTAGGGATTGCAAAATGTTAATTTTCTAATTCGACCTTCCCTTCTGCATTTACAGTCCACCAAGAACTTCCCCTCAATTGTTATTGTTTTTCGGTCTATTCAGGCAATAGTTTATAGAGATGAGATCTGATTCTTTCCCTTTATTTCTCACTTTTTCTGACGAGTTAATGCCTGAATAATCTCTAATGGTGACCAAAGAGTGTTTTGCTGATTCCTGAGCAAGTCAGCTTGCTCATATGTTTTGCTCATCACATCATTCCAAACACGATCCAATTCTCATCCTAAATGAAGAACTCTAGCATTCCTTGTGTTACAGAACCAGGCTGGATTGCTGGCGGAGAAACCAAGTGGCACTCAGAGATCTTGGTGGATCAGAGTTTTATTTCACACTGACAGACTCAGAGGAGACAATCTCTCCAAAGGTCTGAGCCCCTGAACGCAAGCAGGAGGGGTAATTTATGGTGTTGTCTCTTCCACATTTTAGCAATTTAGCGGCAATTTAGCACGCAGCAAGCAGAACAGGAAGAACCCGAAAGAGGAGCCTCTAAGCTAAGGACTAGAGTTTATGTTAGTCTTGTCAGCCATCTTATGGTGCATTAACTTCACTTATTTTCCTAGCACTTGTATCATTTTTCACCACATTTCTATATTATCCATCAAGGTTCCTCTTGGGGTGCCTACAAATTCAGTCTTTCAGAGTCATATCTCTGGCTTTCTAATTTTGTTATGAATCAATACATTTCATACTATAAGTTGATAATCCAATTGTCCATCTTTGATCAGTGGAAATCCCTTAGGATTTCCTGCGTGCTGTGTTGCTATGACCCCATTTATATTGGATGTCTTCCTTGCTTTCATAAACATTTCTGTGATTAACACCTTTGTGCATAAAGTTTTCTCAATTTATGACAATTTTATAGATAGATTTTAAGAATTACTACGTCATAGAGCATGATAATTTCTCATGCTTTGTTACATATTACCAAATTGTCCCTCAAAATGTTGTACTAATTTATACTTCTATCAGCAGGATTTATAAATGAAGTTATTCTGTTATCCTGTCAATATGTTGTTATCCTTAACAAATTAAAAAGCAGAAGAAGGAAATGGTATCTTACTTTTCTTCACCCTTCTTTAATTATTAGTGGGAATGAACATTTTATTTTGGGATTCAGGTGCAAGTTTTTGAGTGAATTACACTTTTCAGATCATGGCACATTCTTATTATGCATGTATGCAAGACTCTCTTACCTGTCTGTCCATCCATCCATCCATCCATCATGTATCTACGTCTACTTATATATCAATGCCTACAGATCTCCACACTTCACTCCCATTCTCCTTGTGTTCTATATAACCATTTTATTATGTTTCATGTATAACTTACTAATTGAAAATTTTCTTGCAAAATGTGTATTGTTTTGCACATATGTATTTTAATTTATGTTAATCCTATTATGTATCTCATCCTATTTCCTATTTTTTTTTGATGAAACATTTTGAGATCTATCCGTGTCATTATTTGTATAACAAATGCTTTGCTGTAACCACTGCAAACTTCTCAGCAGTGTGCCACATTTTTCCCATTTCTCTTTTCCTGTGATAGATTTCCAGGGTGCCTTCCAGCATTCCACCATCATAAATAAATGGTACATAAGATACCCATAAATATTCCCACATGAACTTTTGTGAAAATTTCTCTGGAATTTTTCAGTGTTGTGTTTGCAGTAGTTACTTTGACTAAATAGAACTGTTGCATTTATTTCTATAAGTAGTACAATATGTTTTCTTTATACTCACATCTTCATCAACACTTGGCTAAAATATGTATTGTCTCATTGGTTTAATTTGCATTTCTCTGAATATCAGTGAGTTTCAGCATCTCGTGATATGCCTGCTAGCTTTATGTGTGCATGTGCGCAGTTTTAATTACCTATTCATATCTATTGGAGTTTTTTGGATGATTGTTATTTTCCCAATTATTCTCCAGCTCTATCACCATCAATTCTAGCGGTATTATTTATATAATCTCTTTTCCTGTTCTTTGATCTTAGCTTCAAAAACATAGCAATCAATTTATGAAGGTATTAATAAACCCTAATTTCTAGATCTCTTGCAGCCTCTCCTGGATTTTTTTTTTGTGTGTTTTATTTGAATACTTCCTGCAAAAATATTTTCAGTGTGGGCTTTTGGTAGTAAATCTTCTGACGGCACATTCTGAACTTATTTTTATTTTGCTCTTATACTGCTTTTTTTTAAGATTACATTTAAAGTATACAGTAGATATAGAATTTTAGGTTTAAAATTCTTTTAATATTTAAAAATATATTTTGCAATTGCATTATTGCATCCAGAGATGATGGTTGAGAAGTCTCATGGCAAGGTGAAACTTGTTTCTTTGTAAAAGATTTACCCTTTCTGGAAGCACTTAGAGTTGCCTCACTGAAGTTGTTATGTCTTTGTAGGACTTTCCCTAGTCTCTAACCCGGTGAGCCTTTAAATCCACAGTCTTTTATTTAAATTTGGGAGGCTCCTTCTCTGTCTTCTCAATTTTCAAGCTTATTTTAAGCCTTTGACTTACTTTTTGGAAAAAATTCAGTTGGCATATTTTAACCAGTTTAAAAAAAAAAACCTTGTTGAGATATTATTTTGACCTGAGAATTTCTTGGAAGATGAGTTGTTGTATTTAGTAATATGAGTTGAGGAAGGGTTGAAGACCGGCTTCCAGTGTTTGCTGGTTTGGTGAACTTGAGGAGGGTGGAAGGGATAAGCCGCAGCACTGAGAGCCTCAGACCCAACACACCCAGTCCTGATTACCCTCCTTAGCCTCCTGCACAGAATCTCTTCTGCCTTTTATAAGCCTTAAGGAGAAGCAGCATTAGGAGGCTACTTTCTTACTTTGTAGCTCACCAGGGAGAGGGAATAGGGAGGGGGTAAAAGTGCATGTCTGGGGGCAGCAGCTCAGTGGACATCTATTTATAAGGAATGCACACCCTGATGGGGTATTTGCAATCTTGTGTTAGATTGTACCTTGGAACACGTGCACTGACATCTGAAAGGTTGCCATTGACTTTTATGGTGCAGGCATAGGAAATGATTGTCCCAAACGCAGCCGAGGAAAGGCCAGGCCAACACAGCAGATGAAGGCCAAGACAGTAGTTAGAAAGGGTTTTTGTTTTTGTTTTTTTAACGTTTATTTATTTTTGAGAGAGAGAAAACGTGAGAAGGGGGAGGGACAGAAAGAGAGGGGGACAGAGGATCTGACAACAGAGAGCCTGTTGTGGGGCTCGACCTCAGGCACTGTGAGATCATGACCAAGTCATATGCTTAACTGACTGAGCCATCCAGGTGCCCCAATATTTAGAGAGTTTTATTCTCACATAACCTCTCACTGCTCCTTCAGCTGTCCTCTGTTCTGAGCTTCAGACTACTTCCCCTCAACACATCGATGAACTCTGCTTAGTGTCCTTGTGGAAAGGTTAGTTTCTGAAATCCACTTTTTCCCTCTCACTACTGTAGTTATTCCAGGGTTAATTTTACAGAGGGAGCCAGAAGCCCCATGTTAAGTTGCCATATGGGCTGGAACCAGAAGTTCCTACTATGTTGAGTAAATATTTTTTTCACAAACCGATGTCCTATTTTATGAGGCATCTGTTCTGTCTTTTGCCCACTTATCCTGTGTGGTCTTGGTGTTTTAAAAATTGATGTTATGAGCTTTTTATCTGTTATGGCTGTTTCCTCCTATATTAATGCAAATATTATAATGGAAACATTAAAATAAGGATATTTTTCTCATTTTTTGCTTGCTTTTCATATGTTGCTAGTGAATAAAATAATTTTAGGCTTTCAGTGTAGTAAATTATATCTACCATTTCCATTTCCATTGTTACTTATAAGCTTAAAAAGTTCCAGGGGTTAACATATACTAAGTGTAGTGAGCATCCTGATAAAGAGAAAGTAAAAAAATCATGTTTAATAAATGTAAAAGGCATATCCATCAATGACCAGTAATATGGGGAAAATGCTCAGATGGAACTGAGGCTCATACAATTGTTTAAAATATATTAAGAAAATAGTTTAAGGCATTCTTTGGGATAAGGAAAACCTAAGATCCAGCAACCAGGATCCAAGAGTCTTGTGTTTTGAACACATTTGAAATTTTCTAAGGGATAAGCTGAGATCCAATTTAGCTTCTTTGAGTCTTAATTAAAAAAAAAATCTGGGAAGGAGGAAAAAGAGGGAGAGGGAGGGAGACAAAGCACAGAGACTCTTGAATACTGAAAACAAACTGAGGGCTGAATAGGGAGGGGGAAAAGGGAAGGGGGGTGATGGACATGGAGGAGGGTACTTGTGGGGAAGAGCACTGGGTGTTATATGGAAACCAACCTGACAATAAACTATAAAGTTAAAAAAAATCTGTTAAATGATGGTGATAATTGAAAGAACATAATTTTAACGTTTTAAACATATTAAATTTAGTAAGAACTTTCTATCTTAACGTAATAATAGTCATAATAATGGTAACAAAAAAGGAAATTACCAACTAGTTGGAGAAAGCAAGAGAGTTAGTAGACTGTTAAATTATTTTGTGTTCATCTTCTAAAGAATTATATAGCATCTAGAAAGAATATAGAAACCTCTAAGATGATCTGGCTTCACTAATGTGAGGAAATGATAGGATAAAAGTCATTGTTCAGTGAGTCCAGGCTCTGACATCATATTTAAATCCTTGTACCTCGATTTTGGTTGTACCGCCCAGGACCGATGAAATCCACACACACCATATTCCCAGGAATGTCTTCTGATATTGATTAAACCCTTAATTGGTTAAAAAAAGTAAATAAAAAGTCAATGCTATTGTGTTGTTAAGACATAAGTTCAGCTACAGGTAACAGAAACTCAAAACAGTGGTTACATTTAGGGAAGTTCATTTTCTCAGACACATAACAGGTTTTAGTTAGGTTTTGATGGCTCACGTTGCAGCCCTATTACAGAGATCTACACCTGGCTCATCTTTTTATTTTTTATTGAGATATAATTGATGTACAGCCCTGAGTAAGTTTTTTTAAAATTTTTTTCAATGTTTATTTACTTTTGAGAGAGAGAGACAGAGCACGAGTGGGGGAGGGGCAGAGAGAGAGCTACACACAGAATCTGAAGCAGGCTCCAGGCCCTAAGCTGTCAGCAGAGCCCAATCCAGGGACTCCTGAACCACGAGATCATGACCTGAGCTGAGGTCAGATGCTTAACCTACTGAGGCACCCTAAACAGCACTAAGTTTAAGGTGTATAACAGTTGATATGATACATTTATATATTGCAATATAATTGCCACCATGGCATTAGCTAACACTTCCATCCCCCCCACATAATTATCTTGTGTGTGTGTGTGTGTGTGTGTGTGTGTGTGTGTGTGTTGTGTGTGTGTGTGTGTTGTGTGTGTGTGTGTGGTGAAAACATTTATGAACATTGTCTCCTAGCAACTTTGAAGTAATAACACAGTATTGTTGACTGTAATTGTAGTGTTGTGTATTAGATGTCCGGAACCTATTCATCTTCTAACTGCAAGTTTGTGCCCTTAGACCAACATCTCCCCAGTTCCCCCATCCCCCTGCTCTTCCTTTTTTCCTCTCCTTTATTCCCTTTCCTCCCTTGTTTTCCTCTTCTTCCATCTTCCCAACCTCTTCCTATGTCCCTCCCTGCTTTCTTCTGTCCCCTTCCTCCACCCTGTCCCCTGTCTTCCCTCTTTCTTTTCTTCCCTTCCTTTCTTCCCTTCTTTCCCTCTCTCTCTCCCTTCTTTTCTCCCTCTCTCTCTTCCTCTTTTTCCTTCCTTCCTTCCTTCCTTCCTTCCTTCTTGCCTTTACATGAATTGTATTTATTTCTCCTTTTTCTTAAACTGGGTCATCTCACCTGTTCTGAAAATGGCTGAGTTCCAAGTCTAAGTTTTGCAAATTGCCTATGTGCAAGTTAATGTCCCACATAGATTTTTAAGACATTTGGATAGGGTCACCAGTAAGTGCTGGGATGAAATTTACACATGATGAATTATTTGCCACATAGGTTTACTTTGTTTTCCCTAGTGGATTTTGACTTGCATTTCAGCCATTGTTATCAACAATGGAGAAAAACAATGGTCTTGTCACTGAACATCTTTGAGTCCCTTCAAGTTTAAAACTTAGTCGCTCTTTGATGAATTCAATCTCTTTGATCAGTGCTCGGTTTCTCAACATCTTTGCTCTCTATCCTTTTTACATCCCTTCCTCTGCTTCCCAGCCTGTATCTCACCACTACCATAGCCCATCTCCTGCCAGCCTTCAGGCTCGGGGAAGCATATAGAACATGGTGGTGATGGGAGTGGGGCTCACTGACTCCTTCCCTTTCTCAGTGAGGTGTAGCTCCTCTTGCCAGCTCTTTGGACACTGCTCCCTGTCCTTGCTGCCTCTGCTGCTGACCTGTTGGTGACTGGTGTGACCTGTGTTCTCCTTCCTCAGCATAGGCAGTCCATGCTAAGTGCTCCCAGATAGACTGGCCACCACTTCTCACTAGAACCGCACACTCCCAGAGCTCTCCCTTTTGATTCCTGGTCTGGGGAGCTGACCTTGTGTCCTTCTGCTAGGGGGTCCCAACATTCATAGTGAACTTGCAGCTTCAGCTGTCTTCTGAATCACCAGGACTTCACAGTGGTGTTTATGTCCCCCCCTAAATGTCATCAAAGGCTGAGAGGACACAGGGAGCTATTTTCAGTCCATTCACCTGGCCCTTCCACTCAGTCACTTCTATTCTTATCATTCAGGCACCATGTTCCCACATGGCCCCCCAAGACCCTGAGGGTTCCTCTGAAAGGCATGTGTCTTTGGAGGCTGTGTCTGGGTATGCAAGCAAACTCCCTTATTCTAGAATTCAGCTGAACTATTTGCGTAGTTTTACGGTCACAACCCTTCACCCCATCCCCAATCTCCCCATTTGGCTCTGGGGCTGCGTTGGAAGGTTGCGTAGGGTTTTCCCTCTTCCCCTCAGACTTCTTTTTTCATCTTCTTTTCCTGTCAAGCAGGGATGATCCTAAATCATTTCCTTCTGATTCCCAACAATATATTTGCCCTCCACTACCTAAAAAAACAAGTAATAAAGTCATAGTTGTCTTAATAGCAGAAGCTGCAGAGAAAAAAATCAAATTACAGACAAGGAAAAATACCATCAGGGAATATTTAAAAATATATTGCCCTGCCACAGAGTAGAGGGGCAGATACTTCAGGCAGATGCAACAGCATGTTGAGTCCCTGAGGTCAGAAGAAGCAAGGCCGGTGTGGTGGGAACGGAGAAGGGAACAGTGAGATTCCAAGGAGATGGGGCTGGACCTGGTGCTGACCAGATGATGAAGAACCTCCAAGACCATGTGTGAAGAAGATTTTGTTGAAAATGTTTTTTATGTCCAGGAAAGGAATAAGGCTGTGCCTTTTTCTGATTCCTCAAAACATACAAATAAACAACAACAAGCATCCTCCTCTTCTGGGCATCCTGTTGCATTTTATTTTATCCTAAGATTGAATACCGTTCATATTTCTTTGCAGTAAGTGCAAAATGAATGCTGACCCAGGATCCTGGGCATGGTCAGCCATGGGTGGCCATGAGGGAATTTATGAGGTGAGGTTTATTGTGTTAGAGATATGCTTACTCTTTTCTATTCAGTGTCACCATTGCTAGTGGTGTCATGCAGCAATGGGCCAAATTGCTCAGGGGTCTTCTAGGCCTGCTGGTCACCTTTGTGGCAGTCTTAGGAGCTGATTATGGTCACTGTAGACAGCAGAACAGAGAAGACTGAACACATGAGAATAACACTTCAGCATGGAGAGTCTGAATTGTGGGCCTTTCCTTCAAGTCAGTGTGGCCACAACCCACCTCGCCTGTTAAAAGACAGCTTCCTGTTATCATTCAGGGAAGAGAAAGGACTGAGGCTTGGATGAAGCCATTTGTTCAGATGGGTTTGCATCATTTGTTTTTTGTCTGAAAAGACAAATACTGAAATTGGTTTTCTGTCTCCTGTGAGGTATTTGGATTCTTAGGAATAACATACCACCCTGGCCTAAATACAGGCATTTGTTATATTCAGCATCAGAATGCACTTTATCTTAGTGAGAGGAGATTTTTGGGAGCAGTCCAATGAGATTGCTTGTCCATAGTTTTTATTTTCTGAGTTTTAAAAGATGGTCAATGTGAATTTAGAAAGCAGATTAAAATTGTTTCAAAATGCTAGACACAGTATTCTGGCATTTAATGAGAACAAATCAAGAAAGAGAAAAAAGAAAAATCTAACATTTTTGAGTTTCAAGTATACTTTTTTGGAAAGCTAGTGTGGTGTAATTTACATAGTTCTATGAGTCAAGGCATATGTGGTCTGATTCCAACTTCAATCCTTTGATATGCAGGTGGTTCAGCTTTCAGAAACTAAAAAAAAAAAAAAAAAAGATTTGAATAGGTTAGATGCTGTCTTATTTTTGTTCCTGTGTCTTACCATGCTATAATGGTTAATTTTATTTGTCAACTTGACTGGGCCATGGGCTGCCCAGATATTTGGTCAAACGTTATTAGGGGTGTGTCTATAAGGGTATTTTTGGATGAGATTAACATTTGAATCAGTAGACTGAATAAAGCAGATTGCTCTCCCTAATGTGGGTGGGCCTCATCCAATCAGTTGAAGGACTGACTAGAACTTAAAAACCTGATTCTCCTGCAAATAAGAGGGAATTTCCTCCCGCCTGTCTTCCTTGAGCTGGGACTTTTTTTTTTTTTTTCTGCCTTTGGACTTGGACTGAAACATTGGCTCTTCCTGGGTCTCAAGTCTGCAGGCCTATGGAAAGGAACTACACCATCATTTCTCTTGGGTCTCCTGCTTGCTGACTGCACATCATGGGACTTGTCAGCCTCAATAATTGTGTAAGCCAATTCCTTATAATAAAGCTCTTTATATATATCCATATATATCTTCGGTACTTTAAAAAACATGTACACTTCATGTTTCTCTGGAGAACTCTAACACACTTGCTGACGATTTTTTAACAGCTGTTTTGGAAAATGAAGACAAACTCTTTTCTGGCACCATGGGCCTACTCCTATAAACCAGTTTTAGGTTTGTTTTTCAGAATGAGTATCTTTTCATTCTGAGAGGAAAGGATGTTGAAGAAATGCATTGCTCATTGAGTTTTGCTGTGAAACACACAATTCTCATTCCCTTGGACCCCTTCTGAACATAAATGCAACAAACACAATCAAAGGACCAGATTTTTATTAATTAACAAGTCTTTGATATAAAATTAGAGATCAAATATTATGCTTTCCCTTAATCTTTTGTCATTTTACTGCATTTTACTTATTTGCCATTCACTGTTACTGCCTCTGGGCTATTCCTGGCTGACTCAGCCTCATCTCAGGAAGAAACCACTCATCTGGAATCTGGCCAGGTACACAGCTTGGGCTCCAAAGCCTCTTTCATCTTTCCAGGAAGCTGCCAACCCATGTCTTAGTTTGTCTTTCTGAAGAACATCAGTAGGAATGTGGGTCTAAGCACTCAGAAGATGTTGGGGAGTATATAATATACTTCAGTGCTAAAATTACAAGGAAAAAAATACCAGCACTTTATTAAGATTCAGTTTCTTATGGAAATTCTCCCAGATTTTAAATTCTGTACTGGTTGCTTAATGTCTGATTGATAATTGAACATTTTTCTGTAAACAGGCAGGTGTCCTGTTATTAAAATATAACAATGTAAAATAAACCTCTTGTTTAATTGGAGGACTTAGCTAATTTTTCCTTCCAAAATCCTAAAATCGAGGCTTTTCATTTTTACCTTTTACTTAAACATATAAAAATAAGCATAAATAATGAGAATTTTATCACTGATGTTTCATGAAAAATGATATGAAATGATCTTAGAGATATGGGGCAGGTCTATACCAGCAAAGAAAACAAAGGTTTGAAGGAATTATCTAGATACCATAAACAGAATGTGCATTTTTTGTTTATTCCTTTAAGACCCTTCCAACACTTATATGCTATTCACTCCCTTCCCTTTTTGAATTTTACTCATTGATTTATATTTATACCTTACTTTGTTAGCATAGATCTGAATACAGAATCATTACTTGATGAAGATATTTATAATATAATTGAAATGGTGTCACCATAGTCCTTATAGCAACTGGTGTTTTTGTAAATAATTTGCACACTTATTTAGAAAAGTGCTTGATCAGAAGAATAGTATAGTGTTCATTGCTAATAAAAAACGAAAAACTAAAAAATGGAAGATCATGATAATTGAAAATCTAAATCCAAAGGTGAAAAGCTTCAAAGCTAGGCTATGTTTCACTGCAAAGGTGGATGAATTGGTATAAGAGCCAGAAGATATTTGAGACTGAGCATGTTGAAAGTGAAAATGCTTAATATTAGGTTGTGATAAGAGAAATCCAAAGGAAATTGTTGTTGTTAGGATACAAACGTTCTCTCTTCCTGTCATTTTCCTTTTTAACTTTTATAAAAGAGTTAAAAATCTCTAAACTTCTCTTCAGTGAACTTAGTTTACTAAGTTCAGTAATACATTGCATTACTGAAATGCAATGAGCACCAGGGCCAGTTTTTTTCTGAAGATGTGTTTTTCTTTTTTGAATGCTCTGTGACTTTTGGCAAGTCACCTAACCTCTCTGTAGCTCAAGTTCTTGTTTGTAAGATGGGGATAATTGCAATGCTTACCTAATTAGGGTGGTTGTATGGATTAAAATAATAAATACAAGTAAAAGTTGTAAAAGAAGGTAGTCACTCTTTTCGTATTATTTACTATTAAATTAAAAAAACATATACCGTCCATTGTAAAATTGTTGGCTTGTTGTCATTTAGCTTAAGGACAGAATGGGTTCTTAAGCTTCTTATCAATATATTCCTGAAAAGATATTTTCATGCAAGAAAGCAGAAGTGTGTGTGTGTGTGTGTGTGTAATTGGGAATACAGTAAGGGCAAAATATTAATCTTATAAAACTGAGTATACAGTAAGAGTATATACATGCCATACCTGTTGTAGGTTTTCAGTGTTTTTTTCAAATAAATATTTTTGAATTAAAAAAACACATAAACTGCATACTAAAGAGGACCTTTTAGCTGCAAGGTGAATGCTAATAGTTGGGAAAATTGGAAAGTGAGGAAATCAGTGATACTGGCAACTCGGTTCCTGGCTTGAGATAGTTCAACACCAGTCACTATTAATTGCAGTGATTCAGTGAATATGAAGGAAAGGGGTGTGTGTGTGTCTGTGTGTGTTATATGTTTACACATGGGCATATATAAAATGTGCGTTATATAATATGCATTAAAGAGAAGGGAGAGAGAAAGAGAGGGAGAGGAAGAGAAAAACACAGACTATAGAATAAATGTCCTCTTGTTGGGCTAACCTGTTCTAGAAAAGTTCTTCACATAGACATGTCTTTCAGGTCAGAATGGGGTTATCTTTCCATTTGTCAATGTAGTCATGATTTTGTCTCCTCTTTGATGCCAATCAACTACATTTCCCTTCATTTGCAGATTATATCAGAAAATCGATATTGCTAGTAAATTGAGTGTGATGGAGTCTTAGGTTCAGAATTATCTTTCTTCCAATGAACACATCATTGTCAGGTTTCTCCTGGCTGGTGAATAGGGAAGACATGAATTACACTATACTATACTGTATAATTCCACACTATGGAATTATACTATACTGTGGAATGCTGGTCTCATGCATTTAATCAGCTCTTTTGTTCATTACATAATTAACAATTCAATCAGTGCTGCCAAGACTTTAATGATATTTTTCAACAATACAAAACACACCAAGAAATTAGGGGTTATTTTTTTAGTTTGTTTTAATTCTCTTTTTCTCTGTATATTAACAACTAATTAGTCTTTAAAATGCAGACCAGGGTCTTCTATGGGAAAACTCCTTTGGTGGCCTCCACTGTTCTGTCATATCTCTTGTGCTTCTGTTTAATATAGCCAGTATTTAATTATAGTCATGATTTTAATTTTCTATATCTCTGACTAGATTTTCAGTGGGTCAGGATTTGTTGGTTCTTATCTCTAAATGTTCAGTATACAAGTAGGCACTCATAAATATCTGCTAAATGAATAAATCATTGGGCAATTTTTTAATAAATCTTCACTTCTATAAGTCCATTCGATTTCACTGTAGGAATTCAACGTTTAGACAAAGATGAGATATTTCTTGTAAAGGACACATTATGGACAATGAGACCATGAGAAAATATGGTATATTTTGGGGAATGCAAAGGTTTAATAAGAGTATGGCACTGTGTGCCCCAATAGTGACAGAGAACTACTGTTTTATTTATTTTTTTAAAATATTTATATTTTTGAGAGAGAGAGAGAGCTTGAGATGGGGAGGTGCAGAGAGAGAAGGAGATACAGAGTCTGAAGCAGGCTCCAGGCTCTGAGCTATCAGCACAGAGCACAACACAGTGCTTGAACTCATAGCTGTGAGATCATGACCTGAGATGAAGTCGGATGCTCAACCGACTGAGCCACCCAGGCACCCCTTAACTATCTGTTTTTAAAGACAAAGTTCAAATATTGTCTCTTTGGAAAAGATCTTGCAGACCTTTATTGTTTTCCTTTAACCCAAGTAGGATTTACTCCCCTGTTTTGCCCTTACTTTACATTGTACATGTTTCCATTATCCTATAAATTTTTTATTATAAGTGTTTACTTTCCCATCTCCTCTGCTTGGAATATTGGCAATTTGGTGGGGAGGGCTTGGAATTTGCAGTTTGACAAATCTTGGTTGAAATACCGACTTTGTTCTTTACTGGGTAATTAATAATAAATAAGCAGTTTCCTTGAATCTTAGTTTATCAGTAAAATGGGGAAAGTGGTACCAACTTCACAACAGTGTTGTGATCATATACATTGGGTGCATGACAGGTGCTGAATAAATTATATTTGCCTTTCTCTTTCACCTTCTCTGAGGACAAGAAACATGTTTAATTAATTCATTCCTAGCAACTAGTACTTTCTCTGACACCTAGGAGATGTTTAACAGATACTTGTTGAATGAATAAATTGTGTTTCTTTAATATATTAAAATATTTATTTTTGAGAGAGAGAGAAAGGGAGAAAGAGAGGGAGAGCGCGAGCACAAATGAGGGAATGGCAAAGAGGGAGATATAGAATATAAAGCAGCGTCCAGACTTTGAGCTGCCAGCACAGAGCCCAATGCGGGGCCCAGACCCACAAACCATATCATGACCTGAGCTGAAGTCAGTTGCTTAATCGACTGACCACCCAGGCGCCTCTAAACTATGTTTATTTAAATGTCTAATATAAGTGTGTATGTGTGTATTTGTGTGTATGTGTGTGAGTATATATTTAGAATATTTATTTGGAACTGTAAATTTGTTACATTTCGAATATCAGGGTCATTGCTATAGCAATTCCCGTATGGTCCAATCGACTTTACCAACCTTGCCAAATTTCAGGCTAGCCTGAATTCATATGTGAAAGATGCGAAGAACATTCTAGGCATTCCACTTGCTTAGGGTGCTTCTAATTGGAATAGCTGAGGAAACAATGATGCACAACTTAACACAGCCTTCCAAATAAGTACAAATCATTTATCAGCCTACCAAAATTTGTAAGTCTTCCCTTCCCTGAGGAGATGCACAAACAGTTAAATAAATTGAATTGGTCTTGTTTGTTACTGGTCTGTTATAAATTATTGAGTGAGTGCATGCTATTAGCTAGGTTGCTTTAATAAACCATCTTCTTTACATTCCTGAGCATAATTGCTGATTAAAGATTGCTTCCAGGAGGCTCAGTTTTGCCTTTAGCAACATACAAATGGGTATCCTCTGCCATTTGTGTATGTTAACCATAGCAAGCCTGGATGATATACAAATCAAGGTCTACAGATGATTTAGTCACTTTCAATCTGTCATTTCATCCTGGGTATTGTGGAGTTTCCTGAGATGACTTTTCCTTCTCCTCTTCCTTCTGATCCTCTTTCCCTCCCACAGTTTTCCTTTTCCATTTTTTACTGTCCCCAAAGCTGAGTCAGTGAAACAACCTACAAGACTATTTGCCTCCATCGAGGATGTGATCGAGGCAGATAAACTTTTTACCTCGAAATCCCATTTTGCCTGATTACTACCAGTCAGTAACAGTGGCTTCTCCTGTTACTCATTTGGAGAGTCCTATTACCTTGAAAAGCTTCAGTGCTTTAGTGAAAGGAATTGGAGAGATGAGATAATTCAGTTATGAGGGGATGACTCTTCTAAATAATTGATCTGTTTTGCTAATTGAGCTCTCAATATTCAATTATTATTTGAGCATGTATCACCTAGTGGGATTTCCTAATTCTGTACAGTGAAATTAACAGGAGTAGCTTTTATTGCAGCAAACTGTTAATTTCCAGCTGAGTTTTATCTTAGGACATTTAACATTATCCTTAAATTTTTTCACTTAAATGTAGAATGATTTTACTTACATGGGAAATTGATCAAATTAAGACCTTTCTACTTTTTATAAAAGATGCTCAGTGGACATTCAATTAAAAAATTTACCATCAAAAATACCATCTGTACATTTGCTTTTTTAAATTTGCTTTTGCCAAATTTTCTCTTCTTTGTTTTGTTCTTGTGGTTGTATGACAAATTCTCTTCTGACATTAATAAGCAGCCATCAAGAGCTACATATTTTGTGATTTCTCTGGATATTCCAGAATTTGTTTTTAGATGTTCTTTAAACTACAATACTAAAAAGGGTCAAGGTATAGTTTAAAGAAAACTATGCATTAAAAACTTAATTTTGATTAAATAATAGAAAAGTTTGACAGTTGGGTCGAAGATTTTTTTCCCCATTCAGGTTAGAAGGATACTCCCTACTGACTTAATGCCTAGTGTTGAATAAATACAAAGCATATTTATAAGAATCACAAAAGCATATTCATATTTAAAATAATTCCCTAGGTATGCTGCAAAGTTGATGTGTCTAAAGAAAAAGTCCAGTGCTTAAAGTGTTCATGAATTTCAGGGATGAGGTATTTTTCTGGGCTCCTTGCCCTTCTCATTTGGAAGGCAGGCTTTACTTCAGCTGAGCTTGTCAAAGCCAGTAGCCTGGCACTCTGCCTCTGGCATTGAACTTGATTCAGCATTTTAAGAGAAACATGAAAAACATCAACATTCTGTGTTTACACTTTGCCAGTTGTTGTACATAAAAAAGAAATCCTTTTTGATGTTTTATATTTAAGCAATGTATTTACACTGGCATTTTCTTTTCACTGATCAACAAAGTATAATTGAAATGCAACTCTCTACTTATTCAATGTTCTCAGGAGTTCATCTCAATATTTTTGATATAGTTCTAAATGTGCTAATGCCATTATACTTTTTTTCCAGGTAAATACTAGACTAAATTAAAACATGTTATGTAAAATTGATACTTTTTTACAATAGAGAAAGTATATCCAATCTCTTTATATACATATTTTTACACTATAAACAATGACATTGACCAAAGGGAAACAAATGATCTATTTAACAATATTCAGCATTATTTTTTTAAAGTGGCATTCTTAGGGCACCTGGGTGGCTCAGTCAGTTAAGTGTTTGACTCTTAATTTCTGCTCAGGTCACTATCTCACAGTCTGTGAGATCGAGCCCTGTGTTTGGATCCATGGTAACAGTACAGAGCCTGCTTGGGATTCTCTCTCTCTCTCTCTCTGCCCCTCTCCTGCTTGAACTTTTTCTCTCTCTCTCTCAAAAATGAATGAATAAACTTAAAAAAATATAAAAGTGGCAGTCTTCCTACCTAAGTTAGCTAAAGTAATATATAGGCACAAAGAAGAGAAAATATTATTTTTCTCCTGTAATGGACTGAATTGTGTATCCCCCAGAGGTTCCCATACTGAAGCCCTAACTCCCAGCACTCAGAATGTGAGTGTATTTAGAAATAAGGTCTTTAGGGGGTGCCTGGGTGGCTCAGTTGGTTAAGCATCCGACTTCAGCTCAGGTCATGATCACACAGCTATGAGTTCAAGCACTGTGCTGTGCTCTGTGCTGACAGCTCAGAGCCTGGAGCCTGCTTCCGATTCTGTGTGTGTCTCTCTCTACCCCTCCCCGACTCATGCTCTGTCTTTCTCTGTCTCTCAAAAATGAATAAACATTAAAAAAAAAGAAATTGGGTCTTTAGAGAGGTAATGAAGATTAGGAGAAGTCATAGGAGGGGGCTCTAATTTAATATGCTTGATGTCCTTATAAGAGAGGAGAGAGGCATGAGATGCCTGCAGAGAGGGAAGGCCACATTGCTGTGTGGCCCCAGTGAGAAGATGGCCTCAGAAGAAGCCACCTTGTTCTTGAACTTCTAGCCTCCAGAACTGTGGGAAAATGAATTTCTGATCAAAGCCATTCTGTCTGTGGTTTATGTTATGGTAGGTGGCTTGAGCAAACAAATGCATTTCCTTTCATTCCTTTAACCAAACTTTATAATACTCATGCCTTTTGAAAAATGGGAGGCAGGGGCAGGGGAGAAGGAATGAAGAAGGACGAGGAGCATGAAGAGGAGGAGGAGGAGGCAGAAGAGGAGGAGTAGCAGTAAAGAGAGGGATAGAAGAAAACATGATGAGATGGTTCACAGAAGTGATGTGGAGGATATGTCACAGTACTGTTCTCAGGACAAACAGGAAAAAGTAACAGACAACAGTGATAGAGTTTAAAATGTGTGCGGATCTGTGCTAAACACTGTACACACATAGTCTCATATAATCCTCAAAAAGTCCTATCAAAAGGGATTATCGTTAGCCCTATTAGCCTTATTTTATAGATAAGGAAACTGGGGCTTTTTGAAGTTAAATAAGTTTTCCAAGGTTGCCTATAAAGGCAGAAGAGAGGTGGAATTTGAGGCCAGTTCTTTCTGATACTATTGCTGATGCCCCTACATGCTATATACTATATTTTCTTTCAATGGAATAAAAGCCCTCAGCAGAGTGAAATTGTGGTTCTTACATTTTCCATCTCAAGCACCAAACTGGTCTTCTCAAGTCTGTCCTAATTGGCACAATTCAATCCAGTAAACATTCTTTAAGTATCTCAGTGGGAATGAAGAAGACACTTTTGCTAGAAGCAAGAATCAAATAGTAGAATTGCTGGTGAGTGCAGTCCTACAAAAATGTCGGAGGTAGAGAGGAAAGGTGACAGTTTCCTAGACTGGTGGTGGGTGTGCTATTGTTGCTGAGGATAGTATGGTGATTGGCCATTTTAGTTTTGCTTCCTTAGTGTTTCATGTTCTGTTGTATTCCTTGATATCCTGTTTTGTGCAGAAACCATACCGATTGATCCAGAATTAAAATTCCTTTAGGGACTTTGTGTTTAAGTAATGCATTAATATCATCATTACTTCATTGGTAGTTTCATTGAACAAGTATTTTATTGCCTAGATATGTTAGGTTCTCTCTGAATTCACTTGGTAACTTGGGTACTTTCTTAAGGATTTATGTGAATGCTAATATTTTAAAAAATCACATGGCCAATACAGACATCTTTTGTCTACAGATATGAGTGGTTCTCAACAGTTTCAGAAACCTCACATGATTCTCTACTGCTCTCAACTTGTCAGTGTGATAACTCTCCTTCCCTTTGTCACCAGCGTGTCCAATATCATGGTCTCCCCCCACCCCATCCCTCCTAAATTGTTTCTGATCTGATTTCTGCACCACACAGCTGTCCTATACCAGCCCCACCAGAGATCACCAGTGATTCCTAGTTACCAATCACATCACCTTTTCTCATTCTCTTCTCTGATTGGTCTCTACTCAACATGAGACCTTTCTCAAAATGTTCTATTCCTGGATTCTATGACACTGCTCTTGCTTGGTTTCCCTTATTCTCTGAAAGGATCTTAGGATCTTTCATGAACTCATTTTCCATTCACTCCGTAGTGATAAGTTCTTTTCAGTTCTTTTTCCTTGAGGATTTCACTCACACCTGGGACTTAAACTCTCACCTCTCCAAGGTTGACTTCCAGTATTTGCTCTTCTTAAATCTGTCATCTGCTTGTCTTAAATCACTCTCTTAAACTTTACTTTTCTATTTCTTAATGCCTCACTTTCTCCCTTGACATTACACCAGCATCCAAAAACAAACATATCTCAAATACTCTTTTAAGGACAACCCTATTTTCATTTTTTATTATAGTTTATTTATTTTGAAAAAGAAAGAGAGCTTGTGGGTATTGGGGGGGCAGAGAAAAAGGAAATGAGAGAGAATCTCAAGCAGGCTCTGCACTGCCTGATGTGACATGGGACTCGATCACATGAACTATGAGCTCATGACCTGAGCAGAAATCAAGAGTCGGACACTTAATTGACTGAACCACCCAGTCAATTTTTTTTAAAGAGATACCATTTTCCCAGGTGTCCAGATTTTAACCTTTTATCATGGCTTTGAATCCTCTTTCTACCACAATGTCAATACTGAGTTCAGCCTGTAGACTGTATTCTATAAGGTTTCTCACATCCATTAGTTTGGAAATCAGACTTTAGAGCCAGAATGCCAGGTTTGAATCCTGGGTCCTCCATTGAAATTCTGTTACTTTGGCAATCACTTTATTTCTTGTGATTATATTCCCTTTTCTGTAACACAGGGGGATAATAGCACTTACGTGTAGGGTTGTGGTGAGGACTATATGGGTTAACATGTAACATATTCCCAATAGTGCCTAGTACAGTAATCACCATACACACAAGTTTGCTATCATCGTCATCACCCATCATCTGTAATCCCCTTTGTTTTCATATATATCCTGTTTCAGGTTTTCAATATGTCTTGTTTAGTTGCTGATAGATCTCTCTAAGTGGTTTCTCTCATTCTCCATCTCTTCCCGTTCTACTTCATTCCATAACATGTTCTAAAAATAACATTCTAGAAGCAGAACCAGATCATTATCACCCTGTACTGAAAAACGTTCAGTGGTTCTACTGTTAATCCTTTGTGTGACATCAGTCAAATCACTCTCTGGCTTTAGTGTTTTTATCCCCCCCATGAGGGGTTGGGCTGAATGCTCCCAGGTAAAAGATTGATTCTAGCTTTGATTTCCCATTGCCTGTACAGTGTAATACACATCCCTAAGCATGACATTCAAAGATTTTCCTACTTTGCTTCCAGACAGGTCAGAAGGAAATACGGTATTTCTTATTCTCTGGAAACATCTGGTGCTGTCCAATCCCCACGAATATAATTATGACATTCTCTTTGCATGGAACGTCCTTCCTCTTTATTTACCTAGCAAAATTCTGCCCTTCCCCCCATGTTCAGTTCAGTGATGCTGCTTTCATAAATCTGCCCCACAAATAAATCCCCACAAATAAATACAATTACTTCTACTCTGTAACCCCATAATGAGTAGTTCATATTACCTAATTATTTATCTGTCTTTCCTCCTTTAAATGTAATTCTTTTATGATTTAGGGCCTCATATTTACTCCTTTTTGTATCCCCTGTCCTCAGACCTAGTGTATGCACTATGCTTTGCACGTAGTCCTGCCATGGATGTTTATAAAATGACCGTGTGGAGCATCTAGTGTCAGCAGCACTTTCTGTGGCTCACCAGAAGCTTATTAAAATCAGAGAGGACACAGTATTGTTATATAAAGATCCTATAATAGGAATCTTCAGAGCAGTGTAGCCATGGAGAGCTCCAAGTTGTTGCATGACCCCACAGAAGGTCCTGAGCCACACAGAGAGACCCCTTTCTCAGTGGCAATGATTGGTATTTTCATTTAGCTATTTCAGATGACTTCATATCCGCCTGCACTCAGCTGGTGGACTAGCCTCTTCTTGCGACTGTCATGAGGGCAAGTGCTGTATCTTAAATAATATGTATAGGAAAGTATTGAAATGTGACTCCTTATTGACAATGACATCTCTAGGGACTAGCAAATAGTGGGTTCTTTTTTTTTTTTAGGTTTATTTACTTATTTTTGAGAAAGAGAGAAAGAGTACAAACTGGGGAAGGGCAGAGAGAGAGAGGATACAGAGAATCCGAAGTAGGCTCCAGGCTCTGAGCTGTCAGCAGAGCCTAACACGGGGCTTGACCCACAAACCATGATATCATGACCTGAGCCGAAGTTGGACCCATCTGACTAAGCCACCCAGGTGCCCCCGGTGAGTTCTTAATATGTGTTTGGTAGGGAGCCATAAGATATGCCTTTATGGGTGGGACTCACAACAGGCTTGCATCCCATGGTGGCAGTCATCATCGCCAAGGCTTGGCACCTGGAGGCAGTAGAATCAGGGTCAATCAGAAAGAGAAACTGCATACTTTCTCTGAATAAATAATAGCAAGCTGAGTAAGTGTAAAGTCTAGTGTATTTTGATGTTTCCTAAAATAACATAAATTTTAAACAAGTGGTATTTTTTTCTGGCCACTTAATTTACAGAGACTTTTTAAGATAATCAGAGTTAAAATAGTGCTGTCCTTTCATTTAACCTCCATGTGTAATTTAGAGGAGTCTGGTGTTATTTGTAATCTAATGCCATCTTTCTTTTGCAAGTTAATTGTTCTTCCCTATACTAATTCAAAATACCCATACAAAGAGATAGGGTCACTGGATTATCTGGGATTAAAATTTCACTTATTGACCCAAATTCTCTTGCTGATCACATAGTACTAGCTCACAGGGTAATTGCCAGTTTTCTGTTTGGTGAAGAAAGAGCCGTAGTAAAAGAAACTTAAATAACTTGGCCAAATTTTATAGCAAACTAACTACAAAGATGGAAATAGATGTTGAACAATGATATAGTTTTCACAAAATCTTGTTTCCTTTGCCACCGTTAAGCATCTCTTTCAGCCATGAGTAACTTTACCTATGCTATTTTTGTGTTTGATAATAATACATAAAAAATAAAATAGTAAAGTATAAAAATTAAAAATAAATAAAATACTTAAAAGTTTTGGCTTACGAAGTTATGTCAGCCACATTCAGAATTCTGTTGTGTCTAAGTCTCATACCTTGTATTAATTCTATTTAAGTCATAAACAAATTTTGAAGGGACCATGCTGTCATGTTTAGTTAGCGTATGCATTGGAGATACCGGTTTCCTAATGAAATTTCGGAGGTATAGTTGGTATATAAACCTGAGTTGCCCTCAAAGCCGAAAGCATTAACATGAAGGACGCAAAGTTCATCTGGCTTCTGGAGATCTTTGGTTCAGTTCATTATGTAAGCGATACTTCTTGCTACTTTGCATGTTATTTTGAGTTGTACAACCAGAAAAAAAGGCTCTCAGTAGACAGCCTTTTGGGGAGAATACTTCAAATGCTATTCTTCCTAGTGTAAAGAAACTCTCTATGTAAAATGTCTCAAATTTATAAGACTATATGATTTATAAATATTTCTTGAATGTGTTTTGTCATATTGCTTCTCTAAGGAAATGTTAGATATTCTAAATCATTGATTATGAGAAGTCCTTTGGCTTTATCTACACTCTATAGGAGAATCTAGTTTCAAGTTAGAACTTGAAGAGTTTTCTTTTACAACACTAAGTGCCTTCGTATTTGAAATTTTTCCAAGGACTCTGGTTTGCATTTTTATATCCCGTACACAAATCTAATTTGTTACTTAACTGTATAGAAGCAATCCTCTTCTAAAATTTCCCCTGTAAACATCTCCCAAACCAGTAAATTTGTGAGAGAACTGGGCAGAAAAACACACCATTAATAGAAATATACAACAAAAGAACAGTGGTCAAGTCCAGAGGGCAGTCCCCGTAAATCACGCAATGTCATCGGTGCCACGTTGTTACTCAAGTAAAATGGATGGGCATTTACTCTAATCAGCCTGACATTCATTCAGCGTTATCGATGCTGCTGCTGGAAGGGTACAGTGCTTGCTAAGTATTAAGTACTCTAGGTTTCTGTTTGTCACATCCTGTCACCTCAGCTTCCATGGCCCCTTATCATTTGTTCCATTAAAGAATGCCCCCCCCCCCTTTTTAAATGTTTTTAAGATACATTTATTTTTGAGAGATAGGGACAAAGCACAAGCAGGGGAGGGGCAGAGGGAGAGGAGACACAGAATCCGAAGCAGGCTCCAGGCTCTGTCTGAGCTGTCAGCACAGAGCCCTTCGCCAGGCTTGAACCCAGAACCGTGAGATTATGGCCTGAGCCTAAGTCGGCACTTCACCAACTGAGCCATCCAGGCACCCCAGAATGCCCCCCGTTTTAGCCCTGTTGGCCAACCACATCATTCCAATATGATTGTTTACTTTTTCATGGCTATCTTGTCTTTCTTGATACTTTTGTTAAATGGTTTCCTCCTCCTTCATCCATGTTTGGCTTTCATTCTCCTCTGAAGATGTTCAAATGCCACTGAAAGAACATTTCCTCCAGAAAACCAACCCCCAAGTCACCTTGTAAAATCATTGCTCAGACTGGGTGAAATCCCCCATCAGATTCAGCTGTATAGAATCTTTTGAGAGTTGATTCATTCACCGACTATGTATTGGGCATATAACTATGTAATGAGCATATAAAATATGCTGCAACTCTGCTCATTTCTATGGGGAATATAAATTTTCAAAGGCCTCCATTTTTAAATAAATATCGCCATAATGAATGGTGATAAATATTAGGAGAGAAAATAAGAAATATGTATTTAGCTAGAAGAGTGAAAAGGGGGTGAGTATTAGTGTCATATTTTCTTACCTAAATATGACTACTGATAACCAGAGTGACAAGGGGTGAGGCATAAAATAAAATGGAGTCCCTTTCCATTGAGTTAATACTGAATTTACTAGTTACACAAAACAATGGATTCTTAAAAATTATGGAGTGTATTTTGGTATTTAAATTTATAATACACTTGGCTCCACACCAACAAATGGGTGAAATGGGAGAAGGAATTAATGAAAATAACAAAATCAGGCCAGGAAATATTGTGACAAGAAAAATGGTGTGAGCATAACCTTTTCTTAAGCTTTCAAAGATGCAAATTATCACCGAGGTCACAAAATAGTTGTTTCCAGTTTCTAAGATTCTAAAGAAATAAGAAATAAAAACAACTGGAAGATGGAAATGGACATTAACAATTTTTTAAAAAGTTAAATTTTTTTTTATTTGAGAGAGAATGTGCGAGTGGAGGAGAGGGGCAGAGGGAGAGAGAGGGAATCTTTTTTTTTAAGTTTATTTCTTTTGAAAAAGGGAGAGTGAATGGGGAGAGGACAGAGAGAGAGAGAAAGAGAGCAGATCTCAAGCAGTCTGTGCACTGACAGTGTGTAGCCTGATTTGGGACTCAAATTCACAAACCATGATATCATGACCTCAGCCTCAGCTCTTGATCTCATCAAGAGTTGGACTCTTAACCGACTGAGCCACCCAGGTGCTCTGAGAGAGAGAGAGACAGGGAGAGAGAGAGAGAGAGAAACACACAGATGTAGAGAGAAACACAGACACACAGAGAATGAATCTTAAGCATGCTCCATATTCAGTGCGGAGCCAACTCAAGGCCCAATCCTACCACCCTGGGATCATGACCTGAGCTGAAATCAAGAGTTGGACGCTCAACCGACTGAGCCACCCAGATGCCCCGGACATTAGTAAATTTTTTAAAAATCAGGCATTATTTCTACAAAAGGGCAGTTGAGGGGAGGTGTCTTCAAGTATGTACCTAGAATTTAAAAAATGTTTTTATTTCTTCTACTTAATTTTTTCAAATTTGAAGAAGATAAGAAAAATAACTTAAATAATCATTTATATTTGATTTTCTTCCCCAAACTGGGTGCACTTAAAACTTTTTAATAGAAAGTTTATGTTTACTTTCTATTAAATTTTTTCTAATAAATGTTTCTATAATTGTTAGGGTTTACAATACACTGTGGGCAGTGGCTTTCATGCCAATCTTTCATGTCAGCCCCCTTTAACTGTAGAAAACCTAATAATCACAATAGCTTCACCATCTGATGAGAGTTTGGATGGATTATATTACATTAGAATAGCTTCTTTTCATTTTGTTTGAACTCTGACTTTTCCAGTTTCTATTCTGAAAAACTGAAGAAAACTGAAGCATTTTTGTAAATATAACATAGTTTAAAGATTCTCCAATGAGTCCATGTTTAACTCTGAAATGTTAGCCACATGTGGTTCTTTCAGATGACAGTGGGTTAAACTCTAAGAAATTGCTCATGTTTGGCCATTTTGACTTTAAAATGACAAGTTTATATGGTTCAACTTACTAGTAGCCAGTATTTATTGAGTGATTACTATTGTCAGACTCTTCGAAGCATGTTATCTGTTACCCATCAGTTTCTTCATAACATCCCTTTGAGGTAGATCTTATTACTATTCTCCATTTCATAGATGAGGCAACTGAGGCATGAGAGGTTAAGCAACTTGTCCAGTGATTAGGAGGGCAGGCATGAAATTCATCCTCATTGTATCTGTGAAGAAAAAGTTAAAACAAATTGATGACTAGAGAGCCTGTTGACAAGATTTTGGAAAAGTCACTCTTGTTTATACATTCTAGTATTTGACAGTCAGACCTCTCTGTACCTCAATTTTCTTTTTTATCGTCAGAATATTATTCCTGCCTCAAATGTGTAGGTAGTGAACACGTATTTTCTAGCCCTACTATTTTCTTTCTATATCAGCCCTAATATCTGCAGATAGGTCATAGTCTCACCCATCAGCTCAATCAATAGCAAAGATAGTATTTGGATCTCCTATCTCTTTTAACTGTTTTGTTTTTGTTTGTTTTTTTTTTTTTGCTTTCCAGTTTGGTTCATAACTTATGCATGGATAAGGTTTTTGTTACCCTTCAAGTCCCTTACAAGTAGCTAAGGGGGTAAATAAGAAAAATGCATCCAGGAAGGTTATAATATAGACTTTGGTAAATATTAAACACTTATTATATTTACTGTTATTACTTAAATATAATCCCTCTGGCAAATTCATACTTTAAAATTCCTCTAAGGCTTTTAAGTTGCAAACTGCTATTAAGCCTAGTTAAAAGTAATAAAACTGTATTTTAAAAACACTCTGTAATTCAGATCTGTTGCTTTTCACTAATTTGCAATGATATTTATTATGCTAAGAAATAGTGAGATGTAACTACATCATATTTCATCTAATCCAAAATGCCAACGGCAGTAGCATACACATTTATTTTATATGCCATTATGCAAGAAAAATGCTTCTAATTAATTCTGAGATGCTATAGATTAAAGACACATCACAATTTCAGGAGGTTAAATATGTAAAAATGTCTTAGAATTGATGAAATATGGTAATAAAATCGATGAGTCTGATTTTTTCATTCACCCATGAGTTGGGATAGTTTGAGATTAAACCAGAAAGGCATCAGGCAAGACCGTCCATATTTCTGAGCTGTATTAATGACTTCCCAGACCTTCTTGGCAGTACCAATAGGCTTCTGTTTCAAATCAGCCAAATCTGGAAAATTAGTATGCAATGTATATTCCACAAAAATGTTCGTCGATCATGGACATGAACTATGTCCTGAAACTAAACCAATATTAGATTACTGAATTTCAATCCACATTCAAATTCTGATGTTTTTCTAAGGCACTAGCAAGTCAAAACTTTTTTAAAAAATATTCAAATCATGTACTTATGGATATGTGTGGATTATAATTTACTAAATTGGTTTCAAGCAGAACATATAGTTTACAAAAAGTATTTCATTAATGTAAAGCTAAAACATTAAAATAAGCTCTGCAAGGCACCTCAAATGTGTCAATATTTCCTTTGATTCGAGTCAGTGCTTATAAGAACAAGAGATTTAAAGAAATCAAAATGAATATACACAGTTGATACAAAACATCACACAGGAATATTTGCTCTTTTGGTAATATGTCATATCTTTCTGCTTTCAATTTTCAAAACCATTAAGGAGAGGAAGATTGAATATAAATTCTCCTAAGCAGAGTTATTTTTTTCTTCAACTACTGTTTCCTTTTCTTTTAACAGTACTCCACTGCCACATGGACATGTTTATTCATGTGTCTCATTGATTCATGTCCTTACTGTACTTGTTTATATCTGGTGCACAGTTGGTATTGTAAAATATGGGTTCGTGGAGTGCGACTCTTGATTTGAAATAGCTGGCCCATAAAACTAAGCTATTAGATTAACAAGTCAGCGCATTAAAACAAGAAATCAACACAAGGTTGATTTTCAGACTGTTTATCACTTCCACACCAGATGAGAGAAAAAGAATGACTTGATGTTTGCATAGTTGTTTAGTCTGTCTGGAAAGAATTGTGTACTTTTAGTAACATCGTGTTGCCAACAGTTTAGTTTTATAGTCTTCTGCCAGATGCATTCCATGTCCTTTAAATATTTTCTAGGCTATATGTGATGAGGCTCACCTAGAATGGTAGTAAACAAATACATATTTTTAGCAATCCACGAAGTACTTTAGTTTCCTCATAATTTCCATTCTTCAAGGTCAGTGACCAAGGTACAGGATATTTTCTGCTTTTGTATGCAAAATTTATTCTGTACCTAGGTCGGCTAAGGTTCATAGTTTTCTTGAGCGATACAGGTGACACAGTATTTCAGGATATTTAGGACAATGCAATATCAGGGAGCCATTGTCAAAGAGTGTGGCAGATTTTTAAAAGAAATTCTTTTAGTGGACTTTTTAAAATTTGGGGTTTAAAAAGCTTTGTTTCTGATTGAGTGCTGATGTGGAGAGCTCAGACCTGGTCAGTTTTATCCCACCCCTTCAGCAGTAGCATGAACCAAGCACCGATTTAGAACATAACTCATTCTGTTACCTCTCTTGATCATTCAGAGCTTGGATTCTCAGTATATCTTGCCAACTGAGAGCATGGTAACAATGGTACTGATTTGGCTCATGTTTTTTTTTTTTTTTTTTTTTTACCTCCTTTATTGCACTGACTATGAGCTGCCAGTGAACTACTTGGAAGGGGCTGAGGCTCACAATTATAAATGGTCATTGTCAGCTTTAACCTAGGCACTCAAGGTGTCAACCTGTCACTGTTTGTGAGAGACATCACTTAACACTGCTGTTTCCTAAGCAGACTTCTCACCAGTTCTCTGTGCTGAGGATTTCAGAGAGAGTTTAGGGAATGTCAAAGGGGCTGGCGTCCTTGCTGGGCACCTGCTAAAGATCAGACTATTCGACACTCCATCCACGTACTCCTGATTCTTAGACCTTAGTTTCCACTTTCTCACTTATTACTTACTCGTGTGCAGCCAGCAAACATGGAGCCAGCACTTAGATAAGGCCTCCAAAGTTAGCTGCTCACTTACTGCTTTGACTAAACAGTTTACCTCAGCATGGAAGAAAAACTTATTTGAAACAAATATTTTACTGTGATTCTCTTGTTAGAGAAACAAATATGTGGACCAAATGCATAAATTCTTTGTATAATCACCCACCTCTTAAAAAAACAGATTAAAATGACTAAGTCATAGCTGTTGAAATCCAAACAAATGGTTTTGTGAAGTGTTAATGAAGTATTTTTATCATGTTATAAGGAGAATAGCACATTTAAATTTTCTGTGTCCTTCTATAACATATGATCTGTCAAAAACATATAAATTGTTCCTCAAATTGTTTCAGAACTCATAGGAAAGAATATCTACTTTGGAATCATTCAAATGTGGATTTTTTAAAAAAAATGTTTATTTATTTTTGAGTGAGAGTATGAACAGAGGAGGGACAAAGAGAGAGGGGACAGAGGATCCAAAGTGGACTCTGTGCTGACAGCAGAGAGCCTAGTGCGGGGCTTGAACTCACGAACTGCGAGATCGTAACTTGAGCCGAAGTCAGACGCTCAACTGACTGAGCCACCCAGGTGCCCTCCAATGTGGATTTGAACCCCAGCTCTGTCAGTTGTTCACTGTGTTAACTTGGGTAAATTTTGACTTATCTCTGAAATTCAAGCTTCTCTTTTATAAAACTGGCATTATCTTAACACTTTGGAGAGCTGTTGTGAGAGAAAAATACTATCCTATGAAAAATACTATCCTATGAAACACTTAACAGCTGTTCCTGGGACATAATGGGTATATTGGCAATTCTCTCCTGCCTCAACTCACCGAGGATGTATTCAAGGTCCTGAGAAATTCCTTGCTGAGGGTGTGTTCACATGAGGCAGGTATTTCTTAACTGCATTGTGCTGTTAGACTTCCAAACTTTTCCCCCAAACTTTTGCTTTTTTTTCCCTGCTCCCGTTTTTGAACACCCTTATTTAGCTTCATGGCCTGGATGAGCAGATCTGTGCAGAAGATCCTTGATTATCTGTCTTCAGCCCTGATGTTTCTCCAGGGCGCTAGGCCCCCATTCCTAATTGCCTGTGAATGTCTCACTTATGGTCCCCTGTCAGTACTTCTAAATGGGAGTGCCAAACTGAATCCATGACTTTTCCTTCCAGACCTCTGCACTTTCTCCTTGGTTTTATGTCAGATTAACCAACTGTCCTGGGAATCTTGGGATTATGTTTGAATTTTCTGTCTACCCCTGGCCCTAATACACCATTAGTCACTAAGTCACAGGCAACTCACTACTGGAAATTTCTCACTTCCATCCTTTCCTCTCAATTCCCTCTGCCCTCACCATGCCTCAGATTGTCACCTTCTATCATAACTGTGCAGGTGGATTCGTCACTTATTTCCCTGGCCTTCATCTTTCCCCTTTCCAATCCATTCTTACTCAGCTGTGAGAATGATCAGAGTCTCAAAGACTGTCATTTTCTTCTTAGAAACCTTCACTATTATTTTTAGTCCACAGTTGAAGTCTTCAGTGTGGAGTTAACATTTTTGTCCCAATTTGGCCCAGACTTAACTTTTCATTTTCAATAAGTGTTTTCTAAAATTTAATATAAGACATTTTAAGCATATAGGCAAGTACAGAGATTATATAACTGAAACCAATATGCCACCTACTTAAAATTAGTATTGTTAATATTTTCCATATTTGCTTCCTATTTTTTTATTTACATATTTTTAAGTAAAATCCAAACCCTCTCCCTTGTCTCCTTCCCCTCTGTCCTTGATATCTACCAACCTTATTTTCCCCTCTATTTCTCATATTCTATGTTCCTACTGGTCATTAAGATAAAAGAGGGATGGTATTCAGGGAGGAGAAAAGGTCTCTTTCTGAGGTGGGTTTGTAAGGCAGCAATCTGAGTAGATGTGACTTTGTTCATGGGAAAAAAAACCCCACATTACGTCACTGATCACAGTGATTATGTCACTGATGTGTGAGGAGTAGGCATTATAACAAAGTGATTTCTGATCATGGCTGTGATATTTACCAGCGAGGTACTCAACTCTATAAAACTGATTTTTCTCATACATAGAATGAGTATCAAAGTGCCTACCTCAAAGATTGTTGTGGAGATTACTTGAGCTAATGTATGTGAGGTGCCCAGATCAGAGCCTGGCACTGATACATCAGGTGAGGAATCAGAATAGATCATAATGGGCTAAATAATCCAGTATTTGCTTTCTCTGCAGAATCACTGCACCATGAATGTTTAAGTGTCATAAATGTGGCCCCAGGGATTTTGAGAGGACTATCATGAAATGTGGCATGTTTGGATTTGGCTTGAACTTGAAGCTGGCAAATACTTAAGTTAACCCCTTCCCTCCCTTTTGTCTCCTCTCACCTCCACCAGCTTCTGTGTTAGAACTAGGGGTAAAAGTGCATAACCCCATGTTAAAGTACTCATGGGTAATTGCCCCCAGGGAAACTATGATGTTGTTGCTTCATTAAAGGCTTTGCCACCTGCTCCAAAAGCCATCTTATGTCCTTCATTTCGTCCAATGTATTTTTTGTACTTGGGCTAAGAAATAGTTAAATGGGTTTCTCACTTATATCTTTGACTTGAATCATGTTTAAGTGACTTCCTGAAATAAGAAGTCAATGTTACATCTGCCACAGAGGGAGAAAAAGAAACCCTACATATATGAATGATTATAATCCTTGGCCAGGGCATGAGTCCCCCAGTGCTACAGAAAAGACGGTAAATCCATGCAATATCCCTGATGACTGCATTTTATGTCCAGGTCTTAGAGTTATGGAAAGATATGTAAAGTTAGGGCCAGGCAGAAAGTGGGTTGACTATACATTAGGGAAAGTTCTTAGGTATTGCTTATTCCCGGCTGTTCATCTTCTGCTCATGAAGTCTGACACTGTAACACTCTTACCTGATGACAGGGAACTGAATAACTTGTGTATGGTGGAGGCATTTTTCCTCTTAAGGAAACTCTCATCTTTTGACTATTGGTTAAATCCTTCATGGATGACATAATACCCCATTTAGTATGGGAAATAGGAACAATCCCTTTCTTGTTCTGATATTGCAACTTTTATATGAGGGGTAATCAAACTTTTCCAAACATCAAAAAAAGTTTTACTTAAAAACCTAACCCTTGGCATTTAAAGAAAGACCAATGTAAATTTTTTCACAATTTGGGAAATTTTGAGAAGTGTGTTAACAAGGCCAACCCCTAAATAGAATTATGCTGACTCTGAAAAGTCAGATGGTGGGGAGCTTAGGAAAGGGCAGAAATAGTGGCTGGATTCTCCATATTTGACTACCACTGAGACTAATTTAGGTTGAGGAAATACATTTTCATAATTCAAATATATTAATGAATGAATAAATTCAATTAAATCATTTTCATTGCAGATCTAGGCTTATAAAACTTGGGTTGGAAAGCGTGGGTTGAATTAGCCATTGCTTGTTCTGAAGGGAGGAAAGGTAGTTGAGCAGACTGAAGGCAGCAGGAGACTGGGACAGTAATTAGTTCAAGATTTCCAAGTGGGAATAATGAATCAGCTACTGAAATTTTCATGATTTATTGGTTGACTCTTTTGGTAATAGCTTATATTGCTATTTCATTATTTTAAAAATTGTAGGCTCTGTCTTTGACCTTTCCACTAAGGATTTAGCTATATTTTACCAAATTCTCTTGTATTCTACCACTACTCACATGCACACCTCCCATTTCTCCAATGTCCCAATGTATTTCTATCATCATTTTGGTTATATTAATATTCATATGTGTCTTCTTAGAATACACAAATTATCTAGAATAGAGCCATGTACTAAACTATGATTACTCTATTTTTTTACTTAATTGTGATTGTATTGTTTTTGCATAATTTTAAAATATTTTTAATATTTATTTATTTTTGAGAGAGAGAGGGAGAGAGCGAGTGCAAGCGGGGAAGGGGCAGATAGAGAGGGAGAGAATCCCACGCCGGTTCTGTGCTATTAGCACAGACTTGATCTCACGAACTGTGAAATCATGACCTGAGCCAAGATCAAGAGTTGCATGCTTAACCAACTGAGCCACCCAGGTGTTCCGGTTTTTGGTTAATTTTAAAACATATTTATCACTAATACCACGCCTATTCCATCATATTAATGATTCTATCATTTGTGCTTAATTTTTGAAGAATATATTTATCAATAATTCAATCTCAAATTCTTTGCCATGTATCTTAACCTTTTTTCAAAGTATTCATTCCCATCAGTTACATCAGCAACACCTGCTGAAGTTTTTCTCAGAGTATTCTGAACTGCTTTTCCCCAGACTGGTTGCCCTCTACAGACAGTTGAATATTTGAATTTGACTTGGTATAGAATTCTAAGCTGTCCAACAATTCCCCTCGCATTGTTGAAAGCATTGGCTTTTTCTATTCAAGTCTCTAGGGTTGCTGTTGAGAAGTCTTATAATTTTTGAGACCTTTATGATCACTTCTCCCCCTCTTTGTAAGCTTGTAGTGTTTTCCTTTTATTTCTGGTGTTCTCAATGTGCTTTGGTCTCTTTCTGATCCAATGCTCTGGTTATTCGATGTGTTGCTTTTAGTACAGGAACTCATATTTTTCAGTTATGGAGAATATGCTTAAATTATTTCTTTGCTGATTTCTGATTTTGAATTTTTTTTTTGTTTTCAATATTACTATTCAGATATTAGACTTCCTGCACTGGTCTTCTATTTTTTATTTCCTTTCCTATTTTTAATTACTTTGTGTTTTGGTATACTTTCAGGGGGGAATTTATCCACTTCATCCTCTAACACTTTCCAAATGAATTTTTATTTCCGCCATTGTATTTTAAATGTCCAAGTGATCATATCTTCATTTTCAGAATGTTTCTTCTTATAGTATTCAGTTCTTGTTCAGGGATTCAAGATCTTTTCTTACCTAATGGAAAATATGACTGGTAGGCTTTTTGAAGTTTGCATCTATGCATCATTTTTGTTATCTCCATGTTGCTTATTTCTGTAGGTTGTTTTGATCCTTGCCTTTCATAGTAGAGACTTATCAAATCTGGTTTTGCTTGACTATATATGTTCATATTTAATAGTGGGACATTAAAAGACATTGGTAGCTCTGTTCTCATGGATGGAGCTTGGCAATTGTGGAATTCTCTGAAGGATAATTCTAGATTTACCTTTCTCTTTGGAAATTCCTGCTCTTGGTGTCTTTGGGTTCTCTTCTCTGGAGCTTTTTGGATTCTCTAGGTGATTTTCTAAACTCCTGCCTGAAGGGTTCTGGGAGTCAAATTGGAGAAGAAATATCCTAATTATTCAAGGTATTAATCTTCCCTTAGTTCCTTTGTTTATCATAAATCATTAAGTGCTACATGCTTTTAAGAGGGACTCTGTGATTTCCACAAACCCCTGATCCTCTGCGGGGCTGGAGAGGAGCAGCTACCAGCCTGTACGGAGAAAGAGGATGGGGTCTGGCAATCCAGATGGTTCTTTAACAGATTTGTCAATCTTTCTTCCTAGTTTTGGTCATCTTCACCTCCACATTTTAAGATACTTCCGTGTAAACTTTCTTTTCATTGTCATTTACTCTACTGTCTTCTTAGGATTCAGTCTTCTCAGCTTTGCTAAATGAGTAATGCTTCTTCCTTTAGTTTTTCAGAATGTATGTCTTGTTGGATTGATTATAGTATCAGTCCATGGTCCAGCAGGGATTAGATGGGATCTTCAAATTAGGAAATTTTGAATAGAGTTTCGTTAAGGGCTATTTTCAAAGATATGGGCAGAATGTAGGTATACCACGAGGAAGAGAACAGCATGCTGGAGCTAGAAAGAAGATGTTTTCCTAATCCCAGGCCTCGAGATGTGAAGAGAGTGTATGATTACCAGTACCTGAACATAGAGACAGCTGTACATATATGGAGGGGGTGCTTGATAGGAACTGGGTTTTTGTTGGACAGAGGCAGCCAGCCCTAGATATCCCTGCAGGAGGGAACTAGGGGAATAAGTCCTGCAATGATTTCTATTCCCTCCTGCCACCTCCTGGTGGTGCCTAATATTGGTCAAGTCCACAGAGAATGTCAATGTCATGATCCAGGTCAGTGGCTCTTCTTTCACACCTCTGCCTACATAGATCAAAATGAAAATGGATAGAGAGTGGATGTCAAGAGGAAGATGAAAGTTGTATTGATTTACTCTGTGATTATGATGTCAACTTTATTTATTTTAAGAAAAGATAAAGTTGAAAGCATTTAAATTCTATATAATTGAATTTGAATGGTAAGGAATAACTAAGGAAAATTATTCAAGAGACTTTGAAAAACATAAAATGAAGTAGGTATTAGGTTTAAATATATGCTTTACCTCTTTGTGACCTCACAAAAATATTGAATATGATTAACCAAGTTATATTCATATATTTATGTGATGTAATTCTTACTGCATCTGGATGAAATCATTTCCAGTCTGGTCTGACCCCAATATCTTTCACGTTCGTGTTTGACAAAGATGACTTACAATTACTGACCCATAAATGGCTCCTGTAGAATAAATGCCATTTCACAAACTTTTCCATTTTAGAATAATTTGGTGGAACTTCTCCCATTTGAAAACTCCAGTGAATATAGCAATTAATCCTGCAGTTCTATTTTAAAACTAATCAGAAACAGTCTTCCTGATTTCAAATTCAGGTACAAAGCCAAAGCAAGGATCTTTTCAAGTAATCTGAGTTTTAGTGCAAGTGTTTCCCTGGGATCTAATTATAAGTAGAATATTTTCTCTGTTGTGCTTCCTCTTTTTCTTCTAATCCTGGAAGAGGCCACACAAATTTTGAACATGTTAATAATTTCACACAAAGGAGTTCAAAAGTGGTTTTATAAGATTGTTTAAAAAACTGGAGGGAGAAATTCTCCTAGAAGGTATTCAACATATTAAAATAGAAATAGAATTTTTTCTTCAAATGTGATTGGTCACTGAAAACATTTCTAAGCAACTGGAATAAATTAAACAACATTATTAGAGATACCATTCTAACACAAGTATAAAGATTCACATGTTACGAAGTCAGAAATTCTATGAAGAGCCAAGTAGAGGATTCAAACAGCCAAATATGGAGCACCTAGGTGGCTCAGTTGGTTAAGCATCCAACTTGGGCTCAGGTCATGATCTCACAGTTCATGGGTTCGAGCCCCACATCAGGCTCTGTGCTGACAACTCAGAGCCTGGAGCTTGCTTAAGATTCTGTGTCTTCCTCTCTCCGTGCCCCTCCCCTATTCACACTTTGTCTTTCTCTCTCTCTCTCTCTCTCTCTCTCTTTCTCAAAAATAAATAAACATTAAAAAATAAAAAAAAAATAGCAAGATGTGGACTTTTCAGAAATTTTCTCTGCAATGAATATCCACCCATAAAATGGGAGTGTACTCATGTCTTTGTTCATGATGTTCTTATATATTAACCTGCTGTCTTCTAGAGCAGCGACTCTAATAGTTCATAGACCTGGCATGAAGGCCTAGTAATTTTTATGACTCTGAACAGCCCTGAGACACTATGAAGTCTGTGACAGAGGGAACTGGGCATTTCTCAGTGGCAGGAGAGATTGCCTGCGGGTTTTGTACCTGAAAAGAGGAATGAGCCCCAGATGTGTGTATAAGTAGTGTGGCTGTGGCTGTGGAAAATTAGACATTTTTCATATGCAAGAGATCAGTTCCCTCTCAGCCTCACCCAAAAATTTGAACACTTTCCCAAGAGTCTAGTCCTAGCCCTTCTCTCTGCTTTTAACTGGTACATTTAAGGGGTGCCAGTATGTATATCATTATATATGTATATATATATACACACACACACACACACACATACAAACACACACATATATATATATACTGATATACATACTGATATATATGTACATATGAATATATATATGTATGTGTATATATATACATGTGTGTGTGTATATATATACATATATATACACACACCAGCCAAGTGTTGTGGGAGGGTAACTAGTTTGTAAAATGGGGATGCTAGAAAGAGTAAAATGTTAGTACATGGCTTATGGCCAGTCAAAACTACAGGGTACAGGAAGCTATGGATCATCTGCTGTCGGTTAGTTGCTACAATTGGGTAACAAGAGCAAAATCACTTCTGGTACATCCTGAGGCCAGAATCTTGCTGTTACGGGTTCAAGTGTGACTCCTTCAAATTCATATGTTAAAGTCCTAACTACAGAATGTGACCTTGCTTGGAAATAGGATCATTGACAGTAAGCTAAGTGCTTCCTCAGCTGAAATCCCAGAGTTCACTAGATAAACTGACTCCGTGGAAAGAAGACTTCATTACTTATCACATCTTTTGTTAACTTTCACAGAATCCTAAAGGTGAATCTTATTGGGCAGGTATGTGTGAAAATAAGCCTTCTATGTATACCTGAACCCTATCTGTTATCCTCTCTTAGTTTTCAAAAGTCCGTTGGTATCTCAGAGGGATTAGGATGGTAATATAATAAAGCCCCCAAGAACCCACCTTTCAGCTTTAGACTCTAAAACAGCTGGACATAAGATTTTTGAATGCTCATCATCTATTCCTGCTTATGTTGCTAACAACATGCCAATTGTCCCCTGAGAAGTGACCCTCCTCCACCGCCTCTCCTGCTTGGTTATGGTAGGACAGTGAGAGGAGGAGCCGTACAGCCTTCCCTGGCCAGAGTTTGTGGATGTGACTGAGGCCAGGAGATTCAGATTCTTGTAGGAATCTTGACCTTGTTACAAGGAGAGCAAACATTTGGAATCAGTTTATTCCAGTAGTGGTGACAACTCCTTTTGTTAAGCACCCCCAAACTATCTGTCCTTATTCTTCCCAAGACCTTAACTTTTCCTTGGCATATTGTGAGATACTCAGTGTCCTTACAATACATTCAGTTTTCTTAAGTTAATAAGTGTTATTTTCTGCTGCCTTCCATCAAAGGTCCTTAACTGATTCAGCCTACCATCTTTTTCTAGTGTTATATTTTTCTAGTGTTCTGACATTGGTATGTCTGGAGATGCTTATCATAGTGGAGAATATAAATTACTTATTTGATAATTATTGTTTTGTAGATTTTTTTTTCTCTCTGAAGCATCTGTATAGGTACTTTTATCAATTGATTCTAGATCATTAAGTGGTTAAATTTTTCAAGGGAATACAATAATCATGAAAACCACTCAGGGTTTCAGATTTTGTGTATGGATATATTTGAATTGAAATGGCTTCTGAATGATGTACATTGTTCCCCAGTCCCTTTGTCTACTGTGCTTGAAGAATAAGATTAAAACTAGAGGAAATGTTTTTAGTTCCCTGAAGATAGAAATTGCTGGTGGAAAAAGGAAAGACATTCATGGTAACCTACACAGTAAAGTATAAATGATATTTAATTAACATTCTTGAAAATACTTTTTACTGTTCAAGAGAAAGATTAGTTTGTTTATATATTATTTGTCTCGGTTAATGAGAGTAAGAAAAAGCATAATGAATTTCAGCAACGGAAATGGAAATTCTGAGTCTATATGACAAAAACAGAAAAGTCTATTTCAGTTCATAATCCACATAATACTCAGTTTAATAATTGTAAATATATAAAATATTTCTTGTTTTTCTGGTAATAATTCTAAAGATGCAAGTAACTTTGACAAGAATATATAATTATAAGGTGTCTAATTACTGGAAATTATCTGAAGATAGCTTAATTAGAAATCAAGTTCATTTTTCCAAATAAACAAAAAACTCTGTATTTTTTCTAAACAAGGACATGATTCCAAAAACTCAAGATAGTTGGTATGTATAAACAATTCTAAAATTTCAGGCTTTTTTTGTTAATTAAAATTATAAACAATTTTAGGTTTAAAAAGTACTTTAAAAGTTTTCACTAAAGAAGACTAAAATTAAATATTCAAAAATAATTATACCAGAATTTATTATTTTGATTGCTTCCATTTTATCCTACACTTGTTCTAAAAGTGTATATATGTGTATACATATATATAACACCTACATACATACATATACAATTGTGTTCAATTAAATAAATACATTAAACATTTTTTTCCTTTAAACCTTGTATACAAATGCCCTAAAATTGCTGTCAGAAATCCTTGTAATGAAGTCTGTTTCTGCTGCTTACTACCCTTCTAGTTATTGACTATACAATGTCCCTTGGTTTCTCTGCAACTCAGTTTTTTTAACTGTTGACTGTGGAACCAGTGATTGTTTTGCTTACCTGTATCAGTCAGAGAGGGTAGGTTATACTGTGCTAACAAATGACCTACAAACCTCAGTGGCTTTAAAGAATCCTTTAAAAATTATTGCTCACTAAGCAGCATACTCTTTAAAGATTAGCAGAAGAGGGTGGGGTTGTTCTTCTCATAGTCACTCAGGGACTCAAGCTGACAGAGTGTGTGGAATGCTACCTGTCTCCATGCCAGAGGACAGAGAGAAGGCTCAAGAATCTCACATTGTAAACTAAATGGTCTAGTCTGGAAGTGACAGATGTCACTTGCATACGCAACTCATTGGTTGGTCATATGGTCCCACTCAATCCCAAGGGTGCCAGAAAATGCTATTCTATTATAAAAAGAGAAGAGAGAAATGTCTTGCCAACAGTACTGATGCCTGTCCTATCACTTCAAAGGATTCTTGGGCATTGTTTATAAAAATTATTTGTAAACTATGAAGTAGTATTTATACTCAAGTCTTTTGCCTCCAAAGACCCTCTTTTATCCCTGATGTCAAATTGCTATTAAACTTCACTGTTGTCATTTTCTTCTTTCACTTAATTAGCACTTGTTTGTTGAGTGCTTATAAAATGTTAATCACTATGCTAGGGGTACAAATGTGAATAGTGCAGTCTTTGTCCTCAGGGCATCCAAAGTTCAGTTGAGAAAAAGAACATAGAACTCTGCTCTGATGAGATTAGTTCCATGCTTGCCATGGAGGAGAGGGTTATTACTTCTGCTGGGGTAGGATGAAAATAGCACATATGAAATGGGCTATAAATCATGAGGCTTTTGGAGTTGTAAAGTCATTGAGGTTTTTTTAATCACATAATCTTTGCCTCATCCACTTAAAAGGTAACACTTAAGTCAGCCATTTAAAAAAAGAAGACAAAAGAAAAGAAGACAGTGTGCTGATTCTATTAAGGGAAAGAAACTGTTTTGCTCTGTGGTCAGAATTATTGGGTATCTTTACAACCAAGTCTAGATCATTTATTTTTTAGCTGTTCCCCCTGAAAAACAGACCTTTGCTTCAAATAGAGAAACACGTCACTGTTCTTAGAAATTCATCTATTTAGCTTTAGCAGTACTCGATTAAAGAAGGTACATTTAAAAATTCTGTTTCACCTCTATGTATTAAAAAAAAATTAGTCCTGAGTACTTTACAAAAGAAACATATTGCTTCTTCTAGGTGATTTTAGCTGAAACAGGAAGGACCAGTAGGTAATAAAACCTAAGAAAAGTGTATTCTAGAAAAGTTAAAAGTGTGGAGGAAAGGACTTTGGTCAGTAGCTTTTAATTCAGTTCAACAAAATCTATTGATTGTCTGTTGTAGGTAAGCTGTCAAGAGATTTACTAACTGGTGAGGGAGACAGACATAAATGATCTGTATTATAAGTTAGAGTGAAAACAAGTGGTGCAAATAAGTGTGGTAAAAAAATAGCTGGGGCTCAGAGGAAGGGGGGTAGTTCTGACTGGGAGGCCAAATAATTCTTTGCTAGCTCTACCTTAAGCTGGACCCAAAACAATGAGTAGAGTTTTAAAAGCTGGAGGAGAGGAAGACAGCGGAAGGTGGGCTGAGGAAAGAGTCATTGGGATTAAAGTAAAAATATGAGAAGAAGCATAGTGACAAGAAAATGCATAACCTTTTTGGGCAATAGCAAACTGCAGAATGGTAAGGCATTGCGGTGTGAGTGTGTGTGTGTGTGTGCGCGTGTGCATGCGTGCACATGTGCAATAGGAGGTGAATACAACAGAGTAGATTGAGGCTACACTATGGAGAGCCCTGAATGTCATGCTAAGGTGTTTAGATTTTGTTCTCTAAAATAAGTGCCCCTAAAAGGTTGTCAAGTTGAAGAGTGGCATGTTCAAACTTGTGCTGTAAGAATATAGGTGTTTTGGGGCACCTGGGTAGCTCAATTGGTTGAGCATCTGACTCTTGATTTTGGCTCAGGTCATGAGCTCAAGGTTTGTGAGTTCGATGCTTGCCTTGGCTGGCTTGCGATTCTCGGTCTCTTTCTGCCCCTCCCTGCTTATACTCTCTCTCTCAAAATAAATAAATTTAAGGAATATAGCTGTTTTATTTTCCTTAAATAAAATTGTATATATGTAAGGTGTACATGATGTTTTGATATACATAGTGAAATGATTATTGCAGTCAAGCTAATTAACATATTCATTTGTTCATATTTGTGTGCGTGTGTGTTGTGAGAGCACCTGAAATCTACTCTTTTACCAAACTCCTGGTGTACAATACAGTATTATACACTGTAGTCATCATTCTGATCATTAGATCTCTAGACTTATTCATCCTACATGACAGTAACTTTGGACCTTTGACCAGCATCTCCCTATTTCCTCTATCTCCCTGCTGTAACCACATTTCTACTCTCTTGAAATGGAGTCAAGTATGACCGTGGTTAGATCCTGTGCAAGAAAGACCAGCTGGGAGATCCAGGAATGAGAACTTGAGAAGCGAAACCAGAGTAATGGGAATGGAGAGGAGTGGCTGTAGAATATTGTGGAGGTGGATTTGATTGATGATTGATTACATATGGAGTGTGAGGGGGAGACTGGGTGCTCTAACTTGGGTGATATCCAAATGTTAGCATTTTAAGATTGTATTCCCCTCACCTAGTAGTTGCTCAATGACTCCCATAAATACAGGGAATGTCCTTGATCTCTTCTTTAGTTTGCTCCTTGCAAATTCGTTGGTATTGTTGGGCTGACTGGCACCACATACCTCAGTTAAATCTAGATTTTGCCTAACTGCCCATACCTAAGAATTGATATCCATGTGGGGACTGTAATCATAAAAGTAACCCCATTAAAAAACAGTGTCCCACTGATCTTTTTAAAAATTTTTATTTATTTATTTTGAGAGAGAGAGAGAGAGCACATGCAGGCATGCATGCATGCATGAGTGGGGGAGGGGCAGAGAGAGGAGAGAGAGAGAGAGAGAGAGAGAGAGAGAGAATCCCAAGAAGGCTCCACACTGTAATGCAGAGCCAGACACGTGGCTTAAACTCATGTGGGGCTCGAACTCATAAACCATGAAATCATGACCTGAGCTGATATCAAGATTTGGATGCTTAACCCACTGAGCCACAAACAGCCCCCTCAGCCCCCACCCACACTGATATTTTTATATTGCTCAGTAGGGATAGTATTCCCCCTGTCACTAGATACAAACATGAGCAGACTCCATAATTTTTCTGTTCATTCTTAGATAAGAGGAATAATTATAGTTGCTTTAAATAATTTGTCTCAGTTCAATAAGTAGAATATTCAGTCAAATAACAACAATACTCAGAAAGTCATTTAAAGTTAAAATCTTCTCCACTACCCCTGCCAAGCTGGAATATGCTTTGCAATGGCTGCTGGTGACTTCAGTCTTGGAATTTCTTCTCTTTGTTTAATTTGTTAGACCTATGGGGAGGAAGGAGAGAGAAGAGAGATGCAAAAGTTGTTGCTTTTTCACTACTATTGTAACAAGATTTTGCTTTCTTAGCCTGTCAGTTGATTAAAGTTGATTCTCTTGTAAACACTTCTGTGGGGTCTTTAGAGACCCTTGAATATCTAGGGGTGTCTCACCTATAATTCCCTTGGTGTAGATGCAAGTTTTCCAGTTTTAGCTAGTGACTTACTTTCTCTGCAGCTCATAGCAATTCCTTGGTGCATCTTGGGCACATGTCTGCTGAGAGCTCATCACAGGTAGTCTCTACAGGAGAGGCTCTAATACAGCTCACATGCTGGCTCACCTTCATCTGGTCAATGGGAAGCACGAATACATTCCTGGCCCAGACAGGCTCTAGGAAGACAAATTTATCCTCAGTCAGTAGCATGCTGCTTCTAAAACTGCTGTCCAGCCCACCTCAACCTCTTGATTGCCCAGGTAGGAGTCAAACAATAAGTTACTGCATCTCCACAAATACAAAATCATACCTGAGTGATCTCAGGGTGCCTGGGTAGCTCAGTCAGTTGAGTGTCCGGCTCTTGATTTCTGGTCAAGTCATGATCCCAGAGTTGTGTGATCAAGCCCCATGATGGGTTCTGTGCTCAGTGTGGAGTCTGCTTAAAATTCTCTCTGTGTGTGTCTCTCTCTATGCCTCTGCCCATCTTCCTCTGTCATGCTCTCTCTCACTCTCTCTCAAGTAAAAACAACAAACCAAAAAAACTCTGAGTGATCTGTGTGAACTGTCTCTCACCAGCTTGAAATAAGGAGAAGGCATCTCCCAATCTTCTATCTGCTCCTCAACAGGTGGGACTCAGGTACAAATGCAGCAATTTAAGATACCTTCTGCACCAAAATGCTATTTCCGTTCTCATGCCTATTTTTAACCTTCAAAATGCCCGAGATATTTGAATCATGGAATCAATAATTAACTCAACCTTTTGAAAAATGTTATATAGTCTAGCATCATGTTTCTAATGCAGTGTTTATTATATGTTGATATTTCAGATGAACTTTCCAATTTAACATTGCTTTCAGTTACCATCCATTTGATTTTTTTGAACCTGCCTTCACCATGGAGGCCATCCTACTGTATTCAGGCCCTTATTACTCCATGACCTCCAACTACTTCAGTTTCAAATCCAGCTGTGAAGGCTTCTGGTATCCACATCTGTGCCAGAGCCATAGATCATTTGCTTGGCTTGAGGGATGATGGATAAGTGATAGAAATAGAGCAGTAGTCTCAACTTAAGCACTGTTAACATTGGGCCAGATAATTCCTTTTTGTGAGTGCTGTCCTGTGCATTGTGGTATACTTAGTAACATCAGTGGTTCTATTCATCTGATGCAAGTACCACCCCCATCCCCAGTTGTGACAACCCAAAAATGTCTCCAGGTGTTGGCAAATGTCCCTTAGAGGGGAAAAATCCCCGATAGCTGAGAACAAGTAAAATAGGAGAGGAGCAATTTTAGGGTTTTTTTTTTTTTTCTGTTTGTTGGGGAAAATAATGAGTTTGGTTTTGTAGATTATGAGAGGAGCTAGCAAACCATCCATTTAACAGTCCATTAGAAATTGAGATCTTTTAGTCATGAGCAAAGTCAAGGTTAGACTTGTGATTTGAAGGCCATTTGGATAGAGCTGATGCCTGCACACTTGGGTATGGAAGTTCTCATCCTGTGGAATGAGTAGTGAAAAAGGCTAAAGAGGAATCTCTGTGAAAGATCTTTGTTTAGGGAATGGACAAGTATAATTAGAGGTAGGAGTATAGCCAGAGGGATATGGTGGGGTAATTATAAAGGGCGAGAAAGTTTCAAAAATGGAGAGACTGGCAAAAAGTGTTCAAAGCTGCTGAGAGATATTCCTTTTCCTCTGTTCTGAGCTGCTCAGGCCAGACTCCAAGTCAGGCAAATGGATGGTCTAAGCTGACACTTAGTCCATACTGAACCCATGGAAGACCCAATATGGAGTCTGATATGCTGAGGGTCTAAATACTTTTAATATAATGCATCATCTTACGTAATAGCAGCATGAAAATTCTCAGACATCAAGAAGTTTAACAATAAAGTTGAATAAGTTTTTCTTTAACAGTAAGTTCCCTGACTTCCATGATGGCATGGAGCATTCCAGATAATGCATAGTGTTGTTCAGAACAGATTTTGTCAAGTCTGTCTTTGGAATAGCACCATCTGATGTATCACACCCTCAGATGGAATTATTGACTGAGACTCGTTTGTCTGTTCAAAAGTAGGAATCAGAAGAGTTTGTACTGTCTTAGGTTTTGTAAAGCAACAGACAACTAAAAATGGAACACATCAAGGATGATAATACTCAATAAGAGTAAGCTAAGCACAGAGAATAGAACGAGTAAGGAATTAGAGTACAACAGATGATAGGTGCTTTAGATCAGTGGTTCTCAAGATCCCCTTTAACAGTATTGAGGACTTCAAAGAGCTTTTGTTTATATCTATCTATATTGGCTGTATTAGTAATTGAAACTGAGAAAATTTAATACTTTAATATGTTCGTTCATTTCAAAATGATAATACCTTCATTGCTTGTTAACATAAAAATAACATTTATTAAGAAGAACTATAGTTTTCAGAACAAAAATACAGTGATAGTGGAGGTATTGTTTTAGATTTTTGCAGCTCTTTTTAATATCTCTGGCTAATAGAAGATAGCTGAATGCTCACATTACCTTCTGCACTAGTTTGTCATGGTAGTACACATTATGTAGCCCTATGGAAAACTGCATTGTACATTTGGAAGAGAGCAAGAGTGGAAAAGTGCAAATAATATCTTAGTATTATTTTGAAAATAGTTTTGAGCTCTCCGACCCCCAGACAGGGTCCTGGGGGTCATAAGAGCACACTCTGAGAGTTCCTGTTTTAGATGATGGCTATGAGGTTTAGAAGGGCTATTGTTTATTTCAGCAGACGCAACAGGTTTTTGAAACAGGGCTTTAAGAAAGAGAACAAAATTTCATTTGTTCCGGTAGGTCCTTAAATAAGTTTTGGGCATGGCAAGAGCCAGCTAAAATTCATGTTTATTGCTAATTTTTGACAATTATCAGATAGCTTCTAACGTCAGTTATTATAATTGTCTAATATTTAATATGGTGAGCGACGAGCTTCTTTTTCTTTCAACAAAGTACTAAATTAAAAAAAAAGAGCTTTCACCTTTGTCATAGAATGTCAAACTGTAACATGATTAATGATCATCTGGTTTACTTTATCCTATCTAAAAAATGGTTTATGAAAACTTAAAAAATAAAATAAAATTTAAAAAGAATCTTTTGAATGAATATTGGTAATGTAGCATTTTGCATTTATTAAATTTTAATATAAATAAGTTACATATAGTTACTAAAATTTCCATTTGCAATGTTAATTTTGTTCAGGCAAACAATACATAGAACAGAAAATCTTTGGATTTTTTTCAGAAAAGCAGAAATTAAATATTTCCTCAAGTATATTATTAATCATAAAGTATGGAGCTCGTATTTGATAGGTCTTGGCAACTCAGTATATATGATAAAACTTTATAGGGGCTCTTGGGTGGCTCAGTTGGTTGAATATCTGACTTTGGTGTAGGTCATGATCTCACGGTTCATGAGTTCAAGCCCCATGTTGGGCTCTGTGCTGACAGCTCAGAGCCTGGAGCCTGCTTCAGATTCTGTGTCTCCCTCTCTCTCTGCCCCTCCCTGGCTCATTCTCTCTCTCTCTCTCTCTCTCTCTCTCTCTCTCTCTCCCTTTCTCTCTCCCTCTCTCTCTCTCTTTCTCTCCCTCTCTCTGTTTCTCTCTCAAAAATAAATAAAATATTAAAAAAAGAAATTTATAAATAAATTTAAACATCTGAGACATACCTGTCTGTCTATCTATCGATCTATCTTTCTATCTATCTATCATATAACTCTTTGATTCTATATATTCCTCATTTGGCTGTTGGATTTCTCTTAGAGAGAATAATACATTGAATAACAGCATGGGCTGTTATCCAGGTTTTTTGGGTTCAGATTTTAAATTTAAACCATCTCTATGCCTTCTGACTCAGTTTCTCTTTCTATAAAATTGGGGTTATACTTGTATCAGTTCATATGGTTCTTAGACGTTTTCAAAGTTGCAATTAGACGTAAAGCTCATAGCATAGTGCTAGGCACAGAATAAGTATTCTTTACATTATTTTTGAAGCTGTGGTTAAGAATTTGTATGAATTGTATATATGTTAGCTGATGGATTTGAGGCTTAAAATACTTTGTTTAGGCATGTGTGAAATAATAAGAAATATGTATATATAGTGATTCTTGCCCCTGGTTCCTGACACAGAGCTTCTAAATCCCTAGGAATTTCCTGGGTGCTGGCAGTGTCTTTTGTTTGAATGAGGTGACTTTTAGTGGGCTTCTGGATGTCTACTGGTCCTCAGGAAAACCAAGCCATAATTAGAAGCTTGGAATTTTCACCCCCATCTTCCATTCTCCAGAGAGGGTAGAGGGGCTGGAAATGGAGTTAATGATTGATCATGCGTACATGATGGAGCCTCCATAAAAATCCCCAAAGTAAGAGGTTAGGCAAGCTTTTGAGTTGGTTAACACATCTGCCTGCTGGGGTGGTGGTGCACTCCAACACCACAGGGACAGAAGCCGCTGTGCTCAGGATCTTAAAAGAACTCTCTATGTATTTCTTCATCTGGCTGTTCACCTGTATCCTTTATCACATTCTTTATTATATAATGAACTGGTAAATGTAAGTATTTTCTTGAGTTTCTTGAGGTATTCTAGCAAATAATAAAATCCAAGCAAAGGGTTATGGGAACCAAGTTTGAGAAGTTGTGGGTAAGCTAGGGACATACTACTTGGGGTTGGCATCTGAAGTGGGGGTGGGGCAGTCTTGTGAGACTGAGCCCTTCCCCTGTGGGGTTTGCAGTAATTCTTTTTAGTGTCAAAACTGAACTGAATTCTGGTGTCACAGAAGACTGCTTGGTGTGGGGAAAAAACCCCATACATCTGGTGTCAGAAGTGCTGTGACTGTGGTTGTAGTTTGAAAGAAAAAGAGAAACACATAGGAGAAGTGAATCTTTTCCTACTCAGCATGTAAAATACCTTCTTAAAATTAAATCACTAAAACAATCAGATTTTTAAAAATACCATACAGTAAGAAAGTTTCTCCAAAATTCTTGATCTGTAACTGAGTTATTTAATGGTAGATGCTGAATGAACCTCATGAATTAGACTACTATAAAATGGTCACTTGAGACTGTAGTTGTGGCTATTAGAATTATTTTATTTCAAGTTTATTTTATTGCAGCTCAGAATTTCTTGTTCAAATTAATGGCTAATGATTTGAGAGGACTTGAGCAACACCTGGATTGCTTCTTGCTTTGTGTAATAGTCAACTTCTATAATCCCTTATGTCTCTACTCCCAACAACACTAAAAGCTTGGGGATGGTAAGATTTATAATATATTGTGACTTTAGTCCTTGCACAGTGGTTGATCATAGCAGCTGTTTTGACCCCAGTGTTTTAACTGCAAGGGCATTTTGACTGTGTTGTCTTCTATTGAGATGACATTCAGTCAATATCAAAGGGAAAAAAATGACATAAAGTAATTGGAAATATACACAAGCATTGGTTTAGAAATTCCAGATACTTAGTAGGCATGTGATAGTCATTGTTGTGTGTGTAATGTATTGGGCAACAAGTCAAACGTACATAAGAAACTATTCAGTGAATGTGGAAGCACATTTTTTAAGGATATGGAATTTTTAATGATTCCTTTAGATCAATAATGGAAAACAGATTTTTCTGGCAAAGTATATTGCCTCTCCAGAATGAAATGGTTACTCCTGAGGCTAAGAGATGAAGTTACAAATAAACAACTATTTTTTGTAAGCCCTGATCAGATCTACTGCGTCTGCTGGTAGCATTTTCCCTCCTTACACCACAGAGTTTACATTATGTCTTAAACTTTTTATTTACACACAACATAGTTAACTTCTCTCTTATGAATAAAACAACAGTTGCTATTCCTTTTAATTTTATATTTTAAAGAAAATTACTATATATTTATGAATAAAGTGGATTGTTTTAATGCTCAACTCAGAGTATATTTTATACTTAGTTCATAACTGGTGTTCTTTTGGCACATTGATATTGCACATTATTGGAAATGGGCAATTCTCTGTGTAATTACCATTTGCAAATATAAATGCCTTCTATACCTTTTTTTTGATGCTGTAAATATAAATACATTAAGTGTCCATGCTGGAGTATTAGGGTCCAAGGTCTGCACATGTACAATTTTATGGATAATTTAAATGGCAGAGAAAGAGTGGTGAGATAATATATAATTTTAGAGGAATTATACTTAGTAAACATCAGTCAACCACCAAGAAGTTTGTAAAGATAGGTTTCTGTAGCTTCAGTTACTCTATATCCAAACTTCAAAGTGTTCAAAATTATGACATGAACTTAATAGAAATATTTCATCTACCAGCAACTTAGCTGCTCTTCTGATAAAATAATAATGGAAAAATTAGAACCAAACTACGACATATGTAGAACATTGGATTTATAGCTAGAATATGGCGCCTACGAACTTGAATTTGTAAAGGAAATACTCATCTCTCCTGATTTCTACGTAGGCAGATGTGGTAAAAAGAAATATTGTATACTGAGTCATCTCTCAAGCCCAAAGAAGAGAGTGGGATCCATTGTCTCTTATTGAGGATGGGGCATAAATTGGGGATAAATGACATAGACAGAATAAATAATAACAATATCAAATGCTAAGTCAGAGGTACTTTGTGGGAGAAGAAACTGCACTGACATGGCCCTACTTGAATTCTGGCTCCACATTTACTAGCTGTGTAACATTAGTTAAGTTACTTAGACTGTGTAATCCCTCAGTTTTTGATTCTGTGAAGTAGAGATGGGGTAATTGTGAATATTAGATGGAAGAATAAATATAAGATGTCTAGAATAATATCCAAGTCATTCTAGATGCTCAATAAATAGTCTCCATAAATGAACACAGTATCCCTAAAAACTTTTTAGGGATATAGCAACAACTCAGGCTCAGTCTTTTCCTTCATGTAGCTTATAATTCATTAGGTGCAGGCAGGCTTAAAAATTTTAGAAAAATACAAGAAAGTATAAAACAGGAATGTCGAGTTTTACCTGAAGGCTTTGGAGAAAAGAAAGCATTCATCAGAATGATAATGCTTAAATCGAGTATTCAAAGGTGAATTGTCTCTTAAACAGACTGTAGAGATAGGGGAGGATGTGATAGTGGCAATCCAGGTAGAAGGAGCACGTTCAAAGAACTATAGTTTCATTTTGTTAAATCATGAGGTATGAGAAGGTGATTTGGTATAAGCTAAGGTTGACAAGTTAGATGGGGGCCAGATCATGTATGGTCTTACATTTTGTGTTGGGCAGTATAAACTTCATCCAAGGAAGTCATGGGAGCTCTTCAGCTGGAGAAGTGACATGATCATATTTCATTGGGAAAATATGTTCATAGCCATATGAAATATATATTAGAGAAGGACAAGAATAGAGGCAGGGAGACCGGTTAGAAGTTTAATGTAGTTGTCCAGCTGAGATAATATGACTTCCTAAACTAAACTTTTAAAATATGATATGTAAGAGAAGTAGTCAGGTGGTAGCAATTGACAGATTTTGGTCAGTTTTTTAAAAATGGTGCTAATGGAAAGGAGTTTGAGTTTAAGATCAATTTCATTGAATAAGAGAAGTGAGTGTGTCAAGAAAAGAGAAGGAATCAGTTGTGTCAGATGTTAAGAAGATGTCAATTAAAATGAGACCCAACAAGAAGTAGAATTTTTGACCAGGTTACACATACATACATACACATATGTTCTTTATGGATGAAGGTCTAGGCAGCTTAGTGGCAATTATAATAATAGCTGTTTGGGGAGGTAAGAGTATGGAAAGAGTTTTACTTTCTGCATTTATAATGAATGATAATTATTACTGAAAAAAACAGAAAAGGGAGGAATTCAAAAAAGAAAAAATAAATCGGTATGGTTTTTTTGCTTTATTTGTGTTTAAAGCATGGGTGTTATGAGTGATTAACTATCTCTTATGGTAAAACTAGTGGGATACAAATTTGGGTCATTTGAGACCTGAAATTATCTTGAAAACACGGAAATGGACTTATTGTGTTCTCATGGCATGGTGTTATATCAGAGGTTTTATGAGGGCCACATAAAACCTTTATTTTCAGTTTGGGATTATTTAATGAGAATTTTAAAATAGTATAACTAAACCTAGGAATTAAAAATACAGAGGATTATGTTTACATTTTCCATTAGTATAGCAATAGAAGTACACATTTAATTCAGGGGAGAAAAGGTTCTTGGGAATATTTGCCGGAGATGTTTCAGTGCCATGGTGAGCCTGGATTGCAGTGGGGGGGTCAGGGGGAGGGCTGGCGAGTGAATGGGGAGGTGAGGACGTGGACAGAAGGTTGAATGTTCTGAAGGACTGGATGTGAAAATTCTGTGAGGTACGAGCAGAGTTGGAGACCAACACCAGGTGGACAGGATCTGGGTTCCTGAATTTGTTTATACCCTGAGAGAGAGCCATGTATTTGCAAGCTGTGCAGAAGAAGCAGTGAAAGAGGGAACATTTGAAAATACAGAAGAGAGGGTAGGAGAGATGGAACAAAGTCCTTATTCCAGATGAGATGGGTAGGGGCAGCTGGATGGAGGTCACAGGTGGAGGGACTTGCCTGAAACAAGACAAAGGAATATTTCAGCTTCTGAGACTTGAAAGGAAGAGCGAGGATGAGATCATGATGTTTGTCACTCAGAGGGCAGTAAGTTGAAGGCTGTTCTTCCTGACAGCTTCCATTTCTCTGTAGGACAGAAACAAGGTCATCAGCAGAGAGGAGAGCTGGAGAGAAGAGGGGGTTGGGTTAGCACTTGAGAAGGGTGAAGGACTCTGTAGCTTCTGTGAGGACAGGGAGAAGCATCTGGCCAGGGGAGGATCAAAGATTTTGCCTCAGTTCTACCTGCATGACAGTGTGGTTTTCTCTGGCCCCTAGTCAGCTGTCTGGGCTGGGCGCAGAAATTCTTTTGAAAGAATGGGGAAATCTGGTTTGATAGAAATGGAGGCTTCTAGGATCTGTATTCTCTCTTCTTATGTACAATTTAACTATTTAGATATATTTTAATGACTGAGCATGAAGAATTTGAATTAGCTCATTTAAAAAAGATTATTTAATTGGCATCTTGGCTGAAGGAGATGTGGTGAGGCCTTAGGTGACCGATGTTATCTTTCTGACCTGTTTCTGAATGTGTCTGGTGCTTAACATAAGTGTCCTCTTGTCTCTCCCATTATCTCATAAATGACATAATTCTTGATAGTTAACTGGAGACCGGAATTCTTCCTCTCATTTTTACTACTTCATTGCTCTTTCCCTTGTTCATCTGATGTTTAAATGGCTCTACTTTCTGTATGTCATTTCTTCCCCCAAAGACCCTAAAACAACACAGCATACTTGGAATCTCATTTAATTTTGAGTCACATCTCTATTGTCTTTCAAAATCTCACTATTTGTAAGGCAACTGCCAAAGTGATTTAAAGTAGGGGCCAATCAGCTGTAGCCCGTGTGCCAACTCCAGACTGCTTCCTGGCTTTGGGATACATGGCCCACGAGCTGAGGATGCATTTGACATTGTGAAATGGTTGAAAAAAAATCAAAAGTAGGATAATGTTTCATGACATGTGAAAATTACATGAAACTCAAATTTTAGTGTCCATAAATAAAGTTTTATTATGACATACCACACTCATTAATTTATGTATTGTCTAATACATAGACTTCTTATAATATCAGAATTGAGTGGTTGCTATGGAAATCTGTATTGCCTGAAAAGCCTACAGCATTTACTATCTGGCCTTTTATGGAAAAAGTTTGCCAACCCCTGGTTTAGAGTTGCTCTGTGGGTATGTTAGTATATGTTTAGCCTTTTTTCTTCTTGCTCTTTAGTGGAGTTAAGTAATTTAAAGGAATAAAGGTTTGACATTTACATGTTTTGATCCAGATATTTTCTCTGTCATTTATGTGTTCAGTTGATCTTTCTTGAATCCTTCTTAGGCTCATTGCCCTCTGCTGTGAATCTAGTGATGGGAAGATGAATAAGTATAATTTGCTACCATACGGTATATTATTTGGCTTTGGAGTCAGATAGCCTCATTTCAAATTCTGCCTCTATAACTTTCTTGCTCAATAAACTTAGACAAGCTCTTTTGGTTTTGTTATCTGTAAAATGGGGTATTATCCATACTTCTTTCAGAGCTCTGTTTTGACCCTTCTAACGAAATAATTCATGTAGTTCAATATCTGGCACATAGTCAGTACTTAGTGTTGTTGTTGTTGTTAATAGTTTGTAATCATTTACATGATGGGGAAGAACTTTGTTCTATAAAACTCATGAGACAAGGCCAGCTAAACCTTCTTGGCACTCTTCATCTTGTACCCATACATCTGGTTGGAGACACTATGCTTCTTTGAACACTATCAGAAGACTGGATTCTTGGCCATTACCGTGGAGTCCAACCTTTTGAACAGGTCACATTTCTTTCTGTTTTGAACCTGGCTTCCTCCTTTGAGACCTCAGCATTCTTTGGGAGAGCCCTCCAGAACTCAGTGACAATCATACACCAATCTCTGTGGTTGATAGAAATCCTTTAGAAGGAATTCCCTCCCCCGCGCAACCCCTAGTATAAATTTTTACCCTCACAAACAAGCATTGTTAGTAAGAACTGGTCATTTAATTTACGGACCCACTTGTAGGTGAGATTTGTAGTGCCAAATAAAGTGCCTGCTTGCCTCATTCTATTCCTCCTAACTGATAATCACATGATAGGAAAAATTAGTCCCACTTCAAATGTGCTTTCAAAACTCCAATTCTTTGTTGCTACTGCAGCTGACTTTGGCCTCATAAATGTTTAAGTGAGACAGAAATAGGTGAGAGAAGTACCAAGGAAGATAGTAGGAGGAAGAGGAATAAGTGGGAAATTCAGATAGAATTCTGTCTGTTAAAAATCATATCTAGGATTTGAAAGCCATGGTCAGGACATCGTCACTACAAACAGAGACTCTTCCTTTTGCACGATACCAAAGTAGTTGATTTGAAATTGTGCCCAAGTTCATTGCTGATTTGCTTAGATTGTGGCACCTTCAATTATACAGAGACTCAAAATATTTTAATTAGTAGGGAACTTTTTAGTCTAAATCGTTCCAGTAACAGCACAGTCATGCATTTTACTTTGAGTAAGCAAGTCTGTCCTTAGCTGTTTTTGAATTATTTGTTGAATTTGGCAATGAAATTAACATAGTGCCTAAGGGTAAGCAGTTTTGGAAAGAAAAGTTGTTGAAACATTGATATCATATAGGATATATAATCATAGGAAGCCTTGTTTTTAATTATTAAAAGGTGGGATAGTAAGACTCATTTCACAGAATATTGCATGGGTTATATGCGTAAATCTGTATGAAGTTCCCGGCATATATTAAGCATCGCCTAAATTGTAATCATTATATTATAAATGAGTTCTCTTTGTCTCTTTGCAAAGTTGCAGTCATTCTGTCAACCTCTTTTATTCAGAATAATTTATCTTGGAAAACTTTAATCTATTAGTGCAAACCACCACTTAATTATGTGTTAAAATGGATTTTTGACAACATTCTATCACAAAATTGGATTTTCAGACAAAAAAGGACTTATGTCCTTATTAAACATTACAGAGTAAGAAATGACATTTAAGTGAATAAGAAACAGATCCCCATGACCTAGTGAGTGGATAGCTTGGTAGAATTTGAAATAGTTAATTTCTAAAGATTATAACCTTGGAGCACCTGGGTGTTTTAGTCGGTTAAGCTTCTGACTTTAGCTCAGGTCATGATCTCAGGGTTCGTGGGTTTGGGCCCTGCATCCGGCTCTGTGCTGACAGCTCAAAGCCTGGAGCCTGCTTTGGATTCTGTACCTCCCTCTCTCTCTGCCCCTTCCCTGTTCGCACTCTGTCTGTCTCTCTCAAAAATAAATAACATTAAAAAAATTTAAAAAAAGATTATAACCTTGAAAAGTAACAGTGGGTTTTTAGGTGATGGCTTAGTTACTCGGAGTACAACCATATCAGGTTGAAAAACGATGTTACTGACAAGTGAGGAACCTGAAAGAATCAATGGTGATTAATAATAAAGTGTGTGGCTATTATCATTTTTCTTTACTGTACAAAAACATGTACTTCATAAGACAAGAATGGAAAGCTGGCTGTAATTAAACATTTATATAGATTTATTTTAATGCCTGACTCCATGGATGGCCCTGGCAATGTAATCTGTGGCAGAAGAATAAAATATAGTACATCCATGAGAATGAGAAATTGTCCACACAGTCTATGGCCACAGTCTCAAATGAAAGACTTAATGAAAATTCATGAATGTTTCTAAGTAAAATACAATAAAATCTATCTCTAAATTCTAAAATACCTTTCCCCCCAAGTTTATGTAATTGCCATTCATTAGGAAAATAGTAAAATTATGTTTATCACATTTTTTTCCTGAAGCAAACGAGATTTATCACTAAAAGTACATCAAATATTAATAAAGTGCTTACTGTATATCAAACACTATTCTTGTGAACAAAACTGACAGTGAATGAAGGAGACAGAAATCTCTTACGGATTTCTACCTTCTTCTGGACAGAGGCAGACAATAATATTGATGTGTATGTCTGTACGTGTTACAGGAGAGCAAAATTGGCCATCCCAAAATATGCCTCTTTGGCTTGTGGATTATTTTAGGCTGATTATTTTTAAATAACAGAAGATTTAACAATTTTTTTCCTTTTCCTTGTTCTTTTTCCTTTTTTTCCTTCCCACCTAACTGCCTGAACGTATTTAGACAGAGGAACTTCTCCAAGGTAGGAGCTATCATAGGAAACTACAGTATAATATAAACAGATATGATAGATAGGAAGGAACCCAGCAAGGCCTGTTTTATCAAAGTCCTATGTCCTATTGTTTCTGGATGTCCCAACAAACATTCATTTACCAAACATTTATGCTTTCATCTTCCTATGAATTTTCTTCCTTCTCTTTGAAACCCCAGACTCCTACCCCTTAATCCTTAGTCCAGAATAACATACATACCTCATCTTGTCTGTCTTTGGCATATCTTGTGTTTATGTGGATTCCCCATAGGTACACAATTAAATGTGTTTTTTTCGGGTTAATCTGTCTTGGTCAGTTTCATTTTTAGACCAGCCAAAAGAACCTCAAGGGTAGAAAAAAATTACTCCTTCCCAATGGTGTGTATATATACATACATATCTATGTGTGTTTGTATGTGTGTATGCATGTTTAAATAGTGATAAGGACTATTAAGAAAAAGTAAATAAGAAATGGTGATACGGAGGGGGGTTGCAATTTTAAAGAGTGTCTGGGAAGATTTCACTGAGAAGGTGGCATTTGAGCAGAGATTAGGAAACATTAAGGAGGGGCACCTGGGAGACTCAGTCAGTTAAGCGTCCAGCTCTTGGTTTCATGATCATGATCTCAGGGTTTGTGAGTTTGAGCCCCCCCACATCAGGCTCCATGCTAACAGGGCAGAGCCTGCTTGGGATTCTCTTTCCTTCTCTCTCTGACCCTCCCCCACCCCCCGCCCCCATCTGTCTGTTTGTCTGTCTCTCTTTCTCTCTCTCTCTCAAAATAAATAAGCTTTAAAAAAAAAGAATAAAATAAGGAAATGCACACACAGATTTCTGAAGGATGAGTGTTTAAGGCAGTAGGACCATGGCAAAGGCCATGAGGTGGCAGTAAACCTGGAGTGTGTGGTAAATGTCAAGTTGGGCAGGGTGGCTGGAGTTATGTTATAGAAGATGAAGCCCAGGAGGTCATGGTTGCGAAAAGTAGATCTTATAAGTTCTTATATATCACTGTAATTATTTTGACTTTTATTCTTGGTGAGAGTAGGAACCATTGATCTCACAAGTAAAATGATTTAACATTTTTTTAAAGGATTGCTCTGGTTGCAGTGTGGATCATAGTGTGTAAAGAGAAAGAGAGGAAGCAATGGGGGCACTTATGAGGCTTTTGCTATATATTGGGTGATGTATAACAGCAGCTTGGATCTGGGCGGTAGTAGCTTGAAAGAGAGAGGGAGAGAGGGATGGAGAGAGAGAGAGACAGAGACAGAGAGAGACAGAGAGAGACAGAGAGCAGGGGAGGGGTAGAGAGAGAGGGAGATAGAATCCAAAGCAGGCTCTGGCTCTGAGCTGTCAGCACAGAGCCCAGTGTGGGGCTCGAACTCATGAACCATGAGATCATGACCTGAGCTGAATTCCGAGGCCCAAGTGACTGAGCCACTCAGGCACCCTCACTTTTTCTCCCCAAGAATAAATGTGCCAGTTTTATTTTAAATGTTTCACTGTTAAATAAACAAAGCTGCAGTAAACATCCTTGTAAGTATATGTACACATACACAGGTATGTTTTTAGGAGAGACAGGAGTAGAATTGCTAGATTAAAGTCTTCACATTTAAGTTTTGGGAAGGGGGATTATGGGAGACATCCAAGTTTAGGGGTGCCTGAAGCTGCAGAATCAGAAGAAGGTTGAATTCTGGATATATTTTAAGAATAGAATCTACAGGATTTGCTGATTATATGTGAGATACACATTTTTCCCCCCTGAGTATTTGAAGGGTGGGATTGTCAGTTACTGATGGGAAGATAATGGAGGAATAAATTTGAGGGTGAGGTCAAGAGCACAGTTTTAAAACGCTTATTTGGAATAGTATGCCGTTGAGTTGGTAGTTGGTTATAGAGGTCTGGATTTCAAGGGAGAAATCCATGCTGGAAATACAGATATATAGATTATGAGTCTTAGGTACCTACATGGTATTTAGAGAAGTGAAACTCTCTGGTGAGATCACTAAAGGAATAATGGATAATAGAGAAAAGAGAAGGTTCAAGGGCTCTTCGTTGGTGCAGTCCTAAATTTCTGGTAGTGTTTCTTAACTTTGGCTGCAAGTAGAATTACCAAGAGACCTTAAAAAGAAATACTGATGCATGGGTCCCACCTCTAAAAGTTCAGTTTTAATTGTGCTGGTCAAGGCGCTCCCTGGGTGTCATGGAAGTGACATCATATCACTTTTGCTATATTCTGTTTGTTAGGAGCAAGTCTCTGGGTCCAATGCATACTCAAGAGAAGGGGATTGTACAAGGGTGTGAACATCAGGAGGTGGGGATCGTTGAGGGCCATCTTTAAAAGCAGTCTACCAGAAGTAGGTATAAGTTCATTTTAGTACATCTTTGGAATAAACTCATTTTTTCACTTAAACTATAATTATATATAATTTTTGTTTTTATAATAAATTCATATTTATAAATAAGTATATTGAACTTAATATATTAAGTCAAAGAAAAATTAATAATAAAAGTATACATGAATATTGCAATAAGTAAGGATGATATAAATTATATACATTTGGAAAATGTATCTGTAGCAATGACACTGTGTGTGTTAACATTATGTGCTGTTTCCTGAAACTGATATTAATGCTCCCTTGGCTATTATAGAAAAGAGAATCATAAACCACTAGGTTCTGCCTGTTAGCAACTTCTAAAAAGTATAATTCAAAAATATTCTCTAGACACCATCAAAAGTGACATTTGAGAACTAAGAGACAATGATCTATGTATTGAATCTTTATTTTGCTGAAAATCAGGAACAGTGAACTGCTGTAGCAGCAATTATAACATCTGTAGAGTTACAGAGTGAAATCCTCCTTCCTTCCTAGGCAGCTGCAAAGTTTGAATATTAATTATCATATTATGCCTGGGCCAAATAAAGGATGTAGTAAGAGAATGGATTTGAAGAAAAGTGTTCATGGGGAATTTTATGGAGATATTTTGAAATAGAGAAGGCTTTTGCCTGTATTATTTATTACAAGATTTTTTTTCTGTTTGTGACTGTCCTAGAGGGACAACCATGTTATTCCTCTTACATATTCCTCAACAGAACATCACCCCATGAAAATAGATTTAAGATTATGAACTAAAATCTGAACCATTTAGACTGAGCTCTCTGGAGGAGAAGAAAAGCACCAATAATGGCCTATCATCAGTGAAATTTTAGTCCCGTTTCTCTCATGACAGCCTGGGAGCAAGTGCCAAACCCAAAAAACATACTCAGCACATGAGGATGGCCTAGCTGTAGAGAGAATCTAGACTGAATGTGGGAACCATGTGCATAAGGCTCTGATCATGGATCTTTGAAATATATATATTTTGATCTATATAATCATGTTTATAGAATGAGGAGAAAGGACTAAGACACCTTTTCTTTCCTATTTCATAGGTGCCCTTACTGCTCTATTCCTTCAGATTGCTGTGCAAGTATATTTTCCCAGGAGACCTGCTATTCTCTCACTGGGAAAGACCAGCAGCAAATCTTATATCAGATGCAAATGTTTAATTATGAAATTGAAAATTAGATCTATACTAAATACTTTTGTCCTTTCATCAAACACTCTTGGCCAACTGTGAATCACATGGCATCAGCCTTTTATAAAAGCCAGAAACCAAAGGGTCCTCCTCCAATTTCTCTCATGCTTTATGGCCAATCTGTGACTGAAGTCTGTGGGTAGACCTTGTCTTTCAAATTTCTTCATTCTACTCCATCTTCATTATTAAAAAAAAAACAGTTTTGGACTATTACCACTTCTTTGCTCGGGTCATTGCAATAATGAAGTGGATTATGTAACTTCTTAAGTCACATTTTTATTGGTATCAGAAAAGGACTTGAGATTAGACATGGTATGCAGTCAAATAATGGCCACAGAATAGGAAACGGTTAAGTCTTGGAAGCCATCTTGTTGAGTCTGTCAGTTAAAAATGAGGAAACTGGAGTCCTGGTGGAAAACTCTTGTTAGAGTTTATTTAGTTATTTAGTGTCAAAGCAACAGGTAGCTGTTCTTCATTGTCCCAACTCCACATGCCCACATGGGGGTTAGAGGGGAAGGAAGCAGGATATCCTTTTGATTAGTGACGTAGGGTTTGGAATTAAGAGGCTTGGCCTTGATATTTGGTGCTGCCACTTACTAATTATATGGTCTTAGGTGATTTTCCAAATACTTGTTCTAATTTTTGCTTTAGTATCTTACCCTCAAGTATGTGATTTCTCCTCGGCTTCTTCACAGGATTAGTTTAAATATCAAATGCTACAACACAAGTAAAGTACTAGCACAGTGTTTGATGCACACTAAGCATTCAGTGTGTCCTAAAGTTATATATATATTGTTGTTTAAACTTCAAAAGGCTTAAGATATGCGAATGATTTTTTCAAATTGTGATCCAAATACTACATTCTGTCATAGCTGGAAAGGTCTGTTTTTTACTTAATTTTTAAAAAGGTTTATTTATTTTTGAGAGAGAGAGAGATTGTGTGAGCAGGGGAAAAGCAGAGAGAGATGGAGACACAGAATCTGAAGCAGGCTCCACGGTGTCAGTGCAAAGCCCGCCATGGGGCTTGAAACCACGAGTGGTGGGATCATAACCTGAGCTAAAGTCAGATGCTCAACTGATTGTGCCACCCAGGCACCCCTGCTGGAAAGGTCTTAAACCCAACATCTTAATTATGCAAATGAGGAAACTGAGGTCTAAAGGCATGTGATGATATGTCCAAGGTTATATAGTTAGTTGATGCTGTGATGTATACAGGAGAGGCTCCACTTCTTACTAAGATACCTTAAGGGGATACACACCCAAATTGCTTCCTCCATCTATCAGTGACATGGCTTGCACAATCAGAATTTATTTTGAACTCTGCCAAAGTAATCCTTTTGCATGATGCAGATAACACACATCTTTGTAGCAGTTTGATGAAGTGTAAATGGCTTGTAATAAACTGTCACTATGTAATAGCTCAACAAACTTAGAACGTTTATCTAGGTTTTGCAGGGAGTTAAATGAGATTTTCTTCAGTCTAATTCATCTTTAACACATTGTGACTATTTATTTCGCTGCATAAGTAAAATAAGAGATAAGTACAAGGTAAATTGGGGACTGAAATATAAGAACCAGAGATGATGGTTTCCCATTCTTTAAGCAGACTGAATATCATATTTGAAGGCATAAATGAAAATTCATATTAAACATGAAATAGACATTTATATAATAATGAAAGTGTGATAGTTGGGGAAAAATTACCTGAGAATCTGGGCAATATGCCTGGACCAGAGAGACCACTTTTTGAAAGAAGAGCAAAATTTCTGTGTGCTCAAAGCTTCTCCATAAAACATCATCCTAATTGGATTGGTTCTCTAGGAAGTAATAAGTCAATGAGTCAAGAGCAGGGTTACTAAAAAGGTAGCTATACAAAATACTTTTGTCCACAGTTTAATTACAATTACATTTGACTTAAAAAGGCCCCTTCTAATAAGACACATTTTTCCCCTAATATATCATTTGTCAGTATAAATCTCTGCTTTCTAAATAGGTTATCCATGAAATTTATAATCCATGAGACCAAAGGAATAAACCAGAACTGTCCTGGACAAAATGTGGTTAATGGTGATCCTATCTCTGGTATGGAAATAACCAGTCAGAATAATGTGTAACTGGGAAATGGATGAAGTTTACTTTGTCTTTTCTTTTCTATGGTCTTTACACCTTTTCTGATGTTTTCTCTCTTTGTGTTCCCGACTCTCCTGATGCTCCATCGAGTCCTACCATCTCCTGGTAGGGTTTCACATGCCAATATTATTCTTTTTTCAGATGAGAGCTGCTATTGTCTTTAGTGCTTAGTTTTTAGCCATGTACCTGGAACCCGATCTAGTAAACCAGTTCACACGGTATAAATCATAACTCGGGGCAGAGGAAAACTATTCAGTGTTTGAGCTTCGGTTCCTGATGCTAGCTGTGTGGTTCTAGGAATGTTCTCTAAACTGTGATTTCTTTGTAAATTTTTCTATGCTAACTATTTATGGGCTTCAGTTGGAAGGCTGTGAGCCCTTTTAGATACCCAACTTGGAGAGCTATGAACTTCAGAATCTGTTCTCTACCCCATTTTTATGAGCCTAAACCAACAATGTGACATTTTATATCCCAAATCAAATTGTTATTTTTCATGGAACATCATTCTTTCCATTTTTTTTCCTCCTTTGCTTGGAGCTAGTTGCACTTCTCCAGCGTCTGAGATGTAAACAGAGGAAAGGCATCGTACAATTGTAATTCTTGTATCTTAAAGATTAATACTTGGCTTGACTGTTATATCAAGCACTGAGATGTTGACTTAAATGCTCTACATTGCTTAGGCTCACCTGAAGACAGAAAAAGGTCTCCTAAGGTATTCCCCATCAAAGAGAAGGGATTGTATTATGATAGGAAGATGAGAAAGGCGTTTCTTTCTCTTTTTAAATGATTCTTCAGCATGTTTATTTGGGAGGTTTTAATTTTTTTTAAATCTTTTGTCCCCATTACCTCTAAAGGCATCAAGACATTAATAAAATCTATAGTGTTGTATGAAACACTAATTTCTGTTTTCTTTTAAGTGACCATAGAACTTAAGAGGCTATTGTTCCTAAAAAGCATGATCTTGGAGCCCAAAACAATAACTGATTTAAGAAGTTCTTTCAATAATTAAATGAAATATTGCCAGTACCAAGTATATGAATCATGGGGTTTCTCCTTCTCAGATTTTTTGGCATCCCATCTGAGTTTTCATTTCAAGTGAAAGATACTGGAGAATGATCTAACGAGTTTTGTAGTACTTAATGGGGACCATTTAAAAGGACCTGACAGAATTTGGAAGAGATACATTCAGGCTCAGAGAGGACAAAGTTGCTTTTCTGCCAATAAAACTTTTATTATGAAAAAATTTCAAACATACAGAAAGAGTGAAAGGATTGTATGGTAACACCCATAGTCCTCACCTAGATTCAGTTTTTACAATGAATATTTTGCTATATTTGCTTATCTGTAGATATTTGCATATCTATCCATCTATTCCAATCTCAATCTACTTACCTGTCTCAGTTTTTGAATGAAATTTCAAAGGGAGTTACAGGCATTTGTACACTTAATTCTAGACACTTCACCATGCATGTAATTAATGGCTTCTGTACTTGTTATGTTTCTATTTTTAATATACATATCTATATAGCAGTTTACATACACGGAAATGTATACATCTCAAGTGTACCATTTGATGAGGTTTGACAAATGCATACACATGTGTAATTCAAACTCCTGTCAAGACATTAAATATTAAAAGGACTCCAGAAAGTTCTGTGGTAAGTCAGCACTTAACTTCTACCCCTCATACTCAGAATGTAATCCTTATGGTAATATTTTTCACTATTAAGATCATTTTTTTTTCTGGTAGAACTTCATATAAATGAATTCAATCTATGTACACTCTTTTGTGTCTGGCACAATGTTTCACTCTGCATAATGTTTCTGAAATTCATCCATGTTGTGAGTATCAGGAGTTCAGTCTTCTTTATTGCCAATACTAAAGAATTGCCTTTTGAAAGTCCCTGTAATTCTTTCTCTACTCAAGAGGAAAACCAACCATTTGAGAAACAAAACAAATAAGCAAAGGAAAAAAAAAAAAAACAGGGAGAGAGAGACAAAGCAAAAAACAGCAAGAAACAGACCCTTACCTATAGAGAACAAACTTTACCAGAGGGGAAATGAGTGGGAGGATGGGTAAAATAGATGATGGGGATTAAGGAGTACATGTATCATGGTAAGCACTGAGTGGTATATGGAATTGTTCAATCACTATATGTTAACTAACTGGAATTGAAATAAAAACTTAAAAAAATACAAAGATAAAAAATAAAACCAGGTTATAAAACAGAAAAAAATGATTAAAACCAATTAATAGCTTTTTTTAAGCAGGGTGCAGAAAAAAATGATAGATTTTTTCACTGAGTTTTCATATATTAGGATCTGCTCTCTCAGGATGTTTTTCTTAGTTGTCCTCCAGACTCTAACTTCCACTTGCGCTTTCTACAACAGGAACTTGCTTGTTAGGTAAAGAACTTGATTATTTCATGGGAATGAAAATATTTAGTCTTCCTTACTTGTTTTTCTTTGCTCCCTGAATATACTTATCATGTACAGACAGCTGTGGCAATACACAGGCTGGAGAAGTGGGAAAACGTAAACATATATGCCTGCTTTCTTCTGTCACTAAGCTGATATGATAGTGGTGGGAGTATAGTCTCTTGATTGTAAGAATTTTTCCATTAGTTCCAATTCTAAGCCACAGAGAGCTTATGAAAAGAAAGCTTGACAAAGACCAGCTACATTTTGCAATGGACACTCACTGAGTATGGATAAATCTATGGCAGGAGTGAAAAAGAGAGATAAGCAACAAATTGCCTACCATTAATAATACTAAGGATCGCAAATTGGCTCTGGTTAAGTCCTAAATTTCTATTAGAAATATGTGCATATGGGAAAAAATTAAAGGACAGTTGTTGAGGTGATTGACAAATTAAAATAAAATGAAAAAAAAAAAGTCTGCTTTGTCGAAGCCTATGGGAGCAATATATTTGACCCAATCAAATCAATGCTAGAGCGAGTAACCTACACTCCAAAAGGAAAACGGGAACTGGAAAGGAGGAAGGAAATTTTAAAAAATCCTCCAAGAAGTTGTCTTAACCTCTGTGATAGAATTTTTGTTAAAAAAATTTCCTTTACAAATAAAACAAAGCCCAACCTCTGTTTCCCCACACCTACTCTTTTTGTTTGATTGGTGTTTTTCTGTTTGTTTTCTAAGTTTAGTGAAGGCGTGTCCTTTTTCTTTTTTTTCTTTATTTTTGATTTCTGTATGCTTCAGAGAGATACTTTTATAAAATAAATGAATAGAAAAATGAAACATACAAAATAAATATTATGGGTGCATAGTTCTTATTAGATCAAACAGATAAAACATTAATCTGCCAAAACCATAAAAGCTTAGGAACCCATCATCTCCGCTCCTCCCCTAGCCTGTTGTGGACCTGTAGTTAATAGTCATGGTCAGCATGGTGGGTAGTGCTGACTTACATCAACTCTTACTATGTTTTGAAGGTTAGTGTCCCAGAAAAGAGAGATAAGTTTGAACAAATTCATTCTGTAGAATGACATTTACTGTCCCATTTCTAACTCCTAAAGAGTTTACTGGTCATTATTAGCAGCTTCTCTATCATAAATCAATAATATGTTTAATGTTATAGTCAGGATAGATTTATAGTTAACATTTTATGACAAGCCCATATTTTCAATAAAGCAGAGTTCTTGGTACAGAATTATAATCTGAAAAATGATTGCCCTTCACAATAGAACTATAAAAAATACCATAATCAATGAATTTTTTTATTTTTTTTAATGTTTATTTATTTTTGAGAGAGAGAGTACGGGAGAGGTGCAGAGAGAGGGGAGACAGAAGATGTGAAACAGGCTCCATGCTGACAGCATAAAGCCTGAGGTGGGGCTTGAACTCACAAATTGTGAGATCATGACCTGAGCCCAAGCAGCTGCTTAATTAACTGAGCCACCTAGAAGTCCCATCAATGAATTTTTTTAAATAGACAGTGTCTTACTATATGGTTATTTTGATTTTCCTAAATACATCATCTATTAGGAAAAGATAAAGGGAGGATGTATCATCTCCCTTCTGCTCCGTTCCCTGCCCTACTATCTGTTGCTCAATAAATTTTGACCATTCCTTTTTTTTTTTAGGCTTCACTTGCCGTAGGTACACCATGCTTTTAATGAAATACCAAAGCAGTAAGGGCATTCATAACATTTTCACTACTGCCTGACAGAAATAAATCTCTTTATTGTTCTTAAAAGACACTTATCAAAAAGATAAAGTGCAAATACTTCCAAAGCAATGTTCACTTAATCTCTAAATCTACAAAGACTTATCTTAACACCAGAGGTGTTAAAATAGACAGAAACTCCATTACTTCAAAAAAAGCCAAATTAGAAATTTAGCTTTTGAGTTCAGACTTAGAGCTTTCACACCCACCAAATTTATTTGCAGATCCCAAAAATGTTTTATAACTTTCATTCTAACAAAGTTGTTTCAAAAATACATTATCTTTTTACATCTTGAGTGTATGATTTATTGTATTTAACTGGCTATGTAATGAGATCTTGCATGAAGATTAATTAGCATATTACTAGACCAGTCAGTAGCATAAAAGGTTAAAGAATGAAAATATGAAAACCTGAACTCTCAAATAAGAGTTGAACACTGAGATGGTAGAGGAAACAGCTGCTGTGTTTATTATATTATGTCAGTCTATATTTATGTTAGTGTTAGATGACATCATAAACATTTCATAAATAATGTACACCCCAGCTTATTTCTTCTTGAAATATGGTAAACAGTGGTTCTTTTCCAGTCACTGCACCTCTGTGTAATTAATGGGCCTTGCTGGGGGTAGTACTGTTTTAGCAGAAACTCATTAAATTTCAGTCATTTCTGGGATTGGATGTAGTAGCAAAGAAAACCCTTGGAGCAGAGATGACCAGCAAGAAGGAAAAGTAGCAGAGAAAATTACTAGAAACAAGATCCCAACCAGCCCAAAGTCAATAGACACCATATGCTTTGTGGCCTCAAGGAACAATGCGCTTGAAATAGGCTAATGTAAAGCCAGAGAATGGCTTTTCTATTTATTTTGTTTATTGCCTGTCTCTCCTCACTGGAGTGTACAAGTCCATGGATATGAATTTTTGTCTTTTTTGGTCACGACTGAGTCCGCAGCATTTGGCCCTAGTACTTGTTCAGTAAATGTTGTTGAATGGGTGAATGAATGCCTTGTCTTTCTGAATGAGTGGGTGGGTGGGAGGGACATCTTATCTATATCAGGGACTACTTAGACCACAATGAAAAAGGGGGCTTGGCTCTGGTAGCTTTTTATATTATATTCTCTCTCCAAACAAAAGGAGCTTAAATATTCTTAGTTAATGTAGGAAATATCTTTCCAGTCAAGAGAGATTACCAGTAAGGATGTAAGTAACCAGTGGATCCACCTGAGTCTATCTGTATCTGAAGGCAAATGTTTAGGTGAATAACACTCCCATTTTATTTGTCTCTGTTTTGTTTTTATTTTTTTCTGTAAACAAATCTACACGTCACTTCATCATGATAAAAAAATGAATAATGAGAGTATATTGACGTTCTTCTGAGAACATGAGGACTTGGGAAAACTGGAGTGTAGCAAGATTATTTAGCCTCCCCCAGTGGCTCTACGAAGCAGACAGTGCGTGGGGATTTGGAGATCTAGCAGAAACACTTGAGAGCAGTAACAGTGATATGAGGCAGCGCTTCAGGGTTTCATATGGTTACATGGGACTTTTGACATTCTGATATTTTTCAATCACAGGAGTTGGTAAAAGGAAGCTGTGAGGAGCAGGGGAGTAAAAAACAAGTCTTGTTCTAGACATTCACTATATACCCTGTATTTGTCAGCAATTTGCAATAGTTCCCTAATTGTTCTCAACTTTATTTATTTTTGCTCTAATTCCCAACCCTCATCAAATCTCCATCATTAATAGCATTTTGTCTGGACTATAACACGATAATTAGATGGGAGGTTCTTCAACTTGGGATTTAATGATCTTAGATCCTACCTTCTCATCTGCTCAAACCCTTAATAGCAGAACAAAGGGGCACAAAAAACTAACACTAATCTAACTTAATATGTTTCTGAATGAGATGGAAGGTGAAATGGAAATTTCCCACAAATAAGTGACCATATTTAATGATTGACAGGTTAGAAAATAAGGTAAAAATTAACATGATTTCCTAGTGAATTTCAGATTTAAAATATGAACATTTCTTTGGGTAGAAATATGGATGCCATGATTCTTTCATGAACTTAGGTATTTTTCCTGTGTAATTACTTCATGTGTAGTATCAAATCTGTTAGTCTAAATGCAATTCTCTATATGTCTATAGACCAATTTCAAATCATTTCCAGAACACACACACACACACACACACGCACACCACACCACACCACGCACTGTTCCTTCCCCACATAAAAGATAAATAAGTTCAATGAAAATAACCAATTTAAATTCACATACCAAATTCCTGTTGTTCAATAAGGAGGGGCATAGTTATAAATCATAATCCAGATTCATCCTGGATTATAGGTAGAGTAAAAAAGAGAAACTTTTTTAAAGTTTATTTATTTGTTTTGAGAGAGGGAGAGAGAAAGAGAGCACACAAGCAGGGGAGGGGTGGAGAAAGAGAGAGAGAGAGAGAGAGAGAGAGACAGACAGACAGAGAATTCCAGGCAGCCTCCATAGTGCCAGTGCAGAGCCAGATGTGGGGCTTGATCCCACCAGAGCTGAAATCAAGAGTTGGATGCTCAACCAACTGAGCCACCCAGGCACCCCAAAAAGAGCTGCTTTAAAATACTCAGTCTCTCCACCCAAAAATGTTTTTATTCAATTTTTTTGTTACACATCTGAATTAGTGTTTATAGTTTTCTTCATAAGGGTCTATATTTTGTTTTTCCTGTTTAAGCGATTGACATCTTTGTCATTGTAGTTTTTCTTTGTTTTTGTATAAGAGAGATATGTTTTGCATATAAGTCTTGTGTCCAGTGGCTCTGTGGATCAATCCCTTGAATTCTAATTACTTTTAATATGTTCTCTTGAGATTTTATGAAAACAATCATATTATGTCCCCCAAGTAATACATTGACTAATTTCTAATGCTAAACAACTTTTCCTTGCCTCCTGGTGTTTGAGTTGTAGACATGTGAGTCAGTGATGGCTAAGCATGTGTTCTTGCCTGGGAGTTTAAATCCTGGAAATAAAGCAAAGGGAAAGGCCAGGGAGAGAGATCATTTGCTGTGGCTGCAGTAAACTGGAAGGCCCAGTGGTAAAATGATGAGTGTCTGATAATGTTGAGGGCCTCGCCAACAGATCATCCTTATGACGGAATCTTGGATTTCTTCCTTTCATAATTTCCTTCCGCATACACTTCTCTAGCTTTCCAGTTGATTCTGTGAACTTGCCACCATCCCTCCAATTAATTCCTTTTCTGTGTGATTTAAACAAATTCACAGTTTCATTGAAAATAAAGATTAAAATAAGAATACTGCCTGGGAGTGGAGAGTGGGGTAGAGGCTGGAGGTGCAAGTAGGCCAGAATTTAGAAACTAATGATTACATCTGGGACAGCAGAGGATGTCCAGATTCACTCAGTAGTAGGGAATAGATTAGAATGACCAGTCAGAGAAGATTAGTGAGGGCTTTAGATTAAGAATCTTAGACTAAGAAAATAGCCCATGGGCCTTATGAACATATGATGATTTTTCATAAAAGTGTAAGTTGAAAAAACTAGTTTTAACAAACTGTAAAAAAGGAACTTTTCTTACCACAATTTCAGTGGAAATGGAGATTCATTAAGAGGGATCACACACCTGCTTTGGACCCTACAGGACTGCCTGTGCAGAGCGTGCTAGCGGATTGGAGACCTGTGGCTGCCAGTGTCCCAAATGTGCACTTCCATCTTTGAAATGTATAAGGTGAAGAGACCAGAGAGAGTTTCTCTGGACAGAGGTGCCTGTAGGTTACGTGTCCACCTAGTGCCCTTGTAGGGGAGCTATCTTCTGTGTCCAGATAACTGCAGTCACCAGTGCTAAGAGAGGCACTTTGGAAAACCTAAAAAAGTGCTGCCCAAATGAGGAAGGAATTGAAATGAAACAGTACTTGTGCATCCATCATATCCAGAAGGAGGGATGCCTCTGATAACCACATGCCACATGCCACAACTCTAATGACCTTGATTCCAGGTCCTGCCTCTTGAGGTGTCCTTTAGAACAGCCAAAGCTGGAGTGGAGAAGAAAGTGACAGAGGGGTAGAGAAGAAACCCTCCATTGCAGGCTTAAACCTGATAAAGACTCTTTCAGGGTTGGGGGGAAGGAGAGGAAGATTTTTTAATTGTATGGACCAGAATGAGACTGTTTGTGACCAAAAGAGCCTAGAAAATGTTGTGATCTGCCTGTGTCTTGTGACAGAGGCAGGGAGAGAATTAGTTCATGAGCATGTTTGAATGCAGAAGAAAAAGACATATATCATGGGGTTTCACTCATATGTGGAATTTAAAAATCAAAACATAACATAGAGGAAGGGAAGGAAAGATAAGATAAAAATAGGGAGGCAAACCATAAGAGACTCTTAAATACAGAGAACAAACAGGGTTGCTTAGGGGAGATGGGTGGGGGATGAGCTAAATGGGTGATGGGCATTAAGGAGGGCACTTGTGATGAGCACTGGGTGTCATATGTATGTGATGAATCACTAAATTCTATTCCTGAAACCAGTACTACGCTGTATGTTAACTAACTTGAATTTTAATAAATAAATTTTAAAAAATAATCCTATTTTCTACTTGTACCCTATTGAGTCCAGCTCACTGAATACAATATTTACAAATTGTTGTGTAAAGGGAAAGGTTTTGTTGAGGAGACATGGGGAATCAAATCAGATAGGATGTACTAACAGCTAGCTAGCAATGAGTTTCTAAAACCCTAAAGCTGGTGACGATGACAGAAAGAATTGGACAGATGTGAGACAGATTTAAAGGACACATTTTTTTTTTCTTTTGGATGATGGTTAATTGAATTGAACAAGAAGGTAGAAGATTAAAAGATTAGTTTGAGGTTTCAAGCCTGGAATAATGATGGCACTATTTACAGAAACAAAATAATCAAAAGGGGTTTCCATTATTGGAAGAATAAGAAATGGGAAAAAAGTAATGTGTTTTGGAAAGTGAGACTAGATAATAACAAGGGAATTATTCAGGGGCCTTTGCAAATCAGAATCAAGTAAGAGCTGGTAGATCTTCATAGAAGAGAGTGGAAAGTTTTTGGTATGTGTTTAGGAATTTGTCCATTTCTTCCAAATTGTACAGTTTGTTGGCATTGGAAATAGAATTCCCCTATGACCCAGCAATAGCAGTGCTAGGAATTTACCCAAGGGATACAGGAGTGCTGATGCATAGGGGCACATGTACCCCAATGTTCGTAGCGGCACTTTCAACAATAGCCAAATCATGGAAAGAGCCTAAATGTCTATCAACTGACGAATGGATAAAGAAGATGTGGTTTGTATATACAATGGAATACTACACAGCAATGAGAAAGAATGAAATCTGGCAATTTGTAGCAATGTGGATGGATCTGGAAGGTATTATGCTAAGTGAAATAAGTCAGGCAGAGAAAGACAGATACAGTATGTTTTCACTTATATGTGGATCTGGAGAAACTTAACAGAAGACCATGGGGGAGGGGAAGGGGAAAAATAGTTACAGAGAGGGAGGGAGCCAAACCATAAGAGACTCTCAAATACTGAGAACAAACTGAGGGTGGAGGGAGTGGATGGCAGGGTGGAGGGAGAAGGGAAAGTGGGTGATGGGCATTGAAGAGGGCACTTGTTGGGATGAGCACTGGGTGTTGTATAGAAACCAATTTGATAATAAATTGTATTAAAAAACAAGACAAAAAAACAGTGAAAAGGGGAAATGGTTTATCATATACCTGTATCATCTCCAACACTATCTGAGAGTGTGGAATAATAATGGTAATAATAATAATAATAATAATAATAATAACAATTTATATCATTGATGCTTAGGAGAATAATAATGGTGTTATTGAAGGCTTATTGTGATAGACACTATAGAAGTACTTTAAATGCCCATTTAACAGCATTCTTAGTTTTGCAGCACCATGTACTTCAGGAAATTGAAGTCTCATTGCTGAGGTCATTTATTTATTATCAGTTAGAGATCTTGGTACTGACGGTATCTTAAAAGAGTAATCAGATATGAAAATGCCCAGTTTCCCAAAGAAATACACAGATAAGGATATAACCACTCACATATAAAATTTCAGTTAGACACCATTGGCTGCAGTTTCTACCCTTATGCTCTGTTTTTTTTGGTCAAATGTTAAGTTTGAAATTTGAAAATTTCTTCTTTATTTTATTGCTTTAAAAATGTATATTGTGATTTTAGTTCTCATATTCTGATTTATTGTTTTCTTTTAAACTCATCTTCCTATTTCCTTTTTTTAAAACATAAACTTTTTATTTTAGAATTTTTTTTAAAGAAAAGTTTTTAGGTCTTTGTTCTGGTTCACAGAGATCTTATTTTCAAGCTAGCTATGTGTTCTTGGTTTCCCCTCTAATATTTTATCAATTACCATTATGTTTCAAGCATATGGGTTTTAAAAGCATGAATTTATGGTGCCTTGTTATGGTTGCAAGTTTTTGTATGGTATCTGTAGTAGAGTTTACTAAGCCTACTTTCGACTTTTCTTCGCAAGTCAGATATTTGTGTTTGGAAATTATTGTATCATGTTATAGTACAATGATAATCTGAAGACATCTTTTGTCTGCGAGGTAATTTCTGTGTACACTAAGTCTGTTTAGATTCACCAAATCCTCCTTGTTTTACTTCCTCTGTAATTCTCCATTTACACTCCTTTCTTCATATCTAGTCTTTCTGCCTAATTCACGCCATTACAAAAGATTCCTAAGTTGTCTCCCTACTTTAAGCTCTGCCTCCAAAAATATATCTCTATGCTTTTGCAGATCTGATGATTTTATCCACTGTCATCTCCAGGTGGAGTTCCAGGTACTTATCCAGACACATGAGCCTTGCATGGTTGGATCTGGTCCTGTCTCTAGTCTTACCCTTTGCCCTTCCAAAGTATCTGTTCTCCATACACTTTATGCCCTTCCTTCTACCTGTAATTCTGGTCACTCTTTCCTTTTCCTGCCAGTCCTACATATCCTTTAGGATTGATCCTTTAGCATTAAATAATTTAGTGCTAGAATTGAGTTGGTCTCTTTAATATAATATTTTCCCAATTGTGCTCCAGGTACTCCAGGATAAGAAACTTGTCTTATTCATTTTTAAACAAACTTTTTATTTTGTAATAATGTTAGATTTACAGAAACATTGCAAAGATAGCACAGAGAATCCATTTAAAACCCCCACCCAATTTTAGTTTCCCTAATGGTATCATCTTCCATTACTGTGGTATATTTGTCAGATCTAAGAAACCAACATTGACACATTACTATGAATTAAACTTCAAACTTTATTCAGATTTCACCAGTTTTACCATTAATTTCCTTCTGTTCCAGAATCTCGTCCAGGATACCACACTGCATTTAGCTCTCTTGTTTCCTTAGTCTCTGCTGATCTGGGATAAATTATCAGTTTTCCTTCTCTCTCTCTCTTTTCATGTTTATTTATTTATTTATTTATTTTTGAGAGTGAGAGAGTGCACTTGCATGCGTGAGTGGGAGAGCAGAGGGAGAGGGAGAGAGAGAATCCCAAGTAGGCTCAGCATCAGCACAGACCCTGATGTGGAGCTCGATCTCTTGAACGATGAGACCATGACCTGAGACGAAATCAAGAATCAGATGCTTAACTGAGTCACCAAGGCACCCCAGTTTTCCTTGTTTTTCTTATTCAATTATGTAACCCAGCAACTAAATGACCTAAGCTGAAATATCTTAGGAAATAGGCAATTAATTAGTCTGTTTTTTTAAAATTTGTATTTATTTATTTTGAGAGAGAGAGTGTGCATAAGCGTGGGTGGGGCAAAGAGGGAGAGAGAGAATCCCAAACAGGCTCTTTTGCAGGGGGAAATGTCAGTGTACACCCTGAGGCGGGGCTTGATCTCATAAACCATGAGATCATGACCTAAATTGAAATCAAGAGTCAGATGCTTAACTGACTGAGCCACCTAGGTGCCCTGAATTCATCTGGTTTTGATAGTTCTTATCGCTCATTTTGCTATTTTCTCAGCTTAATATTCTAATTGTTGCTAAAAGTTTGTTGCTTTGCAGTGCATGGTTATCTGTCTGCTAGTCCCAGCTAGCTTTAGTTTGGACTTTATGCTACCTGCTTTTGGTTCATAGTCCTTTTACATTTCTCTTGGATCCACAAAAATTTCCTGGATGGTTAAGATTAAAATGTTTCAGACATAGGGTTAAAGTTTCCAGAACTAAGAATCTCAAATGTTTCATATTCACCGACTGCTCAACATAACACCATCAAAGAGTAAGGTGAGACTCCAAAATTATTTGGTGCTCTAGCATTGCAAATGCAATAGACCCCATGTGCATGAGACCAGAGGAAGTAAGACCCTCCTCCTCATTTTGTACGATCAGCTCCTTTCTGGTACAGAATGGGATAGCAGTGCTAAAGAACATTCATTCCTTAAGACAGACCTCTCCTTGGAGCCATCTTGGTTGGATCAAGCAGCAGTGAGAATGTGCTTCTGTGGTGCGTATATGATACTGGGACCAATACTTCACTACTAAATCTGAGGGAAAAGTATAAAATGGGAAAGAGGAAGAATTCTGGAAATATCCGTGTGCAATTTTGTGGCTTTAGGCTCAGATTGTTCACTCATATAAAGGCTATCCTTGAGTCCTGTAAATGATAAACTTGTCCTCACAGGCATGGTTTTAGACAAAAAATCTTTAGTTTGGGTCTTAACTTTTATTCCTTTGAAGTCTTCAATGATATATAAGTCTCCCCTAAAACCAACGAGTAAAAAAATTACTTGGTATAACTGGATACAGAAAGTAATTTTATAAATTTACTAACAATATCCCAATAGACTTTTCACATTATCCCCTTTATAACCCTTTGACAAAAATACAATTTAGATAAATCACAGCTTTGGAAGTACCTGCTGCTGAGAAACACAATAACGAAGATTATAGGGTTTTTCATGAATGTCATCCCCAAAGAGTTACAGCCAAATTATTTAGAACCTGTGGTGGGAAATAAAAGTCAGGGTGCATTTATATGTAATTTTATTTGTCCTGAGGCCAGCCTGACTATGAGAAACAAAGGTTGATGTAGGGGCACAGAGCTTTTGCTCAAGATAGATGTTGGACTTTTGGACTATACCTGTCAACACAGTAATTGGTACATGCATGATACCCTAAAAATTATATGTATAATTACATAGGACACAAATTAAAAGCCAAATCTGGAAACCTTGGGCATTAACACCAGAGCAATAAATCATTTCTGACTCTGAGAGGCAATCTTTTAATTCTGTTGTTCATCTTGCTAAATGTATTGGCAAACCCTCTGGGCCAGTACCTGTGTGTAGAACTCCCTCTATCTTAGTGACTAGTCCAGAGTCTTGCATAGAGTCAGCAGGTGATCAAAAGATATTTGTTGATGAATACATGATTATGAATCTAATTAGTATGGTGAAGCCTGTGGAATATTTCTCTGCCTTTCTGGACTCCAAGAATTATCTTAAACTTGAGAATGAACTTGAAAGGAAAAAATCGTTATACTTTATAAAACTACAGTGGACTATAAAACTACAAACTGCTTTAAGCTTATGTTTGTGGAACAGGGGGATATCCTCTTACGTAGCCAACAGTACCAAATCATTCATTCTTCTGCATTCCCGCACAAATTATCCAACCCTGTCTCTTATGAACTCTCACAGGACTACTGCAAAATGCCTTTTTACTGAAGTCCTAGCCTCAGTCTTCCTTTTATCTTAGAGAATGCTGCATCATAGTCACGCTTTTAAAGCACAACTCAGATCACTCCAGAGCTTCCTGAGAAAAATTTTTAACAGCTTTACTGAAGTATAATTGATAACACACTAAACATATTTAAAGTATAATATTTGATGAGTTTTGACATATGTATACATCTGTAGATTCTTCACTAGAATGTAGATAATGACCATAACCATTGCTTCCAATCACCCTTTGACAAAGGGTTTCCCAATGTGCCCCTTCATAATCACTTCTAGCCCTTTGTACACCATTGCCACCACCCCCATTCCCAGGCAACCATTGCTCTGCTCTCTGTCACTACAGATTAGTTTGCATTTCATAAAGTCTTATATAAATGGAATCATACAGTATATAGTCTTTTTTCCTGGCTTCTTTCAGTCACCTTGATTATATCAAGATTCATCCAGGAGCCTATTCCCTTTATTTGCTGCATATTCCATTCTATGAATAAGCTTCAGTTTTGTTTGTCCATATACCTGTTGATGGACATTTGGGATGTTTTGAGTTTTGGCTTATATTAATAAAGCTTCTCTGAATTCCACTCAAGTCTTTGTAAGAACATAATTTTTTCATTTCTCTCAGGTAAATACAAGGACTGGAATAGCCAGGTCATGTAGAGTGTATATATTTAACTATTTAAGAAACTTTCCAACGGTTTTCAGAAATGTTTGTGACATTTTACATTTTGATCAGCAGTATATGAGAGTTCTAGTTACTTCACTAGTTACTTTACAGCCTTACTATCACTTTGTAGAGTGAAAAATTTTAACTCAAGAAGTCATAAGAAGTGTATAGTGCCCTTTCATTGCCTTGATAACTAACGCTACTGAATATATATTTATGTGCTTAGTGTGTGTGTGTGTGTGTGTATTTGGGGTTCTTTCCATTTAAACCTGTATATTTTGTTTGGTAGACTGTCTGTTCGAACCTCTTTCCCATTTTTTTTATGTTTTCAAAGTTCTTTATATATTCAGGATATAGGTCTTTTATTAAATAAGTGATTTGCATATATTTTCTCCCAGTTGGCAGCCTATTAATCCCCTTAAGAGTGTCTTTCCAGAGATACAGAAATGCTGATACATAGGGGCACATGTACTCCTATGTTCATAGTGACACTTTCAACAATAGCCAAATCATGGAAAGAGCCTAAATGTCCATCAACTGATGAATGGATCAAGAAGATATGGTTTATATATACAATGGAATACTACATAGCAATGAGAAAGAATGAAATCTGGCCATTTGTAGCAATGTGGGTGGACCTCGAGGGTGTCATGCTAAGCGAAGTAAGTCAGGCAGAGAAAGACAGATACCATGTTCTCACTCATAAGTGTAACAGAAGAAACTTAACAGAGGACCATGGGGAGGGGAAGGGGGAAAAAGAGTTAGGGAGAGGGAGGGAGGCTAATCATGAGAGACTCTTGAATAGTGAAACAAACTGAGGGCGGAAGGGGGAGGGGGAAAGGGGAAGGGGGGTGATGGACATGGAGGGGGGCACTTGTGGGGAAGAGCACTGGGTGTTATATGGAAACCAACTTGACAATAAACTATAAATTAAAAAAAAGTGTATTTCAAAGAGTAGAAGTACATAATTTTGATGGAATTCAGTTATCATTTTTTTTTGTTTTATGAATCATGCTTTTGGTGTTCTATCTAAGACATTTTTAAAACTCTCGGTCATGAAGATTTTCTCTTATGTACTTCTCTAGAAGTTTTGTAGTTTAGTTTTTTTTAATTGTGGTAAAAAACACATAAAACCTACCCTCTCAGATTTTTAAATGTCCAATACAGTATTGTTAATTATGAGCACCATGTGGTATAGCAGGTGTCTAGAAGGTTTCATCTTCCCGACTGAAAAGAGATACCTATTTAACAATGTCATATTTTTCCTCCCTTTCGCTTTTGGGAACCATCATTCTACTCTGCTTCTATGAGTTTGACTATTATAGATAACTTGTCTAAGTGGAATAATGCAGTATTTGTCCTTTGACTGATTTCACTTAGCGTCATGTCCTGAAGGTTCATCTATGTTAAAGCATGCAGAAGGGTTTCATTCTTTTTTAACGGTGAGTAATATTCTGTTGTATATGTACACCACGTTTATTATTCATTCATCTGTTGATGGATATTCAGGTTTACATTTTGGCTATTGTGAATAGTGCTTTAATGAACATAGGAGTGCAAATATATCTTCAAAATCCTATTTTCAGTTCTTTTGGATATCTACCCAGAAGTGGGATTGCAGGATCATGTGCTAGTACTATTTTTAATTTTTGGAGGAACCTCCATACTGTTTTTCCAGAGTGCCTGCACCTTTTTACATTCCAACCAAAAGTGTGTATGTTTCAATTTCTTCACATCCTTACTGACACTTGTTATTTTCTGCTACTAGGGTAATGGCCATCATAATGGGTGTGATGTAATATTTCATTGTGGTTTTTGAATTGTGTTTCCCTGGAGATGTTTCCTTAATTTTTTACTCTGGATTGTTTATTGTTAGTGTTTGTAAATACAAATAATTTTTATATATTGATTTTTGTATCCTGCAACTTAGTGCTGAATTTATTAGTTTAATACTGTTTTTTAAATTATGGAAGACCAAGTAAATCAAGAGGGAAAATATTTTTCTTGCTTGGAACCTTGAAAAAAAAACATAAAATGTGAGTATGGGAGGATATTGAGTAATATAATGGATGGTATCTTTAGTAGCAGTTTTATCAAAACTACAGAGAGTTTCTTCATAGATCCCTTTATTATATCAATCCTCAATAAAAACTGGGGGCATAATGCTAAATCATAGGTCTGGGAAGAAATTTCTATGATTGATTGATTTCTGATTATGGCATGAGTGTGAGGAAAACAGCACAGTGTGACTTCCATGTGTCAAGACTGAGTGGCTTATTTTAGAAGTGCACACTGCAGGGAAAGAAAAACCAGGAAAAAATGGTTCTAAATATATTAAGTTGTGAGATTACAGTCATATCTATAACATAAGACTAAACATAATTGCTTCTATATTAACCTATAATAAATGTTTGATTGACTTCCATAGATTTATAAAGAACTTTATGCAGAAGTTCATCTCAGTTAACAGAAAACTCCTAATCTGAAAATTTTTAATTATAACCACAAGGAAGCAAAAACCTTTAAACTACCTTCCAATTTGTAAACTCTGGTAGCTTAAATTGTGAAACTCACTATTTCTACTTTATATAGTTTTAAAAGGAGAGCCGATTAGGAATCTTTATATAAAGCACTTTAGACAAAACTTCTTAAAGGCGATGTAAACAGAAAAGTAAACAGAAAGGTAAACTATCACTGCAATAAGAAAACAAAATGTGTGCAAAAGTGTTAATAAGAATAAAACAGGCTTCTATAACTCCCAGGAGAGACATGGGGACTTATATATAGTCTCTTTCTTTTTTAAATAAATGAAGAAGGGAATGGAATGTAGGATAATCAAAACAGCTAGGGCACAGCTCTTTAAAAATAGGTTTTCCATTTGCACAACTGAAGGAATGACATTATTTTCTCGAAAGGCTCATGAGGAAACACAAGTAATGAAGCAGCAGGCAAAACACAATAGAAAATGTGAATGAAACAGAATGGCTTGTGTTTGGGATACTAAAATCAACTAACTTGATTTAATAAATTATTTTTGGGAAAACAGAACTTGAAAACACCAGTATTATTATTTTTTAAACGGTCCACTTTTAACCTAAAAAAACAAATATTTAGGTAGCAAATTGTACTTATGTTTGACTGAACAGATCTGACTAAATAATAAAATAAAATGAAGGACGGAAGGAACATTGATACTTTTTAGGGGAAAATTTAAAATGATAATGATGAGTGATGATTATTTGTCCCAGCTCTAAGCATGACTCATAATCCTGATCATATGTGATTCTATGGTCACATGTGACCTGCAGCCTCAAATATTTACTACCTGGCCCTTATGGAAAAGGTTTTCTCACTCTTAGACTGACAGATAGCATTTGAACGATGTCCCATTAGTTGTTCCATCGGCAAGAGAAATGGAATAAAAACCATTAGAAGGAATAATTATAAAGTACTTGACAATACTGGGATCCAATATACCTGTGTCATGACAGTGAGCAGCTTATTTGTAGAAAAATTCCTTCTCTACTGGTTGGTTGCTGAAGGAGTGTAGATTCCTCTTACTTTATAGTTTGAGTTCCAAAGTTCAATGTAGAGTAACATTATTTTGTTCTCTTCTTTTACAATGATCTCAAAAGCATTTTCAAGCATTAACTAAACCTCATGGCAAATATTATCTCCATTTTACAAGTGCAAAAATTAAAGCAATGAGAATTTAAATGACTTCTTTAAGACCACGTGGTAAAATGATCGAGGAAGGGGGAATAAAACTATCCTCCTGAGTAAGTACATTATCCCTTTGATTATTCTCCAGCTCCAGCATACAGTTAAAAGGCTTTTAGAATTGTTTCTATTTATTCTTTTGTCTTTTGGGATAAGAGTAGGAAGGATACTTACTTGGGGAATTGTGACTTACTTCAGCCATTACAATCAATCAAACAAATGTACAAAAGAAAACTTGACCAACATCTCATTCACATTATTGATCATCCCCAGAATGTGAAAGTCAGGTTTGGACAATATAAAACATATAGTTTCAGAGGAAATTGAAATTATTTGAAATGGAACAATGAAGGAATTTAATAGGGCTTAAAATGTGTTAAAAGTATTCTTTCATTCCTTTCTGCAATGTCAGGACCCCAGTTGAAGCCAAGAAAATATCAATGTATATTGAGTTGTGGGACAAAGAGAGATGGTTTTATAATTTTCATTCCATTCTGCAAGAGCAGAGTGAGGCCACCAGATCACTAAGATGTGAGAAGGATGAGCCTGAAGGATTATGCCTCCTCTTGAGACAGAAGCACATTATCTCTCAACAGCTGAAATTCTCCTCCTTTGCCAAAGTACAGTTCAAAGGCTAAGCCCTCTGTGATTTTTTTTTCTGCTTTGGAAGGCTTATTACATTTTCCTCTATGCTCTCTTAGAATGCTGATGAACCTCTATTGCAGTGGTTCTCAGAGTGTGGTTCCTGAACCAGCAACATCAGCATCACCTGGAAACTTGTTAGAAATGCAACACCCCTCCCAGACCTTTGGAATCAGGAACTCAGGGGGTGGAATGGAAGAATCTATTTGTGAACAAGTTCTCCAGATGATTCCAATACCCCCTAAAGTTTGAGAACCATGGCTATCACAGCTTTGATTTCATTTGCAATTTGTTGTAGGTTGCAGTGACTCCACCCAGGGCTTTGCAAGACTGCAGGTATGTCTCTTCTTCTATTTCTTTTTTAATCCTAAATTCCTTGTATTGCTAAGACCTCAGAGTTCCCAGTATCTTTTGCACTCAATACTAACTCAATGTATATCTACTGTTAAATGGGTATCATGCTTGCATTTGTTCTGTTGGTATATCATGATAATTGTATTTGTAAAATATATACCCTTTGATGATTTTCTTGGGACAATAGTATAGTACTTGAGAATACAGTATTGTGTATTTTTTCTTGGTCAGATGAACGCAAAACAAGTGATGCAGGTTTTCAATGTCTAGTTTTCCTTGTACCTTCAGAGAAGTTTCCTTAATGATTCGGCTGTGTGCTTCTTATCCTCTTGGTGAAAGTGTAATGATTGAGGTGCAAGCTTTGAAGCTGGACTCAGAAATTGTATCCTAGCAGTTCCACTTCTTTTTCTGGGTTTGTTCTAGTTTCTTAACCTTTTTATGCCAGAGTTTGTAACTGTATGAGGTTTAAAAAGAAAGATTGTCACATGTTAAGCAATCAATAAGTGTTTGCTGCTATAAAATTATTTTTATTATGGACTTGAATAAAGAACAAATGTAAGTTTTCCACTGTGAATAATCTTAGCATGTTCAACTGATTATTCTAAAAGTACCGCACAATTGCTCCACTATGAAATAATACATTTCTAAACTAGGAAAAAAACATCTGGACAACCATTTGTTCTCTAAATTGTTCAGTTGATGAAATTACTTTATTCTAAAGAACTTAATTTTTTAAAATATTTTTAATGTTTATTCATTTTTGAGAGAGAGAGAGAGAGAGAGTCAGAGCACGAGTGGGGGAAGGGCAGAGAGAGAGGGAGACACAAAATCTGAACAAGGCTCCAGGCTCCAAGCTGTCAGCACAGAGCCCAATGACACAGGGCTCGAATCCATGAACCTGAGAGATCAGGACCTGAGGCAAAGTTGGACACTTAACTAGCTGAGCCATCCAGGTGCCCCTAAAGAACTTAATTGTTAGAGATACTCTTAAAAAGAGACAACACGCTGTCCAAGAGACTATGGTAGACTTAAAATCTGAGGGCGAGGTGTAGCGTCCTCTTTCAGTTCTATTGATGGTTAGGATTTGAGTTCTGGTGACAAATCAAGGTACAAGTTACCTAGCAAATCTTAACTTGAATTTTTCTCCTTTGTAAAATAAAAGTGATACTACTTTATAAATTAATCTCATAAGGTTGTTAAAAGAGGTAAGCAGTAAACATAAAAGTGCTTTGTAAAATACTCTGTATTAGGTACTACCTAAATACCAGGTGTGTTTCTTTCTGTTGCTACGATAATTAAAAATTCAACTTCTCTGATACTGATTATTAACTACTTTGTTCTCTTGTGTTATGTGGGCATGGTTTATTGTTAGAAGTAACAAGTGGGAGCAAATTGAGTAGTATGCTTGATAATGTAGTCACATCCCCTAAGAACTAGGTTCTGAACTTTGAAACATTTCATGTGGGCTAATAAAATGCTATTAGGCACAAATGACTTCTGCTCTGACAAATGACCCTGCTTGGATTTAAATTGGTGTCCCTGAGGTGTGTGGCATTGCACTATATCATGCAGAGCCATCAAATCCTCTGCATTGGAAGAGAAAACATATTTTCTAACTTACTGTCACCACAGTCCTAGTTAATCAGTTCCCTGGTGCTTCCCTTTATGACTCCAGGCTGTGCAGTGGTTCTTTGGTAAAACTACATTCACACAGGGCTTTTGATTTTATTTGAAGTTTTCATGATTTTACTTGAGTTTTCTATTTCTTTATATTTATGAATGGTACCACAAACTTGCTGACACTATTAGAATCAACCAAAAAAATTCCCCAAGATCTCTGATTTGACTGTTTTGTTTTTCTCTCTAAAAGAACAACCACTACCAAGTTCTTCCCTTCACTTACACTAGAGGTTACATTAACAGAATTTGAAGACACGTGTGTGAAGTTTGGAGCTCCTCTTGTTTTTGGATTGGGAGATAGAGATATGTCCAGTGTAGCTACTAGATATTTAATGCAATACATACATCAAGGGAGGGAGGGTTCTCTAGAAAGGTAGAAACTCGTCCTTGAGCCCTCAGAGTAGGAGACCTTGATGAGGAAAGGATGTTCTAGACTTTGAGAAGCCAGCTCAGGGGTGAAGTAAATTCCAAAACCTAATAGGGATAGAGTGTCCTGACTTGGATACTAAAGAAAGAATAGAACATAGACTCTGCCCACAGGGATAATACAGTTAAGTGAAATACAGAAAGGCATAGGAGAAATATGAACATAATATTAATATAAGCATGTAGTATATTGCATATCTTCTGTTTGTTTTTCTGTATTTTTAAAATTTTATATCGTGAACATGTAGTATTTTTGTCAACAGTAAAAGTAAATGTTTATGTGCTGTGGAACATCCAAGGAAATAGTGTAACTCCTTATAGGATTCTTTTCTTCATCCTTTTATCTCCAGAGGCTAGACTAGTGCCTGGAACATTGTGGGCATTTAACAAATATTTGCTAATTGGATGAATTAATTAATCTTAAAAAATTGCAGACCATTATGTATCATAGGACCATGAATATATTAAAAAATATATAAGTGGTTAACATAACTACAAGTATGAAATCATTGGGTGATTTTGGTCATATTAGTGTCATAACTTGAATTATATTTTATAAAAAGATCACTTTGGATACTGTGCAGAAGTGACCTTTGGGAACAAAAGTAGAAAAGAGCTTGACCAGTTACAAAGTTACTCTAGATGAAAAATGATGATAAATTATACTTAAGTGGTAGGTAAGGAGCAGCTGCTGTTAGACTCTATTATGTTTAACTATACAATTCTTGCTAACAAATGGGACTTAGGCTTCGAGGAAAAAAGGATTATAAAGGATGACCCCTGGATTTTTAGTGTGAACCACAGAACAATGATATTACCATCTCCTGAAAAGGATAAATAGTGATGGGGAGGATATCTAGGGTGGAAGTGGAGAATACACAATTCTCTTTTGGTTGTAAGGCATGTGAGCTGCCCATTGTATATAAAGGATACTAAGTTAATACAACTATTATTTATGTATACAAATCTACATAGTTCAGGGGAGAAATCAGAGCTGAAGATAGCATTGTATGTTGTATTGTCATTCAATACATATACTTAAGTTATAGGACTGGGTGATAAAGAGATGGAGGAAGAAAGAATTTTACAGGTAGATAAGAGGTAAAATGCAGGAGAAAAGTCCTGGACTGAATGAGGAAGGATAGGCTGGCATCAGGGGAAGAAGGTGTGTGTTTGGATTTGCACAGGTTTAGGCACAGTACATTTAGAATTGGAGAGAAAGAAAAGCATTTACATATACACGTATGGAAGCCAATAGGCAGATTGGGCAATGAGAATTGGTCATTGAGAGGAAAGAAAGAATAAGGAGGGAATATTGGCAGTTAGAATAAAGAGATCTGGAATAACATCTTGGTTTGTGGGAGAACCAAATGACTAGAGCCATGCTGAGGGTGTACTGGAGATTTGTGCTTAAAAGTATTAGGGGAAATCTCTCAGCAGGGTTGAGTGCTTTTCATTAGCATTCTCTTATGCCCAGGGGTAGGAGTGGATTAGGCAGACAGGTAGCTTTAAGTTGGGTTAAGTTGTCAAGTGGGTGTGACAGAAAACAAAAGAGTGGAAGAGACATTAAAAGGAGTGATTAGCAAGTACAGTGAAGGGTCTACTTTCTTGTGTGATGTGAAAATGTTTCATGCCAATGAGTACTCATACACAGCACAGTTTATAGTATCC